>CM032476.1:4589121-5278516 GCA_019059595.1 Marasmia exigua
AACGATTTTGGTTTGATCAAAGTATCTCTTATAGTTTTTGAGATAGGTTGATTTAACTGTAATTTTGGACTTTGCTGCTACGGAACCCTTTGTGCGCGAGCCCGACTCGCACTTGGCCGGTTTTAATGTATTTAATCACCATAATAATTCAATTCTATTACCATACTAATTTGTAATGTTTTTGTACTAACATTAACTAATGAATACCTATGTTTTTAAATATTTGCCTATTATTTTAATCTAATAATATTGTGTATGATGACAAGTTTTTTTTTTGACATCTAATGCTTTCGTATGCCATTGTAGGCGCATCATGGAGTTACCACATACATTACCTTTGTCAACTTTGTACCACCTGTGATGACGAATAAATGAATTTGTATTTGTATTTGTATTTGAGGACATTCAGAGAAATTCAATTTAAACCTAAATCGAATGTATTTGATTTGTTAATAAATCTCACGTATCCAAATCATACGCTTCTCGAATTTCCTGAACCATTTTAACAAGTTATACACCCCAACAGCTTTTAGGCTTAGTTCAGCCCAGCGCGCTGGGTGGCGAATCGTGTGCAACATTCTTAACCTTCCGTGGAACGATGATCTGTCCCCCTAAGACGACCACCGAAGCGGAAAATCTCCTTAGCGGATCTCTGGGGCCGATCTTAACCGTGCATCTTGCAATGAATTGGGATTAAAATTGACGACGCTTTGCTCTTATTTCTCCTGATCGCCCGAGGGTATTTGAGATTGAATTGTGTTCGCTTTATAAAAAAATGGGCGTTTAACTTTTTTTTAATTTCTTTTTTTTTATATTGGTCAAAGAACAGAGGTTACTGATAGTAAGTGATCGCTGCTGCCCATGGACACTCGCAATACTAGTGCTCTCATAAGTACCTTTTTGCGTTTCCTCTGAATTTGGTTTCCGGTATCCTCACTCATCATAGGCCTCCCCCAATGTCCTCCACACAGATCGGTCCTGTGCCGCCCGTATGCAATAGATTCCCGCGACCTTCATCAAATAGTCGATCCACTTTGTGTGTGCCACGGCTGCGACTTTCCGACCCAAAGGCCGTCTGTTTTCTTCGCTATGTGCCCTGCACATTGCCACTTGAGGCATGCAACCCTTTGGGCTAATGTCTGTGATTTTAGTTTTACTGCGGATCTCTTCATTTCTGTCGTTCATCCTCACTCACTCGGCGTAATACAGGACAGGCGCTGCTTTATGCCGGTTTTCTGTGAAGGCCTCGTCAAACTTCGGTCTAGCTGGTCCATTTATGCAAAAACGTGGTTACTCGTGCTATGTAAATACATATTGCTAACAGACATTGTATTTTTTTTTTCATTTTAGGATCAAACCCAACTTTGGCCTATGAAGCTTTATTACAAAATTTACCATCGGCGAGTCAATTTATAATCAACTAGTGACTCACTACGTTTTTGGGAAATTATTCAACTTTATACCAATAGATGGCGCTAGGTGTCGATTACATCGCGTAAGTGTTTTGTGTTTTTGGATTACCTATAAGCGTTGTCACTGTCTGTAAGTTTGACCTCTTTTTTTTCAAGTCAATATCAAGGCAAATTTTGAGCTTGGACTTCTGACGTTCGGTTATAGACCAGGTCTGGGCACCGTAGGTAAGGATGGGCATAGAATACACACGTCAATGAGCTTGCGTTTAAGAAGGTCTCCCTTCATGTACGCTTTCATGGACCAGTAGCTCTTCCACTTCCTCCTCTTTTACTCCTTTATGAATACATAGTATATATATTATGTTATTTTTAGTACTTGCAAGCTCTGTTCGTTATTTTTGAACTTTTTATAGAACATATGTAAGGCAGCTTTACAGGAAAAATGTTTTCGCATTTGTTCTTATCGTAACTTTCCATCGGTCGAAATTGTTTCTGAGATGAGGCCAAGCGCTTCCGTGAGCGTGAAATAGAAAAAATCTTCAATTTACCCGAGTAAAGTAAGTTTTACTAATGGGAATGCTTGGGATGTGTTTTTTTGTTTTATTCAATTGGTGCGCCACTAAATGAACTGATGCTTACAAGCATTTACCGTTAGTAGTCTAAATAAGGCCATTAAACTATTCGTAATAAAAAAAAACACTTTTTCTCATTAAAATAAAGATAGCAAAATAAATAGACCAATGACGAAACATACCTATACACCTTGAAAAAAAAAATGGGCACTAGAAAGAAACTACAATTTATAAAAAAAAACCAGAAAAGTAATGCTTTCTATACGTAAAACGTGCTAACTTAAGATTTTAAGGTAACTTCCCTCCAAGGCCTGATGTTTTTTTCTATCCATTCAGGATATGTTTCATAATCATCATAATAGAATAGCACAGAGGTATTAAACTAAAAGATTAACATTACTTTTCATTTATGACTCTGATCCCTGAAGTAGGTTTCAGAGACACTTGTGATGGTCATAACTGCGTAGTCATCTTTTAGATAAAAAAAACGCTTTCTATTTTCTTAAATCACCTTATTTATGCGTTTAACGAGTGCAAGCTTCGTCTATGTTACGCCTACGTCACGTACATATGCCCACAGTGAACTGATTCATCAGTGCAAGTGGCTCGAGAGTTTTCGGTGATGGGAATCTTTTGGACAGTTCTTCGTGGTGTTCAAGCTTCAATCGCGGAGGCAAACTGACGTAGTTCTAAAGCTGATCATCGTGATCAAGCTAGTTGTCATTAATTTATGTTATTAATGTAATATTAATCATCGTCATCGGCAGCCCATTTAAGTCCCCACTGCTGGGCACGGGCCTCCCTCAATCACATGAGGGGTAATTGCCATACTCACCATGCTTGGCAGACGGGTTGGCGAGGGTTTAGATATAAATGCAGAGTTTTCCTTCTGTGGGTGCTGATGATCATGCCAGCAGCTTTACCTTAGTCGCCTTTTACGACACCTCGGTAAGAGTGAGGGTGGCCTATTCTACTCTGCCGGTGACCACACGGATAATAACGGGTAATATTAATAAATATATTATTACTTCAATAAATATATAATAATTTAAATTTATTTTTAAAAATCCTACCCAATTGCATAATTTGCGTAAAAATAAAATGTTTTGTACCTCAACCTTTTACTGGCTACAAGTGAAACGCAGACTGGTTTTTGTTACCTTATTAAATAACTTTTATAGTAGCAGTAGATGACGTTCTCTAACATATTACAACCCCATTTTCATTAGCAATAGTCTTAAGAACCATACAAAAAAAACTAACATTTACAAGCAAAAACAGAGCCCGTTGTTTCCCATCCTCATATCATCTCGACGCAACATGTCACCGTCCGCCATCTTGAACCACTCGGCAAAGGGGACTCGAGTCTGCCTCTCATCTCGCTTGCTTATAAACTGTTGGGCACTTTTTTATCTAACTATAATAGTTTTGGTGTTTTTGTAAGTGGTACCTCAGTGGATCAAAACACGCGCTTTCCAAACGGGAGATAGACGCTGTAAAATATCTATAGATAGATAGATAGATATTCTTTACAAGCATGATACAAAAGCAACAGACGGTACAATAAGGCGGTCTTATCGCTTGTAGCGATTTCTTCCAGACAACCTTTGGGTAGAGGAAAGAAATATCGTATTCGTAATAAGGGAAGGCAGTGCAAAGTAGTTTAACAAATCTATATTATCTATATGCGTATTTTTTCCAGACTGTGAAAAATATACGCATGGCATAAAAACGCACATTTAAATATTATTGACGGCCCGTTTGGAACAGTGGTAGTGAACGCTGCCTTTGGTCCAAGGGTTGCGGGTTCGGTCCCCGCACAGTACAAACATTTGTGTGCATGAACATGTCTGTTTGTATTGGTCTGGGTGTTTTCTATGTATTATACGTATGTATTTACAAAAGAAAAGTATTATATGTATATATTTGTAATCCCACTGTTGATTCTGATATCCGTAACACAGGTGCTTGAGCTACCTATCTCGGAGTCAGATGAATGTATGTGATGTTGTGAAAATATTGTTATATTATTATTATTATTATTATATGTCTTTGATATTGCTACTTTTTTCTAGACACGATGGTTATTGACTGCTTTAATAGGCAAAAAGTCACCATTTAATTTAATTATTCCGACGAATAAAAAGAGACATGCCAACGAAAATTCAAAAAGTATTTGAATATTCGTTGGCATGTCTCTTTTTATTCGTCGGTGCCTATTGGCCGGGGCAGTAATAATATCACACAATCAGCCACGTACGACGCAGGATGTTGTAATGCACAAGTGTGCGCGTCAACACAGGTACCGTCTAACGGGTACCGACCCAAGACCAATGACTTAAAGTGATTCTCTAGGACCAAGAATACAAAACCACCAACTTCCAGATTCCAGGTCGATACTAAAATTTTCTGACTAAAAGCTCAGGTGCTTTATTGCATCCCAGAAATAGAAGCTTGAACCTCAAACGTGGTTGCTTCAAAGTGCCTCCTAATACTGTCTATGTTATAAAGGACCATGGAAGTTTAAAATAATATACAAAGAGATGCAAGTTAAATCACCGGTCAATTTCATAACATTGTGTCTTAATTACTTAACATTGGCAGAATTAAAGTCACGCCACAAGCTACCGTTCATAGAGAAACTTATATATACTGAGATAGAGGCATCAGACAGCTAGCGCCATCTAGAGGAAACCGACCAACTTTGAGAATCTGTCAGGGAGGCGATTAAATAAAATATCAGAAATATTTTTATTTGCTATATAACAAAATTTCCAATACCTTTTAGATCTCTGGTATATATCCCATACTTTTTTAAATTAATAATGTGGTCAGGCGTCTTCAGGTCATTGTTTCTGAAACACGCTTGGGACATCTACCGAAACAACGCCGAACCATTTCCTTGAGTTTTTTAAGGGTACATCTGCTTTTTACAAGATACCTAACGAATACCGCTGAACTATTTTTCCGATAGTAAGGGTAAAAGTAGTAAGTGAAATGACATGTCATTAAAAAAAGAGGCAGTCAAAAGACCAGTTAGTCAAACCTATGATTGAAGCAAGCGAGTCAGAGCGTGTAAACCAATCAAATTGGTGTCATCGGTAATCGGATAGGTTCGATTCCGCTGATTATTGAGCTGCGAACTTACCATCACCAACCTCGATGATTATGTCATCTAATTATTCATGACTGCTGGTTTTGATTTACGGGATATAGGAGACGAGCAATAATGATTATAGACCGGCTGGATGTCGGTTTAACGACATGACAGATACAAGTACGATTTGGCTATTTATCTACTACAGCCAATATGATCGAAGCAGTTAAAAATTAAATTGAAAATTTAAAAAACCCCTACACAATAAAGCTATTTCATTTGATACCTAAATTGAGGCTGTTGGAACAAAAAATAGGTTATTCGTCATTTTCTGACGGCGGCCATCTTGGATTCGATATTTTTTTTACAATTAATATATTCTGCTACTCAAGCCCTTTTATATGATACCCATATTGTGGAAGTTGTGTTAAAACATAAAATCCAAATCTTTGTGACGGCGGCCATCTTGGATCGATTTTTATCCAACATAGCTAAGAACACACACACACACACACACACACACACACACACACACACACACACACACACACACACACACACACACGCACACGCGTCACTTATAACACCCCGTCCTTTTTGCGTCGGGGGTTAAAAATAATTAACTGCTTCGATCAGAGATTTAAACTCTGGCTTCGATCATATTACATTCTTATTATTTTATGAGAATGAAAGGCAAACAAGCATGTGAATCACCTGATGGTAAGCGATCACCGCCGCCCATGGACATCAGCCACACCAGAAGGAATGGCGATGCGTTGCCGGCGTTTTAGGAAGGCATAGGCTCGTTTCTTCTCATGTTTGAATGCTGCAAAAGTGTACTGGGTATCCCAATACCCAGTACACTTTTGCAGTGTACTGGGTATGTACTGGGTAGTAGATTTAAAGTGCGACCCATCGCACTTTAAATCGGCGCCTGCTCCTTGGGTCTAGTTCTATCTCTGCAATAAGAAAAAAAAATGACTAGGAGTTTTTCTGTTGAGAAATGTTTAGTGTCAGTGCGAAGTCTGGATGTAGGCGCTCTTGTACACGTGCCTTGGAAAGCACGCTAAGCCGTTGGTCCTGCGCCTGATCCCTCTTGGGTCATTTCACTTTTTGGTATCCGATCTGAATATGGGAATAGAGAGCCACTTGTGTTTGCGCACACACTTGAGCACAGTTAATTCATCCTGAGTACGCGGCAGATCTTAAAGGAGTTGCCACACTGGCGGATTGCGAGCGTTTTCAAAGCGGAGCGACATTCACGCCGCGGAGATAAATCTGATTACCATTGTTTTTTTGTGGCGGCCACGCATAGTAACACCAGCGAGTCCGTTGCGCATCCGCGGCGTGAACGTTGCGCAGCCGCAACGTGTTCGCTCGTCGCTCCGCTTTGGAAACGTTCGTAATCCGCCAGTGTGGTAACTCCCTTTGTACAATTCAACAGTCAACGCTCAACAAAAGCAAAACAAATGCACTAAAAATTAGGGTAAGTACATTTTAGTCTCATTATTGCTCAACAGATGGCGCTGTGCAAAATTGAATCGCACAAGCGTTTCGTTTTCTCTCACATACATATACCCTGTGAATGCTTAACCCACCAGGTATATGCACCATTGCTAGACACCTAAATATATGGTAGATTTATGAATCAAGGTTTCTATTCCTGAAACCTTGTCACCTTGTTATAGAGTTGTACACCCTTAATACCTGCCGTAGCCAAATCAGTTAGAGGATAATTATTATTACTTACAGGCAATCAATTTAAGGAACTTTTATTAATCTAGGCAGCTCACTTGTAATTCCACTGGTGTTGATGTCCATGCGAATAACTCGTAAGTGACCTCCAAACAGTGCGAGTTACTGCAGTGCAGCGACTCGGAGGGTGCTCAAACGTTAGCTTGCACTGTGTGTCATCTTTTTACCCGACTACGGTGAAGCAAAAAGGAGGTTATGATTTGACCTGTATGTATGTATGGTTGTTCATCTGTTCCGTCATAAATTCAAAACTAGTAATCTCATTTGAACAAATGAGACAGTCGTTAGAAGCGCCTTGATTGTTTTTTGGTTATAGGTGGCATGACGTCACGTTAAATTGACTACAGTGCCCTCTAGGGGACTAATAGTAACGAACTAAAAAAAATATTTCTTGACGGTACCGTGTGGGGTATCAAATAAATGAGCTTTGTAATTTTATTTACATGAACTAAAATATGTTCAATAAAAAAAAAGTTTAAAAAAGTAAACCAGAATGCAAAAAACACGCTCTAAAAAGTACGAAAAAAGAAAATTGTCTCTGCTGAAATTATTAAGCCGTATTTCCGTAGTTGTATGCGAACTACTGTAGCAAAACAAATTCATATACCTAATAATAAAATAAAGTCAATGTGGTATACGAACACGGCGATACGGCATAATAATTTCAGCAGAGACAATTTTCTTGTTTCGTGTTTCTTGTTTTCAACTTTGATGTTCGAACATTCGAAATATCAAAGTGTGTGTGAACATAGCTAATTTAAAATTCCAATTTATTATATGCATGCAACCCACTTAATGCGGAGAAGTAAATTTCCTTCCAGTCCTGGTCGTATGAATGAGGTTATTGCATTTTTCATAATGGATAATACGTCATACTCGCGGCCAGACGCCGTCGGCAATATTCTATTCAACTGCAGAAATTTTCAAATGAAATGATGGAACATCGTATATGTTTGGAATAACAGTGGGAGCCAGACAGATTTTGTGTTCATTAAGGAAATACAATAGGTACTACTTGAATTAATCAAGACGGGAATTAACACGATATTTATTATGTGATACAACATTGTGTACTCACATATATTACTAGACGTTTCGGCTGCTGTAACGGTATTTGTACAGAATGTTGTATCACATAATAAATATCGTGTTAATTCCCGTCTTGATTAATTATAGTTATAATGAAACGCGAAAATTTAAAAATTAAAAAACTATATAGGTACTTCTTGACTTATTTGGATTTGGGATAGAGAAAACAAATCTAGAGTATCAGTCACCTGATACTCTATAGATAGACCTCTGATAGATTCAGCACCTTTGCCATTTGGTGAACTTTGTTTTGCCTAAATATATTTTTTTTATATTTATTTTTTAATTACCAAACAAAGATATTTTTTACAATTAGCAAACTGAAGTGGCAGTGAGCTAGTCATATTAGCCACAGAACTGACAGCCGTTGGAGCCGTAAAGTCTTTGAGTGGAAACCGCGACTCGGTAAGCGTATTGATGGACGCCCTGCGACAAGATGGGATGATGACATTCGAAAGCTGGCTGGTGTGGGCTGGATGAGAGTGGTCGAAAATCAGGAGCAGTAGCGTGCATCAGGGGAGGCCTATGTCCAGCAGTGGACGAGTGTGGGTTGCTGATGATGATGATGAAAGATTTTTTTTATGTCATAGGTGGCAGAAGAAGCAGTAGTAGAAGGAAACCATCACGGTAAAGATAAAAAAAAATCTTTAGGTAAGCGGTTGCCGCCGCCCATGAAGACCAGCGACATTAGTGCAGTCAAAAGTGCGCTGCCAACCTTTAAACAACCCTTCCCCAGGATTGAGCCTCCGGCATCCTCACTCCAGATCATAAAATATGAGAAAAGATGTCTCAATTATTCATACCCTAATTTCCATTTTTCTGGTTTAGTTATGGATCGAAGTTATCTGAAATAAAATCATTATTTTTTAATTTAATTTTATTTATTTAATTAGTGCGAATGGCTTTTTAAATGAGTTACGGCCGCACTCAGAGACGTCGTTTAAGCTAATGTTCATTAACTTTAGTATCGGTAGTCTTTATGCGTATCAAAATAAGTGACAATACTTTTTTTAAGTACCCAACTAAGTTAATCAACGGCTCTGAGTGTGGCAGTTAGTCTTCAGGTTAAATTATAATTTTATTTTGATTTTATTTTGTTTTATTCGGAAGACCAACAGCTGTCTTAATACGGTAGCAACTACAATCAGATTATCTAGCATAAGGAGAAAAAAATTGAAATTATCACAGGTCTCTTTATCGTGACAGATGCGAACAGATATCACCATTCCATCATAGTAGCGATAACTACTATCCTTATGAGTCACAGTTTGTTAAATGAACAATACGATTGAAGGCTACTGGAGGCACAATTTAGAAAAGCAAAAGAATTACGCTGAACTTGTGACTTCAGTGGGGGTCTTTCATCATCATCAGCCCATTTAAGTCCCCACTGCTGGGGCGCGAGCCTCCCTCAATCACATGAGGGGTAATTGCCATACTCACCACGCTTGGCAGACGGGTTGGCGAGGGTTTCGATATAAATGCAGAGTTTTCCATCTCTGGGTGCTGATGATCATGCCAGCAGCTAAAGCTGCTAAAGGTAAACCTTAGTCGCCTTTTACGACACCTCGGTAAGAGTGAGGGTGGCCTATTCTACTCTGCCGGGGACCACACGGCCATTAAATGGGTCTTTGGGGGTTATGGGGGTCTTTGGGCGACAGCAATTGCTTTCCATCAGGTGATCCGCCTGCTTATCTGCCAAAAAAAAAACTTTAATGTGATTCACTAATTATTATACTTTATAACAAACTTTTCGATACCTACATACCCTAAACCCGTCACAAAGGTTAGTCTAACATAAATTACGAGGTCCCTTTAACCAACAAAGATTTACATTAAGACCTTTCTGTCCCCACGGCTGAGGATTGTCGACGCTGACCTGTGTCACTCAGTGGGTCTGTATTAGTGCCGCCCTTGAAATGTGAATGGACACTTTATAAGGAAAAAGTAATGGCCTGGCCTATAAAGAGTTATTTTAAAGGTCGAAGGATCAAAAAATCGGCGGACAAACGAGCAAGCGAATCACCTGATGGAAAGTAATCAACGCCGCCCATGAACATCCGCGAAATCTAAGAGATCGCTTATGTGTTGCCGGCCTTTTTAAAAAAAGAGTACGCTCTTCTCTTGAAGGTCTCTAAGTTGTAGCCGTCCGGAAATATTCCTGCAGCCAAACCGTTTCACAGAACTGAGGCATTCAAACAAATAAAAGTTTTTATTTTAAATGGGATTTCATTTTCTCTGAAGCCGTACCCTTAATTGTGTAAGTAATTTCTATTGCTTATTCTTTAATTTTTGATGTGAGTATGTCAAAGTACTACTTACACAGATAGGAAAATAGGTGATTATTGTGTCTCATAATACAAACTAATCATTAAGACCAATACAGTTGGTGAACTACGAACTTTGTCTTAAGCATAGTTGATCTCAAGTAGATAGGGTCTCCTACGTAGTTTCGAAAGCCACTGTCGCGACGCACGCTGTTGCAATTGGTAGAAATCCCGTAAATTACTATTCTATACAAATCTGACGTTTTACAATATTTTTTGTCCACGGATAAAGATTAGTCGAATCCAGCCTAAGACTTTTTTACTTCCCAGGATTAGTAATTTACAAAAAATGCTTGTACAACTTCCAATAAAATAATAATAAGAAAGCATTTGTTCAGCGTTACAAAACATAAAAACTGGCCAAGTGCGAGTCGGACTCGCCCATGAAGGGTTCCGTAGCAGCAAGTATGGAATATATATGGAAGCTAAATTGCATTTTACGGTTAACAACGTATTAAAAAAAAAAACTACTCACTATATCTAGTTCAAACCAATTTTCGTTATAAGTTTTCATGATTATGTACATCATATATTTTTTTAGTTTTATAATTCATTTATTATAGAAGTTAGAAGTGGGAGGGCACAATTTAACACTTTGGGAGCGTCTCTTGCGCAAAGTATTGTGTTTAGAAAAAAAATATGTTAAAAACCCCAACATCATTTTAAAGACCTATCCATAAATAACCCACACATATATGTGTGGGTTATTGTGGTTTGATAAAAAAAAATGAGTTTCAGTTTCAAGTATAGAAACCCCCCCCCATGTTTTTTTATTTTTTCCAATTTTTATGTAAATATCGTAGAGCGGTTAACAAAATACATCTATTTACAAAGTTTTAATAGTATAGTTCTTATAGTTTCGGAGAAAAGTGGCTGTGACATACTGACGGACACACAGACGGCTGTCTACGAACCCTTATAGATTCGTCATGTCTGGACATGACGAATCTATAAGGGTTCCGTTTTTTGCCATTTGGCTACGGAACCCTAAAAAGACGGTACAATAAGGTAACAAAAATGGTACAATCGGGTCAATCAGGTTCTCAACGAGAAATAAAGGAAAGCGGGATATATGAAAAATATCGTTTAGATGACCCTTATCCCAAAAGTAGATAATATATCTCTCTACAAAAAGGTCGCAACAAACATACTTGTTTATTCGCAACTCTCCTTATAGCTTCATAAACAGTCAACGAGTGTCTTACGTCAGTATTGAGTTATGACGTCATAAAAAGTTATGTTGGTAAAATAGTTTCTCTTATTCCATAACAGATTTAGCACTTAGGGTTATAAACATTATAAGTGTTATTATACTTGGAAATATGAATATCATTATTATTATTTTGTTGTTCTAGTTAGTCGCAATTATTGAAGACATGTTTACCTACATTTGGGTTTGTTGTAGGTAATTAATGCTATTTAAATACTGGTGTTTGAACAGTTAATCTGTTTTGGGATTCATTGTGATTATTTAGCTTCGGAAATTGGTTATTTTAGCCTAAGTTTATTAACTACATTCATAAAAAAAAATATTTAGGTTTGTCATGAATAACATTGGTCCCCGTGTGGTCCCCGGCAGAGTAGAATAGGCCACCCTCACTCTTACCGAGGTGTCGTAAAAGGCGACTAAGGTAAAGCTACTGGCATGATCATCAGCACCCAGAGAAGGAAAACTCTGCATTTATATCAAAAACCTCGCCAACCCGTCGTCCAAGCGTGGTGAGTATGGCAATTACCCCTCATATGATTGAGGGAGGCCCGTGCCCCAGCAGTGGGGACTTAAATGGGTTGCTGATGATGATGATGAATTATATTGAAATTGAATGTTTTGATACAAGTGCGTTAGTGATCAGTGGTAAGAAAATTTTGTCATAGATTTGAGTAAAATTTGTTAAAAATATTGCTGTAATTGAAATAAAAAGGTAATCGCTAGATTAACGCTTTAATGCATCAGATGGTTTGCGCGAGGACTGCGTAACTATTTGCCATAGAGTAAACTTATATTTACTCTATTTGCGTAGTATTTGACGTAACAGTGGGAGAGCCACGCTTCGGCATGAATGGGCCGGCTCGACCGGAGTAATACCACGTCCTCACAGAAAACCGGCGTGAAGCAGTGCATGCGCTTTGTTTCGCTGCGTGAGTGAGGGTACCGGAGGCCCAATCCAGGGGAGGGGGGTTAAAAGGTAAGCAGCGCATTTGTGACACCACTGGTGTTGCAGGCGTCCATGGGCGGCGGTAATCGCTTACCATCAGGTGATCCGTCTGCTCGTCTGCCACCTATATCATAAAAAAAAAATATATATATTTAAGCCGACGCCATAGAAACTACTATGAGCCCAATTCTCGTGCTTGTGATATTTTGAAAACATGGCGGATATCACCCGAAAACTATGTTTTAGTGATATATTTCGTATGAAAATAAATTTCACGAGCCCGAGAATTGGGCTCATTGTCACAAATAAGTTGCTTCTATATTTCCAGATAGTAGGTAGTTCCCAGTAGTAGTATTTTTGGTAAGAAAATTATTTAAAATTATTTTAATATTGTTCTGGAAAAAATAGTGACATATAAATAACTAAAAATTTCACAACTTTACATACGAGTACATTGATCTGACTCTGAGATAGTTAGCTCAAGCACCTACGTTACGGATATCAGAACCAACATCGCAATCACAAATATATACCACTACTCATCATCATCATCATCATTTCAGCCAATAGACGTCCACTGCTTGACATAGGCCTCCCCCAATGTTTTCCACACAGATCGGTCCTGTGCCGCCCGCATCTAATGGATTCCCGCGATCTTCACCAGATCTTCAGTCCACCTCGTGGCTCGTGGAGTGATCACGTGGCTCGTGGGTCAGAACTAAGGTCATAGACATAGCCCAAAGGATTGTATGCCTCAAGTGGCAATGGGCAGGGCACATAGCGAGGAGAACAGACGGCCGTTGGGGCGGAAAGGTCCTCGAGTGGAGGCCACGTACAGGATACCACTACTACAAATATATAATTTGAACGGTTTGGCTGCGGGAGTATTTCCTGGCTATGACCTGCGGCCGGACCTTCAAGAGAAGAGTGGATTTTCATGGGGGGCGTTGATTGCTTTCCATCAGGTGACTTGCTTGCTCATTCGTCGCCTCAACATAAACAAATAAATTAATACTTAAATATAGTGCCAAAAATACAATAAAGACATTCCAGTTTCCACGCAAACGTGTATTCTGGCTTTCTAGCTAACACCGTTTGTGTCGCAGTGACATGCCAAGCACAGCCATCATGCTTGAAGAATCTTCATACTCGAGATTTGGGTCGCTTGCATTTTACTAACATTTTGTATTTGTTTTTATTATAAGGTGTTCTAAAAAGAGTTGAGATCTTACTGATGAGACACATTTGATAGTGGAAAGCTGCCTCGGTGGCGTAGTCGTTAGTGGGTCACACTATAAAGCGACGGTTGCGCAAAGGGTCCCGGGTTCAATCCCCGGGTTGGGCCAAAAATTAGTTTCCAAGTTTTTGGTAAGAAATTCTTAGTGTCAGCCCGTAGTTTGGAAGTTGGCGGTTTGTACCCCCGGGTAGGGCACAGTAGCGACGCCAATTTTCATTTTTAGCTACGAAACCGGATCTTATACTATTTATTAAATAACCATGCACAAATGTTGGGTCCAACGCGTACGCGAAAAATTGATTCACGCCAATAGCTGGCCGCTTTTGGCGTGTATCAATTTTTGGCGTACAATAATGGACCCAACATTTGTGCATGGTTATTCAATAAATAGTATGAGTGTTTGCCGAGAGGTTGTAGCCCCGTAATTGTTTAAAATAGATCCGGTTTAGTAGCTAAAAATTAAAATCGATCGGCGTCGCTAGTGTGCCCTACCCGTCACCTTAAGCCGTTGATCCTGCGCCCAATCCCTCTTCGGTCGTGTCATCCAGGTGTCCCATTGGAATATGATGGTAAGGGAAAAGAGAGTGCACTTGTGTTTGTGCACACAATTAAGCCCTATAATATATCCTGCGTACGTGGATGATCGTTGAAATTGGCTGCCGTAGCCGTAATCGGTTGGAGGACATTAGTGGAAAATTTCGTTTCCACACAAATATGCCGACTCCACCGGAGTGGCACGGCCTCGCTGTAAAGGCGTGAGGCGGCGTCCCTGCGCTGTGATTCTTCAGTGTGAGTGAGTTAGGATCCCGGAATCTCAATCTGGGAGAAAAGGGGTAAAATGATTGGCAGCGTACTTGTAGCTCCTATGTTTTCGCTGCAGGTATCTATTTATCTTGTATTTAAAGTGCCTCTCCGACTCGCTTACCATAGGTTATCCACCAACTAGTCTATCTACCTACCTCATAAACTAAAATATCAGTCTATTTATTGTCCTACTGAAGGAAACATGCCCCGATTACATAAAAAAAAAAAAACTAAAATTTTAGGTTCATACCATACTATTGACCGCCGTTTAGGCGGGCTCCGTCCGGGGGGTCGTGCACATGGCTTCGTGCCCGTCACCACGACCCCCCACTATGGACGATGAGAGAGTGCCCAGGGGTTTTAGTTGGTTAATCCCCGCCGTCATTCGTGGGGAGTCCGAAATAACCCGTCCGCCCACAGGCATGCGTAACGCATTTCCTCTGGGAGAACAAAAAAAAAAGGATATTTTTCTCTATACCCGAAACTGGAATTCAAGACCAAAAAAACTACGACAGATACGTCACTGTCAAATCTTTCAATGTCACTTATGTTATTGTCAAATGAAGTTTTCAGGTTTTGCTAACCTACTTCTTTTCTTAGTATAAGTTGGCACAATTCATGACTAGGTTTCCACCACTTCAGTAATTAATTCGTCCAGTTTTGCACATGTTCTAGATATTAAGTGTTATTAAGTGAAATAACTCGTAAGGAAAATGGTCAAGTGATATTTTGACAACGTGGATAGTCAACAGACGAAGTCAGTCAAAGTCTCAGTCACTCAATAAAACGGGGGTGTTTAGCGTTTTATCGATCTATGGATTCTGCCGAGACTACTCTTAACAAAATCGCAGGTTTTAAGACTCTCTTAGGTCCTAGCAAGTTATTCACGTGTCAACTCACACAATAGCAGTGTTAAAAAAGATTCTTATATTAATATCACTTGGCAGCACCTCACTGCACGAAACAACAACATGTAACTTATATGTTGTACCAAATGTTATACCTATATGTACCTGAAATGAGACAAGCTCAATACCAGCCTTTCTACCAAACATTACGGATGATTAAGTTTTTATTAAAGCGTCTTGTATTTATGTAAAAATATGTAAATAAAATTACTTCTTTAAATTATAGAATTAAAATTACCAATAAATAAATTACGTCAGGGTATGTTTTTAGAAAATAGGTATATACTATTGTAAGATCATTTTATTTTTGGTCCTGAATTCCAGTTTTGGGTATAGATAAGGCTATCAAATAAGTACGAGTATGTTTACATTGTCTTCTTTCTACTAGCCTATTTTGTTTATAGGAACTGAAACGGATGCTCGTAAAACGTACTATCAGCGACTATCTCGCTCGCCGTAAACCCGTTGCCATTTGAGGTGAGCAAAAAGTATTGGTGAGAAGATAATGGTGAGAGATGCGAAAACCGTTTTTAAGGTTCTGTGCCATGAAAAAAAATTGTAACCCTACTTTGTAGTCAGTCGGTCGGTCCTATTATCAAATTGTCCCATTTACGGTACGATTCGTCTGTTTCATTGATCTGATGAAAATTATTACGCTTGAACGCTCATACGAATAGATAGGCCATAATAAAGTAATGATTTCCTTGCTTTTAAAAGGAAATATAGTCCTCCTAGCCCTATTCGGCGATGGCGATCACTACTAATTACAAGCATGTGCTCTTATATGATTTGCGAGTCCAAAAGATGTGTTAAAATATTCAATATTTTGTAATCTTTTAATATCTTCTAGGTAATTGTGCTACATCTTAAACCATATTATCACTTACCATCAGGTGAAATATGGTCAAACGCTTACCTATCTACAATAAAAAAAATCCATACATTAACCATAGCTCATAAAATCAATAAAGGCCCGATTCATCCAGTTTTACAATACATTTAGTATCGGATTAAGATTGGTTGAATCGGCCCTAAGACAATTAAGGCGACGGGTGGCCCTAAATAGCGACGCCAATCGATTTAAATTGATAGCAACTAAACCGGATATCTTTTTAACAATTTCGAAAATCGAGCCTCTCGGAAAGAATACTGTATTATAGTATTTATATAAATAAGTATTATATAAATACTATAATACAGTATTCTTTCCGAGAGGCTCGATTTGCGAAATTAACTTTTTGTTCTGTTTTTGCACTCGAAATTTTGATTAACGCCATAAGTTTTTGGCAGTAATGCATATTTCGATTAGAAAACGGAGCAAAAAGTTAATTATAAGTATTGAATAAATAGTATAAGTTGTTTTCGAGATGCTCGAACTTCGAAATGGTTTCAAAGATATCCGGTTTAGATGCTATCAATTTAAATCAAATGGCGTCGCTAGTGTGCCCTACCTGTCACCTTAAGGGCCGATTCGACTAATCTTATTCCGATACTACCTATACCTGTTACACAGAAAATTTTGCTTAGCTGTTAGATCAGAAAGCACATATTTGCTTTTAGTAACATTTCTTTTGATGTAAAGAAAATTTAAAGAAGGTTGGCAGATCTTTTTAAAACGGTAGGTTGGTATAACTGATTCTTGGTATTGCCGTGCAAGCGAAAATTTACCTTAAGATGACGAACCTTTTTATTCTCTGTACCTTACATAGACACGAACAATCTAAGGTCTGGTTAATTTCAACCACTCAGATTAATAGGCTCCAACACTATCGAACCCCCTCAAATCAGAGCCCTAACCCTAATCCTCGGGATCACGCTAAATTAACTTTTATGTCAATTAACTGACCCTTTGTACCTTAAAGCAAGAGAGCAGCACCTTAATACCGTTTCCTTGTACTTGGACTCGACTTATGTATTGCCTTTTGCGAACTATAGCCACAGTTAAAAATAGTACTAGCATGACCTGCTTATATTTTCTACCGTGGGAGAGCCACGCTTCGGCCAGAATGGGCCAGCTCGACCGGAGTGATACGACCGGCCTCACAAATAATCGGCGTGAAGCAACACTGTGCTGTGTTTCGCTGCGTGAGTGAGGGTACCGGACAACTAATCCGGGGGAAAGGGAGGTTAAAGGTTGGCAGCGCACTTGTGATTCCACTGGTGTCGTAGGTATCTATGGGTGGCGGCAATCGCTTACCATCAGGCGATCCGTCTGCTCGTCTGCCAACTATCGAATAAAAAAGAACAAAAAAAATACTTTTCGGAAATATTTTTAGACCTGTTTAGATTTTTATCCATGAATAATCTATGCTATAACGCTACGAATCGTATGGTATAAAAACATTATAACATAGATTTATTTTCGGCTTAGGTATGCTTTCTTCATGAGACGATCCTCTTCCAGTCTTTCGAGGTGGCTAAGCCAATCAATCAAATCAAAATCTTTAGGTCAATGACTGGCAAAAATGAGGTGCAGGACCGACCAAAGTGGCGCTCTTGTTTCAGAGGCCCCGAGACTTGGCCTCGGGCTCGGGTCGTTGAGCCTGTAGAGTAAGTGAGTTTATTATTGGATAGGTGTTGGTTGTCGGACAAGCAGTCGGATTATTTGATGCTTAACCCTTAATTACTCGCACAAATAATGTTACACAACTTCTCGCATGGGGTCACAGATGACCCCAAATAATATGAGTAGTGTTTATTATGTATTGAAATATATAAGTAAATGAAACAACTTTATTATGAAAATGTGACTTTTTCTTCATCAGAATCCTCTTGCAACCATTGCTCAATTTGCTTTTCTCTCCTATGACTAACTCTGAAATAAAATATTCTGTACCATGTTCTTCGAAATAAATTATTTATCATTATCATCATCATTATCATTATCCAAAGACCAACTTATGGCAAAACTAAATTTTAGGATAATTTTATTGTATAAAGCTAAAAAAAACACATTTATAATAAATATTTATTGACTTACACAAAATCAATACATAAAAGAAAAAAAAACCCTCCTAAAAATGTTCGGGATTACTCACATGGGGTCACCGCTCAAGAGCGCAGCGACGCATCCATCCACTCCCGTGACTTAATCGCTATTAAAATACAAACTAAGACGCGTTTCAAGATACTAGCGGGAATCATGCTGCGCCAAGTGCTTCATTGTTATATCCGAAAATGCGTTGACCCCATGCGAGTGGAGTCTCAGTGCGGTGCTAACCTATAAACTCCTCTTCCCCCACGGATTACGCCTCAGGAGGGCATTTCTCGTGCACTCGACATTGAAGTTGAAATGAGAGATTTCATACATACAAATCTCTAATTCGGCTTCAATATCGAGTTCACCAGAATAGGAGGCCAGGTCCTAATTCACTCGGTGATAGCGCATGCGCTGCTTCACACCAGTTTTCTGTGAGGCCATGGTATCTACCGGTCTAGCCGGACAATCATGCCGAAACGTAGCTTTATTTTTATACATATTCAGGTTTACCAGCGTTTTTATACACTAAAACAAACAATAACAGCATTACTATCTAACTACTTGAATTGCCATTTGAAGAGGCATTTGGGGTCTAAATCGCATCAGAGAAATGCGTACATTAAACCTGATGGCGATCGATAAACCTGATGGCTGATCGCCGTGTGGTCCCCGGCAGAGTAGAATAGGCCACCCTTACTCTTACCGAGGTGTTGTAAAAGACGACTAAGGTAAAGCTTCTGGCATGATCATCAGCACCCAGAGAAGGAAAACTCTGCATTTATACCAAAACCCTCGCCAACCCGTCTGCCAAGCGTGGTGAGTATGGCAATTACCCCTCATGTGATTGAGGGAGGCCCGTGCCCCAGCAGTGGGGAATTAAATGGGCTGATTATGATGATCTATAACTAACTAAGGGCAACAATCTTTTACGGTAAACACCGCATGCAAAAGAAAGAAACATTATAACTAAAGGTACAATTTTGGGGTAAATTACTCTTTTAAAACTATTTCTTTTTTCTTTTAAACTTATACAAAACACTAAAAACATATTAATATTTTACACTAGCCATGTCTTACACAAGATATGCCTAAGTTTTGCAAATGACTCGGCGTGAATATCATTCAAGTCACTATAACTCTTAAGTAGTCTGCTAAGCCTAGGGACAGGTGAATTGGCGCCTAATACTGTTCTACGAACGGTGCTGTGCAGTACGAACAGTTCTGTGAAGTAATGCCTATAAAGCCCTATCAAAAAGCTATCACAACATGAGCTTTTGCTGTGATAGCCATTTGACAGGGAAATCGGGTGGGAGAAATCGTTAAGCGCAATGGTTTAGGCGCCAGAAGAAACCCAAGAGCCACGGATTCGATTCAGTATAGATGTACAAGAAACATTTAGATAGATAGATAGATATACTTTTTTGCACAAAAAAACACATCTTAAAAAAACTAGGCATTACAGAAACTTAATTGTACAATTTCAGCGTTCTTATCGCTGGAAGCGATTTCTACCTTCAGGCAAAGGACATTTGATAGTAGAGAATAGTAGGCGGTGCAATATTGAAAAGGGAAATACACTTTATTTATTTTATTTATTTATGCTAATATATCAATGGTTTTAGGATGCTGATATGACTTCCACGATTTTGTAGGGCGTCCAGCATGTTTGACGAGGCTTATACTGATGGCTTTCACGCCATCATAAGGAAGCGGTCTGCGTCACTTTTACATCGCCTGCGTGAGAGTACCAACACCATCCTTAAAACTTTAGTGAACAGGTGGGACTCGCCATTGGTGCAGCTCAGGATTCGTCTCCAAACGCTTTTAAGATAAACGCAAGGTGTTGCGGCGGGGGAGGGTTCTCCTGTCTTAATTATCATGTACTTCTTTTTGTTACTAACCAATTTCATTTATATTCTGTGTTTACAAATCAATATGGGCCTGGAATTTTACTTTTGTTGCCTGAAATAAATAAATTATTACTATTATTATATATTATACTGAATCGAACCTTCGTTGTTCTAGGATAATGAACATGATACTGTCTCTATTAATTTATTTAATTAAAGGAAATCGGTCGGCTTTCTACTTCCCACCTTGAACTTTAAAAAAGTATATCGAACCACTGGTAATCTTTAGACTGCGTAACACCCTTTGAGCCCTACAACCCTTCCATTAAATGTGAAGGGTACAAGTGGGAACATTATGAGCTTTGTTGAAACGTGCGGGGTTGTTTGGAGGATGTCCGTTTTACTTTGACAAAGGATTTTTTAAAATTTTCTCATAAAAGGCAACACATTTATACGGCGCTTCTCGTAACGGAGATATCTATTGTCCCATTTGTATTAGGTATTACAACATTTACATGTTGATTAAGGTTCGATGCAAAAGACACATTGACATTGATGAAAAATATGTTTTCGAACTAGGAGAGCAGATAAAAGATGGAGGACACGTGGCCTATGGGAATGGCCCTCATCTTAGCATGTAATAATCCACTTCGGAGCCAAGGGTACGCTTGGACCATGATCTAGGATTCGGGAAGCCTGGTCAATACAATGAAGCGACTGTCGTCTGACCTTTGCAACCTCTTAGTAAAGAGGATCCCGACCAACTGGATCACGGTCACACGTTCAGAATCATTATCTGAAATAATGTAGGTAAAGATAGATAGATAGATAAATACTCTTTATTGCACAACAAACAAAACTTAAAAGCTAGGTATACAGAGATACAATGTACAATTTAGGCGGTCTTATCGCTGGGAGGGATCTCTACCAGACAACCTTCAGGTAAAGGACATTAGATAGAAGAGGGAGGGTTGTGCAATCCTTTTGATTTTCAACATTGATTAAGTAAATTTATTATCTACAATTTTGAGAAATTATCCGTCACCTGTAGGTTTCTTAAGTAAATAATGCATTTAAAACAGTCTTCGGGTGGGACTCAACCCACGATCTTATGCTAATCGGGCAATGCTTTACCGACTAAGCTACCGGAGACCTTGGTAAGTTGACGAATTTTGTAAGTGCTCTAAGCTTCGCCGTGAGCCGTCGATAGACGACTATAGGTTCCCTCACGATGCTTTTCCTCACCACTGAGTTTGTGGCCAAAATATAGCAATATTTGAAAAATCCAGAGGTCAGTTACACGTTTAGAATCACTGTCTAAAATATTGTAGGTATTCACAATTTTGAGAAACTATCCGTAACATTTTGGTTTCCTCGCGATATTTTCCCTCACCGCTGAGCTAATTTACGAAGTATGCAGAATTTTAACAATCCAGAGGTCCGTTCAAATCATACATCTTACTCTGCATCTTTATTTGAAATTTTGTAGCTATAGACAATTTTGAGCTTTGTTTTCATCCACATTTGAACTATTCGTATATTGTAAGTTTCCTTACGATGTTTTCCCTCATCTCCCAGCAAATTTTGAAAAATCAAGAGGTGCGTGCTTGGACTCTAACATACCTCCCGTATAGAAAGCGCAAGTTCTTATTATATGGTCGCTATAATTCTTATTAGCGATATCTCTGATTTCGCGGATGTTCATGGGCGGCGCTGATTACTTTCCATCGGTTGACTCGCTTGCTCGTTTCTCGCCTCAAGTATAAAAAAATACAGTAGCTATCATTACACTATAAATGATAACGAGCTAAAATAAATACCCCTGCCAAATATCGAGAGGCATTATCGAGCAAAGGCTCACATAAGCCCGCGATACTGGCTAAGCGATGTTGTCTTAGAACAGGTGGCTCTCGGGATTACCGGCGCTAGGAGAGGTTTATCTGCGCGATTTAGGGCTGACAGGACTATGTTACATGTATCGACGGCTGCGCAAGACGTCCCGGGTTCGATCCCTTGGTCTGGACTAAAAAGGTGTAGGTATGTACCTAAAGTTTTCGGTAAGAAATGTTTAGTGTCTGCCCGGAGTCTGGAAGTCGGCGGTCATGTACCCCCGTGCCTCGGAAAGCCGTTTGTCCTGCACCCAATACCTCTCCGGTCGTATCACGCTGTGTCCCTTGGAATATGAGGATAAGGGAATAGAGAGTGCACTTGTGTTTGCGAACACTACTTGGGCACACAGGTACCGAAGGCCTAATCGCGGGAAAAATGGGTTAATTGTTGACAGTTCACTTGTGATTCCATTACTGATGCTGGTGTTCATAGGCAGCATTAAGAACTTCGTCTGCTTGTCTTCCACCAACCACTTTAATAAGGCTTACCGTAATATTAAATAATAACTTAGGCTTAGGGACTTACACATAACATTCCGCCCGTAGAGAGATAAGGCCAGTAGCACAGAAAAGAAAAAAAGACTTATACGCCCTAAAGTAATACTGGCTTAGCTACATTTTCTGACGGATCTAAATCTTGTATGCTCAAATTCCCAGGTTGAAGTATAGACGGTTTCACTTCACTCGCTAACGGCGTGCTCAGGCGAAAACTTAGCAACTTAGGCGTAAAGAAAGGTACTGCCATTACCAGGGAGAGCGTGTAAGGTGCGAGCTCTAAATTGTAGGGCGTGTGCTTTAGCTTCATTTTTACAAATGGAATATTTTTTTTACATCAGTTTCTCTTTTGTTTTATGTGTGTGGCGAAATAAATTCCATATTCATTCATCATCATCATCATCTTTGTGTTTTTTCCGGTTTTGTCCCAAACTGTCGCTTCCCGCTTCGGAGCCCGGGTCCGCTAACCGCTTCGGACCGCTGGGTTATAATCATTAATTTTTGCCACGGAAACCTGTATATTTTAGATAGTTTTCCCAAAACTGTGTGCTTGTGAGCACTGTGTGATGACCAACACAAGTAATTAACTCAAACTGGACTTCATCATCATCAGCCTATCGCAATCCACTGCTGGACATAGGCCTCTCCAATTGTTCACCACCGTGATCTATCCATGGCTTCTCGCATCCAGCTCTTGCCAGCCATCCTGCGCAGATCGTCGCCCCACCTAGCCAGAGGGCGCCCTACGTTACGTTTGCCGAGACAAACTGGACTTAGCTTGAACCAACTCAAGTTGCAACACCAATGCTCTCAGACTTGAGTCATAAAACTGAACCAATAAGTGTACAGACTGTCGCTCGCATAACATTACATACACCGAATAGCGTACTCTTTTCTAAATAACCGGTAACGCTTTAGCGATCCATCTGTTCCCACATGGGTGGCGATAACCACTTACCATTATGTGTCCGGCATGCTTCTTTGTCGCCTCTTGTATAAAAAACAATCCTCTTTTTTTCAGTTCATCAATCATTTATATAGATATAAACTTACAAATAAACGCCAACTTGCCATTTGCTGGAACGTTCCCGAACCGCCTGACCTTTTATTTGAGACGTTTATTCCCCTGCTTCAACACACATTCAGTCGTTTTCTTATAACTGTCTCCAAACTAGAATTATAGAACACGCCGGAGACGCAACAATGCTTTACTCGAGATAGTGACGTGCATCAAGATCAAGAATGAGTGTCAATACTAAATATATACCTAGCCTACATTTTCCTACTACTGGGCAAAGGCCTCCCTCACTCCCTTTATTGATCTCTATTTATAGCCATCTGTTGCCAATATAGTGCAAATTTGTTAAGATCATAACTACAAACGCTGCGCGCGAGCTCAGGGGAAACGGAGAAAGGAGAAGGAAAAAACATTGAATTTCATATTAAGAATAGTGCAACAAAATAAGTAAAACAATAGGCACAAAAATAAATTATGATCCATTTTACTTTGTGTTGTTTAATCAGATATTTTCAAAAGACCCAAAAGTTACTTATAAACTAACTAATTAAAATTATTTAAAAGATAGGAATATGCGCCGAATGGGGTTTGCTCAGCTTAGTATTAAACCGCGTACTTGTGTGTTTTCTTCCACCTTTTTGCATATGGCGTGTGTGTCTGTTCAGGAAGGAAATCATGGAAATAAACTTTCAAAATGCAAATAAATATATATGCTTATAATTTTATACAAACCTTTCTGCAAGTGCAGGTCAGTATTGCCTTGATCTTGTGCTTAGAACATCACTAATCCTTTCAGTATTTTAAGAGACGACTGAAACGCTACAATCCAATGCCATACTCGTACACACAGTAGCAATAAAATTCCTATTTTTCGCGCCGGGAGAAAAAAGAAATATTTTTTTCTCAGTAAAACGAATGAAACATGAATAAAACTCAAGTAATGCTGTAAGAAAATACAGCTGTCGTAAACCAGCCGGCGGGGGGCGAGCAAAAATACTTATGTATCCATCTAAAACTTGGAGACCAGAGTATCTTGAGCCGTGGCTAGTTAGCTTGATCACCCAGAGTTAACAGGCTATGGAGGGCAGCTTAAGCTGGATGTTTAGCGTTTTTTGGAGTCCTGACTAAAGAAAATAAAAACGAAAAATGAGATGGGAGCCAAACAAAAAGGTAGTTTGTGGTCATGTTATATCCAAGAATTTGGGGACGATTAAAATAAATTACTTTTTCAGAATATCATTGTCCGAGACCAACTTTCTTTCGAAAAAAACAAAACATGAACATAAGCAAGACAAAAATAATGAGTAACTATCACACAAGGCCAATACAAGTATGTTAATAGTTACATATATTTGGGGAAACACGTTTTATTCAAAAAAATAGTAACTTAGAGGAAGTAACGAGAAGAATAACAATGACATCGAAAATAATCTGGTCGCTTCAAGAAATTCTACAGGGAAAATATAGCCTATATATGAAAAAAAATTGTATAGCCCTACTCCTCCTATATGGCTGTCAAACTTGGGTATTCACAAAAGTAATAAAACAAAAAATTAAGATGATACAAAAGGCAATGGAAAGAAGTATACTGCAGATCAGGCGAGTTTATAAAATACGAAGCGAAACTATAAGAATGAAAAAAAAAGATAACCGATGCACTAAGACACGCACTGATATTGAAGTGGCAATGGGCTGGACACATTATAAGATACAACAATAGAAGGTTGGCAATAGAGGCCACCAAATGGAAAGCACCATCAGGCACAAGGAACGCAGGCAGGCCAAAGCAATGATATTACATCGTGCAGGCGGTGGGAACGAACTGGATCGACCAAACCAAGGATGGGGTCAAGTGGAAACGAATGGGGGAGACCTATAAACAAAATAAAAGAATATAAATTTAATAAAGTTAGTCTCACCCTCGCCAACCCGTCTGCCAAGCGTGGTGAGTATGGCAATTACCCCTCATGTGATTGAGGGAGGCCCGTGCCCCAGCAGTGGGGACTTAAATGGGCTGATGATGATGAAATTTAATAAAGTTAGTCTCACTAACACTAGATCTTAATAACAACATTTGAAATGTAAAATAAGGGTTATTAAGGGAATCAAAGGCTTTTTTAAAATTATATAAATAAATATTGTTTATTAAATAAGTTCGATAATAATTTTTATACTAATGTGTAAGCAAATTATTGCAATGAACCATTAACGCGATAATAAAAGGAAACAATGTATACTTTTGTCTCCTTAACAAGACAAACGTGACATTGACACAATTCGTGCGTGCAGCCCGCGCATCTTTAGTATTAAAGATAATCCAACAGACAGCGGCAACGCTTATAGGTAATCTGAAGCCACAAAACGCTGGCGTGATGTAATCGACACCTCGCGCCATCTTCTAGTATAGAGTTGAACTAATGTTGCGAAACGAAGTGAGGCCGCCACAAGCCGACTTATAAGGTGTTATAACGGTAAAAACTTCAATCAGTGACTTTCGATACTGATCTAGACCTATATGATTTAATAAAATATTAAAATTCAGCCTTCAATGTCCAGTATTCAACAAAAACTTCACCGTATTTAGGAGTTAACAGAAAATAGTATATAAAGAACAAAATTCCAGCAATGTAGCCTAAATTTCTACAGCCTATTCTCTAACTAAACGACCTTTGGTGAAGGGCCAGGTTCAAAGAAAATTTACCTTTGCTGTACTTAACCCTAAAGTGCTTCAGGTAGACAGTAATAGACTGTTACGTCTATTTATTAGTCTTGGAATTTCGCAATGTTTTTTTTATAAAATTGTAAGCTTTAAGATTCACGAGTAGGTATTGTAAACCTTAGCGATGGTAATAAATCATCCAGAATAACTAATACAGGCCGTATCTGTGAACATAACATCAATTTATCCACGTGTTCTACCAGCTATCCTGAACAACATATCGGTCTACGACTTTTCGTAATACGACGAAACATTTTTCGACTTTCCATGCAAAATAACCTAGTCCAGTCCAGACCGACTTTGTATGAAGTGTATTTTTTTATGTGAATTCCAGAACGGTTAGTACACCACGTGGTTAAAGAGATTGATGTTCAAAGATACACACTGTATGTTGTTATAGAATAGGCCACCCTCACTCTTACCGAGGTGTCGTAAAAGGCGACTAAGGTAAAGCTGCTGGCATGATCATCAGCACCCAGAGAAGGAAAACTCTGCATTTATATCAAAACCCTCGCCAACCCGTCTGCCAAGCGTAGTGAGTATGGCAATTACCCCTCATGTGATTGAGGGAGGCCCGTGCCCCAGCAGTGGCGACTTAAATGGGCTGATGATGATGATGTATGTTGTTAATGCAAAAAATATAAACAAAATTAGTATCTGCGTGAATGTCAGTAAAAGGAGAATCGCATTCCAATAAAACAATACGAATAAAACGCTAACAAGACCATTAAATAGGATTACATTTAATTAATTCTAAAGAAATAAAAAACACGTTTCAATTTCCAAGGAACGAAATAGGAACCTCGGTGCAGGCTCTGATGCTGCAAAGAGATCGTGTTAACGTGGTTTTGCTTCACGAAGGAGTAAGGATAGCCTATTTAAAGAGTTGGTAAAAATACAGCCGAGTTCGAGTAGTGTGTAACCTTGACGTCATATCATCAACTGGCCGGATAGCGCAACTAGTAGTTGCGCCATCCCCGAAACTGTACTGCCTCATACGCTTAAAGTACCACGATGTACTACGCTTATGCCTATGCTTGGCTCAGTTATGGCGTGATGCTCTGGGGTAATAGTACCAATGCACACGACCTACTAGTCCTACAAAAAAAGTGCATACGCATATTTACAAACATAAAACAGATAGAAAGTTGTAGGCCTCACTTCAAAAAATTAAAAATCTTAACCCTACCCTGCATCTACCTGCTAGAAAATTTTAAATTTATTAGAAAAAACCCACTTTTATATACTAAAATAGGAGATATCCCTCGTCATCATATACCTCGCAATAAAAATAATCTCATCCAAATAACTTCTAAATTAACATTACATAGCTCCGGACCTTACCCGATGTCGATCAAATTATATAATAAATTGCCAAACGACATAAAAGACGAAAATAATTACAATAAGTTTATTCATTTATAAAAAGATTTACTTACTCATAAATGCTACTACTCAGTGAACGAATATTTACAGGATAAAATATAAGAAAAAATAAGTACATGTGGATTATAAATAAATTGCAATTCCAAATATTACTATTACATAGAAGAATACATATCAAAAGCAAATACCAAGTAAATAAAATAAGAAATGTCTGCTCCTCTCTATGCCAACTTGCGATGCCTACCAAGGCGCATATGTTCTTTTGATTGTGTAATGTTACCACATACCTAGTCATATAGTCATATGTAATGCAAATAATAATAAAAAAAAAAAAAAAAGTCGCCGGTTTGAACCCAGGACAAACTTTCACGTGATGTATATTTGTGTTAATTCTGTGCGACGTACTGGAGTAGAGTGATCGCCACGTGAGGAAACGCATTGTTAGACGCCTTGCGGCGCGAGACGCGAGACTGACGATTTGAGAAAGATGAATGTTGTGAGCTGGATGCAGATTGCTCAGGACCGGGTTGGTTGGCGCTCTTTGGGGGAGGCCTACGTTCAGCAGTGGACAGCGATAGGCTAATTGATTGGTTGATTCTATGCCTAGGTGTAATAACTTTTAAGGATTAAACTATTTCAAATTATTTTATTTTCTGACATACGTAACACGAGCTTATCATATTGATCATCACACATCAATCGCCAACCACTGCTTAACGAGGAAACTGTCCCGTGCGAATACATTTCTAACACCCAACCACCATATTTTCCAAGAAAAGAAATATAAAGTATCAGTATATAAACTAGGACAGTGGACTGAAAAGCAAAGGTTTCCATTATAGAATTCAAGTTAAACCAGGCTCTGAAGATACGAGACGAGGTCAAAAGATAGTTTATCTTAACCTTGGATATTTTTTTTATATCAATGAGATCATAGTTATTCGAAGTCAAGGTCAGCCGCCTATTTTTGTTCTCATGTTTACATATATAAATTATCGTTTTATTTTTCCAATTATCATTATTCCCCTACAGAAAACAGCAGAAAATATTTATTTTTAGAATGCATTATTCCTACATCATTCATCATAATTTAATATCTATTTGCCATACTTCAATTGAAATCTCTTTTGAGAGTAGGCCGACAAATGTTTCTTTGAGAATACCTACTTCATTTGTTGTCAAGATTTTATCTTCTCCATCTCTGAGGATTTTTTTTTATCTACTCCTTGCAGCTGAATTTTTACAACAACCCACATGCAACCGATTGTTCTTCCATTCTCATCATCTCGATGGATCGCGGTTTAATACTGTGCGTTTCTCGACGGCTATGACATAGGGACCTTAAAGAGAAGAGCGTACTCTTTTTCTTAACACATTAACATCTCTCTGATTTCGCGGATGTTCATGGGTGGTGTTAATAAATTTCAGTCAGGAGACCCGCTTGCTCGTTTGTTTGTTACCTATAGCATAAAAAAAACTGGAATTTAAATTCATCTTATATGAGCTAAGTGTACACAGCTTTGTGAAGGTTTATTTATGCATTTTGGCGGGTTTGATTTGCCCCAAGGGACGTCGTTGGAAACTACTTAATCATAAATTGCCACGGCAAACTTTAGAGGCTTTGCCTTACTGGTCAAGTTTGCTTGTGCTTGAAAACACGGTCGAAGGTGAGTTGGCTTTTTGGTTCACTGATGTGATAAACTTGGCTTATAAGTGCGGTCATTATACTTTAGACACAGTCTACCACACCGGATCGCTTGCTGATACCATAGCTAATATTAATGTTACCTTATTTTATACACAACGGTTTTGTTATTACAATTACCATACATACATAAATATGTTGATTCTATTATACATTAAGTACCTAAGAAAAAATAATATTAAAAAAAAAAGGTTAAAGTTGCTAACATTATAACCATGTAAGAAGAAATTATAATCATAGTATTTGACACAAATACGGCCCCACCGAATTACGGGTTTGCCGAGTGAGTGGAGTTACGGGAGGTATAATCCCGTGGAAAAATAGTTGTGGAGTTGACAGCTTATGTCAAAGTCATTTCATGTCATAAGTCTGTTGAGTCGTTGACTCAACTGGGCTTTTTGGGTATCCATTTATGGCGTCAATCGCTTACGATCATGTAGTCTATCTGCTTGTCTACCACCTAACATATACAAAATTCTCACAACATCTCATACATTGACCTGATTCCTTACTAAGTACCTTAAGAACTTGTCTTGCAGATATCTGGCAACAGAGGAACACAAATATATACTTAAATACATATATTACACCCAGACACTGAACAAACACAAGTGTTCATCGCACGAATGTTTGTGTAGGGTGGGGATCGAATCCACGACCTTTGGCGTAAGAGGCAGGGTCACTACCAATTGCGCCACCCGGTCAGTCATTATGCTGCAAACCAACAAAAGTGAATATAACAATATCAGCCAAACACTTGGCAAAGTTCACTACCGTGCACCAAAATGCAAAGAACGCCACTCGAATGTACGCTATTTCTGAGCCAAAAATTCCTTTTGAGAGCGGAACAAGGGGTGTTTCACGAAAACTTTTGTAGTGAAATTGACACATTTGATTTGGTAATATGTGGCTCGAGTATCAGAGCTTCGTTTCTTCGGAACGGAGAACTGACTGGAAATGGGTTCACGTTTAAGGAGAATTCTATTGAATTTCTTTACCTACTTTGACTTGTAGAAAGTTGTTCAAGGTGATAAATTGACAGAGAGAGAGCCACGTTTCGGCATGATTGAGACGGCTCGATCGGAGTGATACGGTATACCAAGGCCTCACAGAAAACCGGTCTGAAGCAGCACTGTGCTGTTTCGCTGCGGGAGTGAGGGTACCGGAGGCACAATCCGGGGGAAGCACTTGTGATTGGCCGAGCACTTGTGACTCTACTGGTGTCGCAGGTGTCGATTGGCGGCAATCACTTACCATCAGGCAAAACCAGATCAATAAGTTAATTATATGTATTAAATAAATAGTATATATTCTTTCCCAGAGGCTCGAATTTCGAAATTGTTAAAAAGATATAAATTAATGAAGTTGCGATTTGCCACAAATCACATGCATTGTCCTGGTTTCTAAGGTATTTCCTTGTACTATAGAAACTAGGAACAACGAAGATACCACAAGCACTCAAACCCAACGCAATATTTTCCGCATTAACAAATACTTTTGTTGAATCCAACCCGAACCTGTGTCTAAATTAATCTCACGAATACAACAAAAATCTGTTCCCAAAACGTGAGTTAATTCATCGGACACGTGTTAAAACGAACGCTTTGAACCCTTTGTGATGTTCGAAACAATGAATTCTGGAGGAAATCGAGCGATTATACCGTTTAGCGGGCCTTGAATTAATAATAAGATCGTTAGAAACGGGCCTTGTGTTTCCGAAGTAGAGGTGCACATTGGTAAAGAGTATCTAAGTCTAAGGTAGGTGAATCTACATGTAAATAATGTTCTGAAAACAGAAAGAGTACAGCAAGTGAAACGCCGTCTTTGTGAACATAAGCTTTTCCCAAAGGCCGCTCATAGCCTTAGATATTTCGCAGTCTGCATACAATTCTATAAAGTGTATTGTACTGCAGGACGGCCTCCAATTCGTTTCCATATCATCATTATATGGTGGCCCATTGTTTATCCACTCTTGGATGTAGGCCTCGCCCTTCTTCTTCCACTATCCGCGATACCGTGCCTGATTCATCCAGTCTTGACCTCCGTGTCATTGGATGTAATTCACCCAGCGCTGTGGTGGTCTGCCGCGCCTTCTGGTGTCCGCTTTGAGTCTCTACTCGAGGACTCGCCTTGTCCATCGACTTTTGTAAATCCTCTTTCCTCGCTATGATAGATATGATGTCTTTTACCTTTAATCCCCCATATGTGGCAATTGCTAATTTGCATGCTATTTAACAGTGAGAGAGGCACGCTTTGGCATGATTGGGCTGGTTCGACCGAAGTCATACCACGTCCTCACAGAAAACCGGCGTGAAGCAGTGCCATGAATGCGCTGAGTTTCGCTGCGTGAGTGAGGGTACCGGAGGCCCAATTTAGGGGAATGTGTGTTAAAATGTACACATGTGACACCACTAGTATTGCAGGTGTCCATGGGCGGCGGTAATCGCTTATAATCAGGTGATCCGTAGGCCCGTCTGCCACCTATACCATAACTTTTTTTTAAACAGTAACTAAGCTTTAAAAATGCCCTTTTTTAAAGCTTAGTTACTGTATCATAATAAGTCAAAGGTCAGCTTTCTTTTACTAATTAGATAGATCTTAATAATAAAATTTTGATAACTAACTAATGTATAAAATCACTTACTCAGCAGATAACCAGCTTCCTTTGTTTTGTTGTTTTACTTATGAATTTCATTTTGTCTTTGGATTGTTTAACCAAAACGTTCTTAAACTATAGCATTAGGTATACAACTGGTTCAAGGCAAAGTCAAGACTTGATATATTATAAGTAAGAATATTTTTTAAGCAAATTGTGAATAACTTTTTTGGCCTAATTTATTTGGTAGTTTCTAATAATGTAATAATGTATGCTATTGTAACGGCTGTTGTTATTCCAAATAAACAAAAATAAAAAATAAAAAAAAAAATTAACTAAAATAACACACTACAGTATTTTAACTACAAAATAATGTAAATGAAAACAAATGACGTCATCTATTTAATGAAAACGCTAAGCCTCATTGCTGCGAGACAAAGTAGCATGCATAAACCCGTCCCCTGCGGGCGACTACGTTGTATTGGCTAATAAGCCTTGCGAGGAGCATTTGTATACTTGGCTTGGTATTGAAGTAAAAACTTAATTCCATATTGTTTTAATTTTTATGTTTGGATGTTATGCTGTTGCATTAAATCAAAATATCTTTATCAAAATCACAACATAACATTTAAGATGGAAATCTAAACTTTTTTTTATCAGATAAGTGGCAGACCACACTTCGGTGTCGCGGGTGTCCATGGGCGGCGGTAATTGCTTACCATCAGGTGATCCGTCTGCTCGTCTACTACCTATGACCTATGCAGGTGCCATTTTTTACGAGAAAGAATAAATGACTCTTATAAAACTCACCCTTTACCCAGAGTTCCGGACTCACCTAAACACATTAAACACACACACACAACAAACAAACAAACACACACACACATATCACACACCTTCAGTCAAAATGCAATTTTTTATCACCTGAATCACTTGAGCTGCTACACCTCATTATTATTTCTTATGAATCACGTTTTTTTTCTTTTGTTGTTAAGTAAGTACCTTGGTTAAAATAGTACCTATAGTCTAACTGGCCGTAAGGTGAGAAGCGGGTTATTCCCAATACAAGTGTCTATGACTACTTAAAGGGAAAACTCGAAGAAAAATTTGTAAAAAGTACCGTTGAAATAAAGGACTTTTTATTTATTTATTTTATTTATGACATAAAAAAGACAAGCAGACGGATTACCTGATATTGTCACTTACAACACCTGTGGAGTCACAAAGTGCGCTGCCAAATTTTCAAAGCCCCCTTGCTCCGGAAGGCCTCCACTACCCTCAATTACTTGAGACAGCACATACATTGCTTTTTGCCGGTTTTCTGTGGTATGTACTACTCCGGTGAAAACAGTACATTCATGCCGAAGCGTACTCTGCTACGATCAAATGACAACAGTCAGGTTTTGAGTGTGCTGAGCTTGAGCGTCCAGGACAGATACGTGTGATGGCGCCGGCGGCCGCCGCTGTTAGCCGCGCTGCGCGCGCGCCTCAACCTCGGCTCGGCAAGGCTCTTTCGACGTGCGCACTGCACACCCTTAAGGTGACGGGTAGGCCATACTAGCGACGTCAATCGATTTAAATGTTTAGCTATTAAACCGGATCTATTTTAAACATTTTCGGGGTTACAACCTCTGGGCGAACACTTATGCTATTTATTAAATAACCATGCAAAAATGTTGGGTCCAACGCGCACGCGAAAAATTGATTCACGCCAAAAGCGGCCACTTTTGACGTGGTACTATAATAAAATAGATATATCTACTTTTAATTAGTTGCACTATTGAATGAATGAATGAATGAATGAAAACATTTATTTCGACCAACACGGATCATATTCAATTAAAATAACATCAAATCAAATTAAAACTTTATTAAATTAAATTACACACATAGATATTTGTTATTATTAAATATATACACAGAATAATAAGAATTAAAAAAAGAAATAAGAAAATTGTACTGGTAGCTAGCCTAAAAACATTGCGTAGCTACGTTTATCAAAACATTAGCAAACATCGAGTAAAGATTACTTTGTTCACAATATTAAGGAAAACACATTATGACGTCATCCGTGATATGAAAATTTCATGCCCCATTGGTGCTTGAAGAGACAATGTTAGATAATAAAGTGCATGAATAAAGCCGCCCCGACATTGTAGGAGCGACGGATGCCTGGAACAATGTGACCAGTGAACTGTAGGAAAATGTTACAAGTAGGTACTTAACATTTTTAAAACACTATAAATTAGACCAATATTTTTTTAATAAATATTTCACAACATCACATACATTGATCATGACTCCGAGATAGGTAGCTCAAGCACCTGTGTTACGGATATCAGAATCAACAGTGGGATTACAAATATATACATATAATACTTTTCTTTTGTAAATACATACTTATAATACATAGCAATCACCCAGACCAATAGAAACAAACATGTTCATGCACACAAATGTTTGTACTGTGCGGGGATCGAACCCGCAACCCTTGTATCAGAGGCAGCGTTCACTACCACTGTTCCAATCGGGTCGTCACTGTTCCAATTTAAAGTCACGGCCTCACAGAAAACCGGCGTGAAGCAGCACTGTGCTGTATTTTGCTGCGTGAGTGAGGGTACCGGAGGCCCATTTCGGGTGAAAGGGGGTTTTAAAGGTTGGCAGCGCACTTGTGACTCCACTGGAGTCACGGGTGTCTAAGGCCGGCGGCAATCGCTTTCCATCTGGCGATTCGTCTGCTTGTCTGCCACCTATCATATTAAAAAATCCCGTGGAAAAGTCACGCTTTGGAATAATACTGGCTCGACCGGTTATATTAAATTGTATAAGCGAAACATCACTAGATAGTATAAAACAAAGTTGCTTTCGTTGTCTGTCACTATGTATGCTTAGATTTTTAATATTATGCAACGGATTTTGATGAGGTTTTTTTTAATAGATCGAATAATTAAAGAGGAAGGTTCATCATTTACATGAATAAAATGTATAATACATGACCTGGTGAAAGTCGTGGTATTCCATTGGGTGCGGGTGGGACAGGACTGATCTGTGTGCTCCCACCTGTGGCCCCATGTCACTCGCCCAGGGAAAATCCCAGCAGTTTTAGTCGGTATGCCACTGGCCGGCTTCTTGTTATGAGAAGCAGTCGCCAGAGGAGAGTCCGACATAGCCCATCCGTTTACAGACGGATGGGTATGCGTAATGCATTTCTCCTGGGTCAACAGACCGCTAGTAATACTATACTCTAAAAAGTTACTGATACTGAGAAGTGACAGAGTCTGCACAAAAGAATACCTATGGAAAAAATACACAAAAGTGTATGAATTACAACACTCTAGTAACCCTAGTGAATATTACACAGTAAGCACACTATCCATATGCTATACAATGTTTGAATATCGAAATGAAATTCACATTTTATGTTTGCATGAAGTGATATCCGAATTCCAGTGGACGATTCCATTCAGAGGGTTTTAGGTTCCATTTCACTACATAGTTCGAGATATTATAAAATCATATCTGGTGATATTGTACGTACATTGCTGTTATATAATTAAATTGTTCATTGTGTCATCGAGCTGCGACGAGAACCTTTTTTTCCCGAGGGGAAAACATGATGGCTTTCACTTTGTTACATGTGGACAACAAGGTAGTGCGTGGGACTTTAACCCTGACCAAAACCCTTGGAGTGTCCATCTCGGAAACCCCACAGCCTAAACTGGACCGTACCGGCAAGTCGGGGTGCTAGCCCTTCTCTGACGTATAAACTACCAGGACACCCAGTAGCATCGTTCCCGTGGAGTCGTATGCCGAGCAAGCCTTTCACCAATAGTGGGAATGCTCACGTACTCCCAAGGTCTTATTAGTCACCCCGTAGTTGTACAGAACACTTTGGCAGTATTTTAAACGCCGCTAGCCACATGCACTGCAACGAGAATCCTGGGCTAAATATCCGGAAAGTTAAAAATTGTACTTTTTAAAAATCTCCCTGTTCACCTGTTATTCCTCTGGTGTTGAAAATGTCCATGAGCGGTGGTAATCGCTTATCATAAGGTGATCCATCTGTTCGTCTACCTCCTATCTTATAAAGTGCCCTGTGAGGCGCCCCTGATATCTTTGAGAAAACCAGAGGAGACAACGAAACCGTCCCGTAATGAAAAAGAACGTATAATACCTCTGTCGCATCTAAAGAAAAGAAACACACAGCCTGTGAATAGGATAGGGAAATTGACTTGGTCTTCTTTTTAACCCCCGACGCAAAAACGACGGGGTGTTATAAGTTTTAAGTTTGACGTGTCTGTTTGTGTGTGTGTCTTTGTGTCTGTCTATGGCATCGTAGCTCCTAAACAAATGAACCGATTTTGATTTTGTTTTTTTTTTGTTTGAAAGATGAATAAAGAGGAAGTGTTATTAGCTATGTTGGATAAAAATCGATACAAGATGGCCGCCGTCACAAAGATTTGGATTTTATGTTTTAACACAACTCCAACAATATGGGTATCATATAAAAAGGGCTTGAGTAGCAGAATATATTAATTGTGAAAATTTTCAAATCCAAGATGGCCGCCGTCAGAAAATGACGAATAACCTATTTGTTGTTCAAATGAAAGAGCTGTAGTTGTGTCGGATGTTTTTTAGATTTTCAATTTAATTTTTTTCTTTTCGTTATAGGCTATCTGGTGATAAAAGATCTCAGATACGTTCAATGACCGGATTGGCAACAGGTGACTTGTAGTAGAAATAGAATGGTTACTTGTCATGTCTTACACTTCAGATTGCTGAGCCAGCCTTGTAAGTATGTATATTGCTATCTATATACTTTAAATTCGATGTATAGCGAGACAGCGCCCTCTATCGCGCCCTAAGCGCAATGCCTTGCTGCCGGTTAGGTACCGCTAGCACTTATTTTCTGCCATGTTAGTTCCGTAAACGCCCGCAGGGCAATACTGGTTTGATTGGTACGGGAGTTCCTCTCCCCCCACACCTACCTCACTCTCTCGCTAACCAACCGCGTCCATGTTAAGTTGTTGCTCCGATATAAATAATTATTATCTTGTGTTAATTTGAGACAATATACGAAAATATATCTCCATAAAGTGTTTTGGCTACCTACCAACCAACCCTCACAGTACTAACACTACCCACTCCCAAAGTAGCTACGCTATAAGTGATCGCCCAACGTGTGTTAGTGAGTGGTGTGGACGCGAAGGTCTGCCGCCATTTTGGGTTTGGAAAACCGAATTATTAGGAAAATGCCAAGAACCAGGAGCCGAAGTTCGTTGCCGAGGGAGGCAAACCTCAATGAAACTATTATTCCGGCCGAAATTAACGCCGAGGAGTTGGTCAATGAAGACGCCGCGACTGAAACAGCAACCGAAGGTGCCACGGGAAGCAGCGCGGGCGCGTCCATCTTAATGACTCAGGAACATTTCGCCGCACTGATGGGACAGTTGCAGCAATCACAAGCAGAATTTTGTCAAATTCTATTACAAGAAGTACGATCATCTACACCAGTAATGCATCAGGTACAAACGGAGCCGTCGCTTACTATGAGGAGTACGAGCTGTCCGACAGACAGGGCCGCCGCCCCGGTTGGTGCTAATTTCATTACTTGTAGTGCAAGGTTTAGTGGCTCGCAGAACGAGTCTGTCGAGAATTTTATCGATGCAGTCGAAATTTTTAAAACTGCCGCCAACGTTTCCGACGAAAACGCACTGAGAGGACTTTCATTATTATTATCACATTCCGCCGCAACTTGGTGGCAAGGTATAAAACAATATACGAAAACATGGAGCGAAGCAATAGATCGCCTGAGGAGCGCATTTGGGGAACGAAGAGCACCGTTTCAAATATATAAAGAATTATATAGTATGCAGCAAGGAAAGTTAAACACAGAGTTATTTGTCGCACAAGTACGCGCTTTATTTTCTAAATTACCAGAGAACGACATCTCACAGAAGGTACAATTGGATATGACGTTTGGGTTGTTAGACGTCCGTATAAGAAAAAGAATAGAAAGGGACACATTGTCATGTTTTGAAGATCTTATAAGGAAGGCTCGAAGCATAGAAGATGCGATGCAGGAGCGCTTGCAGTCGCCAGGTGCACCGTCGCGTGGGTCGTTCTCCGCGCAGTTTCGTGGGTCGTCCGCAGTACCACCGCCGGGACAGTCTGCCGCGCCACCGCCGATGCGGGTATCGCAGCCGCAAGGTTCGTCGCACTGGGTGCCGCCGTCGGGTGGGCCATTGCCGCCACCGCCGCCACAGTCGCGTACGTCGCAGTCATATGGACCGCCGCCGCCGAGGTCGCGTGCGCCGCCGCTGGGTGGGTCGCCGCATTTGCCGCCACCGCCGCATCATGGATCCCTGAAAACAGACAAAAAGGAAAGTAAAAATTTGTATTGTTATGGCTGTGGTGAAATAGGAATAATAAGAGCAAGATGTCCAAATTGTAGTAGTTATAAGTACAATAAGTTTTATGCGTGTGAGACCACCAATGTTAATATGCAGGGGGAGTCAACTGTATGTAATGATAGGGGTTACACTAATGGTAATAAGAGACCAATATTAAATATCGAAATATTAGGTGGGAAAGGTATTGCATTAGTGGATTCAGCCGCTAAAGGCTGTGTAGCTAGCCAATCAATGTATAATTTTTTAATAAAAAGTGGTCAATGTTTTGATAAGCAAATTAGAGATGTGAAGCTTGCAGATGGTTTATCTAGGAAAATGGAGGTTTTAGTTACCTCAGTGAATGTGAAAATGTTACATAAAATAATTGAAACTGAATTTATTGTTTTTCCAGATGCTTGTAACAATCAATCTTTATTAGGGATAGATTTTTTGAACAAAGCCAAATTAGTTTTTGATTTTGGTAAATCATTATGGTACTTTTCGGACACGAAGCACCGGAAGTACAGGTTGTTTTATGAGGATTTAGAACAAGGTTATAATGAGGTACAGTCAACACCAAAAAACTGTGATAATGATAGTATGTCACTTAATGATTTAATAAACTCTTTCAGTGATGTGTTCCGAGAGACTGGTGAAGCCACGCAGTATGCAGAGCATTTCATTGATACCGGCGAACACGCGCCAGTTGCTGTTCCGCCGTACCGCATGACACCAGCGCGCGCAGAGGTTATGCAGCGCGAGGTAGAGAAGATGCTTGCTGAGGATATCATTGAGGAGTGTGAGTCAGCATGGTCAGCACCAGCACTATTAGTGCCTAAACGTGATGGAAGTTTTCGTTTTTGCGTCGATTACCGTAAGTTGAACAGTATTACTAAAACAGATACTTATCCAATGCCGAAGATTGATGAGCTGTTACAAAGGACAAAACAGGGTTGTGTTATGAGTACTTTAGACTTAAAATCTGGGTACTGGCAAGTTGCCGTTAACCGGGATAAAGATAAGACTGCCTTCTCGACACCGTCAGGCACTTATCGCTTCAAACGCATGCCATTTGGGTTAAAGAATGGACCAGCTACATTTCAGCGTTTAATTGATCGTCTTTGCTCATGCCCGAAGTTGCAGAATATTACTATTTTAGCTTTTTTGGATGATCTTTGCATAATATCGGCTGATATGGAATGCCACATAAAGGATTTGCACGCTGTATTTGAAAGACTGCACGAATTTAAATTAAGGGTGAATCGGGATAAGTGTGTTTTTGCACGAGACACTGTCAAATATTTAGGTCACGTGATATCTAAAGATGGTATATCACCTGATGAAGAAAAAGTGAAAGCTGTATTAGATATGAAGAAGCCGTCATCACTTAAACATCTAAGAACCTTCTTACAGACTGCTTCTTGGTTTAGGAAGTTTATACCTGGATTTTCTAAAATTTCAGAACCACTGTCAAAGTTGACTAGGAAACATGAGCCATGGAGATGGGAGACAGAGCAAGATCAAGCCTTCGAGGAGCTAAAAAGGTTGCTGACGTCACCACCCATCCTCATCCAACCTGACTACACCAAACCGTTTGTGCTCAGAACTGATGCCAGTAACTACGCTCTGGGTGCAGTACTTCTACAAGGAGAAGGTAATGATGAAAGGCCTATTGAATATGCGAGCCGATTGCTCAATCAAGCAGAAAGAAATTATTCAACAACAGAGAGGGAAGCCTTAGCCATAGTCTGGGCTGTGGAACGTTTTCGTTCTTATATTGATGGTCATAAGGTTGTCGTAGGTACCGACCACCAGCCGTTGAAGTGGCTAATGACTGTAAAATCACCATCAGGCAGATTGGTAAGATGGGCACTGAAATTACAAGCATTTGATTTGCATTATGAGTATACACCAGGGAAGGTAAATATAATAGCAGATACCCTGAGCCGTCCCAACTGCGATGAGAACTCCGCAGAAGCATGTGGGATATGTTCAGTAACGATTGACTTACCTGCGAAGAGTCCCTCCGAGTTAAGATCAGGTCAGCTTGCAGACCCTGAACTTGCTAAGATAATTAAGAATCTGGAAAGTGAAGAGGAAATTGATGTTCATCGTTGGACGGGAAGAGGTTATATTATGGAGCAAGGAGTGCTCTATCGCTATAATCCGGATGCGGATACAGAAGAACCGCAATTAGTTATACCTGTGGATCAAAGAGAAGAAGTATTAAAAGAAGGTCATGACTCTCCTCTGGCAGGTCACCAAGGGATCGAGAGGACATATCAAAGAGTTGCTCAAAAGTTTTATTTTCCAGGGATGCGTCGTGCCATTGTCGAGTATGTCAGAACGTGTACATCGTGTCAGCGCTACAAGGCTGCCAACGACAAGCCACCAGGGTTGTTGCAGACGCCGATCCTGAATCAGAGAAATGAGGTTATTGCTATAGATTTATTCGGACCCTTACCTCCAGGTGATAAGGATGAAAAATGGATTTTATTGGTCGAGGACACCGCAACTAGATGGGTCGAGTTATATCCGCTTCGAGAAGCGACAGCTGAGGCGTGCGCGCGTACACTCATAGAGGAATATTTTCTACGTTTTGGTCTACCGCGTCGCATTATTTCAGATAATGGTGTACAATTTATTTCAGCTGTAATGCAACAGTGTATGTTCGTGTTAGATGTGAAGCAGGAATTGTTACCGCTGTATCATCCTGAGGGGAACCCTGCGGAAAGAAAGAATAGAGATTTAAAAGTACAGTTATCACAATTAGTAGGTAATAAACATAATTCTTGGCCTATATACTTACCGTCTATACGTTTTTCGTTAAATTCTGCACGCTGTCAAACTACAGGAGTTTCGCCAGCGTACTTGATGTTTGCCAGAGAGCTGAGATCGCCTTTAGAAGTAAGAAATGATCCTCGTTTGGTTTTGGAGAAAGAAAATTTCGTTCCACAGATAACACCATACCTAAAACGTTTTCTCAATACGCTAGCTGCAGTTCGCGAGAAGGTCGAAAGTCAGCAGGATAAAAGAAAGGACTATGGTGATCAGTCACGTCGCGTAGGACAAAGTTTTGTTGCAGGTGACTTGGTATTATTGAATTCGCATGTACTTAGCAACAAAGGAAAGGACCTGACATCGAAGTTCGTACCAAAAAGAGATGGACCATACGTGGTTACTAAAAAGGTAAGCCCTACAACTTATATCATAGCACCCGCACAGGACTCCAGTAGGTACTTAGGGAAGTATCACATTAAACAGTTAACACCTTACCTGGGTCGCGATACGACCCTACCTCAACCTGTAGTTCCGGTGCGGAAACGTGGCCGTCCCCGTCGTAACTTAAATGAGAATAAATGTAATAATGTGTCAGATAGGGAGGAATGTATGTACTCGCCTAATCTTTATGTAACCGATGTAAATTACAATTCTAATGTGGATTTAAATGATAAATGCAATAATGTGTCTGATAGGGAGGAATGTATGTACTCGCCTAATCTTTATGTAACGAATAGAAATTACAATTCTAATGTGGATTCAAATAATGAATGTCATAATGTGTCTAACCAAAGTAGTGTTTCTGTAAATGTTTGTAACAATGATAATGTATGGCCAGCGAATGAGCGAGGACGCTTTCATCCTCTGGAGGGGGAGTATATAGCGAGACAGCGCCCTCTATCGCGCCCTAAGCGCAATGCCTTGCTGCCGGTTAGGTACCGCTAGCACTTATTTTCTGCCATGTTAGTTCCGTAAACGCCCGCAGGGCAATACTGGTTTGATTGGTACGGGAGTTCCTCTCCCCCCACACCTACCTCACTCTCTCGCTAACCAACCGCGTCCATGTTAAGTTGTTGCTCCGATATAAATAATTATTATCTTGTGTTAATTTGAGACAATATACGAAAATATATCTCCATAAAGTGTTTTGGCTACCTACCAACCAACCCTCACAGTACTAACACTACCCACTCCCAAAGTAGCTACGCTATAGATGTCATTATATAAGTCGTCCTCTCCAAAATGATCCTCATAAACTGTGAATGAGCCGCGACGTCATGACTTTAGAAACTAGCATCCAATGTAACCCAATATTTTTTTTTTTTTTTTTTTTTTTTTGGTTAATAAGCCAACGCTTGACCACAATCGCACCTGATGGAAAGCGACGATGAGGTCTAGGATGATACGCGTTTGCCTAAAAGATGCCTGTTCACTCTTGCCTTAAAGATGCCCAGATTATAGTGGTCAGGAAAAACAGATCTCGGCAGAGAGTTCCATTCCTTAGCCGTCCGCATTATAAATGTGGAAGCAAATCGCTTCGTGCGGATAAGGGGTATTTCTACCACATAAGGATGAAAGCTCTCGCCGCGCCTTGTCGTCCGATGATGGAATGGGCTGGGGGGGATCAAATTATGTAGAACCTCCGCACACTCCCCGAAATGAATCCGGTAGAAGACCGAGAGGCATGCCACTCGTCGACGGTGGTCCAGGCTCTGCAGGCCAGCTTCGGAGAGTGTGTCATCATCGATGAGCTTCTTCGCACGTCGCTCTATTGAGTCCAGAGCGTCTAACTGATACCGGGCAGATCCGTCCCAAAGGTGACAGCAGTACTCCAAGCAGGAGCGAACCTGGGCTCGATATAGACTTAAAAGCTGCTTGGGCTTAAAGTACCGCTTGACTTTCCAAAGGATGCCTAGTTTTTTAGCTGCAGTTTTGGCTATGGACTCAATGTAACGACCAAAGTTAAGGCTAGCCGATATATATAAATCTCATTATTTCATTCAACATTTTTGAATCTATTTTTCCCATCCAACTTTGGCTCATAAGTATATACATTTTGCCATTATTTCACTACTTCACCAATTTTGCCACTTTGAGTACCTGTCATTATTCCTGAATGTTGTCACCACCGAGTCTCAGGGCATTCAACCCAGTACTTACGAATCCACTCCGCTTATGACCGGGTTTGTCCCTTGAGACTATTCTTCTACGGTTATTATGTCCATATTATATTACTGGCCAGTTCATTGACACTTCAGAGTTTATTCTGGTAAGTAAATAAATAGACGAAATATTTGGAATACGATCCTTTGCTTCTTATGAATTATGTTTTCCGACAGCTGATAACTAAGAATATTGATAAATTTTCGGATTCATGTTATGTCCTAGGATATATTATTTTCTGAAGAGCTAGCACGAATTTTTCAAAGAATGTATGCGTATCGTAAGCAATTTGAATCAAAACTGAAGAACTCCACCTATTGTACGAAAGCATAACTATCTTCTCTCTTTAGGTGACAAAGTATTGCGAGGGCACTCTACGAATAATTTGAATATTAGCGCTAGCCTCTAAAAATTGGCCGAATTACAGTATTATTATATTTCTTTTTTTGTTAGCACGTAATGGAATGTTATTTCTGCCAATGTCAAGTAATTGAAACCCTCTGTCGAAATCGGTTACTGAGCCAAAGATTTCTTACTTGATTTTCTTTAGCTTTCAATTTTTGACTTAGATAGCCCAGTATTGTTATTGGACTAGGTACCAAGGAATATTAAAGTCAAAAGATTCTCAACCCGTCGAGACAAAACGATGTCGTGTTGTAAGTAATATAAAGACAATGAAGCCTTTAAATAAAAAATCTAAAAGAAAGTGGCAAAACCGGCCAAGTGCGAGTCGGACTCGCCCATGAAGGGTTCCGTAGCAGCAAGTAAGATATTACTTAATATAAGAGTTCTAGTAATGCGTACATGTTTTAAATATAGTTTGTGTATTTATAAATTAAATTTAATATTTCACATTCGCAAATCTGCGAAAGATTTGCGAATGCGCCTGTTTCGGCACACGCATTTTCTTGCATGTACTTATTGTTACTGTTTTGTGTATTGTTATGTCAAATTTTTGTGTATAAAACCTCTGTTTCTCTCCGGTCTTATATATAAGACCTCTGTATAAAACCTCTGTCTCTCTCCTGTCTTATACATAAGACAGGAGTGAATCAGAGGTTTTATACACAAAAATTTGACATAACAATACACAAAACAGTAACACTAAGTACATGCAAGAAAATGCGTGTGCCGAAACAGGCGCCCGCTCAGCATAATGTCGTGACGTGCCAATAAATGTCGCGCCACGACGCTGGTTTTCAGCGGGTTATCCGTGTGTCGTGTGTCTGTTGCGGTATGGTAAGTAGGGTAGACAAGGAGAAAGAAAATAATAATAACATAAAATTTGCCGAAACAAGACACACATCACTAGGGGCAGCTAAATCATATTAATGCTAGGAAGATAAGAGGAAAACTAGATGTTAGGAACACAAAGAAGAAAGAGAGAACAAAAAAACAAGTAGAATAATAACAATGAAATTAATATTCAATATTCAAAGTTTAATTCTGAGAACACAAAGAAAAAAATAAACTAATAACAATAAAAAGACTTTATTTTTAAATTACGCACGCATTTCCAACTGTAGGAATCGACAATCGAATATCGACCACCTAATCGATTCTCTAGTGTCGTCCTCAATCCAATTATCTTATGTCTAAAGCGACGAACAAAATAAATAAAAAAGAAAAAAAAAGAAGAAATTGGGTGTGTCTTGGGTGTGTCAGATGACACGGCAATTGGCACAGTAACTGTGCATTTTAAAATAAGAATTGTGTTGAGTGAGTGTAATTGGATATAGTGAGTAATGTGTAAGGAAAATATTGCAAAGATGAGCCGTGAGCTTGCCGAGCTGCAATCACGGGATATAAGTGTAGCACGAGTTATAACGACGTTCGCCCTGACGTGTCTGACCGTTCGGGTTAGTGCAGTCGGGCACGTGCCCGCCTCTTGCGCAAAGTAGAGACCTCAACATCATTTTAAAGACCTATCCATAAATATTCCCCACATGGGTTTGATAAAAAAAAATTAGTTTCATTTCTAAGTATGGGGACCCCCCAACATTTTTTTTCCTATTTTTGTGTAAAAATCGTAATGCGGTTAACAAAGTACATCTATTTATTAAGCTTGAATAGTATATATAGTTATTATAGTCCTTATAGTTTCGGAAAAAAGTGGCTGTGACATACGGACGGACGGACATACGGACAGACAGACAGACATGACGAATCTATAAACCGTTTTTGCCATTTGCCTACGGAGCCCTAACAAAAAACGAGTGAAAATATGACATTCAATTTCCTATTCTCGTTATTATTAAACTTCGGTACTCGTTTCTTAGGATTCAAGGCTGTTCTTCGATAGACATTTATTTTATGACTTCATCATCAATAGCCTGCGTCGTATCTTTCCTTTAATAGATCCATTTAAATCATCGGCCTCGCCGGTCGTCCTATATTTGTAGTTAAAACTTTGTAATATCATCAATATTTAAAAGAGCAACTACTGAGTTTCGTGCTGGTGTCTTCTCAGTAGAAATCAACATTCCGAACCAGCGGTAGATGATAATTACGTGTTAGGTACAATGTGTTAGGTTGACATTCATAAGTGTTCTGTATGGGTCTAAATTGAATAAAGAATTTCTTCTTAACTTTTTTTTCCTTTTTGTTTCTAAATTTTCCTTGCAGCTCCAGCTGCTATCAAAACAATGGGTAAACAAACCTGGAGCCCAACTCTCGTGCTCGTGACATTTATTATAGTACGACATATGTATATCACTAAAACATAGTTTTTTGTATGGTTTTCAGGTGATATCCGCCATGTTTTCAAAATATCACGGGCACGAGAATTAAGCTACTGGCCCTGTCCTGCATTATAAGATATTCTGTTTTTTTTATCACGAGCTCGGTGCATAAGTTGAACGAGAGGTCATATTTTCGAATCCAAGCGTGCCCCTTAAGATTTTCCTGTAGAGCCAGGCGTACCCGACGCAACGCCTTAATAAGGCCGCATCACGGTAAATCAGATAACAACATTAAAATAGAAAATTTAAAAACCCCCGAAGGCGGCCAATACTATCTTGTAAATTAATACAAGTTTCAATTATTCAACAGGGATTAGGCGCCGACTTCGGTAAAACCTTTTGTAGAGTGTACTGTTATAAAATGTTATTTGAAGTGTATAAAGTGATAAATTATTATTTTAGACGTTATACTTCGTGGTTTTAAAAGGCGGTTTTTTTTTGCAGAAAACTTTTTTCTTTAGTGTCTCATTTTTTTTGCAAACAGATGAGACACTACAAAGACCTTTTTAAAATTTTACTGTTCTCATTTTTTTTGAACTTAAAAAGCAATTGAAATTCTTAAAAGAGTACTTAGCGGCGTTTCGACACTTGCTGTGTCCTGCTCTTGTGTAAAAATAAGACAATTTAGTATATAGTAAGTCTGCCGTGTGGTCCCCGGCAGAGTAGAATAGACCACCCTCACTCTTACCGAGGTGTCGTAAAAGGCGACTAAGGTAAAGCTGCTGGTATGATCATCAGCACCCAGAGAAGGAAAACTCTGCATTTATATCAAAACCCTCGCCAACCCGTCTGCCAAGCGTGGTGAGTATGGCAATTACCCCTCATGTGATTGAGGGAGGCCCGTGCCCCAGCAGTGGGGACTTAAATGGGCTGATGATGATGATGATGACAATTGACATTAATTATGTGAGTATAGTTATTATTACAGTGGACCTAATTGTACACTGAACTGCTGCTACTACTGCAAATAATGTTCGCAGACCTAAATAATGAATTTGCTTCAGGCTTAGGCTTCAGGAATAATAATAATAATAACACGCCCAATCACACAACCACACAGATCATCACAATCAAGACTCATTACCCCCACCACATCACAATCAGATCCGTAGTGTAGGAACTGTACTTGGCCTAGGCCCGTACATTTTGAAAAGCCAGCAAATAGCTGTGATGCTCAGCATATAAAGAACATAATAATAATAATACTTTATTTCTCACCATAGTCTTACACAATTCTAGGCTTATTGTAATTCTTACATAGTACAAAATATGGTAACTTGTTTAAATTTAATATCGATAGTTATTTAATTACATTACTATTTACTATTTTACTACACTATGGCATTACTATAAGATTATGGCGGACCAACATCTGAACTAGGATCCTGTCTCAGGTCGTCGATCCTCCACCCCATTGAATGTAAAATGAACATACTCTTATAAATCAATACAGCTAATTTATAAAATTAGGAAGTACGATGCGTAAATAAAGTAAAAAGCACTTTTATCTAGATTATTCTATTTGCAAAATTGAAACATCCAATATTGTGTAGGGCTAAAGTATTTGCCAATCAAGAAACTCTCTGGGGGGCGAAATCTGCCCTCATAAAACATAATCTTTATTACTGGGCTCTGGATGTAACAAACCTTATGTTTGGGATAGAGTGGGGCTGGATATAACTTGAGTGTAAATGCTTGTGGACGAAAAAACTACGCCACATCGCTACTTTTTTATTATTATTTTTACATAAATAAATAAATATTTCACAACTTCACATACATTGATCTGACTCCAAGATAGGTAGCTCAAGCACCTGTGTTGCGAATATCAGAATCAACAGTGGGATTACAAATATATACATATAATACTTTTCTTTTGTAAATACATACTTATAATACATAGCAAACACCCAGACCAATACAAACAAACATGTTCATGCACACAAATGTTTGTACTGTGCGGGGATCGAACCCGCAATCCATGTATCAGGGTTAAATGTTTATTAACTAATTTATTTTTTCTTTGCTTTCTTTTTTTAACTTTTTGTACCAAGTGTAATTTTATGAAACTTTGTGTGTATCGTGTTGTGATGTCCATAATAATAAGCTATTCTTATTCTTTTTTTTTGGCGACATACGAGAAATCAAGTCACCTGATGGTAAATTATCAACGCAGCCCATGAACGACTGCAAAATCGGAGAGATCTCTAATGCGTAGCCGGCCTTACGTGCTCTTCTCTTGATTTTAACACAAATATTATGCTTCCTTTAAAGCTTCACAGAAAAAAAAAGGATAGTTTCACAGAAAAGAAAAAAAATAGGAAAAAGGTACGGTTTTTATTGATCTCATGGTTATAAGATCATCAAGTTATCAGAATCTGTCAAATTTCTTCAAATTGAAATTGAACCAAACGTGTTCGAAATTATTATTTTTATTTTTTTTATATGAGAGGTGGCAGATGAGCAGACGGATCACCTGATGGTAAGCAATTCCCCCGCCCATGGACACCGGCAACACCAGTGGAGTCACAAGTGGGGGCCTCCGGTAACCTCACTCACACAGCGAAACACAGCGCAGGCGCTGCTTCACGCCGGCTTTTATTCAATTAAGGTGATATTTGAATAAAGAAATTTTACAAATTTGTATATGTCACCGGAAAATAACAAGATCCGTATGTTTATCAATTTACTAGGAAGTTTATAAACTTTCGTTGGATTCTAAACGGGAGATAAATTGTATTATTTTACGTCCACACGTAAAATAACACACTGCTCTCTGATTGGTCCATGTTCATAGTGGCAATGCCAATCAGATCGCGCGTAGCGTTTGAATATTGCTTACTTATCATTTTACGAGTGAGTTCAGTAAGTTTATCGATGTACGAAAATGTGGACGTAAACTAATACAATTTTGTCTTCCGTTTAGAGTCCTACAAAAGTTTATAAACTTCCTAGTATATTGATAAACTTACGGATCTTGTTATTTTCCGGTGACATATATACAAGAGATCTTACCATGAGTTTGAAATACTATCCTCGCTATCCAAAACTATAGTTGCTCTGTCTCTTTCACATGCACCATATTGAAAGGGACAAAGCCATAGTTTTCGATAGCGAGAACAGTTTTTCAAACTCATGGTAAGGGTACTGATATGTGACAGTCCGTACCTCTGAGTGTACTATTAAACGGCCACTTCCAATCACATAACATCGACGTTGCCTCTCTATTTTTTCAACCGAATACCGACTCTAAGATTCTCTAGGGATCTTTTACCGCTGTTATGACGCTGGCGTATGTTGTACTCCTGCTACTCCGAATTAGAACCAACCGCTTTGGGAGGCTGGATAAAAAATGTATAAGCACTTTTGATGATGATTTTTTTCCGTTTAGTATTCTGAAGATGAGAGAGTGGGGTGGGAATTTTTATTGCCTACTAACGCTTTTACAATATCAAATGTGTTGGGTTGCGGATGAACGAATCTGTAGATTATTTTTTAGTGGATGTGTTGTAATTTCACAAAGGAACTTAAGTTTAAAAACCTATGTAACCTAGTCTATAAAAATCGGTCAAGTGCGAGTCGAACTCGCCCATGAAGGGTTCCGTAGCAACAAGTAAGATATATGGAAAGTAAATACCGGTTTAGGGTTTATAACGTATCAAAAAAAACTTTGGGATGTGTAATGGGTTTGTATAATGTATATGATATATTTTTTAGTTTTATAATTCTTTTATTATAGAAGTTAGAGGACACACACAGATTTTACCACTTTGGGAACGTCTCTTGCGCAAAATATTAAATTTAGATTAAAATTATTTAGAAAACTCATCATCATTTTTAAAAACCAACCCATAGACACCCTACATCTATTTAACAAGTTTAAATAGTATAGTTCTTATAGTTTCGGAAAAAAGTGGTTGTGACATACGGATGGACGGGCAGACGGAGAGATAGACATGACGAATCTATAAGGGTTCCGTTTTTTGCCATTTAGCTACGGAACCCTAAAAACCTACATTATCTCTTAAAGCAATATACAGTTATTTCATGGGGCGATATGTATATGTAAAAAGAACAGTTTTCAATGCAAACTCAACACTGCTTTTTTTAATTCAGATTTCGCTATGATAAATTTTACTGTTGAAGTATCAACTTTAGTTAATCTTTACCTGCAAGGTTGTTAAGTTTTTAGAATAATATTATTACAAGTTTTAATTGTGTTTTCAGACTCATTGAACAAGCATTTGATCTATAATAAATTTGGATAAGACCGATGTTTGTATTGTGTCTGTTTATGCATCTAATACATAATGAGGTAAATATGTCGTCAGTTGAATATAATGTATTTCTTCTTTCTTTTCAGATCCTAGGACGACGAGGCTTTAAAGGGTAAGGAGCAATTGAAATTATTTTCTCATAATATATTATTTTTATTTTATTTATTAGGATATCCAACAGCAAAACCACAAATGTACATTAAAGTTACGAGTTTATACATCATCAGTGTTACAAAGTCAATAACAGGATATCACAACTTGTGCTTTATGAATACAGACATCAAAGAAATCAGAAAAAATATTTAGAGTTTACACAATGTTGGTACTAGTAATAAAAGAAGTAGTGCTACTATTGTAAGCGAATACAATACAATAGGTATTATAATATAGATACATAAAATTATGTCCACATACATACAGAAAAGTATTCATCGTAAGCCCATTTAAGTCCCCACTGCTGGGGCACGGGCTTCCCTCAATCAATTGAGGGTATTAATAATAATAATATATGTATACACGGACACAGACAGGCCAGTCACTGGCTGGTGTCACATCACTTTTAGAGTAAATTGTCAATGGAAAGGGCCTCTACGTGTTGGCTTCGTCTACCACGCACGCCTCCCAAAAATCCGGGTCATAATTGCCGATGTTATGAATCTAACGACAAATATAATAATGTATATTTTGACTGACCGGATGGCGTATTTGGTAGTGACCCTGCCTCTTACGCCAAAGGTCGTGGGTTCGATCCCCACCCTGGACAAGCATTCGTGCGATGAGCACTTGTGTTTATTAAGTGTCTGGGTGTAATATATGTATTTAAGCATATATTAGTGTTTCTCTTTGTCTGATATCTGTAACACAAGTGCTTACGCTACTTAATACGGAATCAGGTCAATATATGAGATGTTGTGAGAATTATATATAAAAATAACAGTAATAATACGAGTCAAAGCAGGATCAAACCTGGAGCCTCATTCTCGTGCTCGTGACATTTATTATCACCTGTATTTTTGTTTTTGTTTGAAACAAAAAAAAGAAAATAATAAAAAAAAGTGTTTAATATGTTTTGTGCTTACCTATATCTTTTTTTTTCACGTCTAGTGGCGCTTTCAAGATGAACTGCATGTTAAACCTACCATCATTGTAAATACGACCTATATACACAAAATTAATTATTCGATTGATTGATCAATTTGCAACTATTACCTACAGAATAATGCAGAATATTTAACCAGAGGAAATAGCTTAATTCCTTTTAAATTTACATTTATGAATGTTTATTCATAAACGAAAAGTCATATCACGTATAAGTAATTCGCATACTTATATTAAATCACTCGATAGCGTAGTCGAAAGTTAGACTGCTTACAATTTTATTGACTGTCGTAAAAGGCACTCGCATTCATAAAACACTCATACGTTCCAGAATCCTCAATAAAACGACTATCAATAAACTCCACTTCAAAGAAAATTTAATAAAGAAATTTATCAATAACTCTAAATTCTGCCACAAATATAATCACGTTGGAATCTGCGCGGCATGGGCCCTTTTCTGACAACCTATCAAATTTATCGTAAGCTGGGCTTCTTCATGGGTAAACCCTAATAAATAAACATGAGCAGACTTGACCAAATCGTCGAAACGTATTCCTGATAAAATATGATAAGTAAATTTATTCGCGTAAATTGTCCATCGTCAGAAATTGTCATAAAAATAAGCGTCACGAAAAAAGGCGATCGAGCACTATTGGGCTTGGATAACTTCCAAAGATGGGCCCGGTGCTCGATCAGCCGAAATCAATTTTATTTCAGATAGAGCTCGGTGTTTCGGCGGACGATAATCGAACGTACGTGATTTTGGGAAAACTCTGCACTATAAGGTTGACAGCCAAAATGGTCGCTAATATTTTGTGGTGCCTAGTTTATAATGACTTTAGTGCAAAAGCATGCTTTGTTGAAATTTCAGTAACCTAATTTAATTTCCGGCTCGTTAGTAGGAGAATGGTAACTTAGGTTATTATTTTTTAATTTTGATGTTTTTCATATCAAAATAATGTTAGAACATGAATTGTTTCATAATAATAATAATAGTGTATACAGGGATAGTCGCCGGCTGGTGTCACATCACATTATAAATAGAAATAGAAAAATGTTTATTTGGCACCAAAAATACAAATAACAAAATATAGATATATACATTACTTATTAATTTTAATCCTAATCTAGGTACAGTATAATATCTAAATTCTAAGTGGCACCAAAAAGGTCCCCGCTCAGCTATTTGTCGAGACACGGAGCCTCGACGCTGATATTCTGCGGATACCTAACAAAATACATATTTGACATACAAGTTACTTACAACAGAAACAGAGATCGCTTCAGAATGCACCATACATCATGTTTAGATCTAATACTCTTACAAATTTAATATTTGTATATATATTGAGTTAAAGTATGTATTAAGTATAGACAAATTAAAAATTAATTTCGAATATTATGAAGGCGGCATAATATAGGTATATGTTATTTATTATAGTAAAACTGTCAATTGAACGGGCCTCTACGTGTTGGCTTCGGCCCCACGCACGCCTTCCAAAAGTCCGGACATAATTGCCCGTGGTTATGGTACAACTGACATACATAATAAAAATAATAAATAAATAAATCTTTATTTGCAAAAGTTTACAAATGTTATACAGTACCGGTAGCTCCCAAACTAGGTAATCCTGTCTCTTGGGGACTAGAGTTAGATGTTTTACATAACGGCGTTAGGTTATTTTAGATTTATATACCTATTTTAAATAGTTACATTTATTGTATATACCTATGATACTCACACAATCTACTATTTATTTAATTTTGATTAACAAACGTACTATCAATTAATAATAAAATATTACAAATTAATAATAGAGAGTGAATAGGCTTCTTCTGGGTAAGCACGCTACATCTTAGACCTTATTGTCACTTTCCATCAGGTGAAATGAGGTCAAGTGCAAAACCTTTTAATATATAATAAAAAAAATAATACACTCTTAAGAAAGAGTATGTTGCTGTTGTACCATCTGTTGTATTATGTTTCTGTGCAATGAAGATAATCTATCTGTCTATCAAACTCCTGATGGATAGGTGTTATAAGAGTGGGTGTTTGTGTGTGTGTGTGTGTGTGTGTGTGTGTGTGTGTGTGTGTGTGTGGTGTGTGTTTGTGTGTGTGTGTGTGTGTGTGTGTTGTGTGTGTGCGTGTGCGTGTGTGCGCGCGCGCATTCTAGTGTGTGTGATATATATATTGATAAGAGTTAGCACTAATCCAACAAAAGGTATGGCGTCTCAAATTACGCTTGCTTATCTATCAAAAATAGCACTTGTGTCTATGACCTACAAAAAAGGACGGTCCAAAGTCCAACAAGGGTTCATAATTCCATTAATAAATTACTGAATAAAGCTAAAAACAAACAGATCAAATTTGCCAGTAAACTAACTATTTTACGCAAATTAAGTAAATAAGTATACAATAGAACCAAACTTTTAATGAAAATCGGTAAATCCTATATTATAAAAGTTTCAAGAGAAGGATTTTATCTATGACTACTAATATTTTATAATATAATAAGACTAAATACATTTACAACAGGAGAGCCAACTTTTAGGAGTAAAGAATTATATTAATACTTTGAATGCGATTGGGGTTCATTTTAATTAATTGGGTTACCAATTAATCGTTTTATAAACCAATTAAGTATTATTTATCTGGCAGTTTTGGTTGAAATTGGCCAGTGATGAGATTTGGAAAGCTTATAAAACTTGAATTTAGAGATATCAAATTGGAAATATCAAAATTACACCTCACAGAAAACCAGCGTGAAGCAGCACTGTGCTGTGTTTCGCTGCGTGAGTAAGGATACCGGAGGCCCAATCTGGGGGATAGGGGGTTTAAAGGTTGGCAGCGCACTTGTGACTCCACTGGTGTCGCGGGTGTCCATGGGCGGCGGCAATTGCTTACCATCAGGTGATCCGTCTGTTCGTCTGCCTACCTATTACAAAAAAAAAGCGGCTGTAGCATCAATGGGTAACTCTATGGTATATGACGGTACATAGTTTTGCTTGTTGCGTAGAAATATATAAGCATTCGTCTTGCAATCGTCATTTAACAAATACGTACGCACACGTCATTATGTGTGGCTTACGTCGATCTATAGACCACAGATATTTTAATCTCTAATGAAAACACCTTGTAGTACAAGGCCAAGCTAGAGGCAAAAGAGCGCGTGTCAGGTCACCAATGCGCTGGACCGATCAAGAAACTGCCTTCAATAGTCCACTCCACAAAATATACACTAGAAAAGCATCTGTGTGAGGAGTGGCGAAGGATTGTTCATCATCAGCCCATTTAAGTCCCCACTGCTGGGGCACGGACCTCCCTCAATCACATGAGGGGTAATTGCCATACTCACCACGCTTGGCAGACGGGTTGGCGAGGGTTTTGATGTAAATGCAGAGTTTTCCTTCTCTGGGTGCTGATGATCATGCCAGCAGCTTTACCTTAGTCGCCTTTTACGACCCTCGGTAAGAGTGAGGGTGACCTATTCTACTCTGCCGGGACCACACGGCGTTAAGCAAGGATTGTTAAGCAAGCCATAAATGCTGATGTGACGACCACTGCCACTCTGCCAAGACTGTGACGACAAAGAATGAACAGGCCTAATTTTAAAATGTGTACAATTCCTTATCTCAACAAAAAATCCGTGTGACCTAGCAATCATACTCTATTATTTAAAAAGATTTCTAAGAAAAGCCGTTACAGCAACTGTTGTAAGTGACGTCATAAGTCGTGTAAAAAACACCAAAGCGGTCCAAAACCTTTGTTTAAAACGCTCCATGCAGAGAACACTGTTAATTTCCCAGGAGTAATTGGCTTTTTTCTCTGATCACAGTATAAAGAATACCAAACAGGTCATAGGTTCAAATCTGAGCACGTACTTTTGAAATTTCAAATCTTTGTGCATATATCTACCACTCGTTTGTTTTCAGGGAAAATGTCTATAGTAAACTTCACTTTTCAGACCCCATCAATAATCCTATCCCAGTGGTAATTGCACAAGTTCAGAAAATATATTTTTTTTAAAATACCATGTTCCGCATGTTTCATTTACCATGGTCAGGTCGTTACGATGCAAAGATCAGACGGCAGTCGCCTCATTAAAAAGCTGGACTTAAAATTATAGATATTTTTACTTAAGTTATTGAATGTTTTATAAATATTTAGTCATTGCTTTTGAAATCGACATCCCTATCTGTTATATTTAATTAATAATGATTCTATGCTGTACTCGCAAAAGCTGACATTGTAATTCTCATTGTATTGGGAAGGAAGATCTTTTTATAGTGAAGATGAGCATTAAGAAGGGATTTTTGAAAATTCAACCCTTAAGGAGGTAAAAAGGGGGTTAAAAGTTTGTATGAAAGTCCGCCATCTTTGATGTTAAAAAAGTGAAAATTTGTATTTAGACTAAGAATTTGAAATAAAAAGTAAATCATTTACGTTTTTTGAAAATTAACTTAAAGGGGGTAAAATGGGGGAAGAAATGCTAGTATGGAGGTTTTGCCATTTGAAAGTAAGAATCTTGAAAATCACTATACCTTCTCCTTATTTCAAATTAAGAACAAGTTGTTTTAACATGTTTGGAAATTCAACCCTTAAGGGGGTGAAAAAAGGGTTTGAAGCTTGTATGGAAGTCCGTCATCTTTGATGTTAGGAAAGTGAAAAATTTTATATACATGTCTAATTAAAATAAAAGTAATTCACATAAACGTTTTTGGTAAATTACCCTTTGAGGGGTAAATTAATGGATGAAATGCAGTATGAGGGATTTGACGGTTTCAAAGTTAGAATCTCAAAATTGATGTTTGTGCACCGGTTTTGAATATAAAGGTCACTTTTGAACTTTTAACCCCTAAGGGGTAGTTGCGCAGTTTTAAAGTTTGAATGACGACTTTTGTAATAAAGTCTAAAACTACGTGTGTAACGCCGCGGGCGTAGTCTAGTCACGCAATAATTTTGTACATAGTTCTTTGTTACATTATGTTGTGGTGATGGGCAATAAACTCATTCTCTTCCTTTCTTTTATTTAGGAGAATTTATAACTCTTTACCGATACATCTTGGCACTGCAAATTTTTATTCTGTGCTTTAATACAATGTAACTGAGTCGTGACAAAGTGGTGCTTTGGCAAAATTATGCTTAGGCAATTAGCCTAGAGTTCTAAGTGCACAAACGTGTTTTAGTCACGAAATCTGTTAGTAAACTGAGAATTTTTAGCTTTGTTTATAGTAATTCAATGATTTACAACGTCTGATAGAAAAAAACTTGCTTACTTCATTTTTAAGTCAAAGGTGGACTTGATAAAAGATTATTCGTCCTCGTCCTCATTGAAGCGTAAAATTTCCAGTTGTGTCCAACAAACCGTTCGCTTTAGAGCCTGGGGTATGCTTGACCAGATCAAATGGTTCACGATTACACACATTGTATTTTTTTTTATTGTGATAGGTGGAAGATGAATAGACGGATCTCCTGATCGATTGCCGCCCCCCATAGACACCCGCGACACCAGTGGAGTCACAAGTGCGGTGCCAAACTTTAAACACCCTTTCCCCCGGATTGAGCCTCCGGTACCCCCACTCACGCAGCGAAACAGCAGCACACAGCACAGGGCTGCTTCACGCCGGTTTTCTGTAAGGACGTGGTTTCACTCCGGTCGAGCTGGCCCATTCAAGCTCTCCTATGGTAAAGATTATTACTAGACTACACGTGAATCATTATCTCAAATATTGTAGGTACAACTTGTGCGGATAAAGAATGGGATCAGAAATGGCTGCGCATCTATTCACTTCTCGCTCGCACATCCACGAGTGCGAGTATAGACGCAAATGTGTGCGAGCGAGAAGTGAATAGATGCGCCGCCATTTTTGATCCCATTCTTTATCCGCACAGGTTGTATTTATTGAGCGATGGTAGCTCAGTGGTTCGGAACGCGCTTTCAAAATAACACATAGGTATGCTAAAACTTTGGACCGGGTTCGAATTCGAGAATGCACCTCTGGATTTTTCAAATCTATTGTGCACATTTCTACCGTTATGTGCGTTGAGGGTAACCATCGTGAGGAAACCTGCACGTTTCGTGTAGTTTCAGAAACGTGTAACCAAGATTCAGTTGGTCTGGTTCCCCTGCTAACGGGCCGTGAAGGTCAGACGGCAGTCGCCTCATTGTAATTACCAGACTCCCCAAATCCTGAATCATGGTTCAAGCGTACTCTGGGTTCCAGAGCGGCAGGATTGGACGCAATCAAGAATCACACGCTTAGATGAGGAGGATTGTAGGTATCTTCAATTTTCTGAAAATACCTACCCTAGATCAGGTCACGAGGAAATAACGATGATTTCACACTCCGCCGAGCTAATGGTAGAAATATGCACATATGTTTGATAAACCACAGGAGCTTGCTTGAAGAACCATGACCCCTCCGTAATGAGGGCGCGTTATTTTCCACTAATTTTGATAAAATATTACTCTGATACAATAATTAATAAGTTCAAAAATGCCGTTAAGAATAAACTTAAGATTTTTTCCGAGACTCACATCATCATCATCATCATCAACATATTTAAGTCCCCGCTGCTGGGGCACGGACCTCCCTCAGTCACATGAGGGGTAGTTGCCATACTCACCACGCTTGGCAGACGGGTTGGCGAGGTTTTGATAAAAATGCAGAGTTTTCCTTCTCTGGGTGCTGATGATCATGCCAGCAGCTTTACCTTAGTCGGCTTTTACGACACCTTGGTAAGAGTGAGGATGGCCTATTCTACTCTGCCGGGGACCACACGGCGTCACGCATATTGACAATTAAGTGAAACATTCCTGATATAAGGCAACAAAAGTATTTTTCTCGTCCATCGCCTTTCATAAGCAAATACATTATTATTAATAAACTTATAAATTCTCTGCAATAAAAGGCCGATGGATGGAATTCTAAATATTTCACATTACGTTGTTTGTGATCAGACATTTACGTTCGAAGTACAATGAAAAGTTTTATCCGATATTAGTTTTCAATTTCCCAACCCATCTCATTGGAAAGGAGCAATGAATAAGAAACATAGTTGGACATGAAAGTTAGAAAAATGGACGGTAAATAGTTTTTTAGATTTTCGTATTGCAAAATCTAATAATCATCTAGTGGCGAATTTATATCTGAAAATGAGAGGGTGTCCCCAGCTGACGCAGCCGTGCACCGCCAGTCCGCTTGTGACCACGGCTGCTGTAACATAGCCGATACGTTAAGGAAAATATCATCATCATCATCATCATCAGCCCATTTAAGTCCCCACTGCTGGGGCACGGGCCTCCCTCAATCACATGAAGGGTAATTGCCATACGCACCACGCTTGGCAGACGGGTTGGCGAGGGTTTTGATATAAATGCAGAGTTTTCCTTCTCTGGGTGCTGGTGATCATGCCAGCAGCTTTACCTTAGTCGCCTTTTACGACACCTCGGTAAGAGTGAGGGTGGCCTATTCTGTGTCCGCGACGGCTGAAGCTTTTACCTGTATGGGATTCTTGTATTTTTTTCCATAATCACTTTTTTTTTTATTATTTGATAGAAATGGGGTGAGCCCTGCGTCTCATAGCCACTGCGACCAGTAGATGATCTATTGTGGCATCCCCGTAACCTATTACAGCACCTCATGTAGCTCCAGTTCCAGGATAAACCCGAGAATGGACTTGATGGGGGAGCTCTTGATCTCGTCAGCTGAGATCATGTGTGCTCCCAGGTGCCGGCTTCTGCAGCGGTGCAGCGCTATGCACTCGCCGAGGACGTGGATAATCGTTTCCTCGTCCTTGCGACAGAACCTGCAGATTTTGGTATCTGAAAGGCCCATGTTGTGCAGGTACCATGCCCAGGTACCAGGCCCGTAATCACTTACGCCAATTACTAATTGTATTGTTTCCAAAGTTACTTGCTTACTCCGATTACTAAGCGACCCAAAATGTGTCTTGGCCTCAGATACAACATTCCTCGTCTGGTTATGATCATTCTCGATTTAACACCAGTCGCTGTGATTCGCAGATCGCCAGCACCAGATCATTTCACCGATATTATGGGTTTCCATAGATGGAAACCCATAATATCGGTACAATGTAGGCGGTCTTATTGCTAATAGCGAATTGAAATGGGGTAAAGCAGTGCAAGTCAGAAAAGAAAAAAATGACATTGTATAAAATAAATAACACAGTAAATAAATATCTAATTACTCCAAATACTTATACATAATAGTTAATTACAAAACAAACAGCCCTAGTATTCAAAAATAAAAAAGATGTATGAAAGCAAACGAAAATTTATTATTGCTTTAGAAGACGTCATTGTAACTTAATTTGGACATTTTTAATAAAAATGTTATGTTATGTTCTACATAAAGTATAAGTACTTATTTTTTTAACAATAATTACAATAATATGGTTGTGACAGCGTGCATAACTTTAGAAAATTACTGCTTACTCATAAAAAATTCAATAAACTGAATTATAACGGTATTTAGAGCGTTTTTGACCTTTGAAACAAAAAAAACATTCAACATTTTCCTTTATCACAACAAAAAAAAAATTCAAACTGGTCTATAACTATATATATGAATAAAGACCCAAAGGTTAGGAATAAAAAATTAAAAATACTCTTAGTACCTAAAGAAGAATTAAAATTGCAAAAGTATGAAACGCTTATGTATACAGGTGACACATGAATGAAATTACATGAAACATAACTGACTATAATGTAAATGTTACCGAATCTGATTAATCTTTTCAAAGTGAACAAAAACACAAGAAAATTAAGACAATTACTAAGAAATAAAATAAAACTAAAAGTAAATAAAAAGGAAAGTTAAAACCAAGTAGGTCCCCGTGGCAGTGTCCCTAAAATGCTGGCAGCATTACCCCGCTGCATCGCGATGGAAATTTGCTGGGCGAGGTAGCTGCCAACTTTTGGCTCTCCCGTGACTTCGACTAGACGCTTAGCTAAGTCACGGAAGAAAGAAAGAGCGTCGGAACCCCACGGGCCCAGTGTTTCAACACCGAAAGCTACAAAGTGGTAGGCACCAGATAGATGCCTATACTTTGCAGCTTTCAGTCTCACTCTTTTCAAAGTTCAATGTCTTCTCAATTTGAATTAGGGCGATGGGTAGCCCTAACTAGCAACACCAATCGATGTCAATTGTTAGCTACTAAACCGGTTCTATTTTAAACAATTTCAGAACGGGAGTCTCTAAGCAAACATATTTTATTCTATTTATTTAATAGATAGATAGATATAAGTACTTTATTGCACAAAAAAACACAACTTAAAAAACTAAGCATTACAGAAACTTAATTGTACAATAATTAATAATTGTTAACTATTTTTTGATCTCTTTTTGCACTCGAAATTTTCGTTTAATTGTCTTGTATGTCCTACCCGTAATTTTAATAAAACACAGTATGTTAATAAAGTTTATTGACTCTTATACGTATACAACAATCTTTTATCTTATCTCATCGTGTAATTTCCGGATGTATCCAAAGCTGACGCTTCAGAGTCTGGGGTACGCTTAGACCGTCACTCAGGATCTGGGGAGTTTGGTAATTACAATGAATATACTATTGTCTGAGTCTTTATAATGCTAATGGTTTAATATGCACATTGGAATTGAAAAATGAAAAGACTAAAGTCGCATGCTGGGATTTGAACTAACGACCTCCCTTATTTAAGTTCTAACCCATTGAGCTACCCTTGCTCCGTCTACTGCAATATGTATAAAAAATGATGACAATGATGACATTTAAATCATCTTATCTTGTTTTTAAGTCTATTTCAACTACTTGAGTGTAGGCCTCCTTCAGCATTTTCCATTCTTTCCGGCATTCAGCATTTTGTATCTAGTTCGAGCCAGCCACCCTCTTCACGTAGTATTTCCAGCGCATCTGAAGTCTTCCTTGATGGCGTTTATTTCACCATGACTTCCGCTCAAGAAGACGCTTGCACCAAGATGCTTCATTACGGACGTTTCATTACATGTCCTGCTCATCTCCACTTTAAGTGAGTCACTCGTTTCGTTACGTCCGCGACTTTGCTTTGCTTTCAAAGCCATTTATTTGTTTTGAGGTCCATTAGTGTCACTCCTACCAGCTTTTTCTCTACTGCCCTCTGGGGATCTTCCAGTCTGGTAATAGTGTTTTTAATGAATACCCAGGTTTCGGCATCATAAGAGAGCACTGGTAAGAGTACTGGAAGGACAATTTTGTTTAAACTTAGTTAAATAAGGCCATCTTTTTTATTTTCCTTCCTGAAATACAGGTTAAACCTAGTTCAGGTACATATTAAGGGTTTAAATTTAGTATAAATAGAATTTAAGTTCTAAATTGTACTTATAAATTTATTTATTTATAGAGGACAACAAATTTTTCACCAAATAACCGTAAAAAAAACTTACATTAAAATATAGGCTTAATATAGATTCAGTTACAGAAATAAAATAAAATAAAATTTATCGTGGCAGAGCCACGCTTCTATGGCGGCAATCACTTACAATCAGGTGATCTGTCTGTTCATCTGCCACCTATCTCTTAGAATTTTTTTTTAATAAAGATTATAAGCATTTGATTTTCACAATCTAAGAGAATAATCATTCCACAAAAAAAAACACGTTAGGATGTCAGTATCTGTCTTTATTATAATAGTCGTTACATAATCAAGCCTTTCATAAATCTAAAGCATTTTATGATAAGCAGACGAGGCAAACATGATTTATTACTTTACGTAATTTTGCTTGGATGCTAATTTGAAAGTTGACAAAGTACTTCGGTGTCAAACGGTGTCTTGGATTTTTTTTTCATAGAGTCTGTGCCACGAAAAAAATCATGCGGAAAAATACGGAACTAAAAATTGAGATTCCTTGTGTCTATAAGCATAAAACTCAATTTTGAATGTTGATGGCGACTCAATGCGCTTTCACGTGACTTTTTTGGGGAGCGGCCTTTAACTCTTTAGCTTCTTTCATCATCATCTGCATCGTTTTCTTCATTGCTGAAGGTCGTGCCATTCTTGAAATGCCTTTACCGAGGCGTTGACAAGGTGTTTCCATTTTTCTCTATCCTCGGCTTGTCTTAGGGCAATCGGAAAAATGAGTCCGGTTACATCCTTTGTTTGGTCTGACCAACGTCATCATCATACCATCATCATCATTCGAAGAAACAAAACTATGTTTTGGTCCCTGGGATAAAATGTATGCACATAGGTACACTCAAAAATCTACAGACACAAAAACTCATATTTTAGTGTTTCTTTACTTGTCTTGTACAGTCAGCGTCAAAATTATCTTAGCGTTCAAACCTATAAATATAACCCCTCATTCTCATTTTAGGCATAAAATTTCCAGTTGCGTTCGGAGCCCGGGCTACATATTTTTTTTATGTGATTGGTGGCGGACGAGCAGACGGATCATCTGATGGTAAGCGATTGCCACCGCCCATGGACACTCGCGACACCAGTGGAGTTACAAGTGCTCTGCCAACATTTAAACCGCCTTTCCCTTTTGGGCCTCCGGTATCCTCACTCACTCAGCGAAACACAGCACAGTGCTGTTTCGCATAAACCATGATCCAGAATTCGGGAAGTCTGGTAATGACAATGAAGCGACTGCCATTTGACCTTCACAACCCTTAGACAGAAGAACCACACCAACTAGATCACGGTTATTAGTTCTCGAATAACAAAATAAATGAATATGTATCTAGGCGTATACTGACAACAGTATGTCAGTATACGCTAAATATTTTCGTTTCACGTTCGATACATTTGACAGTTCAATCACGATCATAAGTATGTGCTAAAATTTAAATGGCCATACATGATTATCTTCTTTAGCTTATACATAATGTATCAGACCCCAAATGCGTTGGTGTGACGACATCAAAAGGTAGGAATAAAGTGGATAGAAACCACCCAAGATCGACAACAATGGCATAAACTAAAGAAGGTACACCTACACCCTAGAGGTTGAAGAAGAATAAAGAAAGTATCAGATTAGCGTCCATCAATCATAAAAAAGAAACAAAAATACTTTATTGCATAGGCTTGTACACAGCTCTTACAAATCGTCATACATGAAAAATATTTATCAGTATGTATATTATCCATGTAATTAGACTTTATATGTTGATACAAAAAATATACTAGGGTGAATAATATGATTCTACCACCGAAATCGGAAAGTTGATTCGGACGAGAAGATCAGGTAAGAAACTCGCGAGTAACTTTTTTTAATTAATCCCCTAACGCGGGAATTAATAAAAGCTGATTTGTACATAGTAAAATAAAAATTAAAATTAGAAAGTCGAAAAATTAATTAAAAATCTAAAAGCCCTCGAAAAAAAATTAAAAAGTCCAAAAATAAATTAAAACTGCTGTTGACTGTCCTACGTATGAACATTTTTGCTTAAATTTAGTCGCGTCGTTGGGGGACCGCTCCTTATCTACCTACAAAATGTGTGCTTTAACAAATTGTTATGCTAATATGCCTTGACTGCCTCGATGGCGCAGTGGTTAGTGGGTCGCACTTTGAAGCGACGGCTACCCAAGAGATCCCTGGTTCAATCCCCGGGTCGGGCCAAAAATGTATAGGTACCTAAGTTTACCTGTATGTCCCTGTGGAGAAGCTGATGAAACTCGGGACCATGTGCTGTGGGAATGTCAGCTGTATGAAGAAGAGCGGCAACAGATGCTGAATGACTGGAACAGAAACGAGATAGGACCAGTATACCATCAAGAGATGGTCAACTCTGCAGAAGGTTTTCGACGGTTGCGTGCGTTTGCACACAAAAGGCTTAATATTAGGAAGGAGATTGATTGATGTGGAACTGCCCGAGCGCGAGTCGCTTGTGTTGTGGTGTTTCACGCCCCATTTGGGGAGAAGTGACATTGAGATGGGACACAGACACAGATTTTGTAGGGAGTGAAGAATCGCACCGGGGAAAGAGCCCTTAGCAAGTACCTGGTGAGCGTCTCCCAAGATTCGGTCCGTATGCCGAGACGGTAGGAAGGACCATGGGCTGGTGGAGGGACTGTGTCTAGTACCTAAGTTTACTTACTTACTCCACTGGCTCAGCGACCCGAAACTAGTCTTGGTGCCAGTCACCATGATGATGCAACTAGATGGCAAGTATAAGGGTATGCGGACGATCTTGCCCTGCTAGGCGCAAATAGAGAGGAGGTGATCCAGTCTGTAAGGGCGTTGGAGGAAGAGGTATCTCCACATGAAAAGATATAAAAACACACGTGCAAAGCGAGAAGATCTTCATATTGGAGATGCAACGTGTAAAGGAGTGTGCAAGTTCAAATACTTGGGCTGCACTATTACTGACACAAACATGAGAGATGACGAGATTGGTTTCCGCATCCATAACACCCTACGTTGCAGTGCAGCCCTACATAAAGTATTATCGTCCAAGCTTCTCAGCAGAACTACGAAATTGAGAATATACAAGACAGTAATACGACCTATACCTACTGATGTACGGCTGTGAGGCTTGGACGCTAACTTTAAAAGAAGAGCAAAAACTACTCGTTGCGGAAAGAAGGTTACGGTAGGAAATTTTTAGTGTTAGCCCGGAGTCTCGAAGTTGGCGGTCTTGTACCCCCGTGCCTCGGGAAGCACGTTAAGCCGTTAGCACTGCGCCCAATCTCTCTCTCTCCCTCTCTCTCTCTCTCTCTCTCTCTCTCTCGAATATAAGGTGCACCTAGTTTGCACACACACTTGAGCACTAAATCCTGCGTAAGTGGCAGATCGTTAAGATTTATTTATTATGCTAATATGTATTATGTAGAGCGGTTCCCCACAAAATGCTCATACGTAGGACAATCATCAGCAGGTACAATTAATCATAAGTACTAATGAATTCGTTGTCACATCCATTGAGCAGACCAGTTCCGACTTCAATGTCTCTTAGAGGAGATCAGGAGCAATAAAGGCACTGTTTGCTCTTGAAATGATATCCATTGAAGCTCGCAGCGTGTAGGTATGTTTAAATCACCTACGTTTGTTTCGTTGGAGCGTTTTAATGGAAAGAAATATTGGCGAAAGATTTCTTCCGTTTGTTTTAAAGTTCGTTTTTTTATATGGTAGACGGATCACCTAATTGTAAGCGGTTTTCCCACAGTAGAGTCACAAGTGCGCTGTCAACCTTAAAACCCTCTTTTTCTCAGATTATCGGGTACTCTCACTTACGCAGCGAAGCACAGACGCTGCTTCGCACTGGTTTCTGAAAAGCCGTGGTGTTCAATCCGGTCAAGTGCGCTGCTAACTTTTAAACTCCTTTTCCTCCAGGATTAGGTTTCCGGTACTGTCACTGTACTGCTTCAAGCCAGTTTTGTGCAGGGTCATTTCACTTTTAGTATGGGCAAAATAGTTCAGCGGTTATCATTAGATGGAGCTTGTAAAAAGCAAATGTAGCTTTAAACAACCATCAAGCAGATGGTTCTGCGTTCTTTCGCTAGATGTAACTATGCATTTTTACATCGCGCTAGAAAAGAGTGTTTCCGAAACAATAACCTCAAGCCGCCTGCTCACACTAGCAATTTTAAAAAAAGTATGGGAAATATACCAGCGAGCAAGAAGGTATTGGGAATTTTGTTATGTACCAAATGAAATCATTTCTAATTCTCGAAGGTAGCCGTTCTACAAAGCCGTTGAGTATTGGTCGTTTTCCTCTAGATTGCGCTAGCACTGGCTAGCCGGCTGATGCCTCTATCTCACACAATATATATGAAGTTACTTTATGGTTTTCTGTGAGGCTGAGGTATCCTATCCCGTCATTCTGGCCCAATCATGTCGAAGCGAAGCTCGTCCACTGTAGCCACGTTAGCGATAGCGGCTGGATGGATAGGTTGGCGATGCAATTGTTACAACTCTGAGGTTGCAAGTGTCCATTAGTGGCAGAAATATAGCTTATCATCAGATGATCCGCCCACTCGTCTGCCACTTATCATAAAAAAGTTCCACTTAAACATCGTATCGCCATTTAAAAACTTTAATCCAACTTTTTGCAAATATTTGCGTTAAAAAGTAATATCATTTCACTCAGCGTTACTCACTTTAGTCTCATTCGAAGCGGTTTATATGAAGACAAGTAGAAGCAAACTTGGGGTCCGTTTATATGAAAGTACATATTTCATCTGGTTACAGAGAGGACTCATAAGTTCTCGCGCTGCAGTAAAGTGAATATACGCAACCACTAAGCATATTTCTCATACCGGCCCATAAGGGATGTCTGCCAGTGACATGACTCCGGGCAAGATAAGTTCAGTTCACACCACTGCCAATGGTTGTAACATAAAAATAATTAGACACTTTCGGTCATTTCTTTATACAGAAAGGCCAATCAGGATGACCTCACCCCGCCTGATGGTAAGCGGCTGGGAAATCCAAATAAGAACTTTATACTTGTGGTAGGCTTTTTTTTTGTGATATGTGGCAAACGAGCAGACAGATCGCTTGATGGTAAGCGATTGCTGCCACCCATAGACACCCGCGACACCAGTGGAGTCACTAGTGCGCTGCCAACCATTAGACTCCCCCTTTCTCCCAATTTGCCCCTTCGGTACCATCACTTACGCAGCGAAACACATCAAAAGTGCTGCTTCACGCCGGTTTTCTGTGATGACCGTGGACTTGATTTCTCTGATGGAGGCTTTAGCAGTGCTTGCAGTATATAGGCCATATGTCATGTTGAGAATATCAATGATAAAGTTCTGTAAATATTATACTGATTGAAGCTTGCATAGTGTCTTAGATTAAAATTTTCGATACCATGCAATTTGCAACAGTGCTAGCATATCGGAACCTGGCAAGTCGCAAGGTTCATCATAAAAATCTTATTGGCTGCCTTGTGTGCCAACAAATAGATTTTTGTTGAAATGTCTCAAATTCTTCGTAACTAATCAACAACAATATTAATGGTATTGTTAAAAAACCGAAAAAGTATTTTTATAATGTGTAAAATACCCCGTTTTTTTTTTCAAACGTCTTACTACTTATCGAGAGCATTAAGCTGATGAAAAAAAACTTTCCCCAAGGAACATAGGGTTTAATCTCAGAAAAAAATCTTCCTATGCAAAAGTGATCAGCTTATTGGTGCAATTTGTGTCGAAAGGCGATTTTTTTTTCCATCTTTGGGAAATTATAGCTATAAAACAAATTTTTAAACCGTCTTACCTATTTATTTATTTATTTAAAACTTTATTGCACAAATTTTGATACAATATGTTCGCTTATTGCCAAGAAGCATTCTCTACCAGTCAACCTTTGGGTCATGCAGAAAGTGCAGTGGTGCGGCGAAAGGAAAATTTGTAGTTACTAGTAAGGAAAAAACACTAATATTAAATAACTACATTATATACATACCTACATATATAAATATATTTAAATAAATATATTATTAATAAGTACATTATAAATAAATACTATATATAGCTGTAAACAAAAAAGTAAAAACATAAGAAAAAATACTACATATAATATGTTATTTATATACATATAAGCACTTACTTATTAAGGGCACTCATTAAGTTTGAAGACGGTTAAAAAGCACAATGTGAAATGAAATGAACGAAATCAATTTTGTGACTCAAAATTTACTGTAATCTTAGGGACTAAATGATAATTATCAAGCTTTGCTAGTAACCGGAGCCACCTCCTTAGGGATCCTCATAACTAGTTACTGGGGTGAAATGGAACTATTTACAGGGCGCGTATCTAAACTCCGTAATATCCTGTGACAACCACCACGGGACACCCGTCGTGTTCTTAGAATATTTTAGGACTTTACACAAACATGCGGATGTGAAACCATATCCGTATTTTTACCCAACTACGGCGAAGCAAAAAGGAGGGTTATGATTTTGACATGTATGTATGTATGGTTGTTCATCTGTTCCCTCATAACTTCCTAAACTAGTTGTCATATTTGAACAAATGAGATAGTTCGTTAGAAGCGTCTTAATTGTCTTCATTGTTATAGGTGACATGACGTCACGTTAAATTGACTACAGCGCCCTCTAGGGGACTTATAGTAAGGAACTTAATGAAAAGGTTGTTTTAATAAAAAATTAAGAGAATTAGAAAATAATAGGCGCTTAAGTAAGTATGAAAAATAAATTATTTTTTTATGACAAAAAAGCACCTGTTGTGTAACTATATTTTTTCTAAAATTTCTGGGTTTTTTTTAGAAAGAACATTTCACGATATCCTATCATATTCCTTATTTAAAAATGTAGCAGACCTAATAAGACTTTATCGCTTCGCTACTTGTGAACACAATCCTTCTTCCTCCGGGAGGTCGTAAGTAGTAAGCGGGGTGAAATAGAAATATATCCTGGGCGTGTTACTAAACCACCCCGTAAAGTATACGACTATCCTGGCGGAGCGAGACAGCTTCAAATCAAATCAAAATCAAAAATGTCTTTATACAATTTAAGTCCATACAGAACATTTATAAATATCAAATATTATAAATCTGATTCGGAATGTCAATTTCTACCGAGAAGAATCAGCAAGAAACTCAATAGTTACTTTTTCAAATAATATGGTAATTACAATATTCATTCTTATACAAATTATGATCACAGTGACAGTATGATATACAATGCTTATAATCAATATCGTTTAGATAAATCGTCAAAAAAAAAATTGAAATGAATTATACATTAGAGGACAGGCGAAGAGATAAACATGTCCAGGAATCCTTATCATTCAAATAATCATCTACTTTATAGTAGCATTTCTGCATTAGGCAGTTTTTTACGTGCAACTTAAACTTATGTACGGGTCAATTAACGTACCTTTGGTATAAGAACCTCTACCACCGATTTTTGTGCGGCGGCCCTGCTGTTCTTTTCTTATGGTCTCTCGAGTTAGTTAAAAACCAACTCGGCGTATCGCTAACATGCTCTACATCGCGCCGCTAGTTGTATAGGCCAGACGTTATCCCCTGGGAGGTGGTAACCAGTAACCGGGGTGAAATGGAACTATTTCCAGGGCGTGTTACTGAACCGCCCCGTAAAGTCTCCGACTGCCCCCGCGGGAGACCCGTCGTGTTCTTAGAATTTGAAAAGCACGTAAAACTACTTACGCCCCGTTTTACGTTTGGTAAGAGATGTTAGTTGAGGTTTTATGACTAATAGTATTATTTATTACTCTACTGCGGTATTTTGTTCCGTTTAGCGTGCGGTTAATCTTGATGATTGTTTGAGGGAACCTTAAAGATGAAAGTTCTGGTGGACAACCTCTGCCCTAACTCAAGTTCAACATTATCTTAGCGTGCTATTCCTGGTTGCGTCCAAAGGTAATAATTTAAATTAAACTAAATTAAATATCATTTATTTCAACCAAATTACAAGTCATATACAAAATAGAATAGTTATAGCAATACAATATTTGACATTCATATATTGTAATAAATATATAAATATCAAGTTAAATAGAAATTCAGTACATAAAAAATAATGTCAGTTACATTAAAGTTGGTTATAAAATTAAAATTATCATAAAAATGTTAAGCTACTACATGCCAATTGAATACAAATTCAAAATGAAAATTAAATTGAAATTAACGTATTATAATTATAATGGATCATGATCCAGGAATTGGGGAGTCTGGTACCAATAATAAAGCAACTGCCGTCTAAACTTTACAACCCTTTAACAGGGGAACCAAACCAACTGAATCATGGTTAAACGTTTCAGAAACTATACGAAACGAGTATCGAAATGAAATCACGGGGCATCCCCATGATGTTTTTTCTGATCGACGAACTTATGTTAGAAATATGCACATAGTTTGAAAAATCCAGAGGTTGAACAATGCGCAGAATCTTATTCACTTAGCTACCATCGCTCAAGAAAATAAAGATGGATAGATGATCTGCATCGTCTTGAAAAGTTATAGACTTTTCGACCTCTCCCGCTACCTACCTAACATTTTTTACTGCATGGATTTTCCCAATCTAGTTACTGTGAGTGACAAAATTCAGCCAGTATTCCGAGTAGAAATCCTCAAATCTCTTTGAGCCAAGATCTCACAAGCAGCTTAGCTCGCCAAAAACACCTAGACTGCTAAATATTTCCTACATTTTGTATTACTATTTCAGTGCATCTGAACACGGTTTTAGAGATGTGTAAGAATAAAATCGATTCAAAAATGTTATTATATTTTTTTTCTCTGCTGATATTTTACGCACACTTGACATCCATGAAGTTTTTAAGAAGAGCCAAAAATCATAAACCAGGCATATATAACTATTAAATTATTCTCCAATCAGCAACCTGAACAAATGGCATAGAATCAACCAAGTGGTATCCTAAATCTAATAAATCGATAGTTAACTTGTGGCCCTCCGTCACTTCGTTTCGGGACTTCATCAAGATGAAGTCCCGAAACGTAGTGACGGAGGCGGATATGATTTTTGACTGGCCAAGGCCAGTGATATGAAGAGTCAAAACGTATTATTTCTTCGTTTTTGAAAAATGGAATCGCCAAATATAGATTTTTTCATATCCCATTTTACCCCTTTAGGAGTACAACAATCCTATCTTAGTGCTCTCATACGCTATATAAGGAACCCGTTTGTAAAACTTTAAGGAGACGGGTAGGGCACACTAGCGACGCCAATTGATTTTAATTTTTAGCTAGTAAACCAGATCTATTTCAAACAATTTCAGGACTCCAGTCTCTCGGCAAACATTTATACTATTTATTAAATTAAATATGAAACACAAATGTTCGGTTAGTTTTTGCCGGTAATTCAAAATTCAAGTGCAAAAGCAGACAAAATAGTTAACTATAAGTATTAAATAAATAGTAGAGATGTTTGCTAAGAGACTGGATCCCTGAAATTGTTATAAATAGATCTGGTTTAGAAGCTAACAATTAAAATCAGATGGCGTCGTTAGTGGGGTATACCCTTCACCTTAAATTTTTAACCCTTATAGTATATGCCCTGCGTTGATAGATCAGTCAGTCAGCTTTCGGTTAGTTAGATTTAGAGGTTCATCATCATCATCATCATCAGCCCATTTAAGTCCCCACTGCTGGGGCACGGGCCTCCCTCAATCACATGAGGGGCAATTGCCATACTCACCACGCTTGGCAGACGGGTTGGCGAGGGTTTTGATGTAAATGCAGAGTTTTCCTTCTCTGGGTGCTGATGATCATGCCAGCAGCTTTACCTTAGTCGCCTTTTACGACATCTCGGTAAGAGTGAGGGTGGCCTATTCTACTCTGCCAGGACCACACGACCACACGGCCACGGATTTAGAGGTTAAAGAACACAATAATCCCTACTAAGTAGCTTACAAAAATACTTACTTCACGACAAATATTTTTTTATGTAATAGATGGCAGACGAGCAGACGTGACTTTATCTAATAATATTCTCTTACTTCACTACAAAAAATTCACCTTATATAATTACATGATCTGATTTCACTGGCCCCCTTTCTTCATCGGGACACAAGACGGAGAAAGGGTTACCACCTTATGTGGTAAAAATACCAGCAACACGTACCAAACGGTTCAAAGGTACATTCATGTTGCGTACAGCTAAGGAATGGAACTCTCTGCCGGAAGATGAGTTCCCAGAACGCTATGATCTGAACTTATTCAAGAAAAGAGTGAATAGGCTGCTACTAGACAGGCATGATCCATCCTCGGCCACATCATCACTTACCAGTGAGATTAGTAGAATCAGGTGAGATTATGGCCAAGTGTCTGGCTATTCTAATAAAAAAAAGACAGAAACAGCGTATTGCCATAATGATGTTTAATGTGTATAAATATTTATGTCATCGATATCAATTTTTAATCGGTTTTTATCGATTATTTCTTGGCTAAAATTCATCAATTTTTCAAGCAGCAGTCACCTCTCTACGTCGTTTCATTTCTGCGAGCCCGTTTCAGATGCTGAGGTAGTCCTGGATTTATTGCTAAAGGATTCCATTACTGAAAAGAGAAAAACAATAGCCTACCTCTCGCAAAGTTAAGGTGGATAGCATGCAATCGACGGCCGGCGGCGTAAATCAGCTGAAAAAATATGGCCGTTTCGAGAACAATGAGAGAAGTATTTTAATTGGAAATTTCAATGTTAGTGCTGCAATTTTTTGCGGGTTTTTTTCTGCTATAACTAAGCAGTAAAGCGAGGCTTGGAAGCAAGAAGAGCCCAGAGGATTCCCAATTGGGAGGAAAAGGAAAGGTATACAGCGCACTTGTGACTCCACTGCTGTTGCGTGTATCCATGAGTGCCGGCAATAGCATCCCCATCGGATGATCCGTGTGCTCGTCTGCTACCTATCATAAAAAGAAAAAAAAATGTGTCATTTTACAATATTTTTTAATAAATCAGTGTTTATTTTTTTATTATATGGTCTTTCTCATCTTAGCGCGTCTATAGTTGTCGCTCTGGAGCCCAGGGTACGCTTGGACCATGATTCTTGATTTGGGGAGTCTGGTAATTACAATGAAGCGATTGCCGTCTGACCTTCGTAACCCTTTTAACAGAGGAACCAGACCAACTGTATCATGGTTACACGTTTCAGAAACTATAACGTGCAGGTCTCATTAATATTTTTTCCCTCGCCGCCGAGCTAATGGTAGAAATGTGAATGCGACTCACTAGCCAGAGGCAGAATGTGTCTTCTAGGTAACGCTTATCCTAAACCAGGAGACTACAGGCACTTCAATCTGAAAGACATCGTGACGCTGATGAAACGAATCTTTCGTGAGTAGGAGCGCAAAAGATAGGGGAGGTAGAAAAGATCCCTTAGGGTCGACGTGCCCCATGAAAATGACCCCCTAACAGATGATATAAGATAAGATAATGGTAGAAATACGCACATAGATTTGTAAAAACCTCACCTCTGTACCTTGCACCTCTGGTGCATGCTCGGATTTAAACAGGTGCGAAATTTTAGCGTACCTATGTGTTATTTTGATATATATGTAAGCCATATTATTTTAAAGTTTAATCAAAATCCATTTAATGGTTTTTCAGTTCATTACAAAGATTGTTTACGTCATCAATATTAAAGATATCTACTTACAAATATCCAGTGGAAATATTGTTACAAATATTTTACCACCCGTTAAGATGAAAGTGTTTAATTCATATGAATTTTTATAGACAGTTTTTTTTATGATAAAGGTAGCAGTTTTAAATGTGGGAGAGACACACTTAGGCATGAATGGGCCGGCTCGACCGGAGTGATACCATTGCCTCACAGAAGACCGGCGTAAAGCAGCGCCTGCGCTATGTTTCGCCGTGTGAGTGAGGTTACCGGAGGTCCAATGGGGGGAAGGGGAAAAGGTTGGCAGCGCACTTGTGACTCCACTGCGGGTGTTGCGGGTGTCCATGGGCGGCGGAATTGATTACCATCAGGTGATCCGTCTGCTCGTCTCCCACCTCTCATATAAAAAAAAAAAAAGCAGACGAGCCGACGGATCACCGCCCATGGACACCTTCAACACCAGTGGTGTCACAAGTGCGCTGCTTACCTTTTAACCCCCCCTTCCCCTGGATTGGGCCTCCGGTACCCTCACTCACGCGCAGCACTGTTCATACCGGTTTTCTGTGAGGACGTGGTATATCTCCGAGTCGGCCCATTCATGCCAAAGCGTAGCTCTACTACTGTTTACCTATAATATTGGTAAAACTATCGTCGGCCCACGGCCAAGCAACGAGCACTTACAAAATTTGTTGACATACCGAGGTCTCCCCTAGCTTAGTCGGTAAAACAGTTGCACGGTTAGCATAAGATCATGGGTTCGAGTCCCACCCGAAGACTTTCGAAAAACTTAAGAATAGTATTAACACTTTACAATACTAATAATACACGTAGTGCGTGCTATTAATCCATATTTGGCATGTTCGAGGTTTTAAGAAAGAAAGGTTTAGTTAGTTGTATAGGTATTTTAATTCGCCTGATTACATGTAGATGGCGCTGTTCTAAACCTTTTTACTTATATGAATATAGGTATACTTCTTCATTAGTATTGATATAAATCGATCAATCGAGGGAAAGCCACGCTTCGGCATTAATGGGCCGGTTCGACCGGAGTGATACCACGGCCTCACAGAAAACGAACGTGAAGCAGCTGTGTTGTGATGTGTTTCGCTGCGTAAGTGATAGTACCGGAGGCCCAATCTTGGGGAAAGGGGGGTTTGAAGGTCGGCATGGACAACCGTCCATGGGCGATGGCAATCGCTTACCATCAGGTGATCCGTCTGCTCGTCTGCCACCTGTCACATTAAAAAATAACCTTTGTACCCCCCCTTTTCCCAGATTGGCTTTTCGGTACCCTCACTCATGCAGTGAAAACCACAATGCCGCAATTTCTACTGATTTTCAATTATTCGACAATTCGAAAAAATAAAACTGGACTACAAAATCTCATTTCAAAATTTATTTTACAAATATCCAAAAATATACGTCGTGAAGCAGCGTCTATGCTGGGCTTTGCTGAGTGAGTGAGGACACCGGAGACCCAATACGAACCTAAAAAAACTGGACTTAAAAACCTCATTTCAGAACCATATGGAAAAAGTAACTGTTTGCGTTAATCTTACAAGGCTAGTAGTAGGTCCCTCATCAGTAATGGAAACCTTCCGTGATAAATCTGTTCCCGTGTCAGATACGGTACTGACACAAATAAAGCAGTGAACCAGACTTATATGTGCATTGGTGCAGTTGTATGCAACGTAAAATGTTTCCGTGGATTGAAATACACTACGGACATTTGGATGTTCATGTTTAATGCTGTAGTTAAGTCTTGAGATATGCTTGAGTTGAGAATTCACTTTTGTGAAGAACTAAAATTCATACATTTTTAAATCATTAAATCATTTATTTAATTGCATATAACATGGTATATAAGTATAACATAACAAAAAAAGTAAAAAGTCCTCATGTTTCGCTAATATAAAAAAAATAGCATGCAAATATTTACAATGTCAATAATAAATTAAATTACATTACATAGATTCAAAATTACATGGATTTACAAAATTATTAAATAGTCATTGTGAAAAATTAAAAATACCAAAAAAAAAATGTCAAATTCTAATTGTCAAAAAATTCCTTAACACTGTAATTTTTTTTCTCATTAAGCCGTTTAGTTAATCTTTTTTTAAATAAATAACTATTTAGCACCTTAAATTCATTTGGGATCTTGTTAAGTGACTTGTAAGTTTGGTTTCTAAACCTGATCTAAATTTAATATTTACAGGCCATGGGAGATTTGACGTAAAGGTAGGTATAGTTACTATTTTATTCAATAATGATGCACAAATGTTTGGTCTGTTTTTGTACGTGAAAAATTGGTTAATGCCAAGAGCTGCCTTTGGAGTTATTTATTTATGAAAAAAGGGGCAGACAAGCAGACGTATAACCTGATAGTTAGTGTTTAATGCCACCTATGGACACCTTTTTTTTATGCAAGTGCGCTACCGGCCTTTTAAAAAGGAGTACGCTTTTTTCTTGTAGGTTTGCAGGTCGTATCGCAGTCTCCGCTATTTTTAAAAATAGATCCAGTTAAGAAGCTAAAATTTTTAATTATGTGCCTTTGTGTAACAGATATAAGACAAATAGAATACCTACTTGTTACACCTATTACATAACTCACTAGGATTAACCTTAAAATAATGGGCAATGGCAATCACGGGCCATTGCTCCTTAATAAAACATTTATTCGTAATAGGCACAACTGACAGCTCTGGGGGAGCGTTGTTGCCGAGGAGACCGTCACACACGTATTCCTGAAATGCAATGCTTTGACTCAATGAGATCAAATCGTCAGAACGCGAACAGTAAGGTTGCTCCGCGAAGCCTGCGAGGTTTCCAGGAAACTTTTGCGCTTCTGGACGGAGTTGGGTTGGCTTCTATAGCCAGCCAACCCATCACGCACAAAGGACCGAACGAGAGTGCGGAAATCTGTTATCATCATCATCATCATTTCAGCCAATAGACGTCCAATGCTGGACATAGGCCTCCCCAAAGTTCTCCACACAGATGTGCCGCCCGCGTCCAATGGATTCCCGCAATCTTCACCAGATCGTCGGCAAACAAGTCGATGGCAATGGGCAGGGCACATAGCGAAGAGAACAGACGGCCGTTGGGGCGGAAAGTTCCTCGATTGGAGGCCACGTACAGGAAGTCGCAGTCGTGGCAAGCCTCCTACAAGGTGGATCTGGTGATCTGGTGAAATCTGTTATATTTCTACTTTATTTGTGGGGACCTATAAGCGTGCGTATTGCCAGTGATGACATACGGAACCGAAACGTGGCCGCTTACAATGTGCCGAATAAGGAGGCTCAAAGTCACCCAGAGAGCAATGGAGAGGGCTATATTCGGAATCTCCCGGCGTGATCGTATTAGAAATTATGAGATCCGCAGAAGAACTAAGGTCACAGACATAGCCCAAAGGATTGCATGCCTCAAGTGGCAATGGGCAGGGCACATATCGAGGAGAACAGACGGCCGTTGGGGCGGAAAGGTCCTCGAGTGGAGGCCACGTCCAGGAAGTCGCAGCCGTGGCAGGCCCCCCACAAGGTGGATCGACGATCTGGTGAAGATCGCAGGAATCCATTGGATGCGGGCGGCACGGAACCAATCTATGTGGAGAGCATTGGGGGAGGCCTATGTCCAGCAGTGTACGTCTATTGGCTCAAATGATGATGATGGACCTATAAGTGTTTTATCTGTAACTAAACTGATGTAAACATCACCACAAACTAAATCCTGGTCTACCGATCATAAATAAATAGAAGGGAGTCCACTTTAAATTGAGTGTGCTGGCCGAAAGATGGGACTCCCCACTACTGCATCGCTGGGTGCAGCTACACTCCCCGGTGTGTCACTTTTCATACTTGTAATACACTACTGATATTATCTGCAATAGTACTAACACTAAAATAATTTCATTATGTTACTAACACATTTTATATGGATTGAAGATCTGAAATAAATGAATATTTAATTTAATTTAACTAAATTACACCTATACAAGTGCCGTCATCACATGAGTAGGGATTGGACATACGACCTTTCGCATCTAAGTGGTGTCACTCATTATTTGGACTTTAATATTCATATTCAGAACTTTTTGCAAAAACCTCCTAAAACGATGCGGAACACTCACGACGTAAGCACTGATACCAAGCCAGTTTCAACTCTTTCAAAGTAAGTTAAGTTAATCTGGTTGATAGTATCTTGTAACGGTTTAAGGACTAAACTTTGTAAGAGATCTCCGGGTAACCTACTAGTAAAACATTTAGTTTAGAGTTGTGAAACGCTTGCATCGATATTTGATATATTAAAACTTTAATACGAAAACGTGACGGTAAAAAAATACTTACATAGATTTTCTTCCATTTTGTTTGATATTTTTTTAATGGCCTATCTATATACTGCAATCACTGCAAAAAGCCTCCATCAGAGAAATCAAGTCCACGGACCTCACAGAAACCGGGGTGAAGCAGTACTGTGCTTCGCTTCGCTGCGTGAGTACCGGTGGCTCAATCCGGGGAAAGGGGGGTTTAAAGACAGCGCACTTGTAACTCCATTTGTGTCGCTAGTGTCTATGGGTGGCGGCAATCGCTTACCATCAATCGATCCGTCTGCTTGTCTTGTAAAAAATTATATTACAGCAACACACATCGATATCTTCAATGACAGTTTTCGCCAGTATAAAAGACTTGTCACGGACTTATATCCAAAAGAACAACCCTCGACCCTACTACATAAATAAATACCTACCATAATATGTATAAGAATAAGGTTTTATATATAAAAATGTAGCATTATTTTTGAGCATATATATAATAATTAATTTAGAATTTTTGTTTTGATAAAAAGAAATGTTAATTTTGTGGCTGTATTATGGACAGTAATCTGTTTGTGTACCAATTTTAAATAAATAAAAAAAGTTAACAGACAGTACACTAGGAATAATAAGATTAAAAAAATATTTATTGTCTTTTTAAAACACATCTGAACATAATAAGTAGAAACAAATATCGAGATACAAGTATCATGCATGATGAGACAAAGGGAAGGAGCTCAGCTGATGTTGCTACGAGGATGTGACCCCGGGCAACGCTGGTGTTCAGCTACTCCCCTGCCCTTTGAGATGTTGTTTAAAGGCATAAGTTAATACATGATTGGCAGTCATGATATTGTTATTATAATTGTGGTGCGTTTTTACATTTAAACAGCAAGAAAAAAAATCTAATCCTATTTTGACCAAGAGCAAACAAAAAATATATAATACCTAATAATAATGACAGTAGATTTTTTTTTAAATATTATGTGCGAACTTTCTGTGAGTACTTACACGTGGAAGTATGCATGTTGCAGAGAGTGTAAGCGTACTAAGGGCGCTAAGGCTTTCTTATTGTTTTTTCAGACAATCTTTGGCGTAGTTCTGATACTAGTCTAACATCGCTCTAAACTATAAAAAATACTATTTTATAAATGTAAGGTAGGTCATTCATCCTCTGCCAGCTAGGGCGATGAAAGTGCTCGCTCATACGGAAATCAATATCTCGGGGACCCAGGAATATTGAGGTCTATCTTGGTAATATGGGAATCTTTTTGAGCAGCCAACGAAGTGAGAGTGATTTCTTTATGCTATTATATTTAGAAAATCTGCAGAGTATTTGAACCTGTGAATTTTACGTTTGAAATGCACAAAACACAAGTACAGTTTGAAAACTGGCGTGAAGCAGCAATTATGCTGTGTTTCGCCGCGTGAGTGTGGGTACCGAAGTTCCAATCCGTGGGAAGGTGAGTTTAAAGGTTCAGCGCACTTGCTGACTCCACTACTCCACCATGGGCGGCGGCAATCGCTTACCATCAGGTGATCCGTCTGCTTGTCTGCCATAAAAAAAAAGTTTATCGTGCACTTAGCTGTATTTGTTTTAGACACTGAGAATAAGCGACACAGAACTGAAGTTGTGATGATAAAGATAAAGATGAAAAAATCTTTATTTACTTTAGGTCCATACAGGACACTTATGAATGTCAATATAATAATAATAATAATTCTCACAACATCTCATACGTTGACCTGATTCCGTACTAAGTAGCTTAATCACTTGTGTTACAGATATCAGACAACAGAGGAACACAAATATATACTTAAATACATATATTACACCCAGACACCGAACGAACACAAGTGTTCATCGCACGAATGTTTGTCCAGGGTGAGGATCAAACCCACGACCTTTGGCGCAAGAGGCAGGGTCACTACCAATTGCGCCATCCGGTCAGTCAATATAGGTACACATATTATCATCTACCGCTGGTACGGGATTTCGATCTCTACTGAGAAGACACCAGCAAGAAAATCAGTAGTTACTCTTTTGAAATATTAATGATGTTACAGAGTTTCAATTGAGAAGAGAAAAAATACAATTGTCAAAGTTAACAGACTACTATGAATAACAACTCACAAAACTAATCGATCAACCAAGAATCCTTATCATTTAAATACTCTTGTACGCTATAGTAACCTTTCTTCATTAGACAGGTTTTAATATGAGGCTTAAACTTATCCAGTGATAGACTAATGACATTTTGTGGGAGCTTATTGAATATCTTAACACTTAAGCCAACAAAAAAAATACCGATTTTATGAAGTCTGAGGACTGGGACGGCAAGTCTATGTTTATTTCTGGTGTTAAGACTATAACTATCAGACTTTTTTGGAAAAGTGTGCAAGTTTTTACGTACATACATAATGCAGTCGAGGATAAATTGGGAAGCCACGGTTAAAATATTTATTTCTTTAAATATTTCCCGAAGTGACTCACGTGATCTAAGACTGTATATAGCGCGGATGGCCCTTTTCTGTAATTCAAAAATAGTTTGTATGTCGGCAGCAGACCCCCACAACAGTAGACCATATGACATCACACTGTGGAAATAGCTGAAATAGACCAGTCTTGCCGTCTCGATATCAGTCAGACGACTAATTTTTTTTCTGCATATGCAGCGGAACTTAGTCTTCCTGCCAAGACAGCAATATGGGGACCCCACTGCAATTTTGCATCTATAGTGAAAAAGTGATGTAATTAGAATTCTCATTTAAAATTTAGCACCACATTCTCCTCCTCTTTGCATGTAATTCCCGCTTGAGTCCAAAGCTGTCGCTTTGGAGCCCAGGTTACGCTTGGACCATGATTCAGGGTTTCGGGACTTTGGTAATTATATTGAAGCAGTACTTTCTGATGATCATGACTTAGTTACCTTCAATAGACTAACTCTACTCCTGGCTGATGGGCTGGCTATATTAGCTGCAGAACCGACAACCGATGGGGTAAACGTGTTCTGGAGAGGAGACCGCGTCTTGGCAAACGTAATGTAGGGCGCCCTCTGGCTAGGTGGGGGGACGATCTGCGCAGGATGGCTGGCAAGAGCTGGATGCGAGAAGCCATGGATAGATCACGGTGGCGAACAATTGGAGAGGCCTACGTCCAGCAGTGGACTGCGATAGGCTGATGATGATGATGATGATGATGATGACTACTACCTTCAAAGAGCGAGATTAATGATTTTGCCTGACAAATTCCACCTGACTAATTCTCAAACTAGGGCATTCCTTGTACTAAAATTACGAATGATGAGGCAAAGGGCATCTTAACTCCTAAACCGGAACAATGGAGAATAAAGTACGTTTTCTAAATTGATCCTACAGACTATCGCGCTTGTTCTCTACACCTTACCCACTGCACCATCGAGGTCATCTTTTGACATTCAAACATTTTTTTGGACAAAGCTCATGTTGTCTGCATCATTTATTCAATATAACGTTTATTGACAATTTCGAACTGTGTAAGGGATAATTCGATATCCCCCATTTAGGCTCGGTTACGAATAAACGGGATATTATTATGTTGATATTCGCGCCACGTCGGCGGTCTTGCTGCCCGATACGCTTTAGTGTTGTTCATAATACTAGATAAATATCGATAACCACTATTGCAGTTTTCATTGGTTTTGAGTTTTATCTTTGGAACAATCTGTTTTACAATATTGAATTACCTAACTATATGGCGACCTCTCGTATCGGAGGCTAGATAGCTAGATAGATAGTTATTCTTTATTGCACAAAAACGAACAACAAGTATGATACAACAACAAACGACAGTACAACAAGGCGGTCTTATCGCTTTTAGCGATTTCTTCTAGACAACCTTTGGGTAGAGGTAAGAAATAACGTATTTGTAATAGGGGAAGGCAGTTCAATGCAGTAAGTAAGTAAGTTATAAATACTTGTCTTCATTATTATTTCTTGTTTTTTTTTTACAACTTTCAAAGCATAAAGGCTAAATGGTTTGGTCCAGTAAAAAAATGGTTGTAAAAAGTGCCGCCATCTATTCCTAGTAGTATCTATAGGGACCGATAAAAATATATTTGATATTACCGCTTGTTGGCATTTTTTTTGCATTATCTAAGTACCTTTTATAAATCACAGTTTTTCACAAACTAATTTCGCTACGAGAGTAGACTTTTTATACTCTCACATTACAATGCTATCTTCCTAACTGCATTTCTCAATCTTCCAAATCTTCTAAATGCTTTTCACATTTCATAACTGATTCTAATTTCAATAACAGAATAGGTTTTATTTATAACATTGAATGAAAAGCACACTAAAAATAGGGCTGCGTCATCATCGATACCGGAAACATCGATAGCTGTGCATCTTAAATCGATTCCAGCTCATTGTATTTGAATGAATATTGGAATGGAATAGTTCAGCAATACAATATTATTAGGAGAAGTGGTGCTTGTGGAAACGACATGGAACAGAAGTCAAGATGGCACGTTGGCGTTATGGACAAGTTTCATTCAATAGATTAAATACGTTTTTCGTTTTGTAATAAAGAACGCAGGATTTAAAGTATAGAAAACAGGAACAGTTTAAGGTATTTGCTGGGTTATAAATATTTTAAAAGTCCTGATAAAAAGCATTTTAAATAGCGCTTGTTTGTTTTATTAATGTGGTAAGTGGAGGAGTTGAAGTAGGAAAGCGGACCCCGTTCCCAGGGCTCCGTAGCGACAGCTTGAGATGCAACCGGGATAAAACGCTAAGATTATTATGCTTTTTTACAAGAATTTTAATGAATTTCGTAATAATAAAAAAATGTTATCTTAATCTTTTTCTGTACCTAATGAATGTCCAGAAAAAATAAATAAAATGTGTGCTGATTAACTTAAAATGATATCAAATTTATTATAATAATTTGGTAAATATGTAAACAGATGCTGCCATACCGACAGCTAGTTTGTAATACATGTCACTGGATGGCGCCACTGCGCCAGCCAATTATAGCGCATGCTGTTTCTGATTCTCTCTCTTCTCCTGTTGCCATTTTGCGTGCCTGTTGTTGTTTTTATACAATAAATATTTTATACTTCATTTTTACGAGCTTACAATTCTACAATGGACCCTCTGGACCCCTTTCCATAATTTGTGAACTCAAAAGCGTATAATCTCATGTGGTATTTAAAATCTTTCATACGATAGACACAGTTCATCTATTATAGGAATTTGATTTGGATCTAATAAACTGTGGAAGCACCCTTTGAGATTTATCCAAAATTTTGAATATCAAAATCACACTTTACTGTGTTTCCTCAGTGACCCTTGTGTAGATCTCAATAGTGTATTTTGAATATCAAAATGATGCATCTAAATTGAAACCACATTTTAAAGCTTTATTTATTGGGTTTTGTGTTTTACTGTAATTCTGTATCAGACTATTGTATGAATACACAAAAATAAAAAAACTCTAATCAAAATATCGACAGAATTTTTCTAAATCACAAACCAGATTTTATCAAAATTTAACCGGTATAGAAGTTTCAAGCAATAACAGTGTTATTGGGAAAAATGCGCTGCCTATTTGTGAGAATTGTATTGAACAGAAGTCAATAGGTCACGTTTCTAGATTGGTTGTGAGAAAGCAAAATAAAATGGATGTCGCGCTGGAGCGAATACTACCGAGTTGCGAGCGTTTCTACAATTGATAAAATGTAGGTAATATCTTGCGAGCACGGTGTAGAGAAAACGTTAGTTATTTCTTTTACCAAAGTTTATTGTTGTACGTAGAAATACACTTAAACAAAATGGCGGAGATATTGCACCCGGGTTTACATTTACGGGTTTCGGATTCTAGTCACTGCAGCAGAGTGCCAATATTCCGACCAATATAAATACAGGGGCACAATGAAAACCCTAACTAGATTTTTCAGTTGGTTCTAATAAATCGAACAAGAGACTAGGCACTTTTTATCAGAAATTATTTTTTAAACAGAAAAAACAGAACCCGATTTAAGATCACTTCTTTGTCTATCCGTCTGTCTGTCTGTCAAGACCCTTTTTTCATATTTTTCATTTTTGTATCTACCCTCTTCACTTTCTACCTTCCCCTCTATCTACACAAATAACCCTCGTAGTTACAAACGTATCTAATAGATTCCGTTATGTTTGAACATAAAAAAAAATATTTCTCTTTACTGTAAGCGCGAAAGTTTTTTTTTTATGCTAGGGGCGACAGTCGAGCTAGTGCGTTACCTGATGGAAAGTAATCTTCGCCGCCCATGAACATCCGCAAAATCAGGGACATCGCTAATGTGTTGCTGGCCTTTTTAAAAAGGAGTATGCTCTTGTCTTGATGGTCCCTAATCGTAGCCGTCGGGAAATACTCCCACAGGCAAACGGTTCCACAGAAAACTTGTTTATTCCTAATGAATAAACATTAATCCATTCAACATCAATACAATTTTACACACAAAATTTAAAACCAACCGTCCACAAAAATGGTCGATCGGAACCGGTAAAATCTACTATGAACCGGATTTCACCGGCAAGAGGCGGTAAACGCGGCCGCCCGCTGGTCCCACCTCGGGTGCCTGATTGAATTCGTTCCGGATGATTTAGTGGATATAAATAAGGGTTTGTGTGTGCGAACGCGGTTTCTTTTATAGAGGGGCGAGTGATGAACGCGAGTGATTTGGGCGCTAATTTCTTTGTTATATTTGGAGTGATTTAGAATACGATTTAAGACTGTACATTCTTAGATTAGTGTCTTATTTATAAATGTTTGTTAAGCACTAAACGGGTCATTAAAGCAGTTTTCATTCATTTTTCATCCCCAATATTTAACCTATTTAATGTTGTTTTACAAGATAGGTATCTAATAAACTGTGATAGTATTGGGCGCCGACTTCGGTATTTTTTCGAGTGTAATGGTACAAGTTGTGTGTAGTGTATAATGTGTTAAAAATATAATTTTTGAAGATATATAAATTTTAAAAAATATACGACGAAAAAACTTATTCTATTAATTTTTAATGAATTTTTTTTTCTAACGTCAAAACTGTTCTGTAACACCTTTTAAGCTAACAAACGTTTATCGAACTTTTATGAATAAAGCTCCTTGTGCGTCATCTAAAGTGAGGCATAAAACAGATTAATGTGGGCGTGACTACTTCGCCGACACGCACACAAACAAAGCATTTTTATCCTGGGTAGGAGTGGATGGCCTCCGTTCTGGTGTAGTTTTAAATGCCTCACTTATGTATGCCCACGTGTATATTTTTATGTGATAGGTGGCAGGCGAGCAGATGGATCAACTGATGGTAAGCGATTGCTGCTGCCCATGGACACCCGCGACACCAGTGGGCCGTGACCCACCGGATTGGGCCTCCGGTACGCTCACTACTATTAAATTTGTATTAGTACTATTTACAATACTATATACTAAATTGTTTTTATCATAGAAAAAGGTTATTATGATTCTACGAGTATATGGTCACTTTTGTGACAACCTGTAGGCAAAAATTATTCTTGTTGTTTTTTTTGTGTAAAACTTATAACTTATACTAAATAAGATATCATATCAGTGACTGAAAGACGACTCCGTTTAACAAGTATCTTCAAATATAAAACAAAGAACGGCATGTAAAAAGGTTTTTGTAGTAGAACAAAAAGAAAGGAGTAAAGTATCAAAAAAAGAGTAACCTATTATTATAAATTCATAGATTTAACCCCTTTAGAATTCTGAATTAGTATATTCACCAAAACTTATCCAGCTGAAGGCTGAGTTGACCAATAAATATTATAGGATATGAGGAAGCTCACCGTGAGAATTTATAATTCTCACAACAACATCTCATACGTTGACCTGATTCCATACTAAGTAGCTTAAGCACTTGTGTTAGAGATATCAGACAACAGAGGAACACAAATATATACTTAAATACATATATTACACCCAGACACTGAACAAACACAAGTGTTCATCGCACGAATGTTTGTCCAGGGTGGGGATCGAACCCACGACCTTTGGCGTAAGAGGCAGGGCCACTACCAATTGCGCCATCCGGTCAGTCACAATTATAGATGGTGAGTCACCGCCTGAGTCTAATTTGCTGTTTTATGTAATTATTGCAGCTGACTTTAATTACTGACTACTTACGATGAAATGCACAAAATGTCCTGTCAAAACCAAAACCGCATAATGACTTTTACTAATACAATTGTTCCATAGTATTTCCATGACAAAATCCCAACCTAGTAGCAACCTGCCATTGCCTTCATCTGTCCCCATGCTTCATACGTGTCTCTCGTCTGGCGTGTGACGTCACCAGGGCTGCCAATGCCGTGTAGTGGCGGCAGCCGCCGGGGAGTATTACGTTTGCTCGGATAGATGGCGCTGTGCACTATAATAACTGTGGTGCTCTACAGTTGGAATTATATCAACTTTAGTCTAAGTCTCATCTCAGCATATCATTACCAGTTGCGTCCAATGCCGTTGCTTCGGAGCCCGGGGTACGCTTGGACTATTATCCAGTATTCGGGAACAATAAAGTTACAGTTAAGTTCACAAAATAGATTCACCAGACGGTGAATCAAATTTTTTAATGGCTCTGCGTCTTGGATTTAACTTGCCAATGTCAAGCGATTAAAGAGACACGTTTCTTTTCTTTTTGAAATTAGACGGTGATTTGAGTTGGTGAATCTCTTTAGTTGAGTTTATTATTACTACACTTTACACGCAGACGGGTTGGTGAGGGTTTTGATATAAATGCAGAGTTTTCCTTCTCTGGGTGCTGATGATCATGCCAGCAGCTTTACCTTAGTCGCCTTTTACGACACCTCGGTAAGAGTGAGGGTGGCCTATTCTACTCTGCCGGGGACCACACGGCTATTACTACACTTTAAAATAAATAAATTTAAATACTGATAGAACACCACCTAAACAAATAAAACAGTAAATAGACAACACAGAATAACTTGGGAGGTGTATCTATTTTGTAAACTTAACTTGTTCATCGGGTCGTGTGACACGACTTGTCACAAGTGCAGTACATGACGTAACACAATAGAACAAGTCGGTTAGCTAAATGCAGCTGACGTCACGATACGGAGATGCATTCGACGTGTTCATCTGAAATTCTATTTTTCAAATGTCGACTTTGTTGAATGGCTAGCGCAAAATGAATTAATCTATGCGCCACTGTTCTTGATTGAGATACCAACGAAGAGAGGGAGTAACATTGTTGCATAGGAAAACGTGTAATGATTTGTTCCTAGTAGGAAGTTCGGCAAAATAGTTTCAGCAGAGACAATTTTCTTGTTTCGTACTTTTTAGCGCGTGTATTTTTTTTTTGGTAGTCGGGTTTTAAGTTTTTTAACTTTATTTTTATTTAAAATATTTTTAGTTATGTAAATAAAATTACATATTTGAAATCTGCTAAAAAGCTCTTTCATTTGAAACCTCACACGGTACCGTCAAGCAAATTTTTTTAACGTGACGTCAGGTCACCTATAACCAGAAGACAATCAAGACGCTTCTAACGACACTTCATTACTTCAAATATAATAACTAGTTAAAAAAGTTATGAGGGAACAGATGAACAACCATACATACATACAGGTCAAAATCATAACCCTCCTTTTTGCTTCGCCGTAGTCGGGTAAAAACATGTATTACACTATAAAACAATTAAACCTACGAAAAAACTTCCATGTTAAGTGGGAGTTTCAGTGAGACTGAAATTGTCCGTAAAAGAAGCCCGACCAAAAGTACTTACGGACATTCAAGGACTCCTCTTAATTACGTCTTTAATTCAGCAAGGTCCCACGTCAATCAGACCTGATAGAAGTTCTGGGACCATGTCAAAGTGAGGGACGTGGGCTTAATTACTCTCGTATATTATAGAAAGTATGATAAAATGTTATAAGATGAATGGATAGAAACGATGAAATACTCGTAAAGTAATTAATGTTTAAGTTAATATGAAATTAAATATAGGTAATATAAATAACTTCTAAGTACTAATAATTTGGTAATTGATATTTAACTTAGTAAAAAGACTACGTGGTACCTTTAGCAGCAAAATAACTAAAACTTTACAGTACCAATCATTGCTATCTCAATTTATTACCAGACTTTTTTTTAGATATATGGAATAAAGTCCTCCACCAAATTTTCATTCAAGCGTTCAGTTCGTGATCATTTTCTCCGCTCACTAGAAATTTAACTTAACTTTTTTTTTTCCTTGTTTTTATGACTGCTGTGGCAAGATGTATTGTGTCTGTTTCAACCCTTTAGTGCTTACAATGTATTCGTCGCTTCTGTTTTTTTTTGTTTTTTTTTATGAGTTAATTGTAGTATAAAAGTAGGTTTATTGTATTGTATGGTTATGTATGTATATTTAGTCATATTACTCACATGTATGTTTATGGATATAAATTTAGTTAGCCGTCATACATATTTCTGCATCGCCTAATGGTTGACTGGTAGAGAATGCTGTATAGCATTAAGTCCGCCAATTGTACTTTACTTTCTTGTGCAATAAAGAATAAATAAATAAATGGAAAACGACGTCAGCGCAGACGAATCATCTCATGATAAGCGATAGCCGCCGCTCATGGACACCATTAACACCATCGACACTGCCAAACTTCCCTTACCCCGAATTAGACCTTCTGTACTCTCAACCGCTCGGTGCAATTCAACTCAGGCGCAGCTTAACTCCGGTTTCCTGTAAGGCCGGTGATACTCCCGTCAAGCTAAATTCTAGATCATGGTCTTAACTTAACTCGGGCTTCAGTGCATGACATGTTAATTTTTTAGACTACAGGCTAACGCTTGACTACAATCACGCCTGATGGAATGCGACGATGAGGTCACGGATGAAACGTGTTTACCTAAGATGCCTGTTCACTCTTGCTAATACCACAATATAACAAGACCTTTCGTTAAAGCTCTAGTTAACTATGATGCTGAAAATAACACGCTATTAATACGAGATTCGTTTAATTTTGATCGTATAACTTTGAGACGTTAGAAGAGCAACTTCTAAATACAAATCTATACGGGAGATACGAAGAGGTAACTTCACTAAAACGACGAGTCTTATATGCAAACTTACAAGACAAAACACTTGCGCGATGTAAACGACACCCAGCGCCATCTCTTAGTACAGATTTGAACTAATACATTTTCATAAATCGAAGTGAGGGCTAAAATAAAAGAAGCATTTTCACACAAATAAAACAGGTTTTCCTCTTCAGATATCCCAACTTTCTTATAGCTCGCAAGAAATTAATTTCGCTAACTAGGAACGCAGATGGCCCAAGTCATGATCGATCTATGATCCCGGGAAAACAACCGAGTAATTAGTTCTGCCCCGAGTTCAAGTTTGGGATGAAAATTGTGTCTTCATGTCTCAGTTTTACTGGGTCTTTTTTGACATTAGCAGAAATAAAACTACATATTATTATTATTTTTGCCACATAAACAAGAGCTTTCTTAAAGAAAGCCATATTGCCGCTTGGTATTATGCAAGTAAGACGGGGTTGTCACAAATTTCAAAATTAGAATTTTAAATATTTATTTGCTCATAACATGGTATACAGGTTTACATAATACTATAAGTTCTCATGTCTAACAATGTCTCATGCAAATATTTTACTTAGTTTAAATGGATATATATTTATATTTTTAAACAAGATAATTATTCGTTTTATTTTCATATATGGATGAATATTCCTTCACAATTAACATTAATTCTTTTGATTATTTGGGGAACATCTCTAGAGTTTAAAAAGAAAATAGGCTGACACACAAAACATTGTACATTGTTGATTTTAAATTAGTCTTTTACGAATTAGCAACAGTTGGCATGCTGAACTGAGCACGCTTATGAACTTATATGCTATCAATAAGCATGCTAGTTTATATTATGCATGTATACTAGCATATTCAATAATAAGCAAAGATTTTCACATACTTTTAAAAACAGTTCCGTTCTATACGCATTGCAGAATAGCATGCTCAAAAATCACACCTTTGATTTTTGAGCTCGCTTCAAATGAGCAAAATGCTTTTTTTTTAATGTGATAGGTGGCAGACGAGCAGACGGGTTGCCTGATGGTAAGTGATTGCCACCGCCCATAGACACCCGCGACACCAGTGGAGTTACAAGAGCGCTTCCAACCTTTAAACCTCCCTTTCCCCCAGATTGGGCCTCCGGAACCCTCACTCACGCAGCGAATGACAGCACAGTGCTGGTTTTCTGTGAGGCCGTGGTATCACTCCGGTTGAGCCAGCCCATCCATGCAGAAGCGTGGCTCTCTCAGAGTCAAACGCTTATGTTTGGACACAACTGCTACTAAGTAGCAATGCTGAATAGTAACATGCTTTATTGGGCTTGAAATTAATAATGAATAATGTCATGGCGGCCAATCTCAGGGATCAGCCATCGACGCAGGATATATTATAGTGCACAAGTGTTCGCGCAGACACAAGTGCACTCTCTATTCCCGTACCCTCATATTTCGATGGGATACCAGTGTGACACGACCGAAGAGGGATTAGGCGCAGGACCTACGGCTTAACGTGCTTTCCGAGGCACGGGGGTACAAGACCGCCAACTTCCAGACTCCGGGCTGACACTGAGAAATTCTTAACAGAAAAACTCAGGTACTAATTTTGGCACGACCCGGGGATCGAACTCGGGACATCGAGCACAACCATCGCTTTAAAGTTCGACTCCACTAACCATTGCGCTACCGAGGCAGGGCTTGAAATTAGCTTGTGTCTAACAGTACCTACATTTTATCTTCAAGAACTTAATAGGCCCAAAGTAGAACTAAAAATCTAAAAACTTTTTATTCAAATCTACCTTAGACAATTTGACGCCGTGTGGTCCCCGGCAGAATAGAATAGACCACCTCACTCTTACCGAGGTGTCGTAAAAGACGACTAAGGTAAAGCTGCAGGCATGATCATCAGCACCTAGAGAAGGAAAACTCTGCATTTATATCAAAACCCTCGCCAACCCGTCTGCCAAGCGTGGTGAGTATGGCAATTACCCCTCATGTGATTGAGGGAGGCCCATGCCCCAGCAGTGGGGACTTAAATGGGCTGACGATGACGATGACCTTAGACAATTTAACACGGGACGTGGCATGTGGATGATTTCCCTTCTGCCAAAGTACACGACCAACGTGATTCCCGTTGGTCGTGTACGCCGTTTCGAATTCGCATCTGTCACTGAGCGGAACTCGTCAAAATGGTTGTTATGCAGTTTTTAATTGCGAACGACGATCAGAAAAATCTAGTTTATCTTTCCTATCACGCATAAATATTTTTTTATTAAATAGACGTTATTTCACAGAATAACAACATTTTTCATCTACATATTTTGCGACAGAAATAACCCCAAAAGACAATAGGCGATATCGTGGTACGTTGACACGATCTTTCACGATCTTGATTAGTGTTGTGACAATGATAGAAACAATGAATAATTAATGTCTCACTATTTGACTGTTTTTATGTTACTACCAGAGCAGATAGGCTTTTCTATTTACTCAACTGTATTAGAAGGAGGTAAAATAGAAATTGAAAGAAAAGAGACAGAATGACAAATGCATTGAAAAGATACTGGTCGTTGTGAGAAGGATTAAAGAATAAATACAAGAAACAACAATAAAAGTTATCCCGGCTCATTTGCTATTGGTTATTGAAGAGTCACTTCGGTTTCTCTAAGATTTCATCATAAGATCCTGACATGGTGACAGGCAGGAGTACATTCTTTCAAACAAAAAAATATTTAGCAAATTTTCTACGCACAGCTTTAGATGCATATTACATTTTTATTAGAATAAACAGCTAACACTGTATACTTACTTATACTTACTTTACTGCACAAAATCTTGGTGACCGCCCAGACCACTAGGCTAGCCGCGGTATTAAATTATAACTTTTCTAGTACTTATCTGCATTTTCGCTGCTGTGAGCAAGTGATTCATTAATGTTCCTAAACAAACATCATCATTTCAATTCATTACTTATTCATATCTAGATCATCACTGAACTTCCCTTCCCCCCAGCGGATTTTGGCTGAATTTTTCAAAACAAAATCTGCGCTCTATCACGTCCCGTGTTAAATTGTCTAAGAAATCTACATACCCATAAAACGAAGATACATGTTAATTGGTAGTTTTGTTTTACTAATAAGCGTGGCTTAGTTAACTTTCCTTTGTACACATTCGATCATTAGAGCGTGTTCTATTTTTGAGTTTTGTGACTTTTCTGTAGTGTACAAATCTGGGCTGAGACGAAAACATTTCTTAATACAAAAAAAGAGGGTGCAAAAGTCATACTCGGGAATCGACCATGGGAGAGCCACGCTTCGTTATAGATGGGCCGGCTCGACCGGTGTGATACGATTTCTTTAAAGTAAACTAGCGAGAAGCAGTGTCAGTGCTATTTTTCGCCGAGTGAATGAGGGTACCGGAGGCCCAATCCGGAGGAAAGGGCGATTCGAAGGTTGGCAGCGCACTTGTGACTACACTGGCTTACCATCAGATGATCCGTCTGCTCGTCCGCTACCTATCACATAAAAAAGCTCGTCTACCACTTATGACATAAAAAAAAGAAAAATTGAGCCCAGGACTCCAAAACATCTCCTTTAAACTATATACCAGAAAACAATCATACATTTTAATTGAAAATATCAAAATTGCTCTTGACATTTAATTTAGCTCTAAATACCATTACAATCCCGAACATGATTCCCGAAGAAAGTTAATAAATGTTAAGCCCTTACTTTCTATTTCGAGTTGTACTTATATTTTAATAACTCATTAATTCAAGTAACGTTCTTTGCTGGGAAAATAAAGGACAGACTGCCACTCATTCGTTCCTCTATCAAAATTTAATTTGAGCCTTTAAATATTTCCGCTTTTGAGTCAAATTGAATTTAAAATTAATTTGATTAAATGGCGTTAAATGATTCTAACTTTTTTGAAAAGTTGGCAAATATTATAATTATTTATTGCTAATTAAAGTGTCAGCCTATATACTGTCCCACTGCAGGGCAAAGGCCTCCATCATAGAAATCAAGTCATCGCCACTATGATGGGGTTAAGCTTAATCACCACGCTTGCCTAATGCTGATTGGTGATCACAAACCCGAGCTTTGTTCGAAAAATTCTAAACGTACCATTGCTCGACCCGGTAATCGAACCCGGGACCCTGAGATCACGACCCGGTGCTTAAACCACTAGACCAACGGGGTGTTGCTTATTGCTAATACTCTACGAATATCGTTAAGTATTGTGCCCAAGTCTTCCAAGGTCATAGCCATGACCACGATATCATTTGCGAATCGAAGGTTCGTCATATACTCGCCGTGTATGTTGAGGCCAAATGCATCCCAATCCAGAAGCTTCAACACGTCCTCCATGAATGTGGACACATAAACACAATGTCTACCTTGAAAGGGGGCAGTTTGGCGAGACGTCACCTTGATCTCTCACCTCACTTGAGTGATTACGGATTTTGACTTTTGCTCCTGAAGATGCACTGACATTATGGTGTTTTTGTTCAATGACGACTCGGTATGTACAGTTGGCGTCAGGTCAAGTTACCCCCTCGCAGTGCAAAAATAGCACTTGTGTCTCAACATAAGGACATTCCAAAGTCCAACAAGGATAACACCACGTGACTCTGTGTGTACTGTTAGCTGAAGAAAATCGATTTGCATAGAACATCCCTAGCCTTACACACAATCCTAGTGACTTCTGTCTTTTGAGCTTTCATTCATTCTTGTACAGTTCGCACGTAAATGTGCGGTTAATTAACTATTTCTAGTAAAACCATTATTTCTGAACTTATAATGCGTTTCATTGTTCATAGTGCGTGCATCTGTATTCAATATCTGTGAAGAGACTGTAGCAAAGATCCAGATTTTGATTAAAATGCGCATATAGTATTTATTCATCGAAACAGAACGTATTAGTTTTATTAATGCGAATGCATTGCATTGTAACTATAATCAATCAAGACGGGAATAAACACGATATTTATTATGTGATACAACATTGTGTACTCACATATTTCACTCGACCTTTCGGCTACGTTACAGCAGCCGTGGTCACGAGCGGACTGGCGGAGCACGACGTCGTCTGCTGGCGCGGGGCTGTGAATCTTCGGACACCCTCACATTTTCCGATATTAATTCGCCACTAAATGAACTGTAAGTGAAGCTACTCCGACACACTACACTAACAGTATCGGTGTTTGTTTAAGTTAGTATCGGCCTAGCACGGGGTTTGCACTTGTTAATTACTGGTTTCCATGTTGATAATATTTTAAATCCATCCTCCCGATTGAAAGTCTTGTACTTCTTGATCTCAATCGCTTCACGTACTATCCTGGTATGATAATGATATAATCCGCCAGTCCGCTCGTGACCACGGCTGCTGTAACGTAGCCGAAACGTCGAGTAAAATATGTAAGTACACAATGTTGTATCACATAATAAATATCGTGTTAATTCCCGTCTTGATTAATTACAGAACGTATTCTTGGTCAATCTACGTTTCCTGGCATTGTCTCTCTAAGCCAATTAGAAAACCTCTATTCCGGGCACTCAACTTCAAGCTAAAAAGCTTCTAGGCAATCCCGAGTTAAAACCAGTCGAAGCATGAAACGACTTTGTCTGTTTTTTATGTTTTTCTGTTAACCACACTTTGGCAAGTTCGGGCGCAGGCGCTGCCAACTTCATCTTGACAGTCCTATTGAGGTCTATTGTTATTAGCAAGTGAAACAAGAAAGCAACATTGCTTTTGCATCTTACGTAAACCCTGTGGCTTATGGTAATGGGTTAACATGGGCGGGAGAACTTTATGCATTTTGCCAAGGCTTGTAAAATTCGCTAGACATCCCATACCAATTATCGTTTGTTTTCTACTGAAACTAGGGCGTTGTTTGTTTCACTATATTTTTCTTATTGCATATTATATTAAGGTGACGGGTAGAGCACACTAGCGACGCCAATCCATTTTAATTTTTAGCTACTCAACCGGATCTATTTTAAACAATTTCAAGGTTACTACCTCTCGACAAACACTTATACTTTTTATTAATTACCATGCACAAATGTTGGACCCAACGCATATGCGAAAAATTTATTCACGCTAAAAGCAGCCACTATTTGCGTGAATCAATTTCTCGCGTACAAAAACGGACGTAACATTTGTGCGTGTTTATTTAATAAATAGTATAGGTGTTTGCCGAGAGGTTGTAACCCTGAAATTGTTTAAATAGATCCGGTTTAGTAGCTAAAAATTAAAATTGATTGGCGTCGCTAGTGTGCCCTACCCGTCACCTTAAGCGTTGTTTCGAATAACTATCCTCACGAGGAGGAGGTTTGACTAAAAACACTGACTATATTCATGAGACTCAGGGCCGATTTTTTTATCCGTAGTTACCTTTTGGTTAAATTAACTACAGTTAATTGTCTAACCAAGTGTCAAAGTGACGTAATTTCTTGAAATGTAACTATTGGTTAAGGTACCTATTGCTTAAAAACACATTTTAGCATTAGTTACGTTTTAAACCATTAATTCAGTTTTACTACAGTTAAAAAAGTCGGCCCTAAGTAAACTGACCGATCTGTGTGAAGAACAAACGGGGATGCCTATATCCAGCAGTGGGCGTCTATTGGCTTAAATGATGATAAAGTGCCTAAACAAACAATGAAGAATAAAACGAGATAAATACAACATCAGCAATAGATAGGACACATTAACAAGATGTTGTTTAAGTGAGACTAAATGGAGGAAATAGTATGAAAATATATTTAATCATAAAATAGTGGACAACAAAGTCTAATAAAGTCAAGTAAAGCCGCTTAAATCCGATGGAGCACTGGTTTGCATTTTGAATCATAAGTGACGACGGCATGAGGCTGAATCTATTATTATAATCGAAGAAGTACCTAAGTTTTCGGTTAGAAATTTTTAGTGTCAGCCTGGAGTCTGAAAGTTGGCAGTCTTGTACCCTCGTGCCACGGAAAGCATGTCAAGCCATTGGTCCTGCGCCTAATCCCTCTGCGGTCGTGTCACGCTGGTGTCTCATCGGAATATGAGGGTAAGGGAATAGAGAGTGCACATGTGTTTGCGCACACACTTGAGCACTATAAATATCCTGTGTGGCTGATCGTTAAGATTGGCCGCCGTAGCTGTAATCGGTTGGGGGATATTAATCGAAAAATGAAACGGTTATGCTAGTGGACCGACCCTAAGGCGAAAATGCAAGTCTGCAACCTAATGAATCGATTTACTTCGCCGTCTCGATACCAAAAACTGCAACGCCTATATCGTATTTCGCGAGAGCGGCATCGACATTTCCCTGCATCAAAAATTGCATATTCTCCTCATCTTCAATAAACGTAATAAGTATTTGACGGATTTTCTCACATGATTGCTCCCTGCAAGTGTCCCTGTTGGCACAGCGCAGGGAAGCGCATGCCAAAAAGGTTCAATGGCGTAATCCTTTGGAAATTTATAGATTTGGGTGTTTCTGGGGTGTTGATTATTGTAGCAGAATGCCAAGGATTAGAGTGGCAATCAGTTTTATAGTATAAACTGTTGTTAAAGCCATTTTCATGAAGAGTATGGATCCTTAAGGATATTTTATATTTCTACAATTCGTTCGATGGTGGTGGTTGGCCATCATGAGGAAAATTGTTTCGCATAGTTGTTGATTAATTAGTCTGAACCTGTAATCAAGGTCCAGTTGGACTATTTCCCATTTTAAGAGATGTGAAGGTTAAAAGACATATGCTTCAGTTGTTCACCGAGTTCCCAAACCCTGTTTAATAGTGCAAGTGTACACTTCGGTGTGACAGTTTTGACCGCAACTGGGAATGACACTCTGTCAAAATAAGAACAAATTTACCTATTGGGATACATTTAATTGGCATAATATGTTTTGTCCTAAAATAATAAATAAATATTTCACAGCATCACATACATTGATCTGACTCCGAGATAGGTAGCTCAAGCACCTGTGTTACGGATATCAGAATCAACAGTGGGATTACAAATATAATACTTTTCTTTTGTAAATACATACTTATAATACACAGCAAACACCCAGACCAATACAAACAAACATGTTCATGCACACAAATGTTTATACTGTGCGGGGATCGAACCCGCAACCCTTGTATCAGAGGCAGCGTTCACTACCACTGTTCCAATCGGGTCGTCTAAAATGGATTGGCATAGTGAAATTTCCATAATTTATTTAGCATAATTTTAATTTAGCCGAATTTGGTTTTAGCATAATATCTACTGTGGCATAATTATTATTTATCATAATGCATTGATGCATTTGTTTATTGGCTCAATTTTTTAGGCATTAATGGTTGTTTGAATCTGAAAAATAAAAAAAAAAGTAAGTAAGTATCCAGTATTTCCTATATTATATAGAGTAAAAGTAGGTTTAAGTGCGGCGGGGGTGGCCCTTGGGCCACCCGCAAGCCGATTTTTAATGATTTATGGTTAATTATTTTATGCTTAATCATGTTTATGCTTATTGACGACCCGATTGGAACAGTGGTAGTGAACGCTGCCTCTGATACAAGGGTTGCGGGTTCGATCCCCGCACAGTACAAACATTTGTGTGCATGAACATGTTTGTTTGTATTGGTCAGGGTGTTTGCTATGTATTATAAGTATGTATTTACAAAAGAAAAGTATTATATGTATATATTTGTAATCCCACTGTTGATTCTGATATCCGTAACACAGGTGCTTGAGCTACCTATCTCGGAGTCAGATCAATGTATGTGATGTTGTGAAATATTTATTGTGGAATATTTATTTATTTATTGCATTTATGCTAAAACTGTTAGTATTATTTAAACTTATCATTAGTTGTTGGCGACAGACCTCTTTTTTATTATCTATAGTTTTTTAAGGATTTTATATATTTGAATTTACCGTTCTTTTCTTTTGATATTCATATTAAAAAAGCGGCAAGTTATTATATTTTATATTTTGAAATAATTTAGAAGTGCAAAAAATGTGTAGTATAATTACTTAAAATTCATATTACGATGGTAATATTAATTTTCTCTTGAGCTTCATCTTTATATAATTGTAACTGTTTTGAGTGTATTGTACCTCCTACATTTTATTTCAATAATTTTATGCATAGTGCCTCTGTCATCCCACCGTAGGTGCCCCTGAAAACCAGCGCCTCGGCATTATTATGTCTTGGCATTACGCTGAGGGTCACCTTTTCGGCACAAAAGTTTCTTTTAGTTCTAAGATAAGTGTTGCTGAATAAATATTTTCAATTCTATTCTATTCTATTCTATATTTTTATTAAGTGCGAATTCAAGTGTCACGTTGATAGGCGAAAAGAGGGTGTTTTTGTAATATAATTTTTTCAAGATAAAAGTTACGCTCAACAGTGCGTTTTAATGCTGCCGTCCTCGTAGGTGAGTTCCCTTATCCCTATTGTAGTGCCGCTACGGACGATAGGTAGGCGCTTCATATACCATCCTCCACAATTAGTAGTAATTACATTATGCTAACTCATTTTATGCTTAAAATCTTTATGCTCCTTAACAGTGAACCGTACCTAATAACAGTCAATAAGAGCATCTAACTAAGTAAACTAAATTTTGTGAATTGAATCTTTAGCTAAATAGGCTTAATGAACTGACCCAAATTATCATCACAAAATTAGCTGCTTAGTCGTCCAAAGGCAATTTACAAAAGGGACTTCAAACGAAATCTCGTGCAAACAGATTTAGAAACGAATGAAGGGGACTCAATAAAAATCCTTATAACAAACATTTGGTAATAGACGACTAAACCCGAGCCTCATTCAATGGCCGCTCTGAATTTACACGGCGAACGCGTCTTGAATGCTAATGTGTCTCGGAATGAGGGAGTTATCATAAGACTGCTTACCGAGGACAAAGTAAGCATTTTCCGATAAAGTTGCTACGGCAAACGACGGGCAGTGAGGCATTTTGACTTGGACTTCAATCAGAAAAATGAAAACAAGTTGTGTAAAACAATGAGGTCTATCGCGTGCAAAAAATCCGCATTATGGCGTACGTAGCCTAAGGGCCATCAAAAAGGTGATTGGGTAATTTTAGACGTGATATATCAAATTGTCAGCTAACGAATAAGTCAGCCAATGATGTAGAAATTGGACCTCGGTTCACAGGCACGCCATCTAGCGGATATTTCTTTTCTCAAGCAAAGTGTTCTACTGAAACCAATTACCACAAGCCGCTTGCCTTAATCTCCATCTCTTCTTCTTAGCATACAATTCTCAGTTGCGTCCAAGCTGTTGCTTCGGACTAAACTAAAAAGAAGATACCGGAATTAAGGTTTCATTTTACCATCTTCACAGGTTATTAAAACAAGTGGGAAAATTCCAAAGCATATAACTGTATGTTAATATTCTATCCTCATTATACTTATGTGAAAATAAAATATATTTAAATACATTGGGAAACGTAGTGAAGATCGCCCTGCCGCGCAATATTATACTGACGAGTAAATAAAGATGGATGGCGTACATAGACCAGGATAGTCAGCACTCTTTCGACGGCGGCGGTTATTGATTCTTTTGCGTAAATTTTACAGTACAAATAACTAGTACCTACTACGATCACTAAATCTGGACGCGCTCATGTTCAAAGTGCGATTTGTTAGTCATCATCTCAATTCAATTCTAAATATATTTATTCGCATATGCTTGTAAACCAAGGTCATGTTCAATGTTCTACCGGAACCGATTGCAATTCACGGTGCCGTCTTCGAAGCTCTTCAAAAATACGTATTAAAACAAGTGGGAAAATTCCAAGTGGGAAAACCCCGAAATTGTTTAAAATAGATCCGGATTAGAAGCTAAAAATTAAAATCGATTGGCGTCGCTAGTGTGCCCTACCGGTCACTTTAAATAAATAATCTCAGCATGTTCTATCCAGTTGCGTTCATCGCTTGAAGTCTGGGGTACGCTTGAGCTATGAATTCGGAATACGGAAATGTTGGTAACAATAAAGCGATTTTCGTCTGACCTTCACACTCGGGTTAGACAGAGAACCAGACCATTAGAATCATAGTTACACATTTCAGCAACTATTTGATCCGTTTTCTTAAAATGTTTTTCTCCTCACCGCTGAGCGGATAAAAACTGGATATCAGGCTTAAAATAATCTTCTTTATTCCGGTTTGAATAATTTACGTGGCTCGTCATCTCGTATTCTCTTCCAACTTGGGAGAGCTACGCTTAGGCATGAATGGACCGACTCGACCGGAGTGATACCACGGCCTCACTGAAAACCAGCATGAAGCAGCACTGTGCTTTGTTCCCCCGGATTGGGCCTCCAGTACCTGAAAGTAAAGGGGGGTTTAAAAGTTGGCGCGCGGCTGTCCATGGGCGGCGGCAATCGCTTGCTTACTATAGGTGATCCGTCTGCTCGTCTCCCACCTATCACATAAAAAACTTTTCGGTTGTTCTACATTCCATTCTACTTGTCTTACATCCCGTTCCACTTTCTCATAATCCCACAAATCTTTATATTCATTTAAACATTCTAGACAGAGGTGCCTGCTTGTATTTAAACCCACTGCCTCTTATTGCGAATCAGGAACTAAGGATAGTCCAGGAACTAAACTCGTGCCAGTCCCTTTTAACATTGTGTGTTAGAACGGGATGACATGAACTTTAGTATGGTAATAACTTTAGATTGCGATTTATAATAAGGTGAACTATGTCCTGGTAAGAAGGTGCACTTTATTGCGCCTTAATTTTTATTTTTCCAGGAGAAACCTTCATGCCCATCCCCTTGCTACATGTAGAGAACAAGATCAGCAACCCACACTCGTCTACTGCTGGACATAGGCCTCCCCTAAGGCACGCCATCGCTCCCGATTTTCGGCCACTCTCATCCAGCCCACAGCAGCCGGCCTTCGAATGTCATCATCCCATCTTGTCGCAAGGTGGCCACTTCACTCAAGGACTTTACGGCTCCAACGGCTATCAGTTCTGCGGCTAACGTGGCCAGCCCACTGCCACTTCAGTTTGCTAATTCGGTGGGCTATGTCGGTGACTCTGGTTCTCTGTCGGATTACATCGTCGGAGAACAAGATGGTAGACTCTAACCCTAACCAAACCCATTGACTTATCATCGCTCCTCTGATTGTGTATAATTAATGACAATAATGAATATATAATAAGATGTTACTTTTGCAACGTCAACATTTTTCGCGAATAAATAAATAAAAATTCACAACATCACATACATTGATCTGACTCCGAGATAGGTTGCTCAAGCACCTGTGTTACTGATATTAGAATCAACAGTGGGATTACCAATATATACTCGTACAACATAATACTTTTTTTTGTAAATATATACTTAAAATACATAGAAAACACCCAGACCAATACAAACAGACAAGATGTTCATGCACACAAGTGTTTGTACTGTGCGGCGGTCGAACACACAACCCTTGGACCAAACGCAGCGTTCACTACCACTGTTCCACTGGTCGTCGAAATAATCATCTCAAGAATAACTTTTGAGCTCTTATTTACTGTAAAATATAAACTACATTTGCCAAATAAAACGGTAATTTTTGCACTGTGCTCTCGATTGTAATTCGAACGAGTACAAAATTACGATTGGTGTCACGTAGCCGAGGTAACATGAAGCGTTATCATTTTTCTGTAATTCATCCGAAGCTGGATCGAGATTGGACCGGTTTGTAATGAGGTGGGTATTTCGTTGGAGTTTACGATCGCCCTCACGTTGCGATGGCATATGCAATTTGGATGGTAGACACCTAAAGAGTGTCTTTTAAGTTAAGATTTGTGATGCAATTTTTTCAAGGATTACTATTTTAGCAATTTGAACACCAGCGCCTCAGCGGCCACACTGGTTGCAGCACATGCTGAAATTTGGACCATGTTGGCCACTACCTACATGTCTTCCCATGTCATGATTGACTCGTTGACGCAGTGGGTAATGCATCGTGCTTTAAAGCGACGGCAGCGCTAGAGGTCCCAAAATTTGTACCTTGAGTTTTTCTGTTAAGAAATTCTCAGTGTCAGCTTGGAGTCTGGAAGTCAGTGGTCTTGCACCCCCGTGCCTCGGAGAGCACGTTAAGCCGTTGGTTCTACGCCTGATCCCTCTTCGGTCGTGAAATATGAGGGTAAGGGAATAGAAAGTGCACTTGCGTCTGCGCAATCACTTATGCACTATAACATGTCCTGCGTCGATGGCTTATCGCTGAGATTAGCCGCCATGACCGATATATTTGTTTGGAGGACATTATTAATACATGTCTTCCCTTCTGTTTCGTGTACGCATTTATTTTTTACCAGCAACTTTTACGTGGGAAACGCCACAGGCGGAAGCTAGCTATTAATAAAATTAGCATTACACTCATGAAACTGAAAGCTGTCTAAATATCGCCAATATGCCCATTCTATCGCTGGTCATGTCGGTTTAATGTCATTATCCAGCTAATTTCATTTTAGCATTTTACTGCGCCTCGGGGCAGCATGTCAAATAATATTATTGGCAATACGCTTTTAGTAATACGCTTATAATAATTATTTGGTATAGCGTGTCAAATAAGCATGCAGAAGCTGGCCTGGTCTGCTGTTAGAGCAGACGTATTTTAAAGAAAACATGATAAATAATAAAAATAAATAAGTTCTTCCAAAGTCTTATATATGCAGCTAAAGCACTTTTGTCACAAAAATATCACACATGAATAGAATCGTGCAAACTCTGGAATGAGCTTCCAGCGGTGTTCCCTGATCGCTACGACATGTCCTTTTTTAAACGAGGTTTGAAAAGAGTTTTTCATTCACCGTAGGCAGCGGCATCACTGTGCTCCGGCATTGTTGATGTCTATGAGCGGCGGTTACTCTTTACCATCATATGGGCCGCAAGCTCGCGTCTGTCTATTTAAAACAATAAAAAAAATTACATGTAACATTTCATACATTGACTTGATCCCATACTTACTAAGAAACTAAAACATTTTCTCTCTTATTCCAAAACGTGGTTTAAAATAAGTTGTGTGATTAATACTGGGAATAACTGAAGAACTAGAATAAACATTATTACAAAACTAAGTTTAACGTTATTTAGTATTTATATCAACTATAATAATAGAGTTAAACCACCCGGACCCCTAGTTTAAAATGAGAACTGAAATAATAACCTCCAAATTTCGACTCAGTAACCATCACAACTTATCCCTGTGACAGTTCATTCCGTTTTACGCTAAAGTTATTTGTGAGGAAGTAGTTAATTTATTTTTGGGATTTAGCCCCAAAAATATAAGCAATTCCTATACATATTACTTAGAAACCTTACTTAGGTCAATAATAAAATTTATTGTTGCTTAAAAACCAATCCTTAGAATTTTTACTTCAGACAACAAAATAAGGTTATGTAAAATGAAATCTCACTGAACAAATGGTTGAATGATTCGATGAATTTTGAGACTATCCTGCGGTACTAAGTTGTCTATGGTTAGTAGAGGATTTGTAATAAAGGACTAGAGGAAGGATTAGAGGGAGGAGACGACGCCAATACTTGCGTCTCCTTCCCCTGCGAGGAGCAGGTCCGCTGGTGCGTGGGGCTGTAACCCCACCACCGGCATTGCACGGACCTCCTCCTACGCCTGGTGGGGACGGCACGACTCTCTCGGCTGTCCCCATCCCTCCCCTCCCGACCCCGGGGGGAGAAGCGCCGTGCTCGCCGTGTAGGCGGGCGTCCCTGTCCGGGGGGTGACGTGGTGAAAGGCTCCGAGCTTTGGCCCCATGTCACTCGCCCACTCATGGACAGATGAGGGAGAATCCCAGGAGTTTTAGTCGGTATGCCTCTGGCCGGCTTCTCGTTAGGAGAAGCCGTCGCCAGAGGAGAGTCCGACATAACCCATCCGTTTACAGACGGATGGGTATGCGTAACGCATTTCTCCTGGGTCAAAAAAAAAAAAAAAAAAGGATTTGTAATAAAAATTTAAGAACTCACATTATTCCATAATAATCATGAACTTGATAGTTTAGGATTAAAAGCGGTATCAAAGCAGTTTTTTGTAATAAGAGGGTTTGTGTAACTACAGTGGTGTACACAAAACAGGGTAAAATACTCGTACATACAAAGACAAAATCAACTAAGAAAAAATATTACAAACATCTGTTAGCAAAGCTACTCTACAAATCAACGAAACCTTTTAAATTCCTCCAAGATACAAAAATGAAGCCATTTTATAGGCAAATGCTGTCTTTTACGACTGTCTTTTAAACAAATTATCGCGATGCATGCTAAAGGGTTCCAGGGTTCCACTTCAAAAGGATTTCGTGACTTGGTGTTATGCAAAGAGAATTCAGATAAGCAAAACATTATGAAACATGCGTTTGAGAATTTGAATTTCAAAGCTGACAGAAGTTCATAGCGCAAACGGAAGCTAAACTCAACTCTTTCTTTGCATTTGTCCTTGTATGACACCGTGGCACTAGAAAAATTGGTAATTATAAACTACATTATATTCTGCATTGCACAACACAAAATAAAAAACATGTGTTACAAAACACCAGTACATAAAATAAATTAAATAATTAGGACCGATTTGGGGAAATTTGTAAAAACAACGTTAAAAAATAACGATGTAAGACAATCAATTATAGCATATTATAATTATTATAACAGTTTTTGGTCAGAACAATGTAGGAAAATCGAACTAATGGCCCTTAAATCTCAGAAATTCAAATCGAAATTTCAAGAAGGCTAAAAATGATATTTAAAAACCATAGAAACTAAATAAACAAGTATTAGAAAGTTATATTTACGATTTTTGTTTTAAATTAAGTAAGTTACTTCCTAGATAGATGAATTTTGAAGATAGCTCATTATTTAACCTGGCTGTGAACTTGTTTTTGGTGCTGGTTTTCAGCGCCTCAATCTCTCCGACCTTCATAAAAATATTCCAATTCATAAATCCCAATTCAGATAACCGCCTCGGTGTAAGAGACGGCGACCTTTTAACTCTATGCTCAAAAGAATATATCTCCCGTACCCAAGAGATTTTCAGTAATAAATCTCTCTTGTATCACAGGAGACCTTTACGCTCGCTTTTTATCAAGATCTTGGCTGCCAGCTGAAACAGGAGGATGTTCAATGCCACTCCTGTTTTTAGGGTTCGGAACTCGGAAAGTTGGTGATAACAATCTTGTTATTCCATTGCCTTTGTCTTTATCTAAACGTTTAAGTAACTGCTTAATGTTGTTTACTTTTTGTTGTTCTTTTTATTTCATTTGTGCGGAATATTTTACAACTTTTTTAATTTTCCTTTGGGTTTTTGAGATAAATAATAATATTGTCCTCCAATTGATTTGGCTACGCCGACTGAACAAAAGTATCTTGACAAACGTTGGGATAAACAAGCTCTGGTGTAGTGTCCGTGTTTCGGTAAACCCTCAGGCTTGTTCCATTGCAAGCTGCTGCCACCTGTTTAAGTTTAGAAGCTCTTTTTTAATCTGTGTGTGTGTCAGAAATAATGAGATCCATAGGAGAACTACGTGCTTAAGGTACATAATAGTGATCAAGTGTGTGCGCGAACGCAAGTGCACTATCTACTCTCTTAACCTCATATTTCGATAGGACACCAAACTGATACGATTGACGAGGGATCATTCGCAGGACAAACAGCTCAACGTCCTTGCTCAGGCACGGAGTTACAAGACCGCTAACTTCTTTATGTATAAAATTTGGCTCGACCCGAGGATGAACCTGGAAGCCCAAACGCAGTCGTCGATTTAAAATGTGACCCACTTCCACCTAAAAAATGACTTTGAAACTGACTAACAGATAATCATCATTATCATTATTTCATCCAATAGACGTCCACTGCTTGACATAGGCCTCCCCCTATGTTCTCCACACAGATCAATCCTTTGACGCCCGCATTCATTGGATTCCCGCAACCTTCATCAGATCGTCGGTCCACCTTGTGGGGGGCCTGTCACGGCTGCAACTTCCTGTACGTGGCCTCCACTCGAGGACCTTTCCGCCGCGTGTGTGGCCGTTGGCCACATTTTCTCCTCGCTATAAGCCCTGCCCATTGGCACTTGAGGCATGAAATTCTTTTGAACTATGTTTGTGACCTTAGTTCTCCTACGGATCTCATTATTTCAGATAAAAAAATAGCTTCTAAACTTAAACAGGTGGCAGCAGCTTCCAATGGAACAAGCCTGAGGGTTTACCGAAACACGGACACTACACCAGAGCTTGTTTATACCAACGTTTATCAAGATACTTTATAGTTTTGACTGTGGGAGAGCTACGCTTTGGCATGAATGGTCCATTCACTTTATTTATTACTTTTGTCAAAAAATATCAGACAACAATAAAAATAATTTTTATTACATGTAACATTTTATACATTGTCCTAATTCCGTATTTATTAAGGAGTAATGTTAAGAGTGGGAGAGCCACGCTTCGGCATGAATGAGCCGGCTCGACCAGAGTGATGCCATGGACTCACAGAAAACCTATGTGAAGCAGTACTGTGCTGTTTCGCTGCGTGAAAGGTGAAAGGGGTGTTTAAAGATTGTCAGCGCACTTGTGACTGCACGGGTGTCGCGGGTGTCCATGGGCGGCAATTGCTTACCATCAGGTGATCCATCTGCTTTTCTGCCGCCTATCAAATAAAAAAAAGTAATGCGGAACCCAACACTGATCCTCTTATTCACCATTGGCGCTATCATTCTTCTCAAGTCGTCGCCTCCCCAAGGGGTGTTTAGAGGGGCGCACCGATCGCGATATTATTTTTGTTGCGTACACGAATTGATGGTCCACTTGTAAGCTAAATCACTTCGGGTCCAATTCGGGCCATTTGTTCCCCGGTAACGACTTGATAGGGTCGGGGAACTGTTGACTTTGGGTGTAGTCCATGCTGAGGTAAGTGAATACATTGTTTATTTTAGCTGTTTAAGCAGAAACCTTTTTGGTTCAATAAAGTTCTATCCTCAATTTAAGCTCATATACATTTTTTTTTGTTAGCTCGAATAGTTCCACTGCTGGGCAAAGGCCTCACCTAATAGCCTCCACTGCTCCGTATTTATCCCCAGCGCTCGCCAGTAGTATTGGTCCAGGTCGCCACGCCACCCCTTTTTAGCCTGCCCCTTGGATACAGGCTGCCATTTCGTGTCAACATGGTATCATACCATTTGGTATAGTTTCGTGATATACTAATTTTAAAAAATCTGTCGACAGCGATAGTACATAGATCAACCGAAAAAGCAAAATACTTGCGCGATATAATTGAAGCCCGGCGCCATCTATTGGTTTAGTTTAAAACTGATAAACCGAAACGAAGTCAGGGCAGAACAGTACCTAACTGTCACACTCAGAGACGTCAAATTAATTTTAACAGATAACACTTATTTCAATACGCATAAAAACAATCCATAATCAAGTTGATGAACTTGATGTCTCTGAGTGCGGCAGTTAAAATGAGACCTTTGTCCTCTTATTCCAAAACGCGGCTTAAAATAAGTAGTGGGATTAATACTGGGAATAACTGAAGAACTTCAGTAAACATTATTACAAAACTAAGTTTAACGTTATTTAGTATATCAACTATAATACTTAAGTTAAACCACCCGGACCCCTAGTTTAAAATGAGTACTAAAATAATAACCTCAAAATATCGATTCAGTAACCATGACAATTGGTTGATTCTGTTATCCGTAACACAGGTGCTTGAGCTACCTATCTCGGAGTCAGATCAATGTATGTGATGTTGTGAAATATTTATTAAAAAAAAACTGATAGAAATACGCACATAGATTTGTAAAATTCAGAGGTGCATGCTCGGATTCGAACTACGATCTCCAGTATAAGAGGCGTATTCTTATCCTTTGAGCTCTCATCTTTTGCTATCGCATTCCCCATATTTCACAAAAACCCATTTATCATTTCTCTATCGCCTGGATTTTCCTTTAAAGGAACTAAAGTTACTCAGATAGATTGACGTGCCTTAATGACGCAAGTAAATAATTAAAACAAATCTTTGAGCGCACGCGCTGCGGCGACAGCACTGCCGAGCGCCGGTAATCCAAATGAGGCTCAAATAATTAACGAGTCGAGTATGGGATTTGCTGCTAGTACCTACATATACACACAAACTTCATAAAAGGAAGAACTAAGCTTTACCGTGAGAGGTTTTTTCCCAGATGAAACCATCAACCCAATAACCCATAATAACCCATTTATATAATGTAAATATAATAGTGTATTAAATAATTGTAGAATCGTTACATTTAATTAATTGATATTTATGTATAGACCACAAATATGTTTGTAAAACTAGGTAATGTGTTAATATTTGTATGCTATTACTGTGTAGCTTAGTGTGAGAAGCAAATTATTATATATAACACCCTTGTAATTACCACATTTATCACAAATAAAATATTCTATTCTATTCTATTCATCATGGCCTTCACCTTAGCCCATGTTGGGAACAATATGGTGTGTGGGACTCTAACCCTAACCAAAACCCCTGGGGTGTCGATCTCAGCGCATTCATGGTCGGAAATGGCCAGGACTGGACCGTACCGCAAATCGCGCTCGCCGCTAGCCCTTCTCTGATGTATGACGTACCAGAACACCCAATAACATCGTCCTCCGCGGAGTCGTGTGCCGAGCAAGCCACTCTTCTATAGAGGTTACACTCGCGTACTCTGAAGGCCCTATACCTCTTACGACGGCAAGTGCCTGAAATTGATTTTTTTTTTTTGAAATTGAAATTATACTAAGTCAAGGCGGCTAACGCTGTTTTGTAAAGTATATTTCGTCAGACTACGAGTAAGTAAGAATTTGAAAATAAGTCGAAAGAGATTGAAGTGACGCTTGTAAATTATTAAATCCTTTGAGCGGCCACCGTGTTGCGGCGACGGCGCTGCCGAGCGCTGGTAATCCAAATGAGACTCAAATATTAATGACTTTGATGTGAAATTTACTAATACATAAATAAGTTTAGTATTTTGATACATGATTTAATATTGATTTGGTTTTGGGAACTCTCACATATTATAAAGAATCGTCATCGTCATCGTCAGCCCATTTAAGTCCCCACTGCTGGGGCACAGGCCTCCCTTAATCACATGAGGGGTAATTGCCATACTCACCACGCTTGGCAGACGGGTTGGCGAGGGTTTTGATATAAATGCAGAGTTTTCCTTCTCTGGGTGCTGATGATCATGCCAGCAGCTTTACCTTAGTCGCCTTACAAAGAATGAAAATTTATAATTATGACCTAATTCGTCCTAAAGGTGACCTCTCAGCTTCAGATAATTTTGGCTCGACCCGGGAGTCGGTACCTTAAACGCAATGCGACTATCTTACTATGCCACTGAGCAATATAAAAAACAACAGGAATCAAATAAACCATCCTTAAACCGTCTAAATGACGTCATATCGACTACGTTAGCCGAATGCCAGTAATCCAAATACCACGCCACTTCAAATCACGATCTAAGTCATTACCGAGCTAAAGCGCATGTCATCCCGTTTCAACACGCAATGTTAAAACGGGCTAGCACGAGTTTTGTTTCGGGACTATCCTTAGTTTGAAATTTGTAATAAGGGGTATAAGGTTTAAATAATTAACGTGTTGAATATGGGATTTACTTCCATACACAAATAGGATGTCGCTTTCATTTGGGTTACCTGTTACATCATCGTCAGCCCATTTAAGTCCCCACTGCTGGGGCACGGGCCTCCCTCAATCACATGAGGGGTAATTGCCATACTCACCACGCTTGGCAGACGGGTTGGCGAGGGTTTTGATATAAATGCCGAGTTTTCCTTCGCTGGGTGCTGATGATCATGCCAGCAGCTTTACCTTAGTCGCCTTTTACGACACATCGGTAAGAGTGAGGGTGGCCTATTCTACTCTGCCGGGTCCACACGGCTGACCTCTTACAAATCTGGGTTAAAACGTACAAAAATTGACTATTGATGTTACAAAAATGGAATATGATTAAAGTCATGATTACTTACTTGTCAGTAATAATTAATATTTGTAAAACATCAACAACCTCGCAGGACACCAAAAATAACCGGCCAAGTGCGAGTCAGACTCGCCTAAGAAGGGTTCCGTAGCAGCAATATTTTATTGTTATTTCTGAGTTGATTTCGAAGGAAAATTTTAAGACGTATTAATAAAACTTACTGGATCTCGTTCAAACGTTCTCTTATTTTTTAAGGTATGGGTAGGAGTTTTCCAACGAAAATATAACTGCCTTCGAAAACCATGACCGTTACAGTGTAGAATTCAATTTAAGCACTTATACATTTCACATGATATTTGGACCTCCTTCTTTTTTTAAGTATTTTATAATACAAACAGACAACGTAATGTGTCATTCATTTGATATTACGGTTAGCCTTAGAAGTGAGTGACAACTTGCAAATATCACTTACGAGTGCCGCACTCAGAGACGTCATTTAAGCTAATGTTCATTAACTTTAGTATCGGTAGTCTTTAAGCGTATCAAAATAAGGGTCAATATTTTTTCTTAAATAGCCAACTAAGGTAATAAACGTCTCTGAGTGTGGCAGTTAGCAACCTGTTCGATTTTTTTTATATTGTAATATAAAAATTACCTACATAATATTTCTCTTTACAAATTGGTGACAAAGAAAAATACAAATGAAATTCCATCTTATTAAAATATGGCTCTATTCTTTACCCGTATAATTGAAGCAATAAAAATTCACAGAAAAGCAATTTCTAAAACCAATATAATTCTTAATAAATTCATGCAAAATGTCTCACTATTCATCCTTGTCTCATAATAAATTCTCAAAGCAAAGTGGGACATAAAGAAAACAGTTGCAAATGAAAATGCCAGCTTATGAATCATTACTATCTACGAGGATATTGCCTGTTTCATGTCCGGAATGAAATTATGTTCGGTTTCTAGTATAACGGACATTGAAGCTTCATCGCTCACAAAAAAATATAGGAACTTTCAATTATTAGTAAAACCCAATTTACAGATATGGTTTTGCCCATTGAGAGCCACGTCTTTTCTCGACCTTAGTGGTATCGGCGTGCAGCAGCGCCTGTAATAGAGTGAGGTTACCGGAAGCCCATTGTGAGGGGAAGGGGTTTGAACTTCCAGTCCCCACTTGGCTTGGCCACATTGGGTTGGCAAAGCACCAGTAAATCCACTGGTTTGTGGGTGTGGGGTGCCTATGTAAAGTGGACCTTCTGTTTCCGCATTTAGACTCCTTTGGTCCAATGTGTGTGTGTAAGGTGGCCATTGGCGGTGTCATCAATCAATCATGTGATCACAATGTACTCGTCTGCCACCTACCATAATATAAAATATCTGCTAATTTTTATATTTGACTTTGTTAATTTCCCAACAATTTCGGCAACCTAAACCAAATCCCGCGTAATCTAACAACGCAATCGCGAAACGTGGTAAATTCTAATTCGTCGTTTTAACTTAATGACTTTCGTTGTTACAGATTAAACGAAAATGGAGAGGCGGATCGCGGGAATAATCTACATCCTGATCACTTTTGCCCTTGTTAACGAAATGTCAATTAACGTCCACGCGAAAGACAACAACAAGCGGCGGCCCAAAGAGAAGAGCGGCGGCTTTCAGAAGAATATCTGTGACGTCAGCGACCGCGACTCTAAAGTCCACTGCTACTGCGAGAACAGTAGAGAACCCAGGAATGCAACTAAAGCAGAATGCTGGGTATTCAATGGCGGAATACCTCGGGACGACCTCATCTGGCAAAGTTTTGCTTCACAGCCAAAACTGCAAACTTTGTCTTTTAATATCCGCGTGGATGGCGCGTTGGGTTACGTCCCGACAAAGGCACTTCACTTTTTAAGAAACCTCAAGTCTATCAACATAAGATACGGAAACATTGTAGACGTAACGCCTTACGCTTTCGCCAACCTAACCAATCTGACTGACGTGACCCTTTCACAGAATCAGATCGAAAATTTGCACCAGTACGCTTTCGCTCATCTCCCAAACTTGACCCTGCTAAATTTAGATGACAACATGATTTTGGAGATTGGGACCGAAGCATTTTACGATTTGCCGAAGTTGCATAAACTAGTCTTCACTAAGAATAACATATCGTCAATAAGGGACGGAGCGTTCCTCAACACGTTCAATCTACTGGAATTGGACTTGAATAAAAACAACATAATCCATTTAAGGCGCCGCACGTTTGATGGATTGGCCAACTTGCGGAAATTGGATCTTCGACGCAACCGCATTTACAACTTGACCGAATACACGTTTGCCGAGTTGTGGAATTTGCAAGAGCTGTTGCTTGGGAAGAACGATTTGAAATACATTTCAGCGAGGGCTTTCGACGGGTTGTCTCAACTTCGCAAGTTGTCCCTCGACGATAACAAACTCGCTGCCTTGCCCGGAAACCTGTTCGAGGGCGTGAGGGGTCTCAGCTCCCTTGATCTCCGTTCGAATGAGCTGCACGCATTAACTTACGATAATATCAAGCCTATATTGGACAACTTGAAGCCGCAGAACAGCAATTTGCTACTCGAAGGTAATAATGAATATTTAATACCGTTACACGTGAAGTTTCATAAACTTATGACATACGCTGAATATTAAATGGGTGGAAACAGAGACGTTGTTATTAACTTTAATGCGCTTAGGAAGTTTGTTCTTTTATGATTCCTTGGGGCTCTTTGAAGAATTTCGTAGATATAAGTACCAAGTGATGTTTTATTTACTTATTTTTTAATATATAACATTCGGCTCCATTCTAAGTAAATCATTTTGCTCTCGAGAAAACCTTATAACGAAATTAATATGCATTTAAGTAATGAAAGCTTCTTTTAAACGAAATTTGATTACTCTGTTCTTGGAGATCTTGGAGAGAAAATATTATTTTAATAAATAAATAAATAAATATTTCACAACTTCACAAACATTGATCTTATTCCGAGATAGGTAGCTCAAGCACCTGTGTTACGGGTATGAGAACCAATAGCGAAATTACAAATATATAAATTTAATATTTTTCTTTTGTAAAAACATACTTATAATACATAGAAAACACCCAGACCATTTCAGACAGACACGTTCAAGCACCCAATTTTTTATACTGTGCGGGAATCGAACCCGCTACCCTTTCACCAGAGGCGGCATTCAGTACCACTGATTAGCAATTTATTCACACAAATATGCAGTGTGACATACGCCTGGCAGTCGAATCATGTTAGAATAGTCACCAAACTAAATTATCACGATTTTCAATGTTTGCATTTTCATGAACCTGTTTTAATTTTTTTTTTATTTTCACAGATAACAACTTCGTATGCGACTGCAGACTCAAATGGATGCACGCTCTACGCAACGAAACAAAAAGTCAAAACACAAAGGTATCACTAGACAATGTCACATGCAAAATGGACCCCCCCATCGTGAGCTCCGCGTACAACATGCCTGACGTGATGGAGAATAAAAAAGATTACAATCAAGACATTCTACACGCTGGAATAACGATCGAGACGTTGAATGAGAAAATGAACGTGACAGAAAAGAAAATGATTCCTGAGGAGTTGAATAAAGAGAACACCATTGTTGGAAGGAAACCAGTAAAGAGGGTCGTATTGAAAATCTTACCAGAAAATTTGCCGTGTCCCAGGGACGCTAAAACAACGACAGAATCACCGCCTTTCATAGTGGATCCAGTGATACCAATTCAAAATGAAATGAAAATATTCAGATTTCATGAACCTAACTTAGCAAATAGATTGTCTTATAAATCGAGGATTGTATTATGGTGCGGTTGTTTTTCATTTTTCTTTACTTAGATATTATAAGTCAATTAGGCTATTCTAGTATTTTAAAAAAAGGCTAACCAAAAATATAAAAAACCTGACCTAGGAGCGCCGCATTCACCTTTCATATTGCAATATTGTATAGATATCATTCTACAAAAATTAGGGTACGATGTTCTGGAGTGTCTCTCAAAAAATGATTCACCACTTAAGAACGGTTGTAGATAAAATTATCACGAGCTTAAAAATAACTCTGGCACTAACTATTTTCGTTCTTCATGTTATAATATTTAAAAAAATATCCTTACTCTAAACATGCAGCCATCTTATGTTGACAATTTTTATAAATTAATAACGCTTTTAATATCGCGCATTCAGACGGGATTCGAACCCAACTTTCATTCAACCCATGTTCTCACGAAAAATCGTTGGCTTACTACCGCGATCAGTAGTTCAATTTGTAGAATAGCCACCTTGAACGTGATTTCGGTTCGAATTCTGACTATTATTGATTTAAATATACATTTAATATTGGCACATCGGTGGAACTAGCGCCGCCATAGATGAATATTGGTTACGCTGATTATAAGAGACGCTTCAAATAACGTTTTTAATAACTTAAAGGAAAGTATTTACAGTTTTTTGAGACAAACTTTTGAAATTATTTCCTCCTATTAAAATTTATCAAAAATTATCAATGTATTTAATTTTTATTTTTTTTAATAAAACTCTCATAGTCGCCTTAATTAGTAAATATCTCTTAGTTAGTTTCATCAATGTAGGGCCTTGAATAGATACTCGTGGTTACCATTACAGTAAACAAGTAAAGTATCAGCCTGTATACTCTCTCATTGCAGAGCGAAGGCCTCCATCATAGAAATCAAGTCATCGCTACTATGATGGGGCTAGGCTTAATCACCACGCATGCCTAATGCGCATTCGTGATCACAATCCCGAGCCTTGTTCGAAAAATTCGAAACATACCTTTGCTCCCAGAAGCCCAAGATCACGGCCTGGTACTTAAATCACTAGACCAACGTGTCCATTCCTCATCGCGTGGTTGCCATTACAAGTAGTTTATTAGTTCCATACATTTTTTGCAACAAGTGGTCTTTGATACTCTTGATTGAGGTTGAGGTCTTTTATACTCTTGATTAGCCTATAAGTGAGATACAGACTATGTCCCTTTTAAGAAACCACCAGTTTATTGTACGGGATTAATTCTATGAGCACTTAAACATTTATTCAAACAATAATGTGATTGTATTCACCATAAATGTTGTAAATTACCGGAATTAATATTAAGTAGATTTGTAAATGTAAATTGGATTCGTTTCATTCGATTTTGGATCATAGCATTATACAATGTAAGTTCAATGTGATAGTGGCATGAGTGTCGCCATTCTCTCGTTTCATAATTACTAGTTAATATGAGCAAATGGATCTGTGGGAGACATTTTCGTCGGTGAAATGAGGAAAAACTGATCAGTCTGATGTTATTGTTCGCTAAGCGATTTTAGTTTAATTATTTTTAGATGAGCTACTGGATGGCATAGATGAATCGCTCTTCGCCTTTCCGCCCCAACGCACGGTCTGTTCTCCTCGCTATGGGCCCTTCCCATAGCGAGGAGAACAAACTTCCATTGGGGCAGAAAGATCCTCAAGTGGAGGCTACGTACAGGAAGTCGCAGCCGTGGACAGGCCCCCCATAAGGTGGACCAACGATCTGGTGAAGGTCGCGGGAATCCATTGGATGCGGGCGGCACAGGACCGTCTATGTGGAGTACATTGAGGGGCCTATGTCCAGCAGTGGACGTCTATTGGCTGAAATTATGTTGATGATGAGATGACCTTAAGTAGCTCATCTCAAATAAGCACTATGATTAAGAGTAAGTATAATGATAGCAAGCTGCAAGGCATGTTCGTAGGAAACCTGCGGCGCACTTGCTCCTTTGACTCCCTTTCTTATTTTTTTTATGTGATAGGTTGCAGACGAGCCGACGGGTCACCTGATGGTAAGCGATTGCCGCCGCCTATGGACACCCGTGACACCAGTGGAGTCACAAGTGCGCTGCTAACATTCATACCGCCCTTTCCCCCGGTTTGGGCCTCCGGTTCCCTCACTCACGCAGCAAAGCACAGAATCAGAATGAGAATCAGAATCTTTATTTCACAGTGCTGCTTCACGCTGGTTCTCTTTGAGGCCGTGGTATCACTCTAGTTAAATACAAATACAAATACAAATCATTTATTGCATGTCACATGAAAATAGGTTGTTACAAATATGGATAGATACAATGTTAAGTGGTATCACGTAGTACTCCCACGGTCAAGTTAAAAATGGTTAGAAACAACCTTCACCTAATATGCTTCGGGCTGTCACTGAGAACTTTTCAACAGACAAACCAAGGTAATTTTGACCTGACCTGGAATCGAACCTAGGACCCCAAATAAACGAAACCGTCACTTTATAATGCGACCACTGCACAGCACTACGAGGCACTGCGCTACTAGGCAGTCATACTATACAAGTATAAACAACGAATATCAAAGCGAAGCTTCGGGCTTACAAGCGAAGCTTCGAGCGACCGCTAGGATGAAAATAGTTTATATCATTTACAACGATCTCGTTTTACCAACTTGATGTTTCTTTTCATATATTTTGTCGTAAATAAATCCATTTGTAGATAAACACAGGTCGTATAAAGTTTTACAACAAGAGATAAAAATGTTTGCCAATATTTTTATGCTCTATAGGCGCCATCAAAATAATCCTATTCATTCATTTTTATTATATTTGCAAGATTTACATTAAGTTCAATAATTTTAACAAGGACATTTATGTTTCTGATAAAATAAACTTTTGAGCACGTACATACATAAAAAAAATTAAAACTTATACTGCAGGTGTAAAGTAGTTAATTTATTTTGTTTTTCTATGTGATAGGTGGCAGACGAGGAGACGGATCACCTGTAAGCGATTACCGCCGCCCATGGACACCCGCACCACCAGTGGAGTCACAAGTGCGCTGCTCACTGGGGTTCATGAAATACAGCCCGTCAAATGACAAAGGTGTGACAAATGAGTAGGGGAGGATTGACAATAGGCCCTACCGGCACCCTGTGGGTACGGAACCCTTAGTGTGTGTATCTCACGGCATGCTGTCTTTTACCCCTTTCCTTAACGAATATAATTTACATTACAGTTATCATTACAATAACTATAACTTCGTTTTATCTCGCTCTCTCCCATGACAATTACCTACATTTATGTTATCTATAAGTTTGTACAACGGGGGAATTCTTCGTATTATCTAAAAACAACCCCAAATGTAATCAACGGCAAATATAAAGATAAGAATATTGTTAAGCAAATAGTCTCCAATTTGTAAATGCGAAGCAGACTCAAATCAACTGAAGTCTACCTCGCTAGGGTGCCAGTTTAGACTCCTATTTTTTAAGTGATAGGTGGCAGAAAAGAAGAAATATGGCCTAAACGTATGCAATTGAGTGTAACCATGTATGCTACCCATGGACCCCCACAACACGAGTGCATAAACGAGTTTATAATATGTTACGAGTTGTCCCCCTAATGTTCAACTGTCAATATTTGGCATAACAAAAAAATATATTTTTGTTACTTTATTCACTAAAACTGTATGAAGATGTTGATTTTTAAACTCAAATAAAACCAATGAAATCGATTCTATAGGTTTAGTGCCATAGTAATAATAAATACTTAGGGGGACAAAAGATTCTGGCCGCCACTCACGGATCAAAAAGACGATGTCCCTCACAACACTGGGCGACTTTGTGTGAGAACAGTCCTATATTTTTGTACCCGACTTCGGCGAAGTCAAACAGGAAGGGTTATGATTTAAGAAATCTATGTAAGTACAGAAAGTTTAACTCACGTAGACGCGCCCCACCACCTCTACCTGCATACGCAAATTAATCATTTAAGTAATTTGAACACTTCTCACAAAAAAAACATTCAAGTAGAGCATCTTTTCAGTTACCCCATGGCGTTCTGTCAATTTATCATAGTGTGCGTGAGCACTCATTGCTAATTTGTAAGCGATAATGAGAAAGGGTGGGGCGCGTCTTCGTGGACTGAACTATCTGTAAGTATGTTTGTATGTTCCAAGATTCTGCCTAAACTACCCAGCCGATTTTGATAAAAGATGTCATTTTATGTTATAGTGTTTTTCCTGAATAAATAATTTTTATTTATTTATTTGACCTTGAGTCAATACACAGTGGTGCACCTAACTGCGCGTCACATATTTATCATAGACTAATATCTCTAGTCCATGCTATTACCATGAACCAATTATATAATTACAGTCTGTTCCAATTATGAAGTCCTTTTTGACATTTTCAAGAACGTAACGTAACGTGCAGAGGCACGTTTTCTATAAATTCAATTGAATATCTCTTTTTGTATTTGGTAGTAAATCGTCATTTGAAAAATATCCAATCACACAAAAACACCTTACAATTAATTCATAGGCAAAATTAACAAATTGTTTTTAAACATAATGCTTTTAATTTTTTTTTAATTTTTTATTAAATAATTATTTAATTTTTTTAAACAAATTGGTAGTAAATCGTCATTTGAAAAATATACAATTATACAAAAACAACCTACACTTAATTGGCCGGAGAGACCGGGTGGCGCAATTGGTAGTGACCCTGCCTCTTCCGCCAAAGGTCATGGATTCGATCCCCACCCTGGACAAACGTTCGTGCGATGAACACTTGTGTTTGTTCAGTGTCTGGGTGTAATATATGTATTTATGTATATATTTGTGTTCCTCTGTTGCCTGATATTTGTAACACAAGGGCTTAAGGTACTTAGTACGGAATCAGGTCAATGTATGAGAAGTTGTGAGAATTATTATTATTATTATTAATTCACAAGCTTTTGAACATAACTGCTCAAAATAATTTAAACTTCAAAATAAAATAATATTTTTTGCACGATTGCGATTACGTACTATGGTTTATGTTTTACTTTTAAACATAGTGATGTGCCCCAAGTATTCAATTAGTTAAACCAATCATTCGGGAATGATAATGAATCTGGCGGCAATGGGGCTGCTTATAGCTGAAATAACTTTGATGCATTTTACAATAAAAGTACAGTCATTTGCAGGTAATATTTAAACTGTTTAAATAACAAAATAAATTAACTTGATCTGAACATTGAACGTAACACCATTTGTATACTTTTAAGGATAATAATTTTATTAACATTTTTCGTTGTGATACTTTTTACGTCATTCTATATCTATATAATTATACTAAACATCCAATCGTGTATTTATTTTTCGACAAAAAACAAGATTGGAAGTTTTTCATGTCTAAAAGTGTTCCTTTGACAATTTCTATTAACCTTAGTTGTTGAAAGTTAATTCGATTAAAATTGGTTACAAATCGAGAACTGATGCCGAGTATCGATTTCTAAGGGTACTTCCCTAGTACTGAACTATTAATATCTGTCAAAAACGATATCTTAATTGGAATAGACTATAGTCTATGTTATGACACAGTACTGCTCTTTTTGAAATTATGGGACACTCATGCTACGATCTTATTCATGTCATAACTTCATCTGTGTTTATATTTGTGTATAACGTTGTATAAAGTATTTTGACAAGGTGATTTTGTATGAATAATGAAAATACGCTGTAATTTTTTGTATGAATTGTGTTTTATTTCTTTGTCCCTTGAACGAGTTGAAGAGAGCCATCTAGTGTAGAGAACGGTAAATTAAACCTGTAAGTACTTCCTTAGCTACCTTTATATTAATAAAGTACGTTTCATTTAAGGTGACGGGTAGGGCACACTAGCGACGCAATCGATTTAAATTGTTAGCTTCTAAACCGGATTTATTTTAAACAATTTCGGGGTTACAACCTCTCGGCAAACACATATACCTACTATTTATTAAATAACCATTCACAAATGCGGACCCAACATTTGTACGCGAAAAATTGATTCACGCTAAAAGTGGCCGCTTTTGGCGGTTATCAATTTTTCGCGTACAAAAACACCACAACAATTGTGCATGATTAATTAATAAATAGTATAAGTGTAGAGACCGCGTCTTGGCACACGTAATGTAGGGCGCCCTCTGGCTAGGTGGGGGGACGATCTGCGCAGGTTGGCTGGCAAGAGCTGGATGCGAGAAGCCATGGATAGATCACAGTGGCGAACAATGGAGAGGCCTACGTCCAGCAGTGGACTGCGATAGGCTGATGATGATGATGATAAGTGTTTGCCGAGAGGTTGTAACCCCAAAATTGTTTAAAATAGATCCGGTTTAGTAGCTAACAATTAAAAACAAATGGTGTCGGTAGTTAGGGCTACCCGTCGGCTTAATAATAGGTGGCGGATGATATGACGTATCACCTGCTGGTAAAGCGATCACCACGGACACCCGTCAACACCAGACAACAAGAGACACAGGTGACAACACCAGAGGAATCATCAAAGCGTGCCTTTAAGACCCACTACCTTGATTGAACCTCCGACACCGCCACTCACACAGCATAATACACCGCTGTCACAGCTTATGATCTAAGGCATTTAATGAAACCACAAGCAGACATCCATCCGATGAATAAGAACGAATAATATGTCTTATAATAAGTGTGTGTAAATAATAATTAGTGAGTACAAACACCTGCAATGAACTGTAAACACCTCGACTCTTAAGGCGGAGCAATAAAGTTCATATTTGAATGTGGCTGTATACTTATTAGTGCACGTGACTGTACACCTAATAAGTAACTCATTCCTCACTAGCTGATAAAAACTAGTGGGAGTTTCTCCCGTAGAAGAGCCAAGCTTCGGCATGCATGGGCCGGCTCGACCAGAGTGATACCACGGCCTCACAGAAAACTAACGTGAAGCAAAATTGTGCTGTGTTTCGCTGCGTGAGTATGGGCACAGGAGGCCCAATCGGGAAAAAGGGGGTTTAAAGGTTGCAGCGCACAAGTGCGTTGCAATCTTTGCACTTGGCAATCACTAACCATCAGACAATCCGCCTGGTCGTCTGCCACCTATCACATAAAAAAACTGCTTAAACTTCATACTTAGGACAAAATCAATAAATGATTTTGTAAGGATTTATTAAATAATATTAACTATAGACCAGTGGTCGTCATACTTTACTGGCCAAGGGACACACATAATAATGCGAATGCCAGTGCCGACCCGCAGTCCCTTAGGGTAGGCCCCAGTACCGGGAATCTCTGAGAAATTTTGTACTTCGGTACTGAGAAAAAGTTGGCCTGTCCAAAAATAATGCAAAAATGACTAAGGTACTAAGGGAGGTGGAACGACACAATTCAGAGAGAGGTAGAGGTGAAGTAAATCCTCTTTAAAAAGTCCAAGACCAAAGCTTCCGAAGACTGCAAAGACGCGTAGGAACTGTTAAGGCGACGGGTAGGACACACTAGCGACGCCAATCAATTTGAATTGTTAGCTACCAAAACAAATATATTTTAAATAATTACGGGCTTTAGTTTCTCGGCAAACACTTATACTTTTTATTTAATAACCATGCCCAAATTTTGGGTCTGTGATGTTTAAAACATTGATTCACGCCAAAAGTGGACGCTTTTGGCGATAATTCAAAATTCGAGTGCAATACCAGATCAAATAGCTAAATATTAAATAAATAGTATAGGTATTTACCGAGAGATTGAAGCCCCGAAGCTTGTTTCAAATAGATCTGGTTTATTAGCTAACAATTAAAAACAATTGGCGTCGCTTGTGGGGTTATACCTTTCACCTTAAACGCTCCTCTAAGAGAGCTGTATCCGAAGCCAGATGAGATCACCAGCGATATCTATATTGGGGTTATTACCTTTCACCTTAAACGCTCCTCTAAGAGAGCTGTATCCGAAGCCAGATGAGACCACCAGCGATATCTATATTATGATAAGCTGAATTGCTCTGCGGGGCAGAAGCTTATCTACATACAAGTTGAATCGTCCCAAGTTTCAAACAGATCAGGATATCACTCAGTGCCACTGTGGAATCCTACTGTGAGAAGACATCGCGTGCGGTGAATGAGAGGTGGCGAAGTCCACAAGAATAGGTTTTGAACATAAAGTCGGCTATCGATTTTTGTTTATGACATGCAGTAGGTCAGTCATCATACTTCTTCTTCATCAGCATTCTTTCGCGTATCGTTGGGCATGTACTCTCCCCAAAGTACCTCCACTCGGTGCGGTGATTAGTTTTCCTGGTCCATAGGATGCCTCCGTGACTTCTTAGATCATCTGACTGGTGGTCTGCCTACGCTTCTCCTACCCGTACGCGGCCTCCAGGCTAAAACACACCTACTCCATCTGTCTGCAGTATGATGACTCATCATCATCATCATCATCAGCCCATTTAAGTCCCCACTGCTGGGGCACGGGCCTCCCTCAATCACATGAGGGGTAATTGCCATACTCACCACGCTTGGCAGACGGGTTGGCGAGGGTTTAGTTATAAATGCAGAGTTTTCCTTCTCTGGGTGCTGATGATCATGCCAGCAGCTTTACCTTAGTCGCCTTTTACGACACCTCGGTAAGTGTGAGGGTGGCCTATTCTACTCTGCCGGGGACCACACGGCCAAGATGATGACTATTGAAATATAATAAGCTTATCGCGGGCCTCACTAATAACGGCCACGGGCTACAGTTTGACGACTACGGCCTTAGACGCTAACCAGGCCCAGCCTAAAAGTGTGCACGCTTTAGAGTGTCCGCCAGTATGAAATTACGAATTTAATTCCATAAACGTTTGCACAAAAACTAATTGTTAATTTTACTTTCATTACAACTGAATTAACCTAGATACTTTATAAAACTTAATCAGCGAGGTAATTAGGACCTTTCAACAAAGTGCCAACTCCCTTAGTCCCAGTGCACCCTTGTCAACTGAGCGAATTCGTCTAATTCTAATTTCGTTGACTGCAAATTAAGCGGGACTATAAATTTTATTCGAGCCCGGGAAGACTTGAAGGGATTTCTGTATTAACTGTACTAGACGAAATCGGTCGATAGGGATGTAGAAGTGTCGATAGTTTAAACTAAATGCACCAGATAATTCACAATGACCGTCATCACCTCATCGTGTACATTCCCTGTTGCGTCTAATAGCTGTGGGAATGTCCGTCCAAAGACCAGCTTGGACAATGTTCCACGTTATGGGAAGTCTGATAATTAAAATAACTAAAAATAAATATTCATTTTTCGTTTTGGCCACAAGCCTACGAAAATAGAGAAATAATAATATCATTTTGTGTATGTATAAATAAGTATTAAGATTGCACTATCCTACACTTTCAGTGTTTTTTTTTACCCAAAGGTTGCCTGAAAAAGATTGCTCATAGTGATAAGATTTGACTGACCGGATGGCGCAATTGGTAGTGACACTGCCTCTTACGCCAAAGGTCGTGGGTTCGATCCCCACCCTGGACAAACATTCGTGCGATGAACACTTGTGTTTGTTCAGTGTCTGCGTGTAATATATGTATTTAAGTATATATTTGTGTTCATCTGTTGTCTGATATCTGTAACACAAGTGCTTAAGCTACTTAGTATGGAATCAGGTCAATGTATGAGATGTTGTGAGAATTATTATAATTATTATTATTATTATAAGGCCGCCTTCGTTGTAAATCTCCTGTAAAACCTTGTTTTAAGTTTTCACACTGTTTTGAGTGCAATAAAAGTATATTACATTAATTTATACATTGGATGCTGGCGGCACAGGACCGATCTATGTGGAGAACATTGGGAGAGGCCTATGTCCAGGCAGTAGACGTGTAATGACTGAAATAATTATGGTGATGATTCATTCATGTAGCGATTGTCGTTTGACCATTACAACCCTTAGACAGGGAAATCAAACCAACAGGACCATGATCATCAGAATTTTCACTTAAGAAATCAATCTAACATGATGTATAGACCAAGTCAATTAAGATCTCAGCCATCTGGAATTTTTTAGTCACGCAGGGAAATTCTTTACGCACGGTCCCGTCAATTCGGGCGAACTGACAGGGTGTGTGAGACTCCCTCTGGAAAGATGACCCAGACGTAAACTCCCTAAAAACCCTACGACGCCTACTGCTGTTGACTTAAGCGAGGCCTACGGTGACTCATCAGTCCGTATAATCCCACTTGCAGCCAACGTTCACCCAAGCAGATTGGGTAGACCTCCTCAGAGGGGTCCAGTGACAGCACCCACTCCTACCCCAGAAAGCGCACCGGCGTAATATGCGCTCTCCACCTCTACGAGTAAAAGGTCTCATCATGGGACGGATCCAGCTGGGATAGCCGAACTAATTAAAACTAGCATAGAATAGAGCAGATTGGCGTCGTCCTGGACCCCAATTCTCGTGCTTCGTGATATTTAAAAAAAACATGGCGGATATCACCTGAAAACCATACAAAAAACTATGTTTTAGTGATATATGTCGTATGAAAATAAATGTCACGAGCACGAGAATTGGGGTCCTGCAATGCTGTTCTAGCACGATAAGTAAGTATCAGCACAGGCACGGGCTGCTTCACGTCGGTTTTCAGCGAGACCATGGTATCACTCTGGTCGTGCCAGCCTATTCATGCCAAAGCGTGGCTCTCCCATTTTAGTGTGTGAGTGTATATAGTTAGTGTTCCCTTGGCACATTGACAGAAATTTAAGTAAGTACATAAACATCAAACTTCCTCATTTAACGTGCGGATGAATTTTCAAAGCTTACGATATTTTCAATAGTTTATCGATAGTTTTATGCTGGGGAAAATTCAACACTTATAGATCGAGATAGTAGAATAATTCGGGATAAATGAAGTGTAAATGTACGGTTGGGTGTCGGGATAAGGGGACTTGGTATTAACTGGGAATAGAATTGAGAAGCTATTTTTAGTGTTTATGTACATCTTACAACAAAGAATCAATCATACTATCCTCCATAGTAGTATAGTATAGTAGGCCACGCCCACGGAAGGAATCACGACCCTCAGTAATGAGGAAAACGACTAGAGAAGGAGGATAGTAAAATCACTAATCACATCTGCTAAATCGCACATACACTACACACTCATACGCACCACACACACATATTAAGTCACACACTTTTTATATGTGTAAACAGTCTGCGGTTATAATTAAGTTTTTTAAATTCTAATTTCAACCTTTGCTTATTATTTTCTACTGTTTTGTTTTACTTTGTTCGCTCACTAAAGGCAACTACTATATTGGCATCCTTCTGCGGGGGAGGGCCTGGTTACACGTAACGCAGGTTCTTTAAATCTATAATAGGCACCAGCCACTCACACATAAGAACCCTGTAATGTCCAAACGAATATTTCGGTCATGGCGGCCAATCTCAGCGATCAGTCAGTCGATGAAGAACATATTATAGTGCACAAGTATTTGCGCACAAGTGCACTCTCTATTCCCGTACCCTCTTATTTCGAATGGGACTCCTAGTGTGACATGACCGAAGAGGGATTAGGCGCAGGCCCATCGGCTTAACGTGCTTTCCAAGGCACGGGTGCACAAGACCGTCAACTTCCAGACTCCGGGCTAACACTGAGAATTTCTTAACAGAAAAACTCAGGTACAAATTTTGGCCCTACCCGGGGCTCGAACCCGGGACCCCAGGCGCAACCGTCGCTTTAAAGTGCGACCCACTAACCATTGCGCCACCGAGGCAGTCAAAAGGACCCTGTCTAATATATAAGTATAATACCTCCTCTGCCTCGAGACTGCTCAGCATGCTGAGGACGGGACCTGATTGACCACACACAATCACACCATCTCTTCTTATATCGCCTCTTCTCTTTGTATCTGTGTCGTGTCGTGTTATGCCTATTGTACATATTTACTTTTTTTGTGTTGTGATGGTCAATAAAAGTATTTTCTTTCTTTTTTTCTTTCTATTTCTTACTTTATTTAAATTAGAATACCAGCGCTGCTGCGGCTACCGCAGATAGTGCCGTAACAGCAAATGCTGAGGTCGGGACCTGATTGACCACACACAACCACACCACCTCTTCTTATATCGCCTCTTCTCTCTGTATCTGTGTCGTGTCGTGTTATGCTTATTGTACATATTTACTTTTTCTGTGTTGTGATGGTGAATAAATGTATTTTTTTCTTTCTCTCTTTCTTTCTTTCTATTTCTTACTTTAGTTGTTTCTTGGTCTCGCTCATCACAGCGTGTAATTGCCAGTTGAGTCCAGTCGACTTGGAGTCCGGTACGCTTAGACCATAATACAGGATTTGGGGAGTCCGGTAATTACAATAATGAACCAAAAAACATTTTTTTTGTGATTAATGACAGACGAGCAGACGGATAACTTGATGGTAAGCGATTGCCGCCGCCCATGGACACCCTCGACACCAGTGAAGTCATAAGTGCGCTGCCAACCTTTAAGCCTCCCTTTACCCCGGATCGGGCCTCCATTACCCTCACTCACGCAGCGAAATACAGCACAGGGCTGCTTTACGACGGTTTTCTGTCCGGTCGAGCCGGCACATTCATGCCGAGGCGTGGCTCACCTACGGTAAAAGCGACTGCCATCTGACCTCGACAATTCATAAACAGGGGAACACACCATCTGGATTATAGCTACATTAGTTATCTCAAAAAACATACTCAAATTTTGAATGCTCATTCAAAAAATTAAAACTATACACGGTTTTTTTCACGATGCTTTTCGTCACCACTAAGCCACCATCGCCAAAAATGTACGTGTAAAATGAGCGTATGTTTCCCACACTTTTTTCTTCAGCTCGGAAAATAAAATGGAAAGCTTATCCTCTTCTCACAATCACTTAAGGCGCACAACGACGATACTAGCGCCGCCAAGTGATTTATATTGATTGTGACTGCCTCGTTGGCGCAGTAGGTAGTGTGTCGCACTTTAAAGCGACGGCTGCGCAAAAGGTCTTGGCTTCGATTCCCATGTTGGGCCAAATCTTTTTACCTGATTTTTTTTATGTGATAGGTGGCAGACGAGCAGACGGATCACCTGATTGTAAGCGATTGCGACCCTTCTTTTTTTTATTGAAAGGCCAATCAGGATGACCTCACTCCGCCTGATGGTAAGCGGCCGTGAAATCTAAAGGCCATCTATATCATAATTTCTTGCTACAAGTAATAATAATCACTATTACTCCTAAAAGTGGCCACTTTTTGCAATTATGGAGAATAATATTACTTGTAGGAAGCAATTATTACATAAGTTCGTCTCGAAAAATTGTTAATACTTTCCTTTAACTATTTATTGCAAATTTTTTCAAAAAATGTCTCCTATTCGCCAAAATCAATGTAAGTTATTTGGCGGCGCTAGTATTGTGTTGTGTCGCCTTAAGGGGAAGAATTGCCGGCGAGCGATCAATAAAAATAGTTCAATTAACACGTCAAATCCAGGCGTCTATTTGTATACGATGGAGCGGTCCTGCGGATTTTTTGTCGCCTCAATTTAATTGGCTAGAGAGCCCGCGGCTAGCGCCCCCATCGGATATTGGCTGGCATAAAAGCCGGTATAGATATTGGCTTTGTGTGGGGCCACTGGGATTTGCTTAAACTGCTATCCGTTTCATCTCTAACACACACGCACGCACGCACACTAATACACACGCACGCACGCACCCTAAAACACACACACACACACACACACGCGCACGCACACACGCACACACACACACGCCCACACAAACACACACAAACGCGCACACACACCCACACACACACAGTCGCACGCACACACACACACACACACACACACACACACTTTCTCATCATATAAAATCATATGTCTTTGAGCACCCATTAATTCTTGGTAGTGATAAGTGAGTCGCACTAGAAAGTCCCTGATGGTCTGATGGAAAAACTCCCTGATGGTCTAGTGGATTAAGTACCGGGTCGTGATCTCAGGGTTCGATTCCCGGGTCGAGCAAAGGTATGTTTCGAATTTTTGGAACATAGCTCGGGATTGTGGTCTCCAATCCGTATTAGGTAAGCGTGGTGATTAAGCCTAATCCCATCATAGTAGCGACGACTTGATTTCTATGATAGATGCCTTTGCCCTGCATATGCCCTTTATAGGCTGATACTTTAATTTACTTTACTCAAAAGTCCCGGGTCCAATCCCCGGTTCGGGCCAGAAATGTGTACCTAAGTTTTCGGTAAGAAATTCTTAAGTGTCAGCCCGGAGTCTGGAAGTTGGCGGTCTTGTACTCCCGTGCCTCGGCAAGCACGTTGGTCCTACGCCCAATCCCTCTCCGGTCGTATCACGCTAGTATCACAACATAATACCCATCGGATTATGAGGGTAAGGAAATAGGGAGTGCACTTGTGTTTGCGCACACAGTTGAGCACTATAATTATATCCTGCGTGGCTGTTCGTTGAGATTGGCTGCCGTAATCGGTTGGAAAATATTATTTACTATCCCTTTTTTTTTTATTTCGCTGGTGGAATGCCGTCGGCTCAAGACATGAGCCGTCTACCTTATGCATACCACACCACGGGGGGCGGCCGGGTTATGTGGGGCTCTCCATTGGCGGGGGGCTTCTCCCAAAGAGAAGCCAGGCAAAGGCATACCCACTAAACCACCTGCGGTTCTCCCTCATCGCCCATATTGGGGAATATCATGGTGATACAGCCGAAGCCTCCCTCCACAATATTCCCCGGACGGATGTCCGCCTGTACGGTGGACTAGGCGGTTTCTACCCCGCACGTGCCGGGAGAGGGGATAGGGACAGCCGGGAGAACTGAGCCGTCCCTATCGGGCAGCAGAGGGAGCCTGTGCAATGCTGGTGCTGGTGCCCCCGAACCACGCACCAGCGGACTCCCTATTTATTATCTCTGTGGTAAGTGAAACCAGCGTTAGGAAACCCTATAATAGTGAATCTACAATCCACAATGATAAAAATAGGTTAATACATTATGGTTACCCTGTCTAACGGTTAGACGGCGGCTGTTTCATTCATTATATAATCATTAGACTTTTTCTGATCTTGGTCCTAGCGTACCCCTTGCTCCCATGCGACAGTTTTGGACGCTTTCGCCACCAGGAATACATATAAAATAAATAGGCTAGGATGATTGTTGGTCTAGTGGTTTAAGCACCGGGCCGTGATCTTGGGGTTCGATTCCTGGGTCGAGCAAAAAGTGTTTCGAATTTTTTAAACATAGCCCGGGTTTGTGATCACCAATCCGCATTTGGCAAGCGTGGTGATTAAGTCTAGTCCTATCATAGGAGTGATGACTTGATTTCTATGATGGAGGCCATTTGCCTGCAGTGGGACAGTTATAGGCTGATACTTTTATGATTTTTGAGGATTGACGGCTTTTTTTTTTTTTTTTGTTTTCCCGGGAGAAATGTATTACGCAGACCCTGCCACCGGGGGGCGACAGGGTACTGTGGGACTCACCGAGGATTGACGGCTGGTCCAGCCTGTTTTATATTGTATATGTTATTATACTTTTTTTCTAATTTCGATAGATGATTGTTTTGCTATCGTATTGTCTTATATGATTGTCTGCGAACCTCTATGAACATATTGGAAAATACATCATTGTTCTTTCCGATATCAGTAGCTTTTATTGGCATCCCTCACCAGCGCTTGTTTTTATATAATACAGTCCAATCGCCACAATGATGATAAAGAGTTAATCTTGCGATTAACTTATGTGATAGTCGCTGACGAGCAGACGGCTTGCCTGATGATAAGCGATTGTCACCGCCCATGGACACCCGCAACACCGGTGGAGTCACAAATGCGCTGCCAATTTTTCCCGCGGACTGGGCCTCCGGTACTCTCACTCACGCAGCGAAACACTGCACAGGGCTGCTTCACGTTGGTTTTTTGTGAGCCAAGCCCTGGTGGAGCCGGCAAATTCATGCTGAAGCGAGACTCTCCCACTTTCGAAATTGTATTAGTGTTATGGAGACACAAATTCAGATACCACATTATTGACATCCCACTAATTGAATTAGTAATTCATTAATGCAGACTAATACTTAGTCTGTTTGTAATCCGCTAATGACAAAACAAACCGGTTCATTGATTTAATGACTCTATTATCTATACAGGCTTATAATATCGAATTTGGTTATCTTGATGCAGTTAAGGATTTATTTACGTAATATGAATCAAACATTAATAAATAAATATTTCACAACATCACATACATTGATCTGATTCCGAGATAGGTAGCTCAAGTACCTGTTTACGCATATCTGAATCAACAACGGAATTACAAATATACACAAGTAATACTTTTCTTATGTAAATCATCATCGTCATCGTCAGCCCATTTAAGTCCCCACTGCTGGGGCACGGGCCTCCCTCAATCACATGAGGGGTAATTGCCATACTCACTACGCTTGGCAGACGGGTTGGCGAGGGTTTTGATATAAATGCAGAGTTTTCCTTCTCTGGGTGCTGATGATCATGCCAGCAGCTTTACCTTAGTCGCCTTTTACGACACCTCGGTAAGAGTGAGGGTGGCCTATTCTACTCTGCCGGGGACCACACGGCTTTCTTATGTAAATACATACTATTAATACATAAAAAACATCTAGACCAATACAAACAGACATTTTTACGCTCACAAGTTTGTACTGTGCGAGGATCGAACCCGCAACCCTTGGACCAAAGACAGCGTTCACTGCAGAAAATATTTATTTTTGCATTTTGTCCTATTAAGTAGGTAGTTGCCCGCCCTCGTTCGTTTCGGGGCATTAGATCCACTTTATACTAAAAGATGGCACTAGGTGTTGATTACGTCTTGCAACCGTTTAGTGTTTCCAGATTATCTATAAGCGTTGCCGCTTTCTGCAGAATATACATTCTTTTAAATAGTATAGATAGTATTTTTTTTTGGGTATAGCAATATCTTTCAATTTTTTCTTGGTAAATAATGCACTTACATTTTTTTCGACAGTCTTCGGGTGGAACTGGAACCCACGATCTTTTGCTATCCGGGCAACTGCTTTACCGACTAAGATACCGGAGACCTTGGTATGTTGTCGAATTTTTAAGGGCTTTTTGATTCGCCCTAAGCCGACGATATTTACTTAAGTAAATCTTAAGTATCTATAGATAGATCACAATCGATGGACTCTGATCTGAGCCTTGGTTAGTAGTGGTATAAATAGTAAATTTATTTGTCACTCCACGCTCAAAACAGACTCTTTCTAAATAGCGTAGATCCGTCTCGTACTATTATTTTTGAGTGCTTGAGGCAAGGTATAAAGCTCCCTCTTGGGCTGATATTGTTCTTAGTCCACCTACTTACATAACGGCCGAAGCGTTACTTACATACGTGAGACATAGCATTGGCTATAGAAAACATTTCATTGTTTCAAGCAGTTATAATAAATCAGTAATGGTGTTTGTTCCCAATGCTATGTTCCATTCGTGAGACATAAATACCATTATTGGTAGAAGTACAATAAATATATTTTATAGGGTGTTTGTAGCCAATGCTATTATATTCTAGTTGTCAGAGATAGCATTGGATATAAAAACCTTTTCCATTAAGTCCTTACGCAATATAATTTATTTATTTAATCACACATGAACATGTTAAACAAAAAACCATAAAACAAAATCAATATAGGTCTGCCATGCCTCTGGGATTTCTCAAACACCTTACACCTAAAAATACAAAGTACCTAGCGACTGATTATTGATGATCCTGATTCGGTTTTGCGGCTCACCTATCCTTAGACAGGGAAACCAATAATACTTATATTGGGAATGTCAGACAGTCTTTAAATTTGGTGTAGGTACTTAATTGCACGCTTTATTAGTTTTGCACCTTATTGGCTTTACAATAGTGGCCACTAACAAAAAAGCAGGTCATCTGATGATAAGGAATCATCGCTGCCCATAAACATCTGTGAGATCAGAAGTGCCAATCCGTTGCCAGAATTATAAAAAAGAAAACACACTTCTCTTATAGGTCTCTAAGTCGTGACCGTCATCAGCAACCCACACTCATCCACTGTTGGACATAGGTCTCCCCTAATGCACGCCACTGCTCCCGATATTTGGCCACTCTCATCCAGCCCACACCAGCCAGCCTTCGAAAGTCATCATCCCATTTTGTCGCAGGGCGTCCAACACTACTTACGCTTACCGAGTCGCCGTCTCCACTCAAGAACTTTACGGTCATGCCGGTCATGACTTGGATTATCTCTGAAGGACCGCATCAGAAATGATGATTATCTGACAGAGAACCAGAGTCACCGACATAGCCCACCGAATTAGCAAACTGAAGTGGCAGTAGGCTGGTCACATTAGCCGCAGAACTTTTAGTCGTACACCTCAGGACATACTGCGACAGCTAAACCATTCCACAAAAATGAGGCACGTAGTAGAAAGTTCTGCGAGAAAGTGGTAGAGGTTCTGGTGGTAGAAAAACGCAAACAGATTTAGAAAATGCGTTCACATATTCAAACTCAGACCTCCGGTTCAAGAGACTTACAAAGTTGTTAGTTAAGCAACCACTCAGCTAAAATCTCTTTTTCCCAATCATTGCGATCTTGGCAGAGCGGTTGTGGTCGTCACATGATGGCGGGCGATAGATCACTCAGGCGATGAATTGACCAAAGAAAGTCAGCTGTGGGTGGCCCACTGGCTACAAACAGGTTGAAATGGCGCGAGATTGTAGGAACAATAATTGCCTAAGCTAAAAAATAAATTTAAAATTCAAAAACCCGCGACAAAATTTAAATTTAAAAAGTCCAAATAAAATTGAAACTGCTGTTGCTGTCCTACGCATGAACATTTTTGGTTAATAATGTCGCGGGGGCCACTCTACATATTACATATTAGCATTACCTTTGTTTCAACACTTTACAAGCACAACATTTTATAGGTAGGTAAGGAGCGGTCCCCCGACGCGACAATATTTAAACAAAACGCTAATCTGACATTTTGTGGCGGCGGCCATTTTGGATCAATTTCCATCTAACATAGCTAAGAACTCTCCCGATCACCTCTCAAACAAAAGAAACAAAATCTGTTTATCTGTTCGAGAGACACACACAAACAGGCATGTCAAACTTATAACACCCCGTAGATTTTTCACCGGGGGTTAAAAATAGATTATCACAATTAACAGACAATTTCTTTAATTACAAAGCAAAATGCTGCAGCCGGCGGTCACGTAACAGCGCCTCCTTGACATCTGGCTAGACCGCGCTCGCTACAAGTTGCCTGCCTGACCGCGGCTCCGAACTTTGCGAGGCACAATTTGGGGGTTCAAATCCCTGAATTTGGTTAAACAGTTGCACGGCTCTTTCAATGGATAATTTGCTAGGTAATTACAATTTGGATTGCCAGTTTTAATTTACATTAAGTTGGATGCATGTCACAATTATCTCGAGTACAAATGATTTAAAGTTTAGATGCCACATGGTTTTAAACTTTCATGGTCACTTACAATTGAATAGTTATTTACGAGTTTTTTTATCATGTAATTACCTTATTTTCAATCGTTATTATGAATCGTGAGGATGGGTTTAAATTGTTAAATGTCTGGAATCCAGTGATTTGCAAATATAAAAACCTTAAAAAAAAACAAATTGTCATTTCGCGGGCATATAAGGTAAGAAAATAGTGAGTTAGCGAACAATGTTACCGCAGGTGCGTTGTAAAAGACTGCGAAGGAGGGTAGACCAATATGTAACAGTAACAACTTACCCGCAAAAACTTCAGTTACTCCGTGACCGCTCCTCCGTGGCGCTTGCAACAGTGCCGAAATATCGGAAGCTCAAAAATAAGGCACATGATAGAAATCTTCGTAAATAACTATTGTAGAGGGCACTTAGAGACTATGATCCCCTATGATGAGAGTATGTATATTGAAAATGGCAGCATTTTCAATTTCATTTGTTAAATTGCTTTGCACTGCCTTCCCCTATTACGAATACGATATTTCTTTCCTCTTCCCAAAGGTTGTCTGGAAGAAATCGCTACAAGCGATAAGACCGCCATATTGTACTGTCTGTTGATTTTGTATCATGCTTGTATTTTCTTTTTGTGCAATAAAGAATATCTATCTATCTATCCCAGGCCTAAGGGTCTCTCTGGAGAGCACTTGGATCACGATTTAGGAAGTCTGGTAAATTACAATGAAGCGACAGACAGAAATCCATTTTATAATTGATACTATAAGAAACATGCTAGTTTCCTCATGACGTTTTCTGTCACCGCCGAGTGAATGGTAGAAAAATGTGCACTGTGTACATAGATTTGGAAAATCCAGAGATGCATACCCGGATTCGAAGTTACAACCTCACGTTCTTTTCCATCGAGCTACCATTACTTTATTTACATAAATTAAGTGCATTCTCTTTTCATGTACTCAGTAGTATAAATAAATACGCTAAAATTGAAAATTTACTACTTACTTTATAGTTAGAAAACCCCCGATGGCGGCCATCTTGGATTTAAAATTTGTCACAATAAATATATCTGCTACTGAAGCCCTTTTATATGATACCCGTATGGGAGTTGTGTTAAAACATACAATCCAAATCTTTGAGACGGCAGCCATCTTGGATCGATTTTTATCCAACATAGCTAAACACTCCCTCCTTATTCATCTTTCAAACAAATAAAAACAAAATCAAAATCGGTTTATTTGTTCGGGAGCTACGATTCCATAGACAGACACACAGACACACACACACACACACACACACACACAAAGACACGTCAAACTTATAACACCCCGTCGTTTTTGCGTCGGGAGTTAAAAAATAAAGCGATGGTAGGTCAGTGGTTTAGAACGCGCCTCCGTTCGTTTGAACGATCGAATCCGAGCGTGCACCACTGGATTTTTCAAATCTTTGTGCGTATTTCTACCATAAGCTCAGCGGTGAGGGAAAACATCGTGAGGAAACCTGCTCGTTTCGGATAGTTTCTGAAACGTGTACCCATGATTTAGTTGATCTGGTTACCCTGTTAAATTGTTGCGAAGGTCAGACGGCAGCTTCATTGTAATTAGCAGACTCCCCAAATCAAGAAACATGGTCTAAGCACACCCCGGGCTCCTGATCGACAGCTTTGGACGCAACTGGGAATTACACGCTAAGATGATGATGATGATGAGTAGTATAAAAAAATGTCTTTGAATGAAATGTCATGGTTCAAAACAAAACGAAAGTCCTATTACTATTGTTATTACTTAACTGGTTAAAAACTTTCAAAGGCTGCCAAGTGGGTTAATTTAAACTAACCTAATTTGTTTTAGTTCCCATTTCTGTTTTTCAAATGCTGCAAGTATCAAAGCTAGCCAAATGTGCGGTTGTGTCGTAGAAATGTCTTTATAGTTAGCTGAACGAGGCATTAGTTTGTAAAAAAATTAGAAGGTATTTGGGGAATTTGAAGTTCTGGGATGCTTCCGTTGCCAAGTGGTGACTGCGACCATATTTGATCTATTCTGACCTACGCTCTCATCTATAGATCGTCTCCGAGGCCCACGGTCAGCATAAACCATTTAATGCCTTGGGAGTGATAGTCTTAACATCCTTCGGGCAAATGTGGTAGCTACTCAGCGTGTACCGTGCGGTTTTTGGGTGCCCGAGAGTATCGCATTGATCTAAAGAAGGCGGAGACGCCTTCTTTAGATCCGGCATGCTAACCAGCTTGCCGGAGATCATTAGAACCCTAATGCCGTGTTTGTTTAACCTACAGTGACCAGTAATGATTCTTGTAACGATGCTCAGCTGTCCGCCATTAAGGTCCGCTATTAATCCTGTCATTAAGGTCTTGGCATGTGCCTGACCTGTCGATCTGTACCAGAGCTGCCTGCTCTGTTCGATGGACCACACGTCGAGATTGCGTCGGGTGGTGCACCTGGGTATGCCCAGTACCCGTTCTAGGGTTTGTACATAGCACGAGACCCCTCCATTGCTAGCTCGTCGACTTTTTCGTTGCCCACGATTTCGGAGTGTCCTGATACCCAGCTAAGGGTTACCCTGTAGTTGGAGCCCAGAGAGTTTTAAGTCTGGGCTCCCTCCGTTATTAGTTTGCGGGTAATCTTTTCAGAGTCAAGTAACTTTAGAGCCGCTTGACTGTCTGATAGGATATATATATCTAACCCTCCGTACCCATCATGACTCTGAAGTGGGTAAATAGATAAAAACTTGTACAATTGCATATTCCTATTACGAAACAGTAGGTTTGAGCACAACCACGCGCCTTAGTACAAGTACAATAAAAACGTGAAAACGTGAAGTATTTTCCTTGTTCGCTAAGCTATACTCGTACTACACACAGAAACTTGCAGCAAACAGTGAAGTATTCCATTTATTGTAATGAATGATTATTAGGACATTTAATTTGTTCAACATGGTAAGTAGGTTTCAAGGAAAGTAACTTTTGTACTCGAGCCGAACTCGTGGCAGACACCGACCGACTTATTAATTTATTTATTTATTTCAGGTGTCCTTCATCAAGTGTCATTTACCCAAAGGTTGCCTGGAAGACATCGCTCATAGTGATAAGGCCGCCTTCGTTGTACATATCCTGTAATACCTAGTTTTTAAGTTTTTATACTTTATTTTGAGTGTAATAAAAGTATATTCATTCATTCATTTTATTATAGATCATCGACATAATTAACATCAACAATACAATATAGTTTAATAATATAGTTTCCGATGTTAAAACTAAATGTTATTATAATTAAAGGTGAAGACCACATTTGATATAGAAAATAAAAACGTACAAGTATTGAGTGAGGGAAATTTTTCATACTTTATTATATTCTACTACTCAAACCCTTTTATTTGATAACTTTATCGAGGGGAGTTGTCATACAATATGTTAATCCGACGTTTTGTGGAGCGGGCATCTTGGATCAGTTTTCCATCTAATAAAGATAAGTATTGGTACTCCTTTAAAACAAAAAGAAAACAAAATCAAAGTTTGGTTTATTCATTCGGGAGCTACAATGCCACGAACACACACACACACACACAGACACGTCAAACCTTACAACACACGGTCGATTTTTCGTCGGGGGTTAGCAACAGAAACAAAGGACCTCACGTCTAGGTCAGGACCAACCATTGTTTAACACACCAAAACGCCATACCCTGAAATTCAAACAGGAAATGAAGTCACAGCAGTAAAAGTCCCTAGCCTATCGGAATTATCTAAACAACTTAATGAGTCTATTCGTAATCCACTGAGACCGGAATAAAATTTATGTGATCGGCTTAATGAGATTTAGTGCAGGGGAGCTGCAGCCTAAGCTAACATTTTACGGCACTTTTAGGTAAGAATTTAGAACGGAAGCTCTAATTGTTTTAGGGTGAAATTTAGGGTTATTTCCTGGTAAGTGGTAACAATTAGTTAGAAAAAAATGAACATGCATCTTCTTGGCACAAACGTTACATCCTAGACCTCATCGTTACTTTCCATGAGGTGAGACTATTGTCAAGAATTGGCTTATTGATCATTAAAATAAAAAATAAATGCAAACTAAAAAAACACTTTATTTACTACTAGCGGCCGCCCGCGACTCCGTCCGCGTGGAAAAGTAACTTTTTACCCCCCTTTCAACCCCTTACAACCCCCTTTTCGCAATAAAAAGTAGCCTATGTCCTTTCTCAGGGTCTAGATTATCTGTATACCAAATTTCATTTAAATCCGTTGAGTAGTTTTGGCGTGAAAGAGTAGCAGACAGACAGACAGACAGACAGACAGACAGACAGAGTTACTTTCGCATTTATAATATTAGTATAGTATGGATAACTAAATGCAGAGACTCGTGACATACGGTTGAATATTTCATTCATTAATTTATGACACTGACTGTAACCTACTATAACAGGTACTTCTTTTTAAGCCTACTGATCATTTTGAACAACTTAACTGTCTTAAATCATTCATTATTGATCAACAAAATAGTCCACCCTCTGCCTCAAGTCTTTGCGTTTAGTTTTGTATCATAAACATTTACAGAAAAATCGTAGTAGCCGACTACGAGCAGTGCTACGGAAACGAGATATACGTAGACGGCCGTAGCAGAGTATAACAAGAGCTTGTTATGTTAAGGCCGTAGTATAGGATTCGTAGCATACATAGTTTTTTTTACTGCCTCGTTGGCGCAGTGCGTAATGCGTCGCACTTTGAAGCGACGTCTGCACTTGGGGTCCCGGGTTCGATCCCCGGGTCGGGCTAAAAATTTGTACCTGAGTTTTCGTGTTAAGAAATTCTCAGTGTCAGCCAGGATTCTGGAAGTTGGCGGTCTTGTACCCCCATGCCTCGGATCAAATCAAATCCCTCTTCGGTCGTGTTACACTGGTGACCCATCGGATTATGAGGGCAAGGAGAGTGCACTTGTCTTTGCGCACACACTTGAGCACTATAATATATCCTGTGTCATGTAGCTGATTGATTGGCCACCTTAGCCGAAATCGATTGGAGGATATTATTATTATTACTTTTTAACTTTAGCCCAATCCGGGAATCAAACTTGGGATCTCAAGTACAGCCATCGTTTAAGCGGTCAATTCACTAGCTGGTAGAAGCTGGCCAAAGAGGCGGTTTCAAACTGTCTATTTATCTACTCGTATTTACATTTAGATCTTCTGATTAAATAAAAATAAATATTTACGGCCGCACTCAGAGACGTCATTTAAGCTAATGTTCATTAACTTTAGTATCGGTAGTCTTTATGCGTATCAAAATAAGTGTCAATATAATTTCTTAAGTAGCCAACTAAGTTAATCAACGACTCTGAGTGTGGCAGTTAGTATCTTAATAAAGTATTTTAATGAAGGCTTTCAATACACTAAACAAGGGGATAATATCAAAATGGGTTACCCTTAGAATTTGTTTTGTCTATTATTTCCAACTACGCGTAACTTGGCTACGCACTTATAACGCCATCTACCAGGGATTGCTTTTACTAAGTACACGTGTATTTCTCTAGATAAAAGTGATTCTACTACACTAGACAGAGGTTCAGTCAACAGCGAACGTCGATGCAAAGTTTTATAGCTGCTGTTGACTCTTATGCCTCTCCAAATAAGAGTCATAAACTAGGAATTAGTGTTGCTCTTTCTACAGCTGTACTGTACCTGTTAAAACCACATGTACAGTCAACCCCAAAAATATGTATACACTTTAGGACCTTGTCACAATACTTACCTATAAGAAAGTAGAGGTCTACTTGCTTATATTACATATTGTGACAACGTCCTAAAGTGTATACATATTTTTGGAGTTGACTGTACGTACAACCATTAAGACAAAGTAGCCTTAAGTAATTAGTACAAAAATACTACGCGAATATGGTGTCTAGAATATACATTATTTTAATGATGGAAGGAAAAGGACTTTAGCTACGAAATAGCCATTTTGTATGGTTTTTTTTTCATATTTTTTTTTTGTAAAGTAACTATTAATGCTACTACTATGGCGTAGTAACATTGTCAATTAAAGCACAGTTAATACCATAATTAGTAACATGTTATAGGACAGTTTTTTAGAAAAAAATATGTTGATTAAAACGTTAATTCTGACAAGTAAAACAAGGGTCATTTTCAAGGCTTTTTTTAAATATAATAATATCTGATCTCTATTTAATGTAAGCCTTAAAATACATATAGTCTTAAATCAAAATAAAATATAAGTATGGTGACTTTTTGCTTATTAAAGAAGTTTTCCATCTTATTGTCTCCAAAAAAAATCAATTTCATAGGTAAAATACCTATTATTATTAGATTCAATCTAAATATTTTTTCATTTGCTTAGTGGGTCCACTTCTCTCATCTTGTTTTTTTTTTATGTGATAGGAGGCAGACGAGCAGACGGATCACCTGATAATAAGCAATTGCCGCCGCCAATAGACACCCGCGACACCAGTGGAGTCACAAGTGCGCTGCTAACCTTTCCCCCCGATTGGGCCTCCGGTATCCGGTGGGATAATGTTGTCCTACTTTTCGTTATTATTTATTTCTAGGTTATGTTTCTTATTAGGTAGCCTTGTTTTGTATTGTGCTAAATAAAGTTATCATTCATTCATTCATACCCTGACTCATTCAGTGCCACATCAAAGCCACATCTTAGCGTGTAATTCCTAGTTGCATTCAAAGCTATCGCTCTGGAAACTGGGGTACGTTTGGACCATTATCCTTTATTTAGGGAGTCTGGTAATTACAATGAAGCGACTGCCGTCTGACCTTTGCAACACTTTAACAGGGGAAACCAGACCAACTGAATCATGGTTACACATTTCAGAAACTATCCGAAACGTGCAGGTTTACTAGCTATGTTTTCCCTCACCGCCGAGCTAATGGTAGAAATACGCACATAGATTTGAAAAATCCAGCACATGTTTTATGGATGGCGCGTTCTGAATCATCACTCTTATAATGGTGACACACTTGTACAGTACAAAATACCTGCATACAATGTAGCGACTGCCGTCTGACCTTTGCAACACTTTAACAGGGGAACCACATCAACTGAATTATGGGTACACATTTCAGAAACTATCCCAAACGTGCAGGCTTCCCTGCGATGTTTTCCCTCACCTGAGTCTGAAAGCTAGGGGTGTATACTTGCATGTCTCGTAAAGCAAGTTAAGCAATCGGTTCTGCTTCTCTTAAGAACAATAGATTGTTTAATCTTAGACTTAGAAAACGGTCTAAAATCAACATGATCGGCAGAAATTAACAGTACTGCGGTGGACTCGCAGTATAGTTTGAGAGCACAATCAAGATATGCGGGAAACTGAATGCGAACACAGTTGAACGCTTTAGTTTTAGAGGCGGGGCAAGGTAAGTATAGATATCGATAAAATCTAAATAAACACAAAATCTGACAGACCAACTAATCTATCAACGCAGGGCCGAAACTTTTGCACAGGGGCTCCTTTTATTGCGAAAAGCACTAAGATAGGATATTTGTGAATTGACACTCTAAGGATGTAAAACGGGGACTCAAAGATAGTGTGAAAAATAGTTTGTGTTATAGGAATTATTGTATCTACAGGCTGCATTGGTAAACATTTACATCCTTTTAATCACAAATCTTGGAAATTCGCATATTATTTAAAGTTCATATGAAGTCGATTATGTGGCTTTAATTTTGTATGGGGAATAGAAAAACTTTTTAACGAATTTTCAAAAGTCGTAAAACCAAATTTATTTACAATGGTTGATAACTACTGGTGATGCTAGTGGACTGTATAACTACTGGAGAATGATTAAAGCACGATTTAAATAGTAAATTATGTATTATTTATAGATAAATATATACAAAGCGGTGTTTATGTGACACAATCAGTTAACAATTTTTTGGAAGGAAACGCAGCCCCTCAAATTTAGATAAAAAATAACTCTCGAAAATAAGGTTGCACCACAGCCAGTCGCCGTATACCGATCTCCTTATCGACTGGACTGCATATATTAAGCTCAATCATAGGCGCAGTGTTTCAACACATAGACGAACTACCGAATGTTAATTTATTTCTCCAGTAGTTATACAGTCCACAAGCTGTATAATTACTTGTAGAATGATTAAAGCACGATTTAAATAGTAAGTTATGTATTATTTGGAGATAAATATATACAAAGCGATGTTTATGTGACACAATCAGTTGACAGTTTTTATTGGAGACGTAGCACGTCAAAATCCAGATAATAACTTATAATAATAAGGTTGCACCTCAGCCACTCGCCAACAATGGTTGTTAGAAAATGAGGTAAACCAATTTCTTACATAAAACATTTCTCTTTATAAATAGACTACATGTTTTAAAATCATTAAGCTTGAAGAAATGCACTATAAAGTAAAATTAACGTGCAAAATCGACAAACTCAACCATCACTGTGCCGACATTCTGTAACACAACAGCAGAATTATATCTGACACGAACATCACACGTATCTATCGATAACGGTTCAGTGCATACAGCGTAAATAATCAGAGCTACAATTGATTCGATAATCGATAATCGACTCCAGGCTACCCTAATCAACGATGCTACGCCAAACGCCTTCGAAGTCCCAACTTAACTGTTACCTTCATATTGAACTTTAATCCTGCGACATAAGGGCTATTTTGCATTGGTTGGGTATTTATTTTAGGTTGTAAAATCAGTGGAATATAGGAGACAAGTGGAGTAGATTTGGGTTTGCGAGTGTTCGGGTGACTTTCGATTAGGTACACATGTATGGTGCAATGGCTTACACCAATTTGACCCCTTTTCCCAACGTGTGAAGGGAAAATTTGCATTGCACTGGGAAATTTCGGTGTCTCTTACAAATAGATTGTGGTTATTTGTTTGTTTGCTACCCTTAAACTAATGTTCGGCATTTTATGGTGTTTACTTGTGTAAAAGTTTTTCAAGGGTAGATTATCTGGCGCGATGTTGAGAAAAAGAAACATCCAAAGCCTAATAGTTATGGCTTTGATGTTACTTATTTTTATTGACAGACATCATTTTTGTTGCAAGAAAATGATTGGACCCTAGGGGATGAAGCAGAAACTGTCCTGTTAGGTTTTTCAGGTATCACTCAAAAATTGAGTTCAATTGGCCTGGTTTTAAATATCGATAAATGTGAAAGCCGTGACAGTTTTCCCCCCATCAGGAAATTAGAAATAATTTCTGAATTCAAAATTGTAGCTCGGAACATAAAAATCCTTTCAGAAACAAGCCTTTGTCTGTTGGGGTCACCAATCTTTGAAACCGCTGTTATTCCGCATGTTAAAAAATTAATAGCAAAATTCAACAAATGTTCAGGTCGCCTTTTTGAAATTAATCCCTATTTAGCGCTTTTGATTTTAAAATGTTGTCTTTTTGTACCCAAACTTACTCATCTTTAACGCTGCTGTCCTCTGTGGAAATTCTAAAATATAACCTAAAATTTGGACAGCATGCTTAAAATTTGTTTGGAAAAAATTCTAAACATTAACCTCCTAGATAAGTCCTGGATCCAAGCGTTCCTGCCCATCCGTTTCGGGGGCATACGAAAATCTACTGATGTTGCTCTACCGACCTTCCTATCTTCAATCCATAGGACGTCCACTCTTGTAACAAAAATAAGGCGGCTAGTAACCGATCTCCTTGAAGTGGTGTGCTTGGTTAAGGCTAGTGATGCCTGGAAAATAGCTTTCCCGGGTCAAAATTTACCAGTGGATCCAAATTCACAAAGATGCTGAGACAAAATTCAATGTAGATTCATACAAAATACTTTATTCAACAACAGCACAACGCCGACCTTGCGCGACTCAGACAGGTTTCGAGGAAGGAGTCCGGCCATTGGCTGCAAGCCTACCTGTCGGCCAACGTGGGCACCCTGCTGGACGCAGAAACCCTCATAGTCACCGTGGGCCTCCGTCTTGATACTGAGGTTTGTATCCCACACAGATGTCTCTGTAGCACCACTGTTAGCGCCTTGGGGCACCACGTGCTCTCCTGTGTAAAAAGTGACGGCCGTCTCTCCAGGCATTCCTCATTAAACGACATTATCCGTCGGTCGCTTGCCACGATCAAAGTGCCGGCAAACTTGTAGCTGAACGGCATTTCACGTGATGATGGCAAGAGACCAGATGGAATGTCTCTCATCCTTTGGAAGATGGGACGTGCTTCTCGTGTGGGATGCTACCTGTGTCGACACTCTGGCACCATCTCATCTTCCCTGGACTACGAGGAATGCCGGAGATGCGGCTGAAGTGGCATTGGCTGCCTACCACTTTGTAGCTTTCGGTGTTGAAACACTAGGCCCGTAGGGTTCCAACGCTCTCTCTTTCTTTTGTGACTTAGCTAAGCGTGGCAGCCAAAGGCTGGCAGCTACCTCGCCCAGCGAATTTCCGTCGCGATCCAGCGGGGTAATGCTACCAGCACTTTGGGGATACTGCCACGGGGACCTACTTTGTTTTAAAAGACTATTAAAATTTATTTTTTACATGTAGTAGGTCCTTACATGAAGTGTATATATGTAAAGTAAAGTAAAGTATCAGCCTATAAACCATCCTACTGCAAGGCAAAATCCTCCGTCATAGAAATTAAGTTATCGCTACTATGGTGGGATTAGGCTTAGTCACCTCGCTTGCCAAATTCGGATTGGTAATCACAAACCCGAACTATGTTCGAAAAATTCGAAACATACTTTTCGCTTGACCCGGGAATCGAACCCAGGATCTCGAGATTACGGCCCGGTACTTAAACCTCTAGGCCAACAGGGCGTTCTGAATGTGACTGATTCTGTTCTGGGTAAATTATTTACTTAGTAGGTATAAATTATTTTAGTAGGCATTTCTCTTGGGGTCGCTTGGCGGCTATTGATCGAACGAAATACCTATTGGTTGGACAAGTAATCTGACTGTAGGATGGCACGGTGGGTGCGCACTGCACGATGTCTGACCAGGATAGATAGCGGCTATTCGAGTCGGGCAGTGATAAGCCAACGCGAGTTGACAAGCTGGGGCTAGTTCTAGTGGGGTCATTAATTTGCAAATTCCCGTGTCAAGGCGCTTGTTTTGAATGTAGATACGAATTTCACCGCTTATAGATTAATATGTACAAAATGAGTGCATTGTAGGCGCAGTGGGTAGTGCTTCGCACTTTAAAGCGACGGCTACGCTTGGGGTCCATGTTAGATCCCCGGGTCGAGCCAAAATTTGTACCTGAGTTTTTCTGTTAAAAAATTCTCAGTGTCAGTTCTCGGAGTCTGGAAGTTGGCGGTTTTTTCCCGTGTCTCGAAAAGCACATTAAGCCGTTGGTCTTGCGCCCGATCCTTCTCCGGTCGTGTCACAGTACTGTCCCATTGGAATATGAGGGAAAGGAACAGAGAATGCACTTGTGTTTGCGCACACACTTGAGCACATAATAATATCTTGCGTAAGTTGCTGATCGTCGAAATTGGCCGCCTTAGCCGAAATCGGTTGGAGGATATGTTTATGTACAAAATTAATGATAATTAATCGCTTTATCGAAGGTTTCTTCTTAATGCAATGAAAAAAGGGGTTCCATAAATGATCAATAAACACCGTTTTATAGTGCTTCAGCACAAATGGGCCGGCTAGATATAGGAGAAATACGTCCAACTACTTAAGAAAAAAGCGAGGCAAGTCATGTGGTACAAGGAATTAAAGATGCTGGCAGAATCGAGACCGACAAGAGCGTCGCTCTTAAATTAGAGAGAGAGAGATAGATGTAATACTAAAGTTTCACAGAACCCTGAAGAGGGAGTAAATTACTAAAGTAACTAAAAGTAAGCTTTTTTGAAGTGATTTTTTTTCAGATAACCCCATAAAAAAAAATTGCAGCAGTTTACTCCCTATTGTTGGAGTGACGTCACAAATTTATGTCGCCGAAGTGAACTGAACTCGGGCCTCGAATTGCGCCCATCTATCTTTGGTCAGACGCATCACATCGCCGCGTCGAGGACGCATTAGTGTCAATTGCCGCCCAGTTATTAATGAACTTTCAAATATTTGCTTATTTCACATTTCCTTAATTATGAAACATGCGTAGGGAACAACTGCCAACTAATAAAAAATAAAAAAAACTTTTTATTTACTTAATGCTAAGCGGTAACAATAAGGTACACAAAGACAGGCGAACATTAAATTAAGTAAACACAAGTATACAACAAATAATGATATAGACAGTGGACCTCGCACTAGGCATAGCCTGTCCTGCGAGAACCATATCCATGATTTCCAATATTGATTTAGGAGGAAATACAATTAAAAAGTTTCTTTAAAAATTTCAAAAGAATGGAAATTTAAAATGCTACAAATCATAGTAATTCTAGAGTGAATGAAAAAATAAATAAAAAAAAGGATTACAAAATTAATTTTTAAACTGGAATCCTAAGGAACTGCTCAGTCTCTGTATAATTCCATGTTATGAGCTCTTTGAAGATTTCTGATTTAGCCGCGGAATATGAACTAAGGTGTATGTTACATATTTTAATAAACTTGTTATATAAGTATGGATACATAAAAGAACGGAACCGATTTGCGAAAGAAGTTTTAACTACTGGCACAGGAACTTTGAAAACTCACTTTACCGTCTCCGCACGGTCAGTTTTGCCAAGGACTTTCCGGTGAGAGGTCATAATACCGGAGTAATACACGGCCTCACAGAAAACCAGCGTTAAGCAGCACTGTGCTATTTCGCTGCGTGAATGAGGGTATTTTTTTATTATTTGTTAGAAATGTTTATAATGGAAATGTTAGAAATAGTCCACAATACAGATGTATAAAAATATACAATAAACTACCGAACAATTTGAAATGCCAAGAAAACATAAATTCATTCAGCAAAACACTTAAACTATTACTTTTAAGAAAATCATACTACAGTGTCGAAGAATTTTTCAATGACAAAAAGATTAGCATTATTTAAATACAAAACATGTCTGAATTTAATTATTCGATGTAAAATTAGCACTTCTAGGTATTAGGATAAATAAATATTGTATTAATAATAGATAGTAAGTAGTTGTAGTAATCTGTCATAAAATGTATTGTAACTAATACTAAATTCTTGCCATACCCTTACATTACAGGGTCCATGTATTACGATAGTTATGTTTGATATTTATGTAACTTGTATATTGTATATATATATGGTGCAAGAAATAAATAAATAAATAAAATAAAAAGAAATGGGGTGAGCCCCGCGTCTCATAGCCACTGCGACCAGTAGATGATCTATGGTGGCAGCCCCGTAACATATTACAGCACCTCATGTAGCTCCAGTTCCAGAATAAACCCGAGAATGGAGCTGATGGGGAGCATGATCTCGTCTGCTGAGATCATGTGTGCTCCTAGGTGCCGGCTTCTGCAGCGGTGCAGCGCTATGCACTCGCCGAGGACGTGGATAATCGTTTCCTCGTCCTCGCGACAGAACCTGCAGATTTTGGTATCTGAAAGGCCCATGTTGTGCAGGTGCTTGTTTAATTTGCAGTGCCCTATGAGGGTCCGAGCGAGTGCCCTAGTCCGAGTGAATGAGGGTACTGGAGGCCCAATTAGGGGGAAAGGGAGGTTTAAAAGTTGGCAGCGCACTTGTGACTCCACTGGTACTGCTGGTATCCATGGGCGGCAGTATTTGCTTACCATCAGGTGATCCGTCTGCTACCTTTATAAAAACAAAATTCTGAATCCAGTCAACGTCGATATATTTTGTTACAAGATGAACACACATTGGCGTGAGAGAGCCACGCCTCGGCATGAATGGGCTGGCTCAACCGGAGTAATACCACGGCCTCACAGAAAACTGGCGTGAAGCACCATTATGCTGTGTTTCGCTGCGTGTGTTAGGGTACCGGATCAATCAGGGAGGTGCAAAGGTTGTGACTCCACTGTGGTCGCGGGTTTCTATGGGCGACGGCATTTGCTTACAATCAGGTGATCCGTCTGCCACCTATCACATAAAAAAAAACTGAATCTAGTCAACGTCGAGTGCAATATATTTTAAACAAGATAAAAACAAACATCGTCGACTTTTCCATTTATATTAAAGTCCTCCTTACCGAAACCTACGCTGCCAGTCTTTAAAAACTGCCATTGACACAGATTATATTATTGCACACGTGTGTGCGCAGACCCAAGTGCACTCACGATTCCCTTACATAATGTATTTATTTAATTACACAGGTCCTTAAACCTAATTACGTAACTAAAGACAGTAACAAAAAGTGAAATAATAAAACAACAAATCACAGTTGGGCAAACACGTGAATTATTTGATATACTTCGAAAAATAGGCTTTTATTACAATACAATGGAGATGTAAGAGCAGTGTTCTTCACAGAAGGACTGGCATGTGGACATTTTTTTTTAATCAGCCTACAAACTGTCCCACTGCAGGGCAAAGGCCTCCATCATAGAAATCAAGTTATCGCTACTATGATGGGATTAGGCTTAATCACCACGCTTGCCAAATGCGGATTGGTGATCAATAACCCGAGCTATGTCCGAAAAATTCGAAACATACCTTTCGCTCGACCCGGGACCCTGAGATCACGGCCCGGTACTTAAACCACTAGACTAACAGGGTGTTACTATACTGTGCCACGGATCTTCAATTAGATCAAATACTATAATATAATATTATTATTTTACTCTTTGCTCTAATATGAGATTGAAATAATTATTTACGAGCATAGATTTTTTCGAGAGACTTCGAGAGAGAAGCCAATGGAAGAATTCTGCTAGGCTGGGCAGAATTTAGTAAACTTCGTCAAGTCTTCTCGTCACCCATCCCTCAAAGTCTTAAATCGAAAGTCTTCGACCAGTGCGTCCTTCCGGTCATGACTTACGTTGCCGAGACGTGGACACTTACGGCTGGACTAGTCCACGTCCCATTTTATTTACTTGTATCTTTTTATTACACACTGACTTGTAGGCACCGCTTGCATCTACTCCGCACCTCACATAAATAAATACATACAATCTCCTATATCACATGACAGTTTCATAATATTCATTTCATTCTATTTTATTTCATTGAATGCTATTGGTGGTTGTTGCTATGGGTTGGGCGACCTTTGCGCATCCAGTTGCAGTGCAGACTGATCCCGCGTTCATCATCGATGCCTCATCCGGTAGCCATGGGTCGATATAGGTACTTAATTATAGGTATATAATAACTGTATGCGCGCGCTAGAAGTTGTTTTGATTTGTTAGCCGTAATAATTTTATATTTAAACAGTAGATACTTACACTCCTATTTATTCATTATAATAATTTAATAGTATGTATCTCAGTATGTATCTCATTATTATTTGATATTTTCTTCTTAGTAGATATATATACCCACATTACACATACACGTTAGGTACACAAAATACACTAGACAAGCGTCTGTGGCACTCATTCAGCTGGTCTCACTGAAAACCAGCGTCATGGCCTTTGTCTGGGCTGTGACATAAGCTGAGTGAGGGCCATTTATACTAGACGTCATAACACATCATTATATTCATTTAGCACTGTCTGGACATAATTGAATATAGTTTTTTTTTTTCCTTTTGTTTTATTTTTATGTATTTTTAATTGTTTTATGTTTTGTTTTCTGTTTGTACCAAATTGTGTTCTGTTAATAGTTGCCATATGTTCTGTGTTGTGATGTCTATAATAATAAATATTTTCTTTCTTTCTTTTTTTTTTCTAATCCGACAGACATAGCCCACCGAATTAGCAAACTGAAGTGGCAGTGAGCTGGTCACATTAGCCGCAGAACTGAAAGCTGTTGGAGCCTTGAAGTCCTTGAGTGGAGACCGTGACTCGGTAAGCGTAGTGTTGGACGCTCTGCGACAAGATGGGATCATGACATTCGAAGGCTGGCTGGTGCGGGCTGGATGAGAGTGGCCGAAAATCGGGAATAGTGGCGTACATTAGGGAAGACCTATACCCAGCAGTGAACGAGTGTGGGTTCCTGATGATGATATAATTTTTACGTGATTTCTACCATGTACCTTATTATTGAGTTTCCGATATTACAATCTAATCCAATACAAGAATTCTATAGAAAGGATTAGTTTAATTTTTTTTTTATGCGGCAGACGAACAGACGGATCACGTGGCAACCAATTACCCCATCCCGTGGACACACGTAACACCAGTGAAGTCATAAGTGCGCTGCTAACCTTTAAACTCCTCTCCTCATCATCCGGCATTCGGTAACCTCACTATCTGAGCGAAATGCCGGTTTTCTGTGTCAAATATTGTGTAAATTATGTCGCACGAAACCCTTCGTGCGTAATCCACCTTGCACTTGGCCGTTTTTAGGGTTCCGTAGCCAAATGGCAAAAAACGGAACCCTTATAGATTCGTCATGTCTGTCTGTCTGTCCGTCGTTCCGTATGTCACAGCTACCTTTTTCCAAAACTATAGGAACTATACTATTGCAAATAAGTAAATAGATGTATTTTGTTAAACGAATAACGTTTTTCAAACAAAAATAGGAAAAAAAAAACAAATTTGGGGTGGTGCCCATACTTATAACTGAAACTCAAAATTTATTTTTTCATCAATCCCATATAATAGATACTTTGCGCAAGAGACGCTCCCAAAGTGGTAAAATGTGTGTCCCCCGCCCCGCTCTAACTTCTATAAATAAAAGAATTAAAAAAACCTAAAAAAATATCTAAATGAAATACTTAACCATAAAAACTAACAAAGAAAATTGGTTTCAACTAGATCTAGTAAGTAGTTTTTAATACGTTATAAACCGTAAACCGCAATTTACCTTCCCTATATCTTACTTGCTGCTACGGTACCCTTCATGGGCGAGGCCGACTCGCACTTGGCCGGTTTTTTTTTCACGTCAGGGTTAAAATCCACCTCAGACGCGATGTCATAAGCGTTAGAAATTACTGCTGGCTCAAATATCCATAGCAAGCAGCGAATATCAATGTAAGCGCCACAACAGAATACAAAATACCTATTAACCCACAACAAACTGTTCTGAATACACAATCGTATTTGCTTTTATGTCCCTATTTTGTATGTCGTTATTAAAATAGTATTTTTTGTTGATGTGGAGAACATAAGTTTTTATCGGCTTTGCGATTTAAGATAAGGTTCATTTTGCGTAGTTTTAACTCGGAGATTTTCTGTTCTAGATCTTTATTTTGTAAAACTTGAATTTAAAAGTTAAAAACCTCCGACACATGTTTGCCGTGTGGTCCCGGCAGAGTAGAATATGCCACCTTCACTCTTACCGAGGTGTCGTAAAAGGCGACTAAGGTAAAGCTGCTGGCATGATCATCAGCACCCAGAGAAGGAAAACTCTGCATTTACATCAAAACCCTCGCCAACCCGTCTGCCAAGCGTGGTGAGTATGGCAATTACCCGTCATGTGATTGAGGGAGGCCCATGCCCCAGCAGCGGGGACTTAAATGGGCTGATGATGATGATGATGATGATGATGATGACACATATTTTGGTGTTTTTCGGGTGTGCTCAAAACTTAGGTTTTTTTTTTATCTTGGAGTTGAAATTTGTCATAGACTATGACACTATCTATAACTTTTAAAATTTTAGTATTGTACTACTCAAGCACTTTTATCTGATGCCTATATGTATTGAAGAAGTTTAAAAAAAATATGTTCGCAGTGAAATCATAGTGTATGTATTCTAACTACGCAATTATTTTTATTTGGTATCCAGCTTAAGGGATTTGTGTCAAAATCTGTAATTCATCATTTTGTGGTGGCGACTACTAAACTCGTACATAGCTAAAAATACTTCTGAATAATGTAGCTAATTTTTAAACCACAAAGATAACAAAATAATATCGGTTAATCCATTCGAGAGCTACGAGCACTGATAGACACACATAGAGACATTATAATGAAAGTCACGTCCAACTTATAACATCCCGTCGTTTTTGCGTCAGGGGTTAAAATCACAATTAAAAGGTTATTTAAGATAGCGCTATAAAATTATTGTTTCCAAATTTGTCCTTTAATGTATGTTTAAAATTCATATCACATACCCAATAAATTTTGATTATTTGGGATGATAACCTAAATCACTTGAGGTGGTAGCTGTCATGTAATACACCAGACAATTAATGGTGTAATTAGTTTATTAGGCGCCAAACTCGTAAAATAGATTCTCTTAGTTTTCATACAATGCGTTTTTTATGTGATAAGTGGCAGACAAGCAGATGGATCACCTGGTGGTCAGCAATTGCCGCCGTCCATGGACATTCGCCACACCAGTGGCGTCACAAGGGCTCTGCCAAACCTTGAACCCCCCTTTCCCCGGGATCGGGTCTCCGGTACTCTCACTCACGCAGCAAAATACAGCGCATGCCAGTGCATGCGCTGTATTTCGCTGCGTGAGTATGTGTGTGATGTATGTAGGTAGTGAAACAGTTTTCACGCCGGTTTTCTGTGTTCGAAATATCTTTTTTTTTTCTTATTAGTGCTATTAGAATTACACTTGCAAATGCAAATACTTTTTAGTAAAAAAAGACCGGACTGAAAATTGACTAGGATGGTGGAGTTCTAAAAACAAAACTGATTTATTCGACCTCACAAGTAGTAAACACCAGTGCAGGGGGCACTGGTGTTTGGCTTAGTCACGGGGGGTACCTGTAGCGGAAATTAGGGGTAAGTGAAGTTTAAAAGTACGCAGCGCACATGTGGTTCCACTAGTGTTACACGTGATCATGTGCGGTGGCAATCGCTTACCATCAACAGATCCGTCTCCTTGTCTGCCGCCTATAATTTAGTAAAGAAGCTTCTCAGAGTTTTTCTATACAAAACTTTAATTTTAAAGATCGAAAACCAATATGTTCGAAATCGCTACAATTGAAAAAACCTCCTTATTGTACTGTCCGTTGTTGTTGAAAAGTCTTAGCTTAGTGCTGAATGACGCGGCCCAGGGCGTCATCCTAAGGGAGTTGCCACACTGGCGGATTGCGAGCGTTTTCAAAGTGAAGCGACGACGCAGCTAACACGTCGCGGCTGCGCAGCGTTCACGCCACTGATAAATAAATAAAATAATAATAAATATTTCACAACATCACATACATTGATATGACTCCGAGATAGGTAGCTCAAGCACCTGTGTTACGGATATCAGAATTAACAGTGGGATTACAAATATATACATATAATACCTTGTTTTTGTTAAAATATACTTATAATACACAGAAAACACCCAGACCTATACAAACAGACATGTTCATGCACACAAATGTTTGTATAGTGCTGGGATCGAACCTGCAACCCTTGCACCAAAGGCAGCGTTCACTACCACTGTTTCAAACGGGTCGGGGTGTTCCAAGATGCGCAACGGATTCACCGTGGATGCGCAACGGATTTGTCGACGTTTTTCTGCGTGGCTCCCACAAAAATCAGTGGCGTTCAGATTTATCTCCGCGGCGAATCCGTCGCGCATCCGATACGCATCCGCGGCGTGAACGCTTAGAAAACGCTCGCAAGCCGCCAGTGTAGCAACTCCCTAAATATATGCGCGTCCCACTACTAAATTGCCTGGCCCAAAGATGTTTTAGAAACATGCTGTAATTTTAAGTCTAACCGGCCACTGAACAACTTATAATTGCATATTTAATATTAGACTAAATAGATATTTCACATCACATAACTCTCCTTCTCGCCTTCCTTCCTCAGAGAAGCTGGATTGGCTGAAAACCAGCGCTGCCAGGATTGTACCATTCTGTAGCAGCTCAAGCTGAGCCACGTCCGTTTGCTTATTGAAGACCTACTTATTTTGTTATGCATATGTATTTAAGGCAATAAACATATTTTATTCTTATTCTTATACTTATCACATACATTTATCTGACTCCGAGATAGATAGCTCAAGCACCTGTGCATATCCGTAATATCAGAATCAACAGTGCGATTACAAATATATACATATAATACTTTTCTTTTGAAAATACATACTTATAATTCATAGAAAACACCAATACAAACAAACATGTTCTGTGCGGGGATCCACCCGCAACCCTTGGAATAAAGGCAGCGTTCACTATCACTGTTCCAAATGGGTCGTCATTTCTTACGTGCGTGTGTAAAACTCCTCATTTATCTGTTATATTTGTACTGTGTAAATCTATGTAAGTAATGTAAATCGTCTTAGCGACAATTATGCGCCCCACCCTTTCGCTGAGACGATTTCTACTATGGGTATTTCTTATTACCGTGAAAAAAAAACAATAATGTATCTTTCTTTCCATCTAAATTTCAGCGCATTAGCATAGCAATGATCACGTAGTCACATTGCATTGGCACGGCGACTTACAGACAAGTTCAAGCAATTTCCTTTACCAGTATACCTACTTATCAATCCTTTCTAAACAAAACAGTAGTCTTTGTTTCCAATACTTCGCTTACAAAGTAAAACCCACAGCAATTATTGAATCTAGAAACCGCTCCAACCGACGCAAAGACAATCATGAACTCTGTCTCCCTCAACGCGAGCCTAAGCAAAAAACTTTTTTCCCCCCCTATTGGGGTTTTTCTATACAGAGGAGCTAATTAAAAACAATGATGTCCTGTGCTACCAATGTCAAAACGACCAAGTTAGAAGGCAATTAGAGTCTACGCCACCAAAGAAAACCCGTGAAAAGTTTGATTAAGTCGCTATTAAAACTAAAATTTGATCTTTATGCATAAAACACAAGGAATCTTAAATTTTTCCGTGTTCTTCTAAGGGTTTCTTTTCGTGGTGCGGGCTTTAGTATGTGCGCTGAAAACAAAAGCACTTCGACGGGACACCACTGAAGACACATACGTAAATTCTCGCTCTACCCGTATTCACACCAAGTTTGTCACACTGGCCGTGTGGTCCCCGGCAGAGTAGAATAGGCCACCCTCACTCTTACCGAGGTGTCGTAAAAGGCGACTAAGGTAAAGCTGCTGGCATGATCATCAGCACCCAGAGAAGGAAAACTCTGCATTTATATCAAAACCCTCGCCAACCCGTCTGCCAAGCGTGGTGAGTATGGCAATTACCCCTCATGTGATTGAGGGAGGCCAGTGCCCCAGCAGTGGGGACTTAAATGGGCTGATGATGATGATGGTGTCACACTGGTGTGACTACGAGTAATTTCTTTTAGTTACTCGTCGTCACAACGCTTCACACTTTGCTGAAACGTATGAAGTGTTGATAAATAAATACGATGACGATAGTGAATGCTGCTAGTACAAACATTTGTGTGCATGAACATGTCTGTTTGTATTGGTCTGGATGTTTTCTATGTATTATAAGTATGTATTTACAAAATGAAAGTATTAAATGTATATATTTGTAATCCCACTGTTGATTCTGATATCCGTAATACAGGTGCTTGAGCTACCTATCTCTTGACTCCGAGATAGGTAGCTCAAGCATATAATTATGTGATATTGTGAAAATAAAATGATAAATAGTTCTAATCCCTTGTTAGGGTTCCGTAGCCAAATGGCAAAAAACGGAACCCTTATATTTTTTGTTTTGCTGTAACTAACTTTCAGTCATCTAGTGTGCATGATTCTGAGTTATATTTTGTGGAATTAACTCATTCTTCCTTTTTTTTTCAGTGCTAAAATTATACTCGTAGTACCCATTGAGGGCAAAACGTTCGTTTTGCGGCTTTGGGTGCATCTTGAGAAACGTGAGTACAAGACGCCCCGTTTCCAAACTGACACTAAGAATTTTGTAAACGAAATTCTCAAGTAGGTACCAATTTGGGAGAAACCGTGGGAGAGCCACGTTTCGGAGTGATACCACGGCTTCACAGAAAACCGGCGTGAAGCAGCACTGTGCTGTGTCTCGCTGCGTAAGTGAGGGTACCGGAGACCCAATCCGGCGCACTTGTGACTCCAATGGTGTCGCAGGTGTCCATGAGCGGCGGCAATCGCTTACCATCAGGTGATCCGTCTGCTCGTCTGCCACTATTGCATAAAAAAATCGGGGATCAAACCTGGAAAACCAAGCGTAACCGTAGCTTTAAAGTGTGATCCATTAGCCACGGTACAACACATCGAGGTAACTTACAAGTATGTAATAAAAAACTCCACTGGCGTTGGATGGTCAGATTTCCACCACCCATGGACACCCATGGTCGGCGGCAATCTGACCATTCGGTGAACTGTCTGCTCGTCTTCCTACCATCACATACAAAAAAAAGCTCGTCTACAATATATTTTACAAACAGTGCGAATTTTTACATGGCAGCTTTTTATTTTTATTTATTATCTTCTCTTATGCTATCTTTACAAGTAATCTTACCTAATTAGATAGTGTAAATATAAATTATATCTAATCTATATAAAAACTCTGTTGTATGTAAATTTTCAACAGTGAGAGAGCCACGCTTCGGCCTGAATGGGTCGGCTCAACCGGAGTTATACCACGTCCTCAGAGAAAACCAGCGTGAAGCAGTGCATGCGCTGTATTTCGCTACGTGAGTGAGAGAACCGGAGGCCCAATCCAGGGGAAGAGGGGTTCAAAGCTAAGAAGCGCACTTGTGACACCACAGGTGTTGCAGGTGTCCATGGTCGGCGGAATCGCTTACCATCAGGTGATCCTTCGGCTTGTCTACCACTTATATGAACACTTGAGTTTGTTTAGTGTCTGAGTGTAATATATGTATTTAAGTATATATTTATGTCCCTCTGTTGTCTGATATCTGTAACACAAGTGCTTAAGCTACTAAGTACGGAATCAGGTCAACGTATGAGATGTTGTGAGTATATTATTATGGGTACTAATTAAACAAGCTTCTTTTTAATAGCATTATTCGCCTCAGAAAATATATGTTACCTTCTAAATTACTAAGTCGGCCACAACCAATGCGCGTCTTAATAATAGTATCTCAGACACTAGTTATCTTATATGTAAGCCACTGTAAATATAACTCAGCACAGTGGTTATTTTTTAGCATCTAAATTTGTGGTATGCATTCAAATAGGAAGCTTCTAAAGTATTAATATATGACACCAAAATAGTAAGAATATTAGCCTCTAATTGCATAATTTAGTATGAATAAAATGTAACTCATCCTACATTAATCGATTGTTAAATGTACCTAAAATTGTCATCAAATAGTATAATTAAAGCCACTACATATTATTATGTATTACACATGAACTATTAAGGACAGTCAGCCAGAGCGATGGTAGCCTAGTGGTTTAGAACGCGCCCTCCATGCGGAGGGTCGATTTCTCTAGATTTTTCAAATCTATGTGCATATTTCTATATTTACCTCGGCGGTGAAGGAAAACATCGTGAGGAAACCTGCTCGTTTGGGATAGTTTCAGAAGCGTGTAACCATGATTCAGTTGGTCTGTTCCTCTGTCAAAGGGTTGCGAAGGTCAGACGGCAGTCGCTTCATTGTAATTACCAGGCTCCCCAAATCCTGAATCATGATCAAAGCGTACCCTGGGCTCCAAAGCTCAGCTTTGGACTCAACCGGGAATGATACGCAAATTTGAAGAAGAAGAAGAACTATTAAGGACAGTCATAGTAAAACCATTTCATAGCAAATCAATTTGTGTATTAATATGTGTAACAAGTACAATCATTTATAGAAAAGTAATTGATAAACATTAACACGTATAATTACGTGATTAAAAGAAAAAGAAAATAAGGGCTCGGCACAAGTATCGAATAGCGCTCTCTGATTGGTGCAAATGGCCGGTTGCTGTCATGTCGCGCACTCGCGCCAAATCGTACAGTGGCTATTTTCACGATAAAAGAATATGAAGTATTATTTTACATGTTAAGTTATAATATATGATGTTGAGCATTGAAGCTTGAATACATAATTTTTGAGGAGCTTGTATTGAAGCTGTAAAACGTAATATGGTGATGAGTTACAAATTTCGTGGCTGAGTTAGTAAATTAGTTTGCAATGTATAAATCAGAAGGACAAGGAAAATTAATTGTTGATATTGACTTGACGCTTTCTTTAACATTTTTAGTTGGCGTTGTAAAGAAGATGAATCAGTTAATTTAAGGCTATGTCAATTTCCCGGTGCTTAGTTAGTAAATTAGAAGTTTGCGCGCGTGGCCAAATAAAAATTCTGTGGCCTTGTTTATTATTTCTCTATTATTATTATTATTATATCATAAAAAACATAAGCTAACCTATCTATGCTTAATTCTACTTATAACACAATTGATATAATGTTGTACTTCCGAATTCACTCAGAGTTAGAAATGTACCGTTTGAAAGTATATCTATTTTCACAACAAGAGTCCAGAGAGTAATGAAGAGGGCTATGCTCGGAGTCTCCCTGCGCGATCGTATCAGAAATGATGGGATCCGCAGGAGAACTAAGGTCACCGACATAGCCCAAAGGATTGCATGCCTCAAGTGGCAATGGGCAGTGCACATAGCGAGGAGAACAGACGGCCGTTGGGGCGGCAAGTCAGGTGGCAGTCCCCCCACAAGGTGGACCGACGATCTGGTGAAGGTCGTGGGAATCCATTGGATGCGGGCGGCACAGGACCGATCTATGTAGAGAACATTGGGGAAGGCCTATGTCCAGCAGTGAACGTCTATTGGCTGAAATTATGAAGTAAAAGTGACACAACCCAAGTACATAACCAGTTTAACCTCAGCCCTCGGTGTGAGAGAGCCCTAAAAGACCCTCATAAAACAGGGAGCCCAATAATCTGTATTTATTAAAGCGTCACAGGAGTACTTGAGCAGTTTATAGATTACTAACAAGAGAAGTTATGTAAGCTTTAGGTTCATCATCATCATCATCAGCCCATATAAGTCCCCACTGCTGGGGCCCGGGCCTCCCTCAATCACATGAGTGGTAATTGCCATACTCACCACGCTTGGCAGACGGGTTGGCGAGGGTTTTGATATAAATGCAAAGTTTTCCTTCTCTGGGTGCTGATGATCATGCCAGCAGCTTTACCTTAGTCGCCTTTTACGACACCTCGGTAAGAGTGAGGGTGGCCTATTCTACTCTGCCGGGGACCACACGGCTAAAAAGCTTTAGGTTGCTTTTTATTAAGTATAAGGTTTTCATGACTGCCTCGGTGGTGCAGTGGTTACTGGGTCGCACTTTAAAGCGACGGCTGCGCAAGCCGGCAAAAAATGTGTACATAAGTTTTGGTAAGAAATTCTTAGTGTCAGTCCGGAGTCTGTAAGTCGGCGGTCACGTACCCCCGTGTCTCGGAAAGCACGTTAAGCCGCTGGCCCTGCGCCCAATCCTTCTCCGGTCGTGTCACGCTAGTGTCCCTTTGGAATACGAGGGTAAGGAAATAGAGAGTGCACCTGTGCTTGCGCACACACTTGAGCACTTTAATATATCCTGCGTACGTGGCTGATCGTTGAGATTGGCCACTGTAGCTGTAATCGGTTGGATGATATTAGATAGGGCTCTAGATGTCGAACGGTTCTAAAGAATAATATTACAAAATTATGTATGTCGAATAGGTTTCTTTGATAAAATCTACTTATTTCTTTAAACATTTTGGTCTGACTCTCTCAAACACTATTTTTTGGGTTTTTGAGGACATTGTAAATTAAACAAGAAATTATTATGTATTATTTACAAAACATAATATATGTACAGAAAAGGATAACATAACAAAATTATACAAAGATGGAAATAAATCGTTTCAAAAGCTTTTTTTTTAATAACAAAAGCTCTCACTCTTCATAACTAAATAAATAGGATAAATTGCTGAACCAAGCTATAGAGGGTGCTACATAAATAACTAACTGTTGTGATCGTCCATGACCTGCTTAGAATACTAAAGGAAACATTCTATATGTATACCTACTTTTTCAGGTGATAGGTGAGACGACAGATACAGACAGTTACCATCGGCGCAGGCGCTACTTCACTTTAAATAAACATAGTTAACGAGGCCTTTTAACTGTAATTACACGATATCATAGACAGACGTGTCATTCACCATAACTGTACGGTACGTACTGCGGTAGTACGAAAACCAATTCTAAGGGTTAGGGTGGAACCCTAATAACTATATGTAGGGCTGTGTAGGAGGACTCGACCATATTATAGATTACTAACTAACGAGATAAGTTTTGCTAAGCCGATGTCTGATCTCCACTAATCCACGACACGTGGATGTAAGAAAACTTGCGGGAAGAAAATGATATGAGAATAGTAGGTTCAAAGAACGAAAAGGTTCGTCAATGGACAACATTTCAAAATTGCTAAGCTATAAAACAAAAAATATCAATTCTCTATTTACTTTTCCGCTGCTCGAATATATATTTATTTATTTTTTATATTGCTTATTTTCTGAGAAAAAAACTAAAATCTAAAAAACGTAAGATGACGTCATCGGACGGCAGAATGTAAAATATTTCTTTGCTTAGCACATTATAGTTTTAAATTTACGAAATGCCAAACCTGTGACATGCAACTGTCAAAAAAAAAACAACTTGTCAACGTTGAATGAATGAGTGACGTTGACAATGTTGACACTAGTATTATTTACCTTTGACAGTAGTAGCTTTTTTTATTAAAACAATGATATGCAAAGGAATATCGCTGTATTCAGCCGTCCGATGACGTCATTTGGCGCTTACGTCTATTTAGAATATAAAGAATTTCAATAATTATTTTATGTATGAAAATGGCCAAATTTTGAAAAAAGAAAAAATAAGGGTCTGTTCATTTTATGTCTATTTTCATATAAAAAAACAATATGCACATGTTAAAAATATGAAATGTTGTCCATTTTTAAATTGATTCGTTTGATATGCTATGAGCACTTATTACCTTTAATTTGTCAGAGTAATACCTGTTGCACAGAAAATTATGATTAACTGCTAGATCAAAAAGTTCTGATATGTTTGTAACATTGATTCCTTTTGACGTAAACAAAATTTAAAGAAGGTTGGCAGATCTTTTTGAAACGGTATGTTGGTATAACTGATTCTTGCCCTGCAAGCGAAAATTTACCTTAAGGTGACGAACCTTTTTATTTTCTGTACCGTACATACAAAGGAAACCTTAGTTTGGGACCAGGACAATGTGTGTGATGTTGCCTCAATACAGATATTATTGTTATTTGTTTCCAAATTTTTCTTTTTTTTTTTGATACGACATTCTTAAATTGTTTGATGTTTTGTCGACTGCTACAATATTTCGACTATTTTAAAAGAGAAAAAGAAAATCACAAAAATAAGTGAACAAAATAAAAAGATAACATATATTTAAAGTACATTTTAAACACAGTGCCTGTGGAAGTATCGCCAAAACGTTGGCAGCTTAACATAGTAGCTGGAATGAGATATTGTTTTTGAAGTGTAATTACCTACCGTTTCATTATTACATACATCACAGAAGGAAGGCAGACACGTAGTGTTTTGACTCCTGAAAGTTATAATTTGGTGGCTACCGGTAGGTGCCATTTCTTAGTCGCTTCGAGTATGTTTCCTTTAGCGACGCCATTGGTTTAAATTGTTAGCTACTAAACCAAAAACCGGCCGCATTTAGCGATATCCAAAATTTCAAGTGCACAAATAAACTAAAAAAGACTTAGTTAAAAGTAAATTAATTTCTTGCCGGATCATCTCGTCAGAATCAACTTTCCGATTCCGGTGGTAGAATCACATTATATTTATTCATTTCTTAGTATATTTTTTGTATCGACATATATGTTTAATTACATGTTTAATATACATAGCCATAATTTATATTTTTCATGTATGACGATTTGTAAGAGCTGTATATGAGCCTATGCAAATAAAGTACTTTTGAATTTTGAATTTAATGAAACTAATAAAAATATACTACCTAAGTGTTAATAAAATCTAGTTTAGTAAAGTATTATTACATTATTATTAATTTAATAAAATGTAATAGGGTTTTATGCCTCTAGGTTCTAGCCCTTTTGATTCTTCAACATTGCCATATCCAAATAAATAAATCGCGCCGTTTTCTAAGTTCTTGCTCGAAAGCTACTTCGGAACACATGTTAAGATGCTCATAGCTGGTCCGGTACAAATTCTTACAGACCCGAGAAGTTGATTAAGAAATAAATGAGAACGAAAGCTTGTGAAACCGAGGGGCTTGAGGGATAATCTTTTGGTCCATTATTTGTTATTACACGTGTTCCCTAAATGGTTTCAGTGGATCTTCTGATGAATTTGTTATTATAGCCTACTTTATCAGTTGGCTAATCGCTGAGATATTTTGTCATACTTAAGGAAAGTGAGAGATTAGTGTTTTGTACGCGCGTATATGGTGATTTCAACATGCGCGCTTACGCGTGCGCTACTAATTTACTAAATTATGTTATTCTTACCTATTGCTATAGTGTCGATATCCGTATCGATATCCGATATAAGCACTGAAAGCACTGAATATTGGAAAAGACTACCTCGACTAGAACAGTCTAAGGCGTTGATACAGGCGTTCAATCAGAGACGAGCTGTAGAAATAATAAAACTGAGTAGAGGACATGTTAGGGCACTCGCTCGGTCCCTCACAGGGCACTGCAAATTAAACAAGCACCTGCACAACATGGGCCTTTCAGATACCAAAATCTGCAGGTTCTGTCGCGAGGACGAGGAAACGATTATCCACGTACTCGGCGAGTGCATAGCGCTGCACCGCTGCTGAAGCCGGCACCTAGGAGCACACATGATCTCAGCAGACGAGATCAAAAGCTCCCCCATCAGCTCCATTCCCGGGTTTATCCTGGAACTGGAGCTACATGAGGTGCTGTAATAGGTAACGGGGCTGCCACAATAGATCATCTACTGGTCGCAGTGGCTATGAGACGCGGGGCTCACCCCATTTCTAACAAATAATAATCGATATCCGTAACACAAGTGCTTAGGCTACTTAGTACGAATCAGGTCAACATATGAGATGTTGTGAGAAGAAGTAATGAAAACAGAGTGTAATCATTACTGTGCCTGTATGCAATATGCAGTTTGCCGCAATGGCTTATATACGATCAATCTGAACGACCCGTTTGGAACAGTGGTAGTGAACGCTGCCTTTGTCCGAGGGTTGCGGGTTCGAATCCCCGCACAGTACAAACATTTGTGTACATGAACATGTCTGTTTGTATTGGTCTAGGGTGTTTTCTATGTATTATAAGTATGTATTTATAAAAGAAAAGTATTTAATGTATATGTTTGTAATCCCACTGTTGATTCTGATATCCGTAACACATGTGTTTGAGCTACCTATCTCGGAGTCAGATCAATGTATGTGAAATTGTGTGTTGTGAACTATTTATTTATTTAATCTTATCAATGTTGGTCTAGTGGTTAAGTACCGGGCCGTGATCTCAGGGTCCCGGGTAGAGCAAAAACAGTGGGAGAGCCACGCTTCGACATGAATGGGCCGGCTCGACCGGAGTAATAATTCTCACAACATCTCATACGTTGACCTGATTCCGTACTAATTAGCTTAAGCACTTGTGTTACAGATATCAGACAACAGAGGAACACAAATATATACTTAAATACATATATTACACCCAGACACTGAACAAACACAAGTGTTCATCGCACGAATGTTTGTCCAGGGTGGGGATCGAACCCACGACCTTTGGCGTAAGAGGCAGGGTCACTACCAATTGCGCCATCCGGTCAGTCTAAAACCGGAGTAATACCACGTCCTCACAGAAAACCTGCGTGAAGCAGTGGATGCGCAGTGTTTCGCTGCGTGAGTGAGGGTACCGGAGGCCCAATCCAGAGGAGGGGATGTTAAAAGGTAAGCAGCGCACTTGTAACACCGCCGGTTTTGCAGGTGTCCATGGGCGGCGGTAATCGCTTACCATCAGGTGATCCGTCTACCTCCTATGACATAAAAAAAGTATAATTCGAATCTTTGAAATATTGCTCGGGTTTGTGATCACCAATCCACATTAAGCAAACGTGGCGATTAAGCCTAATCCCATCGTGGTAGCGATAACTGGATTTCTATGATCACATTTGCGCTGCAGTGGGACAGTATATAGGCTGATACTTTATTTTACACTTTTATACCTTTCCACAATTGCAGACAGCATGCGGTCGTTTCAGCAAACGCGCTTATACGTGCTCTATTAAATTACTAAATTATGTTATTTTTACCTATTGATATAGCTTTCGATTATTATTGTGTCTGTATGCAATGTGAAGTTTGCAGCAATCGCTTATATACGGACAATCATATTTTTCCGCAATTGCATTCAGCATGCTACAAAACATGCTTTAAAAACACCGGACGCACGTTTTTTTTTTTATATATTAAAGGCGGACAAACGAGCAAGCGAGTCACCTGATGGAAAGTAATCATCGCCACCCATGAACATCTGCGAAGTTGCCGGCCTTTTTTTAAAAAAAGAGTACGCTCTTTTCTTGAAGATACCACAGAACTGAGGTACGTGGTAGAAAGTTCCGGGAGAAACGCACAGTATTAGACCGCCATCCATCGAGATGATGAGAATGGAATGACAATCGCTTGCGAGTGGATCGTATACGAGATATTTCGGCATATTCTCTCAAACTGGTTGTGTCACTATCAACATAGATTTTGATGGCTTGCTCTTATAGTTTCAAAGAGCGTCAACGCCCGTAACTACTTGGGCGTGTGCCAATAGGCGCGCCTATACGCGCCTATACGCGCTTACACGCGCGTATAAAACACTAATCTGTTGACCGTGGGAGAGCCACGCTTTGGCATGAATCGGCCGGCTCGACCGGAGTGATACCACGGCCTCACAGAGAAGCAGCACTGTGCTGTGTTTCGCTGCGTGAGTGAGGGTACTGGAGGCCCAATCTGGGGGAAAGGGGAGTTTAAAGGCAGCACACTTGTGACTCCACTGGTGTCGCGGGTGTAAATGGGCGGCGGGAAATGCTTACCATCAGGCGATCCGTCTGCTCGCCTGTTTCCTATTACATAAAAAAGCGACCTTATACGCCCGTATAAAACAGTAATATGAGTCCGTCCGTTTGAAACTTTTACTTAAAGTTTTTTTCGTAATTCATTATTATTAAAGTCTTTTTTCTTTCTATATAAGCTTATTTTCTTGATCATCATCATCATCATTATCATCAGCCCATTTAAGTCCCCACTGCTGGGGCACGGGCCTCCCTCAATCATATGAGGGGTAATTGCCATACTCACCACGCTTGGCAGACGGGTTGGCGAGGGTTTTGATAAATGCAGAGTTTTCCTGGGTGCTGATGATCATGCCAGCAGCTTTACCTTAGTCGCCTTTTACGACACCTCGGTAAGAGTGAGGGTGGCCTATTCTACTCTGCCGGGGACCACACGGCCAACTCACTCACTCTTGATACTCAAGTGATATTGAAAATAAATAGTTCCAAAAAAGTCAAAATCAGAGCCACTCGATAAAATCTACGTGATAACCCATTCAACGCATTATAAATAATTTACTAGGTTAGTTTAGTTTAAAATTATACCCTTTACCGATTCTTACATTAGGTAAAATTACATTGCAACACTTCGAAAAATAAAACAAAAAGTGCAATGAAAATATCCCAAAATACGAATTTAAAAAGTATTAAATGCATCGGTCAGTTCTCAGAAGTACCGAACCTCCGAATTCTCAAAATTAAACACAATGATTGTTGGAATGCAGAGCAAAACCTCACGAGCGCTCATTATTTCCAACATAAACATGCCAAAGTAAACAATTAACGAAATATGAACAATGAGTGCAGTAGACTGGTAATATCTTGCAAGCGAACGCTACCTTTATCTCGGTTCTTAACTTGAACAGTAGCACCATTGTAGAGGAAACATATATTTACACTAAACGACTTTGGACAATTTGTTTCTTTTTTTTTAAGTTTTGCTTCATTTTTGTTATGTGATGGTAGTGGCAGGCAGACAGCAGACGGATTACCTGATGGTAAGCGGTTGCTGTCGCCCATGGACACCCGCGACACCAGCTGCCAACCTTCAAACCCCCTTTCCCCCGGATTGGGCCTCAGGTACCCTTACTCACACAACGAAATACAGCACAGTGCTGCTAAATTGCAAATTATTGTAAACGGACATTTTAATGTACACGGAACAAAATACAATTATTTTTATAAATATGGATAGGTACTGTTACTGTAATGTGTTGGAGTGACTTCATTGACATTTATTTCAGTATAAATTACGATGAGTAACCGAAGATTCACAATCCTGGCGAAGCACACGGCCGCACCTCCAGTCAGCTTGTGACAACAGCCGTTTCAACTCAGTCTTAACGGAAAAGCTGTAAGTAAGTAAACGCCCTGTTGGTCTAGTGGTTTAAATACCGGGCCGTGATCTCGGAGTAGGTACTGGGTTCGATCCCGGGTCGAGCGAAAAGTATGTTTCGAATTTTTTGAACACAGCTCGGGTTTGTGATCACCAATCCGCATTTGGCAAGCGATTAAGCCTAAACCTATCATATATAGTCGCAATAACTTGATTTCTATGATGGAGGCATTTGCCCAGCAGTGGAACAGTTTATAGGCTGATACTTTATGTACTTATTTATAAAAAGAATCATGGGGGGTCTCGTGTACATTAATTATCTGCTCAGGACTGCTTATAACTTTCCTTCGGCATGAATGTCCCGGCTCAGCCTTATAAAAACCAATATGGACCTGTGTTTCGTCGATACAGAGAGTTGCTGGAATCCCAATCGGGTAGTGTTGGAGAATTTCAGGGTTCTGATTCCTGATGTTTCTGATGTCCTCGGGCGTCAATCAGTCACCATTAGGTGATCCGTTTGGTAATTTACCATCTATCGAATCAAATCTTATTACTCCCCTAGCTTAGTCACAAAGAAACAAGAAATCTTCACTTTGGTTGATCCTGCGGAACTTCTTGTCGGTCATTGACCTGAAGTTAAAAATTTTACTTAAAATCAGTAAAATCGCAACATGTAAAGACATCAACAAAAGACACAGCTGCGGTTACAGCGTGTAATACTGCCGGTAGAGGGCGCTATCAAAACATAATGCGGAGATAAGCGCACTCCATGAATCCTATTCTAGTTGCATTGTATATTGTTGCGTTTTGTTAGGATTGCACTTGAGGATTTGGAGACTTGAGATCGTAGGAGTTAAAGCAAAGCTACCTTTATAACTAAGGATCAGTAAAAGACGCTTGTGCAAGCTAGAACTGTGGGCTTGGGCAAGGCCATTTTTATTTTTCCTATTCGTTTTAGTTCTAACCATTTTGTAGACATGACGATCACTTAAGTATTACCAACTACAGACGCTGGTGCAGTTATAATTTTAACATGATTGTTAATGGTTTATATGTTATATAACAATCTTTTGCAATTTGTTCTTAAGTAAATAACACACTTAGAAATTTCATCTCGTGTTCAGGTGGGACTTGAACCCGCATCTTCCACAATCCGGGTGGAGGTCCTACCAATTACACCACGGAACGCGTTACTAAGCCGACTACAATTTTTAAGTTCTTGATTCGACATGAGCTTTCGATAGTCTCATCAATAGTGTGGGTATATTTACAATATCCAGTGGAAATATTATTGCATATATTTGATTACTAGTTAAGATGAGACTGCTAAATCAATAGTTGATTAATTTATACCTATGATTATTAATTTAAATTTACTTATGATTGTTAATGCTTTGTAAGCTCGTCTTTTAATTAATATTTCAATTAACCATGAAATACTGCTGATTTGTTCCACACAACGTTTTACTGGAGCTGGAAAACCGATGTACTAACTTTTAGTTAGTATCCATGCCTAATTAAAATGCTTTTTCATTCATCACTCATTCAACTCACACACCTATGGTACTCATTGTAAAAAATATTTTTTTAATTGACTACAATTTGGTACTGTCAGATATTTTCTTAAAATAAATAAAAAGATAATTGTACTCGTAAAGTATCAGCCTATAAACTATCCCACTGCAGGGCTAAGGCCTCCATCATAGAAATCAAGTCATCGCTACTATGATGGGATTAGGCTTAACCATCACGCTTGCCAAATGCGGATTGGTGATCACAAACCCGAGCTTTGTTCGAAAAATTCGAAACATACATTTCGCTCGAACCGGAAATCCAACCCAAGACCCCGAGATCACGGCCCGGTACTTAAACCACTAGAGCAACAGGGCGTGGTCATTCTACTCGTACTGTACTTATAAATGACTCTTAGTTTGACAAAATATTTTTTATTCTAATAATTGGGAGGTTCCATGGTTGATGAAAATGCTTGATCAAAAGAATACGGGTTATGTATGGTAAATATTTTGCAAAAAAACCCTTACTATGTAGTTAATAAAACAGTCAAAGAGTTATCTTTAACTGTTTCACTAAGTAAAAAACTGGATACAAATTCTAAGGAGATTCTCGGATTTTAATTTATTTTTGTTCCAAATATGAAAGTGCCGGCCAAAAAATATTTTTGCTGTATTCTGTTAGGACTTGTCACCCTGACGTTAAATTTTCTAGATTTGGCATAGCAAAAAGGCCACTCACCAAGTTAAAAGTACGCTAAATGGTTGTATAAATAAAAAAATAAATTTAAAATTTAAAAATTTTCGACATAAATGAAATTCCAAATTGTTCATACGTAGGACAGTCAACAGCAATTTCAATTTTCTTTTTTTATGTGACAGGTAGTAGACGAGCAGACGGATCACCTGATGCCTGATTGCCGCCGCCCATGGACACTCGAGATACTAGTGGAGTCACAAGTGTTCTGCCAACATTTAAACCCTCCTTTCCCCCGGATAGGGCCTCCGGTACCCTCACTCACGCAGCGAAACACAGCAACTGTGCTGTGAGCACCGGCGTGAGCACTGGCTCACGCCGGTTTTCTGTGAGGCCGTGTCCACTCCAGTCGAGGCGGCCCATTCATGCTGAAGCGAAATTATTTATGGAGTTCTAAAAATTTCGACGGGGGTTTTTAATTTTTATAGTTTATTTTTTATTTTTTGCTTTTTCAAGAGACTTATTTTTATTTTACAAAAGTACAAATCAGTTCCTTTCAATAGGTATCGCACTTAATTATTTTTATAATCTATTATTGCGATATTTTACTGAGGCAGCCATCTTAGATTTGAAATTATTCATAGTTTCAAATCTACTAATTCTACTACTCAAACCCTTTTATTTGATACGTTTATCGAGGGGGGTTGTCATACAATATGCAAATCCGACATTTTGGATCTATTTTCATCTAGCATATCTCTCTAAGGACACTCCCAATAAATCAAACAAAAAATACAACAAATACAGACACGACGACTTATAACACCCCGTCGATTTTTGTTAAGGGGTAAAAATGGCTTGAAATCCCAAAAAATAAATTAACCACAAACTGATGCACAGATCGCGCGAATGGAGGAGTAGCAGCAGAAAAGCGGACCTCGGGCTCCGGAGCAACAGCATAGGGCACAACACAGACATACCGTACATAACCGTGGGAGAGCCACGCTTCGGCATGTATGGGCCGGCTCGACCGGAGTTACCACGGTGTTTCGCTGCGGGAGTGAGGGTACCGGAGGCCCTATTCTGGGGATAGGGGGGTTTAAAGGTTGGCGTCGCATGTGTCCATAGGCGGCGGCAATCGCTTACCATCAGGTGATCCGTCTGCTCGTCTGCCACCTAATACATAAAAGAGACAAGACGCTAAGATGATGATGATGATGAGAATAAGGCAAAAAAGAGTGCACTTATGTTTGCATACACTCCTGTACACTAAAAATATCCTGCGTACGAAGTTAATTCGACCGATATATATTATCAAACAAAAAGTTTAACCCTGTTAATTGCACCGATGGTGTAACGACCCACGCAGTTAGAGTTAATTGTATAGCCAGGTTAACTGAAAGTTATACTTAAAGGCTGCACTTAAAGTATAAGAGACAGCGGATACATAAGGATATCCTCTTTATTGGTTCAAGTGCTGGCCGAAAAAAAATGATTCTGTATTCTGTAGGACTTGTCCCTCTGAGTATTCAATCCTACGGCACCAAAGCTGTGGGGTTTGGATTTATTTGAGGTCAAAAATCAACATCTCCATACATTTTCAGTAAAAGAACTAACAACTTTTCTTATGTCAAATTTTGAAAATTGAACATCGGGGGACTCTTTTTGGCTGGCACTTTTATATTTGGACCAAAATGTTATGAAAATCCAACCTCCTTTGAACTTGTACCCAGTTTTTGGCTCAGAATAAAACAGGGAATGTGATCTGCTAACCCGCTTTTGTGCTGTGTGATAAATACAATACGAGTGTTGTTTCAGTAATCGTGGTTCATTTGCTGTTAGTTTTTGAAAAATTCCATCGTAAGCTAAAAATAGGCTATCACCATCGGTTCAAGAAATTACGTCATAAGCAAATAAATTTGAACATTGTCGCTCCAGCACGGCCGCTAGCTGTCGGCTATCTGACGTTGTGGCTCCGCGCTGCGGCTTATAAAGGGTCCACGGCTGGTGTCGTGCGCAAAACTCGTTGAGTGAGACGGGGAACTTGTGTGAGAGGGACAGTATTCGAGCCCGAGAAATACAGTGATCACTTCAAGGAAATTTTGAGGTTTGCTCGATTTCCCTGAGATTGCATAATCAGATTCTCATAATATGGAGACACTGAGACCACCTCAGGATTCTTTTAAACGAATAGTTCCTGTAATTTCGGTTGCATCCAAATTCAGGAGCCCCAATCCTGAAGTTGGATGCAGGCGTTGAAGTCTGGTAATTACTGTGAAGCGACTGCCGTCTGGTCGTTGTCGTGTGGTCCCCGGCAGAGTAGAATAGGCCACCCTCACTCTTACTGAGGTGTCGTAAAAGGCGACTAAGTTAAAGCTGCTGGCATGATCATCAGCACCCAGAGAAGGAAAACTCTGCATTTATATCTAAACACTTGCCAACCTGTCTGCCAAGCGTGGTGAGTATGGCAATTACCCCTCATGTGATTGAGGGAGGCCCGTGCCCCAGCAGTGGGGACTTAAATGGGCTGACGATGATGATGATGTTGATGACTGCCGTCTGAACTTTGAAGCCCTTACCAGGGGAACCAGATCATCTGAATCACGGTTACACGCTACAGAAACTATCCGAAACGTACAGGTTTCCTCACGATGCTTTCCCTCATTACCGAGCTAATGGTAAAAATACCTACGTACCTAGATTTGAAAAATCTAGAGGTGCATGCTCGGATTCAAACCCGGTCCCCCCGTTTGGAGGCGCGTTCTGAACCACTTAGCTACCATCGTATTTTTTTTTATTGCGAATAATACTCAGACGAGCATGCGGCCCATCTGATGGTAAATGGTAACTGCCGCTCATAGACATCAACAATGCCGGAGCAGTCATGCCGTTGCCTACCGTATACCATGTAAATCGGTAAAGTATGAGCATATATTTTGTACTTAAGTAAATAACACACTTAAAAATTTCATCTCGTGTTCAGGCGGGACTCGAACCCACACCTTCCACAATCCGGGTGAATGTACTACCAATTATACCACTGAACGCGTTACTAAGTCGACGAAATTTGTAAGTGCTTGATTCGACATGAGCTGTCGATAATTGGTAGTACATTCACCCGGATTGTGGAAGGTGTGGGTTCGAGTCCCGCCTGAACACGAGATGAAATTTTTAAGTGTGTTATTTACTTAAGAATAAATCGCATAAGATTGCTATAAAATATCAACTATTGATTAAGCAGTCTCATCTTAACTGGTGGTCAAATATTTGTAATAATATTTCCACTGGATATTGTAAATATACTACAATATTGATGAGACTATCGACAGCTCATGTCGAATCAAGCACTTACAAATTTCGTCGACTTAGTAACGCGTTCAGTGGTATAATTGGTAGTACATTCACCCGGATTGTGGAAGGTGTGGGTTCGAGTCCCGCCTGAACACGAGATGAAATTTTTAAGTGTGTTATTTACTTAAGAATAAATCGCATAAGATTGCTATAAAATATCAACTATTGATTAAGCAGTCTCATCTTAACTGGTGGTCAAATATTTGTAATAATATTTCCACTGGATATTGTAAATATACTACAATATTGATGAGACTATCGACAGCTCATGTCGAATCAAGCACTTACAAATTTCGTCGACTTAGTAACGCGTTCAGTGGTATAATTGGTAGTACATTCACCCGGATTGTGGAAGGTGTGGGTTCGAGTCCCGCCTGAACACGAGATGAAATTTTTAAGTGTGTTATTTACTTAAGAATAAATCGCATAAGATTGCTATAAAATATCAACTATATATTTTGTATCTGTTTGCTGGTCCTTAAAATTAAAATAAAGTTATCAAAGAAGTTAGCAAAAATCGCGTATAGTGTACTTTAAAATTTAAAGTTTTCTAAATTCCCTTTTGCCGCGTTAACTGATCCTGACATGACGATAAAGGGAGTACAACGGAATAGAAAAGCTGCGCTACAAACAGAATTGTCATTTTCGAAAAAAAAAAAGTCCCACAGACGAAGACATATAACCAGCAACATGAGAAAGACATATAACCAGCCCTGACACAGCTTTAATGCATCTCTATACGGGTGCGGAAGAGAAAGAACGTCGCCCAGCACGTCATCTCAGACTGACGGCTTCGAGCGGTTTTTAGAGTTCCGTAGCCAAATAGCAAAAATCGGAACAATTATAGATTCGTCATGTCTGTCCGTCTGTCCGTGTGTGTGTCCGTCCGTATGTCACAGCCACTTTTCTCCGAAACTATAAGAACTATACTAATGAAACTTGGTAAATAGATGTATTTTGTTAACCGCATTACGATGTTTACATAAAAATTGGAAAAAATAAAAAGATGGGGGGGGGGTCTCCATACTTGAAACTGAAACTATTTTTTTTTTCATCAAACCTATACGTGTGTGGTATCTATGGATAGGTCTTTAAAAATGATGTTGAGGTTTAAACATCATTTTTTTCTAAGCACAATAATTTGTGCAAGAGACGCTCCCAAAGTGTTAAATTGTCTCTCCCCCCCCTCTCTAACTTCTATAATAAATTAATTATAAAACTAAAAAAAATATATGATGTACATAATCATGAAAACTAAAAACGAAAATTGGTTTTAAATAGATATAGTGAGTAGTTTTTTTTTAATACGTTATAAACCGTAAACCGCAATTTACCTTCCATATATCTTACTTGCTGCTACGGAACCCTTCATGGGCGAGTCTGACTCGCACTTGGCCGGTTTTTAAAATATGGCTTTCTATGTAAATACTAAGTCTGGTTAGGTAGCACGTCAGTGGGGAGTACATAATGATGACGATTTGACATTTATTTTAGCTAGGTACCTTTTCTAAATTTTCATGCTGGCTGTAGGTTTCACTAATTTAGTAACAGAACCACAATTATTACTCAAGGTACACGCTCTCGCTGTCGTTCGGTGACAAGTGACCGGACTAGGTGAGCGAGTGAAGGACTGCTCCTACCGATCTTACGTCTTTTCAATATTCGTGCTGGCTGTAGGGTTCACTAATTTAGTATTAAAACCACAATTACATCTCCAAGCACACGCTCCCGCTGGTGTTCGGTGACGAGTGTACGGACCGGGTGAGCGAGTGAAGGATTTCTCCCACCGGTCATCGTACAAACAAGCGCGTGGCATTTATTATTTACTAGCTTTTGCCCGCGACTTCGTCTGCGTTCACACAATATCTTTATAAATTATAGCCTATGTGTTATTCTGATCTATAAGCTACATTACTGTAAAGTTTCATTAAAATCCGTTTAGTAGTTTTTGCGTGAAAGAGGAACAAACATCCATCCATACATCCATCCAAACAAACTTTCGCCTTTATAATATTAAGTAAGGATTTATTTAAAACTTTATTGCACAAAACGATACAATACGCGAACTTAATGCCCAGAGGCATTCTCTACCAGTCAACCTTTGGATCATGCAGAAAGGAAAATGGTGCGGCGAAAAGAGGACTTATGTAATTATTACAATTTCCAAACAATAATGGCAACATAAACTTAATATTGTTGTAATAGAAATACGTTTATACCTAATTCTGATTATATAATAAAATACTTATAAATTATACGTATAATAAAATAATACAAAATTGTAAAAAAAATGAGAATCATAAAATGAATATGTATGTAGACATATAATATATTTATATATAAATATATATGTATAAACAAGCAACTAAGTCTTATCTTAAAAGTAGAGATGCGAAAGTATGCTCACGTACCCTTTTTGAAGGCATCTTTGTTATGAGCGGTTTTGATGGTAATAGGCAGCGAATTCAAAAGCAGTATAGCCTGCACGGTGAAGGAGTTGGTGACGAACGAGTTTATTAAACTTTAATAGACAATTACACTGGCCACAAGCAGAATTTTTAAATAGCTTTAAGTCTACAACTTGGTCCTGCCATCCTAAGCCTGTCGGTGAGGGAAACCATTAACTCGGTTATGGGATGGGTAAGCGAACATTTTTTTTCTTATTTCCCAAGCCGGCCACTAACCGGTGTCGGCGCTAGTGCCGTTTTTTTTCAAAACGCCTAATATCCTTCTGGGAAACCGGGATCAGGTGATTTTTTAAAGTAGGTAATTATTTTGGTGGAGTAGTTTAACTGAGATTTAAGACATTTATTTGATGTTTTCGCACTAGAATAAGCGCGTATGATATAGTATGTAAGGGATAGATGGCAGACGAGCAGACGGATCACCTGATGGTAAGTAATTGCCACTGCCCATGGACACCTACAACACCAGTGGAGTCACAAGTGCGCTGCCATCCTTGAAACACCCATTTCTCCTGGATTTTCTTGTAAAGTAAAAAGTAAAGTATCAGCCTATAAACTGTCCCACTGCAGGGCAAAGGTCTGCATCATAGAAATAAAACTATCGCTGCTATGATGGGGTTAGGTTTAATCACCACGGTTGTCAAATGCGGAATGGTGATCACAAACCCGAGCTATGTTCGAAAAATTCGAAATCCAACTTTTTGCTCAACCTGAGAATCGAATCCAGGACCCCGAGACCACGGCCTGGTGCTTAAACCACTACCAACATTGTTTAATTTTGTATTAAATAAATTCTTACCTTAATTTTCTCATTTTGTATTCCAGTATGTTAATGTTTGTTATGTTGTTTTTTTTTGTACTTAGCCGTTTCCACAATAAAGAACTTACTTACCTACTTATACTAGAAGCGAGTCGAGAACATATTTACAACTCAAACCCGTAAGAGGAGATTGTTAAAAGTTTTGTACGAATATAATGTCAACGTGAGTCCCGTGCATTTTGCATACAATTGCATCTTGGAACTAGAAGACCGGTAGAGTAGACATGTTATTTTTTCAATGTGATATCACATAAAAGCGAAGTGGACGGACTTGAATAGTTTTTTGTGTGCACTAAGCAAGCTCATCTTCAGAACCAGGCGCAGGTTCTGAAGATGAGCTTGCTTAGTCTCGAAAGATAGTGATGATCCTTGTTTGGATTCAAAATTCTGAATCCAAAGCTTTACTGCAACTGGTCTGCTTCGGTTTACCTCATAATATTTATTTATTATTTCTTTCTTTTTATTTCGTGTTACAATTAAACTGGTATGAGGATGATACAACATTGTATAAAGTTTAGCGATTAAAAAAAATCTGCGATAAAAACGGACTTCAAAAACGAACGAACCAAAAAGTGTAAAACAATAATTTTATCACTTTATTAAATAACATTTTATAACATTACACTCGACAAAAGGTTTCGAATTGAGAACCTCCTTTTTTTTCGTCGGTTATAAAGTGTAACTGTTGAGTTTCTTGCCGGATCTTTTTAACCAGAAATCACTTTGCGAGCTGGTGGTAGAAACGCATTATGCGTTAATTAATTTTTTTACTATATTTTATGTATTGATACAAGGTGCCCTGTGTACTATTATATAAAAAAATATGTCAATAAAAAACTTCATTACAATAAAATATACTATACAATAAAAAAAGTCTAATACAACTAAAATAAATTAAAATTATGTCAAATTAAACATGAAATTATATAAATAAAAAGTCATCATCATCATCATCATCATTTCAGCCAATAGAAGTCCACTGCTGGACATAGCCTCCCCCAATGTTCTCCACACAGATCGGTCCTGTGCCTCCCGCATCCAATGGGTTCCTGCGATCTTCACCAGATCGTCGGTCCACCTTGTAGGAGGCCTGCCACGGCTGCGACTTCCTGTACGTGGCCTCTACTCGAGGACCTTTCCGCCCCAACGGCCGTCTGTTCTCCTCGCTATGTGCCCTGCCCATTGCCACTTGAGGGATGCAATCCTTTGGGCTACGTCTGTGACCTTAGTTCTCCTGCGGATCTCATCATTTCTGATACGATCACGCAGGGAGACTCCGAGCATAGCCCTCTCCATTGCTCTCTGGGTGACTTTGAGCCTCAAATAAAAAGTAATGAAATAAAATAAGAAACAAAATTACACATCCACTGACTAACGGCCAAAAACAGGCAACTCACCCCCGCCCGCCTCCGACGCAAAGGTGCCCATCACACTCGCCGCATTACCACGTTGAATAGCGATGGCCAGCCTCTGGACCAGAAACGACGTAGAGCGTGAGTCACCTGTCACCTCGCACAATCTACGGCCTATCTCCCACACAAAGTCCCTGGCTTCTGACCCCCAACAGCCCATCGTCTTCACGGCCACAGGCACAAATTGATAAAGGGGCTCCAAATTTGCGTACTTGAGCCTCTTCTCTGAGCTGGCATCCTCCGCAGCCGCTGACGGGGTGCGACTAAGGTGGCTGGCGGCTACAGTGCTGACACAAGTAGCGTCCCAAATCAGGCACTTACCGTTTTTCCAGGGCACCAAAGTCAGCCAGTCCGGCCTCTTTCCGTCAGTTCTGCTCAGGCCGGAAGGCTCGAGCACGCAAGGAACATTTGCAGATACGAGAGCCCTGCGTATCACGTCGTTCAGGGCATGGTACCATGGGAACCTCCCCGCGCACTCCCCTAACATAGAACCGCAAGTGCATTTGTGAGGTTCGCACACCTTGCAGCCCAGGCGCAGAGCCACCGCCACCCGCAGGGAGTCACCATCCAGCAAGGTACCCAGGTGTGGCGAAGGCAGCGCGTGCAACCATGCCCCATCTCTCTGCGATACAGCAAGCAGTCTTGCCAAGTCAGCTCCCACAGGAGGTGAGGGGACAGGTTCTGAAGGCGTGCCCGAGCATTGATGAGAAACTCCGTTCTAGATGTAATGGACTCAGGAACTGCTTCCGGAAAAATGGGAGAACCTAAAAGGTTAAGTTCCGTACGGGAAAGCTCCTTGAGGCCGATAGGATAGCACTGAACTCCGTGAAATGTGTGCGAGCCTCATCACTGCACGGGAAAAACTTGCACTTCGTGGGATTCACCTCCAAGCCCAGGGCCTTAAAACGGGGTATCAGGGTCGCTAGGTCCTGTAGCACTTCAATCGTGCCGTCATCGAGATACCATACGTTGAGGGAGGATTTGAGTTCGGCGATCACTTTATGAATCTAAAACTAAAAACCAAAGGCCCGAGCGGATCTCCCTGCTGGGCTCCTACCTGCGATAGTATCTTATCTTCATTATAAAAAAGGTTAGCGGGTTAGTTTATACACCTGCACAAGGAATGGATACAGAGACGGGATGTTTTCCCTCACCTCACTCAACAATACGTCCCTTTCCAGAGTGTTGAATGCATTCCGGATATCGACCTTTAGTACAATGCTACTCTCGTTCTCAGGATCTAATACGAATGCGCGTGTTGCATGAATAGCCGCTTCGCAGCCCAGGCGAGTTCCAAACCCCACTTGGTGCGGCTGCAAATACCGGGCCATGTTCTCCTTAACGGCGCGGCACGATAACTTTGCAGGTAGATGGCGAAAAACACTTCCGATCGATATCGGCCTTACGCCACCATCCTTCTTTTCCAGAGCGATAAGCGATGCCCTGTACAAGTATGGACACACCAAAGGGTTCAGCTGGCCGCTGAGGAAAAATATTCGACAACCTGGTCAAGCAACCTAACAGCCGCCCTCCATTCTCCCCAGCCGTCACAGAAATCAATTCCTTGAGATGTCCTGGCCGGATCCCGTCCAAGCCCGCTGCCGAACCACTGTAAAAAGAGTCAAGTGCCGACGACACATCCTCCAGCGTAACCGACGCCACCGGGACCGAAGAGTCCGGATCTGAAGGAAAACTGAGAGGACGTGAAGGGTCGGGGTGTTTTGATTTCAAAGCGGCAAGCGTAATGAGGTCCCGTCGTGTGAATGAGTCATCCGACATCAGAAGCCGGACTGCACCCCACAAGTCGCCCTCAAAGACCTTAGCTTCTGTCATTTTCATCATAAATAGTTTTAAATTAGTTAAGTGTATGCCGATTTGTAAGTGCATGTACAAGCCTATGTAAATTCAAATCTGTTAGAGAATTCCTTAGACAATAAGTGTCTAAGGAGAATTCAATCAAAATGGTTTCTAGGTGGCAAGATTTAAGGCTGTAAATTCATCTTATCGTATCGGTGTTTCCGATCCAGTAAAGCGTTGAATTCTTTTAGAAACGTATTTACATAGGTATATCCTTCTTAAAATCCCTGGGACGTGTGTGTCATTTATTCTGGCGTAACAGATGTATGTATAAGTGTACAAGCGACTATGGTCAAATTTCCAAAGGCAAGCCGCCTACTCATTTCCGTCCCAAACAAAATATAGATAGATACACTTTATTCCACAAAGTTTGTCGATCTTAGTCTATGGTATTATACTAGTTCAATTTAGGTGATCTTATCACTAATGGTTTGCGCTCCGAGGAACTATTCAACTTAATGCTAACATCCGCATTTTACTACCGCACCGCCCGCCGTCGTCAGAACGTCCACCCTCACACATTGGAACACAAATGGTCTCGCACAGTACGGTTCCAAAGGAATTTCCTCCCACGAACACTTTGGCTGTGGAATGAGCTGCCATCAGAAGTTTTCCCGAGAGAAAACAGCATGAGGTTCTTCAAAAAAGGAGTGTTAAGGTTTTTATGGGGTTGGCAGCGCGTATGCAGTTCCTCTGGAGTTGCAAATGTCCACAGGCTGCAGTAATCGCTTACCATCAGGTAACCACCGCACGCTTGTTTGCCACTGTCGTAGTATTAAAAAAAATAGCGATCTCTTCCAGACAACCTCTGATAGTGTAATTTGCTAACTCTAACCTTTCCGTACGTCTGCGAATTGTTCGAAAGTTGCGCAGAACATACTCTCGGCGGGGTTTCCCATATTTCCAGGGGAACTTCGTCAGGTATCGACCTGGAAAAAGACGGTGTACTACTCATTCAGAGCTACAAAACTTGAGCTTTGGCTACTAAGTGGATTGTATTGTTAAGATTTACCGTGGGAGACCACTTATGATTGGACCTATTGGTGATTGATTCTAGGGCCTCCCAGGAAACCGGTTGAAACAGTACGTGTTCTGTGTTTCGCCAAGTAGGTGAGGGTACCGAGAGCCTAGTTTGGGGGAAAGGTAGTGGAGCTTAAATATGCAGTGCACTTTCAAGTTGGCGTCGACGTACAGCGATGGCTTAAGATCAGGTGATCAGTCTGCTTATCTACCTCCTTTGACAATTTTGTTTATTCCTTCCAATTGATCTAAAACTATTGGAAATATTTTGCTATTTTGTGTGTAATGGTGATAAATAAATCTGTGCGTCCTGTGAAAAGTGGTACAAGTCAACGTATATAGAATACTTCATCACAAAAAAATCCTCTATTTCTCTGTCTGAATATACATGCAAAAAAATCTCCATGTTTCCGTCTGACCAGACATAATAATAGAGGATTTTTTGTGATGAAGTAGCAAGAAGAAAATCAAATTCGATATAAGTTGACTTGTACCACTTTTGTACACTAGACGCACAGAAATAAGTTTATTTAAAATTATTCAAATAGCCCGCTATTTGAATAATTTGGGGTACCTATTAGTTATACTAGTGGGCAGAAAAAGCACCTTTAAGTTGCCACACAAAGCTTGCTGGAAAAGTGTTTGTTTTATATTTATTTAAGCATATTCACTTGAATGTGTTTGCCGAGAGATTGTAGTCGCGATATTGTTTTAAATAGATCCGGTTTAGTAGCTAAACATTAAAATCATTTCGCGTCGCTAGTGTGCTCTACCCGTCACCTTAAAACAACTAAATCATGGTTTCATGTTCACCAAATACCTATATAATATCTTTGGAGTTCCGGTTTTGAACGGTACCGGAAATGGCATGCTAAAATGATGATGATACCGCGTTCGAAATGTTTCAGCACAACATGAAAGGAGTGATAGCACGGCCTTACAGAAAAATAGCGCGTTGCGTGAGTGAGGATATCGGAGGCCCAGTCCGGGGATAGAGCGCACTTGCTTCGCACAATCGCTTACCACCAGGTGATCTATCTACTCGTCTGCCACTTTTCTCGCAAAAGAAAAAACATTTCTCAGCTCTGGAGTCACACCTTCGCCTGAATCTTCCAGAGAAAGATTTGCCTAATAAATCAAGCTCAATTCTGCATCAAATTAACCGTATTCCACCTTAATTTGTCGCAATGAACGGGTTTTTAAAGCCTTAATCCTGGTCATGAATATTACTGGGAACCCGGATCTTAGCCAAGGAAAAACGTTGAAGAAAAACAATCAGTCTGTGAGAAGTGATGGACACACAGCCACAAGAAATAGCAAGCAACATTTTTGTGACATACTTTCTAGCGGTGTCATGACGTTATATGCTATATTATATCGAAATCGTATGCTATTTATAAAAAAATGAGCATTAAAGTATTATGGTGCCGGGTAGGGCACACTAGCGACGCCACACAATTTCGGGGTTACAACCTTTCGGCAAAATACTTATACTATTTATGTTACCTAATTTTTTATTGAGTCATAGTCATAGTACAATTATTATTTATGTAAATTACATTAAAATTTAAATTACATTACAAATTAAATAAAATTACAAATTCAATTCAACTACAAATGAAATAAAATTACAAAGAAAGTCAGTAAATTAAATTAAAATACTAATGAGATTACAAATAAAATAACTAATTAATTATTTACAAACACTGACTAACGGCCAAAAACAGGCAACTACTATTTATTAAATATAACCATGCAAAAATGTTGGGTCCAATGCGTACGCGAAAAATTAATTCACGCCAAAAGCGGCCACTTTTGGCGTGTATCAATTTTTCGCGTACAAAAACAGACCCAAAATTTGTGCATGGTTATAATAAATAGCATAAGTGTTTGCCTAGAAGTTGTAACCCCAAATTGATTGAAATAAATCCGGTTTAGTAGCTAAAAATTAAAATCGATTGGCGTCGCTAGTGTGCCCTACAGAGAAAACAACGATCAACATTAGGGTGGAGCGTCAATGTTATTTTTCGATTTTGAAATTGGAACTTTCAGTAGAAGTTCTCGGGACTAATAATATTCAAAACAGTAGAATTAATTTGCATGTTCCTTGTCCGTTAAATAGAACATTAAATCGATATTAAAACCACATTTGTTCAACGTGTCACCTATTTATTTCGCTTAGAACTAATGTACATTTTGATTTTATAATAATAATTCTCACAAAATCTCATACGTTGACCTGATTCTGTACTAAGTAGCTTAAGCACTTGTGTTACAGATATCAGACAACAGAGGAACACAAATATATACTTAAATACATATATTAAACCCAGACACTGAACAAACCCAAGTCATCGCATGAATGTTTGTCCAGGGTGGGGATCGAACCCACGACCTTTGGCGTAAGAGCCAGGGTCACTACCAATTGCGCCATCCGGTTTTGCGGTTAGCCAGATATACGGTTCATTTACCTTATAACAAAATATGGGGCATTATGTACCGGCACGTGATTATCTTGAAATATAAAATTACGATATATTATAGATATACGAGTATGATATACGAATGTAATGGCAAGATGGCCAACAAATAGAAAGATCACCTGATGACTGCTGTGTAATGTAGTTTAAGTTGGTGTATAACAACCTTTAAAGTCCCTTTTTCCCCGAATTGGGTCTCCGGTTCCCTCGCGCACTCAATGAAACACAGGGCAGACCCGGCTTCACGCCGGTGTTCTGTTTTTTATGTGACAGGTGACAGTCGAGCCGACCGGATCACCTGATGGTAAGCGATTGTCGCCGCCCATAGACACCCGCGACCTGTGGAGTCACAAGTGCGCTGCCAACCTTTAAACCCCCCTTTCCCCCACATTAGGCCTCCGGTACCCTCACTCACGCACCGAAACACAGCACAGTGGTCGATCTGGCCCATTCATGCCGAAGCGTGGCTCTCCCACGGTTCTGTTAGATGACTTTGGTCAAGCCAGCCCATTAATTCCGAAGCATCAAGCTCCCACGATCAACATAAATTTAAAGTTGCGAATAAATGTACTTTGGAGGCCCAATCTTTAAAGGTGACGGGTAGGGCACACTATCGACGCTAATCAATTTTAATGTTTAGCTACTAAATCTGATCTATTTTAAACAATTTCGGGGTTACAATCTCGTGAATCAATTATTCGCGTACAAAAATGGACCCAACATTTGTGCATGGTTATTTAATATATAGTATAAGTGATTTGCCGAGAGATTGTAACCCCGAAATTGTTTAAAATAGATATAGTTTAGTATGTAGCTAAAAATAAAAATCGATTGGACGTCACTAGTGTGCCCTTCTCGTCACCTTAATACGTAAATGTATTTTTTTTATAAATAGCATACAATTCGTCGCCTTAAACTACTTGTCGGCAGCGCACTAAATCCACTCCTCTAATATTGCCACATGACAACTTGGGCGGCGACGATCGCTTACCCTTAGGTGATACGAATGCTCGTCTACGACCTTTTCTTCTTCTTCATCTTAGCGTGTAATTCCCGGTTGCATCCAAAGTTGTCGCATTGCACCCCAGGGTTCGCTTAAACTATGATTCAAGATTTAGTGGTCTGCGTCGACGACATACTGATGAAGATGACACCAATACTCTTGAACTTCTTCAACTACGTAGAGACATCGGCTCGTTTAGCGCCTTTTACCGTCTATAACACGGTGAATGCTCTGAAGAGCTTTTCTCCCTCATCCCACCTGCCCTATTCCGTCACAGAACTACACGCACCGGACAACGCTGTCACCGCTTCACAATGGAAAACATACCATCACGAACTAAAAAAAAATGGCAGATCCTATTTCTGCCGCACCATCAAGAAATGGAACTCGTTGCCGGTGCATGTATTTCCTTCTTCCTACAATATGGATTCCTTCAAACGAAGCGTGAAGAAGCATCTTGCGGGCCATTAGGCTGAGAAGCGCCAATATACTGAGCTACTATAAAAAAAAATACTAAAAAGTTACATGAAGAATTAAAAATTGAATTATTGGCTTTACATTTGCTTTGTTCGTGTGTAGTTTAAAAGAATTGAGATAAGATCTTGGGAGGACGTCAGACGGAAATTCGTAGATCCAACATCAGTTTAACTGAAACTGTTTAAACTCCGCCATTTTGTGAAAATATATAAAAAAGCTCAGCTGAATATCGCTAAAAAGAGTTCTTTTGTTTTAGATGCCTAGGTTTCTCGGATTAATAATTTTGAGAATAGGTCTTAAATAACTGCCTCGTAATGGCTAGTGAATCGCACTCGTTAGAGAATCCTGGGTTCAATCACAGGGTCGAACCAAAATATTGTACTTGATGTTTTTCCGTAAATGGAACCCGGAATTTATCAGGAGTCAGGAATTCATCGGTCTTGTATAGTTTTTACATTTCTGTGTTAATATATTTTTTTAAAACTATTTCGAAGTACTAATTACATTTCGTGCTGGATGCCAAAATACACTACGGTCGTTGTGTTAGCATAGTAAGTACTTAGTACGAATATTGTTTTTAATTTTTTTAATGTGTAAGTATTGGTGGTCTTTTTTATGTGATAATTGGCAGTCAATCAGACTGATCACCTGATGGTCGTGCCGTGAGGTCCCCGGCAGAGTAGAATAGGCCACCCTCACTCTTACCGAGGTGTCGTAAAAGGCGACTAAGGTAAAGCTGCTGGCATGATCATCAGCACCCAGAGAAGGAAAACTCTGCATTTATATCAAAACCCTCGCCAATTCGTCTGCCAAGCGTGGTGAGTATGGCAATTACCCCTCATGTGATTGAGGGAGGCCCGCGCCCCGGCAGTGGGGACTTAAATGTACGACGATGACCTGATGGTAAGCAATCATTTTAATTATTCATTTATTTTATTTACTTACTTATAAAAACATTTGTAAATACATAATTTGGCTTAATAGTATGTTAAAAACCGATATTAGGTTTGTCCAGATACTAAAGATTGCCGCCACCCATGGATATACCTGGAGCCCAATTCACGTGCTCGTGATATTTTAAAAACATGGCGCGGATATCACCTGAATACCATACAAAAAAAACTGTGTTTGGGTGATATATGTCATATGAAAATAAATATCACGAGCACGAGAATTGGGCTCCAGGTGGATCCAAACAAACATGATGTGGTATTATATAATTTATTTACTTAGCTTAATAGTATGGACCATGATATTGAGTGCAATGAATGAGTGAATTACAGTGATAATTTATAGTTTTATCGCAGACGTATGATAATGGGCTATTACTTACCTAGAAACCTAAATAAAGACGTTATTATACGAGCTGAACTTTCGCACTGTCATTTAATCTGTTATGACTCAGTCAAGTGCAAAGAAACTTTCGACATAAAACAGTTTATTACCAAACTTTAACTTCGCTAATATCTCCCTTACTGCTATGATAATAAGGTTTAGATGGGTGGCAATATTATGCACGTGTCTAGTGGAGATAAGGATGCTTTACCTAATATTAAACTCGTAGTGACCGTTTATTGCTTGCAAGGGAGTGAGTAAGCTTAGCGATGGAGGAATTGGGGTCCAAGCGTGTTCCGGCTTGGAAATAGTATTATGCAGTGAGTTTATTTTAATTGCCTCGGTCACACTATTAAACAACAACTGCAGAAGGGTTATTAATTTGGAAAAACATCCATTGTCAGTTCTGATAAATGTTTTAGTAGAAGCAAAAAGCGTTTTTAGCAGGCATGATAAAGGTCATTTTTCGAGGTCGAAACAATTGCAACATTAGCTTTACGAAATCGTGACCTTGATAGTTTCTCCAAATATAATGACTGACCGGATGACGCAATTGGTAGTGACCCTGCCTCTTACGCCAAAGGTCGTGGGTTCGATCCCCACCCTGGACAAACATTCGAGCGATGAACACTTGTGTTTGTTCGGTGTCTGGGTGTAATATGTGTATTTAAGTATATATTTGGGTTCCTCTGTTGTCTGATATCTGTAACACAAGTGCTTAAGCTACTTAGTACGGAATCAGGTCAACGTATGAGATGTTGTGAGAATTATTATTATTATTATAAAGAAAGTTTAACTGGTAATATCGCTTGACCAAAGCGTTTTTACCAAAAAATATCATTGAAGTTCGATAGGCATCATTACAAAGAAAGTATAGATACAAGAATCTATTTTTGATTTTTTACAGTGGATGTTTTCCAAATAGCAATATTAAGTCAAAAAAAAAATTCTGATTAAAAATTTTGATATTCAGTCTGAAGTCTGGAAGTTGGCAGTCTTGTATACGCACCTTAGAAAGTATTCTATGAAGAGCCATAAAATTTGGCAACCCTAGTTGTACGTGAGATCTAGAGACGAAAAGAGGAGTGATGGCGGACAAACTGCCAGATGGTCCGATGACATCAAGGCTCAAGCTGGTGTAGCATGGTCCAGGAAAACCGACGACGAAGAAAGTGGAGAGAAATTGGAGAGGCATATGCTCTGCAGTGGGTAAACACATGCTGCTGAAGAAGAGAGAAGAAGAAGTTGTACATTACGATAATGTTTAATAAAACAAAGCGTAAAGAAGCGTATAGCGTGTCAGTAAGTATGACAGGAATAATAATAATATCCTCTAACCGATTTCGGCTAAGGCGGCTAATCTCAATCAGCCATTTACGCAGCATAATTATGTTAAATGCAAGTGCACTCTCTATTTATTCCTTTGCCGTCATAATCAGATGGGACACCACCGGTAGTTTTATTTCTAGTAACTTTGTAGAGTACCTAAATCCGTCTGGTTGCTAAGTACAATCTGAAAATTTCTATTAATCTAATCGTGTTAGACATAATGGTGAGAATCGGTTGTACACTTCTAAATCGATGTTGACGCCGTGTATATATAAGTGTGTGGCTAATGGTTCGTACCATTAAAGATTAGAAATTATTTTATTTCATAGAATTTCAACGACAAAAATCACCTAGGTAGAATCTCAACACTGCAGCGTGCAAACACTACAAGTATTCGACAAAGCCGAACTTACTCAAAGTTGCCGGTTTTATTCCGTAAGGCTCCCAGATGCACTATCCTGGATTGTCCCCCTTATATTCGAGGTGACGAACAGTAACGAGAATAACAGTAAAGTAGAGATCATCTAAGCGATGAAATAATAGTAGCTAAATGAATTCCATGGAAATTCCATTTTCCATTCGAAAGTCTTCAATCAGTGCGTCCTACCCGTCATGACATACGGAGCCGAAACGTGGACACTTACGGTACGGCTGGTCCACAAGTTAAAGGTCGCTCAGCGGACTATGGAACGAGCAATGCTCGGCGTCTCTCTCCGAGATCGAATCCGAAATGAGGTGATCCGGCAGAGAACCAAAGTTATCGACATTGCTCACCGCATTAGCAAGCTTAAGTGGCAGTGGGCTGGCCTTATTAGCCGCAGAACCGACAACCGATGGGTAAACGAGTTAAATAAATATGAATAAATAAATATTTCACAACATCACATACATTGATCTGACTCCGAGATAGGTAGCTCAAGCACCTGTGTTACGGATATCAGAATCAACAGTGGGATTACAAATATATACATATAATACTTTTCTATTGTAAATACATACTTACAATACATGGCAAACACCCAGACCAATACAAACAAACATGTTCATGCACACAAATGTTTGTACTGTGCGGGGATCGAACCCGCAACCCTTGTATCAGAGGCAGCGTTCATTACCACTGTTCCAATCGGGTCGTCAGTCAGTTCTGGAGTGGAGACCGCGTCTTGGCAAACGTAATGTAGGGCGCCCTCTGGCTAGGTGGGAGGACGATCTGCGCAGGATGGCTGGCAAGAGCTGGATGCGAGAAGCCATGGATAGATCACAGTGGCGAACAATTGGAGAGGCCTACGTCGTACGTACGTACGAGGATCTGGACAGGCGCCTCCGGATTTTTAAATATACATGCGTATTTATGTCATAACTAACACGACTTTCTTTTAAATATTTAGGATAATAAAAACGACAAAAAATAGGCCAAGTTTAGTACAAAACTTGTTGGGGTATACGAGCATACTAATCGAAAAGATCTATAAATACCTAATATAAATGTGATTAATTGTGCCGTGTGGTCCCCGGCAGAGTAGAATAGGCCGCCCTCTTTCTTACCGAGGTGTCGTAAAAGCGACTAAGGTAAAGCTGCTGGCATGATCTTCAGCAGGATCTTCAGAAGGAACACTCTGCATTTATACTTAAACCCTCGCCAACCCGTCTGCCAAGCGTGGTGAGTATGGCAATTACCCCTCATGTGATTGAGGGAGGCCCGTGCCCCAGCAGTGGGGATTTAAATGGGCTGACGATGACGATGATTATATCATTAGGTGGGCGGTAAGAGAAAACGTCGTGAGGAAACTTGCTCGTTATTCAGGGTTGTGAAGGTCAGACAGAAGTTGCTTCATTGTAATTCCCAAATCACGTCTATGCGTAGCCTGGACTACGCATAGACACGAAACGAAGTGTATCGAGTAGGGAAATTACCCTACTACTTTTAGATGAATAAATTAAATATATAAATAAAAATCTTTATTGATGCAAATAATAGCTTACGAAAAATTACAATTAGAGGAGCCATTAAGTAAGGAGGAAACATTGATGTCTGCGCTCGTTTACATAGAAACTGTGTGACAGACGCCAATTATTCTTCCACAGTTACATATGTTGTAATTTAACTCTGTTGTGTTCTGTAGATATAATTAAATTTTATAACTGTGTGTGTGTGTGTGTGTGCGTGCGTGCGTGCGTGCGTGCGTGCGTGCGTGCGTGCGTGCGTGCGTGCATGCGTGCGTGAGAGCGTGCGTGCATGCGTGCGTGCGTGCGTGCGTGCGTGCGTGCGTGCGTGCGTGCGTGCGTGCGTGCGTGCGTGCGTGCGTGCGTGCGTGTGTGTGTGTGCTTATGTGCTATATGTAAATAATAGAAACACATCATTCTATTTAACTTGTCTTCAGAAGATCTTCAGTTTCAATGTAGGTAAGGTTCTGTAACCAAGGATCTGCTTGACTTTTTTTTATAGATGGTAAATATTTTCGTACTAAATTAAAGATTCACAGTAGATTTTCAATTTAGCAAGATTGGATTGACTAGATTCCGGATCAACCTACGCATCCAATAAAATTAAATGCATTTTCTCTCAAAACATAAATTCGCCTTGCCATACAAATTACATCAACCAGCTGATCAGTTTTGTATGGGAAGGTGATTTTTTCTAAGATAAGACTCTCATGTTTGTTTCCATAGTATAATGCCCTCGATAAGCTTGCCTAATGCGGATTGGTGATCACAAAACCGAGCTATGTTCGAGAAATTCGAAAGATACCTTCACTCGACCCGGGAATCGAACCAAGGACCCCGAGACTAGACCAACAGGGCGTTCAGACTTCATTGCCTGTCCTTCAATTTGCTGTGGCATTACATAGTCCCCTACATGTACGTGTATCCCCAGCGTGCCCTAAGCCTAACTTTGTGGTCACCCGAGCAGGGTAAATGGTTCGTATAATTTATTTATTTATATGGCCGGAAATGGACTGAGAAGGTTGCGTAATTTGTTCGGTACACGTGTGACGTTTTGACAGCACTTTTTCAGTAGGTTGACCTTTTGTCAACCTACTGAAAAAGTCGGGGCTGATATGCATTCGAATAGAGTAAGTGATTTTTTTGATATCTTCAATAACATGTTTTATTGCTAACACTTTTTTTTCATTAAAAAATAAGGATAAATGGCCGTATCTTTTTTTACTAAACTTAGTGGTTTGATCTTCGACTTCAAGAGACAGTAGACTTTTGGATACAGTTTAAATTTGAACTCTTTACCTTTACGCGTTCCCGAAATAAAATACCTTGACACACAGACAGACAGACAAACAGACGGACGGACAATAAGGTGATCTTATAATGGTTCCGTTTTTTTTAAAGTTCGAAACCCTTATAACACTTACATAAATGAAGTAGTCTTCAACAGCCGCCAATCTGTGCTGTTCAATCAGCCGTGTGGTCCCCGGCAGAGTAGAATAGGCCTCACTCTTACCAAGGTGTCGTAAAAGTCGACTAAGGTAAAGCTGCTGGCATGATCATCAGCACCCAGAGAAGGAAAACTCTGCATTTATATCAATACCCTCGCCAACCCGTCTGCCAAGCGTGGTGAGTATGGCAATTACACCTCAATGTGATTGAGGGAGGCCCGTGCCCCAGCAGTGGGGACTTAAATGAACTGACGATGACGATGTCCAGCTGTGGGCGTGTATTGCTGAAATGATGAATGAATGAGTCTTCAACTATACAAAAAAACCGACCAAGTACGAGTTGGACTCGCCCATGGAGGGTTCCGTAGCACCAAGTAAGATATTACTTAATTGTTAAGTAACTAGTTAGACTAAATGGAAGGTAAACTGTGGTATTCGGTTTATAACGTATTAAAAATAAAACGAATTACTAGATCTAGTTCAAACCAATTTTCGTTGTTAGTTTTCATGGTAATGTTTTTCATATATTTTATTTAGTTTTATAATTATTTTATTATATAAGTTAGAAGGGAGGGGAGGGGTCCCCCTCCCTACAAAGTGACAAAATGTATCCACATTTTACCACTTTCGGAGCGTCTCTTGTGCAAAGTATTAAGTTTAGAAATAAAATATATTAGAAACTTCAACATAATTTTTAAAGACCTATTCATAGATACCGTATGAATTTGATGAAAAATGACGACCCCCAAAAACCTTTTTTCCTATTTTTGTGTAAAAATCGTAATGCAGTTAACAAAATACATCTATTTAGTTCTTATAGTAGTTCTTATAGTTTCGGAAAAAAGTGCATGTCACATACGGACGGACGGACATACGGACAGACAGACAATGAAAATGAAAATTGTTCATTCAATTTAGGTCCATACAGAACACTTATGAATGTCAACATGTTTACCACTGGTTCGGAATGTAGTTTTCTGCCAAGAAGACACCAGCAAGAAACTCAGCAGTTACTCTTTAAAAAAAATGTCTTACAAAATGTCACCATTAACTTAAAAATATAGTACAATTTTTGTGTCCCTAAATTATTGTCATTCAAAAAATCGTCTTTTTTATAATAGCCTTTCTTCATTAAACAGTTTTTATATAAAATTTAAACTTATGTGTGGGCAAGTCAATAATAATCTGAGGTAACTTATCAAACATTTTTATGCTCAATCCTATAAATGAACTGCCAACCTTATGGAGCCTGATATTTGGTATGGCAAGTCTGTGCTTATTTCTGGTGTTAAGGCTGTGACAGTCAGACTTCTTCGAGAACAGATGGAGATTCTTATGTACGTACATAAGGCAGACAGACATGACAAATATATATAAATCTATAATCTATAAGTTGTTTACCATTGGGTATGGAACCTTAAAAATGAGGTTGTTTTGTTAGTTTGTTACAAAAATATCGGTTAAATTTGGTCTCTGGAGAACTAGTCGAAATTATAAGCCGTATTAAGGGTTTCACTTTTTATCTTTTACTAATACTCCTTCTTCATCTTAGCGTGTGATTCCAAGTTGAGTCCACTGCTGTCACTTTGGAGCCCGGGGTACGTTTGGACCATGATTCTTGATTTAGGGAGTCTGGTGTTACAATGAAGTGACTACCGTCAATACAATCATATTTTTAAGTTTCAGAATCTGCCCAAAAAGTTCAGGTTTCCTCACGATGCCTACCCTCGCCGCCGAGCTAATGGTAGAAATACGAAAATGGATTTCAAAAATCTAGAGGTGCATGCTCGGATTAGAAAAGGCGCGTTCTGAAACAATGAGTTACTATCGCTCCATCTCAATTATCTTTATATTTTGTGAATACATCCTTTTATTTTTTGCAATAAAAAATATCTATATATCTACACCAAGGGCTACATAAATTACATTACAAACATTTTGACTACATAAATAACCAGCATCAGGTTTAGACGCAAATAAATTTGGAAACAAAAGCTTTCTTATTTTCCAGTGCATAGGAGCGACCAAAAGCAATTAAATTGAATTGATTATTTCCCGGAATAATTGAATCCAATCGACACAAAGGATTGCCTGCTTTCATCCACCCGGAAAACAAACATATTATTGTGTACTTTAATTTATCTTATTTGAACGTGCGAAATGAATGCCATGAAATTCTAAAAGCATCCATTATGTTATATGTGTTAGAATTTAAATTTAAAATTCACTTCATTAATTACTTACTGTTTCAATTGGAAAATAATTATACACTAATGATAACAAATATTTCATTTCATATTCGAAATCATAAATTGAATTGTAGGCTTGTTTGTGAAATGTGTTAGTTTCTAGCTTTTGTAATGAACTTCAATTTTTTATATATATAAAAAAACTGCTTAAATGGTATCAACATAAAAGAAGTGTACTTACAAGCAAATGTATAGACTGACTGCTATGAATTACAAAGTGACGATTGTGAAATATCACACCCACAAGGTGGACCGACGATCTGGTGAAGGTCGCGGGAATCCATTGACCGCGGACGGCGCAGAACCAATCTGTGTGGAGAACATTGGGGGAGGCCTAGGTCCAGTGGGCGTCTATTTTCTGAAATGATGATGATGATTACGAAATAAAACTTATCTTACTTATTTATATTGTTTAGATTGTATCTTACCTGTCTATTTCATCATCAAACTTAAAATTGTAGGACTAGTAAATCTCTGCGTTATCTTTGAGAAACTATTTTACATCTGCAGTCTTCCTTACAATACCTGCGCTGAGTTTCCCGAGTAAGGGTGTCAGAGACCCAATCCGGGAGGAAGGCGAGTCTAAAGTTTGGTCGAGTCTAATGTTGTGTCTTCAGTGCTGAGGGTGTTCCATTCATGGGCGGCCGCAATCGTTCATCTTCAATCTGTGATCAGATTCCTTGTAGCAGACAAGACAGCCTATCACATAAAAAGAAACAAGTGTTACCTACGTAGAAAGTTTTAACTGTACCTTGAAATTATCTCAGTCTTATTTATTTATGAAGAGCAAACCAAAATATTCACACAAGAAATGCCATTACACACATTTCACGGAGACTTTCAAGATACCTAAAATTCTATATTGAACGTGATAAAAGTCGCGAATACTCACAAAATGTATATTTAACGTTGATAGGTATTTCCCCTTTCAAGTGGCGCTATGCACGAGACGTGTGGAATTAAAGCGAAAGGATAAACACATCGTAAACAAAATTAGGCTGTTTACACGAAGGCGACTTTGAATGCACGTATATCCCTGTAATTCAAGAAATCCCGGTAGACTTGTGTTAAAATCAGCTCCAAGAACTACTCTTTTCAGTAAATTTTGTTTGAACATAAATAAATAAATAAATATAGAATAATCAATACAGCTAAAAAGTCCAGTAAGTCGTGACAACACGATTTTTTGAAAAACTAATTGTGATTTCATGCCATGCCAATATTCACCAATAAAGTCATCATACCCTATGACGTAAGCGGGCAGTTGCGTCGTCATTTAATTACCCGACTACGGCAAAGCAAAAGGAGGGTTATGATTTTGACAGTCTATGTATGTATTTATGTATGTTCATCTGTTTCCACGTAACTTCTAAACTAGTTATCATATTTAAACAAATGAGTCGTCGTTAGAAGCGTCTTGATTGTCTTCTGGTTATAGGCAACATGACGTCATGTTAAATTTATTACAGCGCCCTCTAGGGGACTTAGAGTAAGGAACTAAAAAAAAAATTTGCTTGACGGTACCGTCTGGGGGACGGACGTTTGTAGCACATTTCAAATATGTAATTATATTTACATAACTAAAAATATGTTAAATAAAAATAAAGTTTAAAAACTAAAACCCGACTACCAAATAACACGATCTAAAAAGTACAAAACAAGAAAATTGTCTCTGCTGAAATGATTATGCCGTATCGCCGTGGTCGTATGCCACCTACAGTAGATTCGTTATAATAATAAAATAAAATCAATGAGGCATACGACCACGGCGATACAGCATAATCATTTCAGCAGAGACAATTTTCTTGTTTTGTACTTTTTAGATCGTATTTTTTTGGTAGTCGGGTTTTAGTTTTTAAACTTTATTTTTTTACGATTTTATTGGCAAATTACACCTTTCAAACAAACAAAAAAACCAAATCGAAATCGTTTCACCAGTCTTGAGCTACGATAGCGTAGACATAAACAGATGAAACTGGGCGTTAAGACTCGTCTTTTTTGCGTTAGGTGTAATTTTTTTTTATTAAGGCAGGTTCGTATTAATGATAAAATGCTTTGATAGACTAGTTGCCACTATTTTTAATATTGTGATAGAATGGTTCATTATGATTATATTACGCCATAAAAAAATTTTTTTTGAAGTTTTCCTAATAATTTTTAAATCATAATTTCGTTATATAGCCATGAAAGCCGTCCGCCATGATGGTCTATTAATCTGTGCCGTGACGTCACTGTTATTGCAAGCAATACGCGTGACTGTCATGACTGTCATAAGCTTTTTATCGGAATAAACGTAACCTGAAACTGGCGTTTGACGTTTTGTTATTTACAATAATGGTGACGTAGAACCATGGCGGACGGTGTTTTCAATCAAGAGAAAAAAAAAGTAAAAATAGAACGGGTTTAAGTTAACTTTTTACAGCAATTCCTTACTTATAAAAAATATTTTATTTAAAATTTATTTTTGTAAATGGTGACATGAGCAAACATATTATTGCCTATTATATAATTGTCTTTTAATGACACTAAGTTGACAGCCTCCGGCTAAGCGGACCATAGCCACGGCGTACTTAAACCGAACAGATACTAAGATGTAGACGATGATAGACTTGGGCTATTGACTATCCACTTTATAAATTTTACTTGACATTTGCATTAAATGGAAGCCAAACAGTAAGAAGCGGGTACTCGGTAGACCGATAAAGCGATGGCAGGATGACCTTGACTCTTGTCAATCAGACTACGGTTGTTCAAAATCCCAAAATGTGACGGTGGGAAAGCCACGCTTTGGCATGAATGGGCCGGCTCGATCGGAGTGATACCACGGCCTCACAGAAAAGCGGCGTAAAGGATACCGGCGATACCGGAGGCCCTATCCAGAGAAAAGGAGGGTTTAAAGGTTGGCAGCGCACTTATTCCTTAAATGGTTTCCGATGGTGGCGGCAGTAAAAAAGTAGAGAAAGGATAGAAAGGCCCTGCAGTGGGGTACGGTAGGCTCGTAGTAATAAATGGCATATTAATTATACGCCATTGAAAACCAGTAAACGTAATTCTTTGACGATTAATCGCATGTGAGCGGCCATCCTCTCCATGTTTCCCGTTTCGAAGAACTGAAATTTTAATGTGGGTCGTCTTTTATCCCTCCTTATTATGTTCATTTCTCTCAGATCTCGCTTTGTCTACATCAACACCTTGGCTGTGAAAGCATGCAATTAGGTTATTTATGAATTATGAGTTTTTCCTCTTCAAAAGTCATATTAAGGAGACGTGTTTGTGATCGTGAGGAAAGTTGGAGCCTTTGTTTTGATGTGCGTTTTTTCCTGTTGAAATCATGTGGATAAAATAGACCTAAAGGAAACTATTGGGAGGAACTTGACGACCCGTTTAGAACAGTGGTAGTGGACGCTGCCTCTGATGCAAGGGGTGCGGGTTCGATCCCCGCACAGTACAAACATTTGTGTGCATGAACATATCTGTTTGTATTGGTCTGAGTGTTATCTATGTATTATAAGTATGTATTTACAAAAAAAAAAGTATTGTATGTATATATTTGTAATCCCACTGTTGATTCTGATATCCGTAACACAGGTGCTTGAGCTATCTCGGAGTCAGATCAATGTATGTTATGTTGTGAAATATTTATTACTATTTAATAGAATAATTGTTTACGAGATTTCCATGTACCGTTTTTATATAACGCCCCGTTGGTCTAGTGGTTTATGTACCAGGCCGTGTTTTCGGGGTCCTGGGTTCAATTCCCGGGTCGAGCAAAGGTATGTTTAAATTTTTTCGAACAAAGCTCAGGTTTGAAAGAAAGAAAGAAGAAAGAAATAATATTTATTTAATGACACAAATAAAATAACAAAATTACAAAACATTATTACATCTATAAAAATATTAAGGTTTGTGATTAAGCCTGATCCCATCATAGTAGCGATGACTTGATTTCTATGATGGAAGTCTTTGCCCTGCAGTGGGACAGTATATAGGCTGATACTGTACCTTACTTTTGAGTTTCCGATATTTCGGTGGTATTGCAAGCGCTATGGTCACGGAGTAACCAAAAATAAGGTACATGGTAGAAATCTCCTAAACAACTATTTTAATGTTATTGACCATGAAAGTTAAAAACAAGTACATCTATGTTTTACTAAATAAAACTCGTGAGGTAACAACAGGGACCGTGTGGTCCCCGGCAGAGTAGAATAGGCCACCCTCACTCTTACCGAGGTGTCGTAAAAGGCGACTAAGGTAAAGCTGCTGGCATGATCATCAGCACCCAGAGAAGGAAAACTCTGCATTTATATCAAAACCGTCGCCAACCCGTCTGCCAAGCGTGGTGAGTATGGCAATTACCCCTCATGTGATTGAGGGAGGCCCGTGCCCCAGCAGTGGGGACTTAAAGGGACTGACGATGATGAACAACGAAATTTCGAAAAGATATTCGTTTGTTCCGACCAAAACCTTTTACCCATTCGTCTTTAGAGATGCTTCCAGCTCCGTGACGGAACCATAACCGTTAATCAGCCCACTGTTTGTACGCTCTCAAAACACCTAGACTCTCTCACAGGCTTTCCGTTCGAATCAGAACTCACATACGTTACTGTTGAAATGTGGTCGCATTTAGAGGTATAAGTGGCGTTTACAATAGACGATTATTTCTTATCTGATAATATCCTCCAACCGATTACCAGTCCTAACAATCAGCCACGTACGCGGGATATATTATAGTGCTCAAGTGTGTGCGCAAAAAAACCAGACTGGGATTGGGCGCAGAACCAACGTCCTTTCCGAGGCACGGGGGTACATGTACAGTCAGCATCAAAAGTAGCTTAACACTTTAGTACCATGTTAAAGTAACCGTCCTGCCTTTTATAGTCAGATTCTAAAGAGTACGTACAAAATGTTACTTCGACTTAGTATTAATGTGTTAAGCTACTTTTGGTGCTGACTGTACATAACCGCCGACTTTCAGACTCCGGGCTGACACTAAGGACTTCGTACCGAAAACTTAGGTACAATTTTTTGGCCAGACCCGGGGATCGAAATCGGGAACTCTTGCGCAGCCGTCGCTATAAAGTGCGACCTACTAACGACTGCGCCATCGAGACGTTTTATCTGATAGGTGGTTGACGAACAGAAGGGTCACCTGATGGTAAGCAATTGCCGCCGCTCATCGGTACTCGCAACACCAGTAGAGCGCACTGCCAACCTTTATTTAATCTTCCATTCCCCTGGATTGGGTCTTTGGTACTTTCACTCACTCGGCTAAACACATCTGCTGCTTGTCTATTTTATGCAGCTTCAATAGTATCAGCCTATATACTGTGCCACTAGAAATCAAGTTATCTCTATTATGATGGGATCAGGTTTAATCACCACACATGCGGATTGGTGATCACAAACCCGAGCTATATTTGTAAAATTCGAAACATACTTATTGCTCGACCCAGGAATCAAACCCAGGACCCCGAGATCACAGTCAGAGAGAGAACTGTCAGCTTCAATATTATATACTTATACCTAGGAACATATAGAAACAAAAACTAATGCTTGGCGTCTAAATTTTTTTTATTTTATTACAAAAACCACAACTCTTATTGCTAGTCTTTATATATTGTAACAGCTTAATTAAATCAATTACAGCCAATAATGGTTTTATATTCGTTAATATACGAACTTAATCTTACTGTGAAAAATATTTCTTATTAGCCAGAGTTTAAGGTCACTTTAAAATTTGGATAAGTTGAAACTTTTTATCTGAGTGAATAAATTATTAAATATTGTGATACCTGAATCATTATAAACTTAATATTAAACAATGCTTGTGTAGGTACAAGTACATAAATATTGTTTTTTTATGTCATAGGTGGCAGTCGAGCAGACGGACCACCTGATGATTAGCGATTACCGACGCCCATTGACACCCGTGACAACAGTGGAGTCACAAATGCGCTGCCGACCTCTAAACCCCCACTTCCTCCGGATTGGGCCTCCGGCACCCTCACTAACACAGCACATTTTTTCACCTTAATTTTTTTCAATTCTATTTTAAGTTTAGGGACTTTAACCTTGTATTATGTCAGTCCCATCGTAACCTAAACATTATTATTAAAATTTAAGAGATAGTTAACTACGTTACATGATATATTTATATTAAATAGACACTATATACGTACATAGTTCAATCACCGATGAAGAATCATCTCACACACTAGTTTAGCCGCGTCTGATGCAGGTTCAGCCAAAATAGATTGGAATACCCCTAAGTCAAAGTGTTTAAGATGCATGTTGTTCATCAGTGATCGACGCTGTGTTTCATTTTTAACCCCCGACGCAAAAATAACGGAGTGTTATAAGTTTGACGAGTCTGTGTGTGTGTGTGTGTCTGTGTTACTTGGCATTGTAGCTCCCGAACAAATGAACCGATTATGATTTTGTTATTTTTGTTTGAAATATGAACGATGTGTTCTTAGCTATGTTGGATAAAAGTAGATCCAAGATGGCCACCGTCACAAAGATTTGGATTTTATGTTTTAACACAACTCCCACAATATGGGTATCATTTAAAAGGGCATCATTTTAAAATTTTTCTCAATTAATATATTCTGCTACTCTAGCAGAATATATTAATTGAGAAAAATTTCAAATCCAAGATGGCCGCCATCAGAAAATGACGAATAACCTATTTGTTGTTCCATCTGCCTCAATATGGGTATCCAATTAAAGAGCTTTAGTTGTGTCGGGGGTTTTTTAAATTTTCAATTTTTTTTTGACACACTCCATCAACAAGTGTTGCACGTCTTCCACCTTGAATTATAAAGTGAAATGTGTGAAATCGGTGCAACATTTCACTTCTATCGAAGAACGATCGCAACATGAAAACCCTTTAGAATGTCCAGCCAAAAGTGCAGAAAACAGAAAGAGTGCGACAAATAAAACTGCTCCCAAAGCTAATTGGAAAGCCGACATATAAATCAGGGGCCACTCTAGCCGCGACGCTGGGAACAAAACAATTTGGACTAGTGATGCTCAAGTCGAACTATACCTCAAGTTATCTGACTCAATTTTACCTTGGGAGAGCCACGCTTCGGCATGAATGGGCCGGCTCAACCGGAGTGATACCACGGCCTTACTGAAAACGCGCGTGAAGCAGCATTATGCTGTGTTTCAATCCAGGGGGAAGGGGGTTTTAAGGTTGGCGCACTTGTGACTGCACTAGTGTCGCGGGTGTTAATGGGCGGCGGCAATCGCTTACTATCAGGTGATCCGTCTGCTCGTTTGCCAACTATCACATAAAAAAGAAAATAAAATCTTAAAAATAATGTTTGATAGATTCTCGTATAGTGGGTACGTCAGTATTTAATAGTTGATATTTTTATAGCAATCTTTTGCAATTTATTCTTAAGTAAATAACACACTTAAAAATTTCATCTCGTGTTCAGGCGGGATTCGTTGGCTTTGTAACGCGTTCAGTGGTCTAATTGGTAGAACATTCACCCGGACTGTGGAAGGTGTGTGTTCGTGTCCCGCTTGAACACGAGATGATTTTTTTAAGTTAGTTATTTACTTCGTAAGTATTTGTTACTCGCAGGTATGGTTAGGTAAGTATGTCTTTTGAAAATGTAATTCATTTGCAAAATCGACTTTGCGGTTAAGGTTTTCTATCATTTGAGTCACTTGAACAGTGCATTGACGTTATAACTTTCGTAAGATTTCCCAAAACTAAAATTGCAATTCTTTATTTCAATTTAACTTAAAAAATGGAACCTAACCTCATCACTTAATTTGAGCAGCAAATGGCTATGGGGTTGGCTTGCGACCGATTTTGATATACGGACGAATTTGGCAAGTTCAGAAAAAGGGTTAAAACTTACTGCATAGTGGTACCGGGGTTAGATTTTGGTCGCCTTTTGATTTATAGCTTCAAAGGTCGAACACGGAATTGGGAAACAGGGATTCCATTTGTTAAAAGGATGCTGCAAAATAATACATACCAACAGACTGACCAAGATCAGAAGTCACTTCAGTAATATTGACGTGGGGGCGCTGTACAATAAGTTTTTATGGGAAAAGCACTGACACTTGTAAAGGAAACAGCGCTAGTTCCCACATTTGCCACAAACCAAAACCGTGATCGGACTGTATTTTGAGAGTGAAATATGTTTTTTTTTATTGAGTGAATGTTACAACCATAGACTTAAGGTCCATGGCTTTTTTGCTTATAAAGAGAGTAAGATAAATTGCTGATCCGCGTATGTAAATGTTCTTAAAAATATATGTATTTATAAATTTAAATATTTGTGTTGTATTATTATAACAGTAAGTTTTTTTACTTGAGTAGCTCAAAATTACTAGTTTCAATTTGGATGCAAACCAAATTTGTACTTTTTAAGTTTCTTCAAAAATATTCGTTACATTATGACTGCCATTATTTTGAGTTTAATCTTGAAAATACAGTTAACAATAAATTATTTTTTATAAAGCATTATGTGATTTGACTTTGTATGCCAAGTCATATAGTCTAGTGCACCATAAAATAAAATGAAGCAAACAAAAAGCTAGATATTTGGTAAACTGAAGAAGAGCCAGTCCCCAAAGATGACTGACCAGATGGCGCAATTGGTAGTGACCCTGCCTCTTACAGCAAAGGTCGTGGGTTCGATCCCCACCCTGGACAAACATTCGTGCGATGAACACTTGTGTTTGTTCAGTGTCTGGGTGTAATATATGTATTTAAGTATATATTTGTGTTCCTCTGTTGTCTGATATCTGTAACACAAGTGCTTAAGCTACTTAGTACGGAATCAGGTCAACGTAGATGTTGTGATTATTATTATTATAGATTGCATCTGTTCTACAAATATGGCGTATGTATCAGCCATGATTTCTCTCAACCATATCAGAGGGAATGCCACATACCGCTACCACCCCAGGGACATTTGAGTCAGCATGTTATAACGAGGGAAAACCACACTTCGGCATAACTGGGCCGACTCGACCGGATTGATACCACGGCCTCACAGAAAACCGGCGTCAAGCAACACTGTGCTGTGTTTCGCTTCGTGAGTGAAGGTACCGGAGGCCCAATCCTGGGGAAAGGGGGTTTAAAGATTGACAGCGCACTTATGACTCCACTGGTGTCGCAGATGTCAAGGAAGGCGGTAATCGCTTACCAGCAGGTGATCCGTTTGCTCGTCTGCCACCTATCACATAACACACAAAAAAAGTGTATTTATTATCTTCGTATCAAATGTCTCGGTGGCGCAGTGGTGAGTGGGTCGCACTTCGCGCTAGATTCGATTCCTGGGTCGTGCCAAAAAATTTAAATGTCCGCAAGAAATTCTTGGTGTCAGCTTGGAGTCTGGAAGTCGCCGGTCATGTACCCCCGTGCTTCGGAAAGCACATTAATCCTCCGCCCAATTCCTCTCCGGTCGTGTCACGCTGGTGTTTCATCGGAATATGAGGGTAAGGGAATTGAGAGTGCACTTTTGTTTGCGCACACACTCAAGCACTATTATATATCCGTACGTGGCTGATCCTTGAGATTGTTGGAGGATATTATGCTGCTACGATTTTTCACATGGTTGGCATCAAAATTCATGTGCATGTCCAATTCTTCACATTGCAAGCAAAAGTCTAGACCTAGGTAATCCGTGTCTAAATGCATATCATATACTGTCAAATGCTTCGTATGTAAATATTTCATCGTCCAAGCTAGTAGACGTGTTCTAAGTAGCTAGTGATGTGATTTACTGCAAATAAATCGACGTTGAACGATTTCTAAATATTGCACAATTGTTTCTCGATGTAACTGTTTTTCCTGAAAAGATGACAGTATAAAAGACCTCACTAACACAATTAAAAAAACTCGGGGGAATCTCTTTTGAGACACAAAACCTAATTAGACTATATTATCTGTGCATGAGACTATAAATGTCCCTTTATCATCAGCCTATTTAAGTCCCCACTGCTGGGGCACGGGCCTCCCTCAATCACATGAGGGGTAATTGCCATACTCACCACGCTTGGCAGACGGGTTGGCGAAGGTTTTGATAAAAATGCAGAGTCTTCCTTTTCTGGGTGCTGATGATCATGTCAGCAGCTTTACTTTAGTCGCCTTTTACGTCACCTCGGTAAGAGTGAGGGTGGCCTATTCTACTCTGCCGGGGACCACACGGCGTGTCCCTTAAATATGCAGTATGTATGATAATATCCTCGTTCTGACTACGGTTACGGCGGCTAATCTCAACGATCAGACAGGTACGCCGGACATATTATAGTGATCAAGTGTGTGCGCAAACACAAGTGCACTCTCTATTCTCTGACTCTTATAGGACGTGACAAGGCTGGAGAGGGATTGAGCACATGACCAACGGCTTATCGTGATTACAAGCTATGTATATTGTAATGTTAAACTTTAGGTTGGTGCAGCAACAGTAAGATTGTCATCAGCTAAGAGCCTGTAAATATCCTTTTCAACCTCATCGATAAAGTGAACACACCATAGTCTTCTTTGTTCTCCCTCCATGTACCATCCAATGTCTATACAATTCTTAGAACCACCATATTACAACAACGATTTTCCTTTTCTATTTATTTTATATTTAATATCCCTTAAACAATAAGCGAAGTATATTTGACAATTACGATCATCATCATCATTTCAGCCAAGTAGACGTGCACTGCTGGAGATAGGCTTCCCAATGTTATCCACACAGATCGGTTCTGTGCCGCCCACATCAGATGGATTTCCCGCGACCTTCACCAGATCGTCGACCCACCTTGTGGGGGCTGCAACTTCCTGTACGTGGCCTCTACTCGAGGACCTTTCCGCCCCAACCTATTTCCAGGTTTGATTAATTTCTTGAGAACCTTGAACAAATTGTATCATTCAGAGTTTACGAACTTTTATGACAGCTGCTTTATAATATGATTTATTTCATACTAGCTGCGCCCAGTGGTTTTACCCTCGTTACCTTTATAATAATAATAATAATCATTGATCGGGCAGGCGCCATAGTCCCTCCATAGTCCTGGTAACCCAATCCACTAGCACCCAACCCAATAGCCCGGTCTCTTTCTACTCTTTTTCTTTTAATAGTTCTACACCAACCGGGGAGTGTCCTTGGCTACACTCTCATAGTGTATACAGGGATAGTCGCCGGATGGTGCCACATCACTTTTAGAGAAAATTGTCTATAGAAAGGGCCTCTACGTGTTGGCTTCGGCCCCACGCACGCTTTCAAAAAATCCTGGGACGTAATTTCCCGAGCCCTTGCCGATAATAATAATAACTCTTACAACATCTCATACGTTGACCTGATTCCGTACTAAGTAGCTTAAGCACTTGTGATATAGATATACGACAACAGAGGAACACAAATATATACTTAAATACATATATTACACCCAGACACCGAACCAACACAAGTCAAGTTGTCAAGTTTATGAATGTCTTTTGTCAGCTACATTATAATAATATAGCTTACTTAATAATTTCAAATTAAAATCATCTTGCGGTTAGTAATTGCTCTGACTGTTTTATCATCATGATCATTTCTGCCAATAGACGTCCATTGCTGGAGACAGGCCTCCCCAAATGATCTCCACACAGATCGGTCCTGCACCGCCCGCATCCAATTTATTCCCGCGACCTTCACCAAATAGTCGGTCCACTTTACTGTTTTATAGATTATGACAAACCAAAAGAAATGTTATTTTACCGCTAACATTCTTAAGATATAAAAAAAAACTTCTACAGCCTCAAGCAATTTTTTGACCAGAATGTTATATATTGACATGTCCAATAATTATTTTTGACATTAATAATTATTATTATTCAAATAATCACAACAACTTTGATATAGATGTAAAGAAATTCGATACCTCCATTACATAGTGGATATCGTCTTCCTTAGATTTTTTTCTATGCTGCCTAGAGGTGTTAAGGCGACGGGTAGGGCACACTAGCGACGCTAATCGATTTTAATGTTTAGCTACTAAACCGGATCTATTTTAAACAATTTCGGGGATACAACCTCTCGGCAAACACTTATACTATTTATAAAATAACAATGAAAATTTTTTGGGTCCAACGTGTAAGCGAAAAATTGATTCACGCCAAAAGCGACCACTTTTGACGTGAATCAATTTTTAGCGTACAAAAACAGGCCCAACATTAGTGCATTGTTATTTAATAAATAGTATAAGTGTTCGTTGCGAGGTTGTAACCCCGTAATTGTTTAAAATAGATCCGCTTTAGTAGCTAAAAATTAAAATCGATTGGCGTCGCTAGTGTGCTCTACCCGTCACCTTAAGAATAGTTAATGTCACTGTCATATTGTCAAATGAAATGAGTCAACAGATTTTATTACTGCTACGTAAATTACTTATGATAATAAAACATATTTATAATTGTGAATCTAAAGAAACAACATCCTGGAATAAGAGCTTTAAATGTTGTTTCTTTGATTTCAGGTATGTAAGAAATTTATCTGATTTTTTTATAAGTTAGACTAAGTGAAGTTTAGAACTCTGTGTAAAATTACAGATAAACAATAAATAAATAAATATTTCACAACATCACATACATTGATCTGACTCCGAAATAGGTAGCACAAGCACCTGTGTTACGAATATCAGAATCAACAGTGGGATTACAAATATATACATATTTTATAATACTTTTCTTTTGTAACATACTTATAATACATAGATAACACCCAGACCAATACAAACAGATATGTTCTTGCACACAAATGTTTGTACTGTGCAGGGATCGAACCCGCAACCCTTGCACCAGAGGCACCGTTAATACAATACGCTTTTATTTCGGCATTTCATAGAAATAAATAGGATCATTATATAGATAATTTATTATTAATAGAGTCCCATGGTTGTTGTTATATAATGTTATTACACCAATAATTATTTTGCATGCTATCATAATGTAGCAAAGCTTGTGCACACTTTAAACTGTTTCTAATATTTTTAATATCATATTTCATGCAAATAAATGTTTATGATTATGATAACTTTGGAGTTACGATACTTAAAAATCTGGTTCTAAGATGCATCGATGCGGAATTTTTTGCTTATTCGGAATATCCAAGAAAACGAAAATCGTATTTTTGTACTTAACTATCTTCCTTCTTATCAAGGCAGTATTGTGAAGTATCATCAAAATCCATATTTTGCGTAAAACAGCAACAAACATACTTATATATTCTCACAAACTTTAGCGTTTATAATAATAGAAGGATAATAACCTCATCTTAGCGTGTGTTTTCCAGTTGCGTCCAAAGGTGGCGCTCTGGAGCCTGGGGTACGCTTGGACTATCATTCTTGATTTACAACAACCCTTCAACAGAGGAATCAAATCAACTGAATCAGGGTTACACATTTCACAAACTATCCGGAACGTTCAGGTTTCCTCATGATGTTTTCCCTCACCGTAGAAATACGCTCATAGATTTGAAAAATCCAGATGTGCGTGCGCGGAATCGAACCCGGTCCCGCCGTATGGAATGCGGGTTCTGAACCACTGAGCTACCATCGAACTACTACACTAATAGAAGGATAATAACGTCAAGTAATAAAAGGTAGGTAGATAGCCCAGCATAATGTGCGAGACAAACTCGGCTAGACTACGGCAGTGATTCTACTGTATTTCGCTGCGTGAGTGAGCATCGGAGGTCCGATCCTGAGGGGATCCTGGGGGGAGTTTAAATGTTATTATCGGACTTGTGACCACTGGTGTTACGGGTATCCATCAATGACGGCACTCGCTTACCAACAGGTTGAAAAAAAAACCATGGTCGGTCATCCAGGAAGAGCATAGTAGGGTGCCCCAGGTATCGCTGGATAGACCAGGTCAAGAATGATCTCGGTCACCCACTGTCCGTAACCGATCATGACGACGGAGGACGTGCAGAGGAGCTCTGACGTCACAACGGCTCCCTATGACCCATTGAAGCCGGGTTGGCGAGAGGTGGCTGAGACAGAACGGAATGGCGAATTTTCTTGGTTGGAGGCCAAAATTCGCTGTCACTGAGTCAGCGTTATAAGGAATAAAAGGTAGCCATCGATAAACCCACCTGGTTCACCTATGACGTCACTTCATGATAAGTCAACGTGGTATAGCATCCCGAGATACGAAATAATATCTCGATCTCTCACAAAGGCCTCAGCTCTAACTGCATCACGCCTGCAAATGCTTACGAGAGTCAGGGTTCCCAACTTAGGCCTATCTTCCCCAAATTGAGGGGACAATTATGAGTAGGATGGGTGTTTTCTTTAATAAGGGTCCTTTTTACAGACATTTAGGTACTACAATTGCATTTCTCTTACAAAGGCCTCGGCTATGCTCTGCATTACGTCTGCAAATGCTTACGTGTCCAGGGTTCCCAAATAAAGGGTGTTTTTCCCGTTAAGGGACAAATAAGTAGGATTTATTTAGTGGTTTATAAATATTTCATCATCATCGTCATCATTTATATACGTCCAATGCTGGACATCTCCCAATGATCTCGACACAGGTCAGTCTTGTACCGCATGCATCCAAGGGATTCCCGCGACCTTCACCAGATCGTCGGTTCACCTTGTGTAGGTAATTAATAAATATAAATAGCATAAATTAATAAATTTAGGGACATTTTTATAGATTATTGCAACCAACACATTTTTTATGTGATAGGTGGCAGACGAGCAGACGCATTAAATGATTGGTAAGCGATTGCCGCCGCCCAAACCCTTAAACCCCCCTTCCCCTGGAGTGGACCTCCGGTACCCTCACTCACGCAGCGAAACATTCTATGGCACGGTGCTGCTTCACGCCGGTTTTATGTGGGGCCGTGGTATCACTCCGGTCTAGCCGGCCTATTCATGAGGAATCGTAGCTCTCCCACATTTGGTATATTATGATAAATCATAATACCGAATTTAGGTTTTTTCCAATTAGGATTAGGGGTAAATATTTCTAGCAGTTGGTAACTCTGACGTCAGCCCGGCTTTGTCGGTGCGTTGCGATATCTATGCTTTGTAAAACTTGCTACGTTATACTAGACATGAATTTGTTAGTCTCAAAAGGAATAGAAGGATTTTGAAGAATGGCATTAAAAATTCAGACTTACGTTGGATATTGAAACGGGATATTACAAAGAGATGTTATTGGATAAGATGTACATGCTTTGTTCAAGTATCATTTTCTGAAGTCTTTCGATAATGTGAAACAAAAATAGAAGAAAAGGCAGAGCGCTTCTTGTGCATTTTGTATGGAAACATGTCTAAAATAAGTTGATAAGAAATAAAAAAATACTTTACACACATCAATTACTGTGATAGTAAAAACGGTCACAATTGGTCTTCATTTTGTTTGGAAATTAAATTTTGCTGTTAGTTCCAGAATTTGACAATAGATGGCGCTGGCTGTCGACTACTTCGCGCATGTGGTTTGTCTTTTCGGGTGACGTAAAAGCCTTGTTGTTGTCTACAGCTTTTTATTAATATTTTAGAGACCACGCGGCATCGAGAAAACGATGGAGGGGCGATGCCACCTAAAGGATTGGACGACTGTGGCTCGCGACCGAAAACGTTGTAAGGTGGTGGGTAGGGAGGCCTTTGCCCTGCGGTGGGATAGTACAGGCTCATAATAATGTTTACAATACACATAGCGGAACAATTACCTCCGCAATTGTAATTTTAAATATTAGTAACATTTCAAATAAGGTGAATGACCATTAAAGCACAACTTTACGGTATCTTACTTCTGCGAAAAGTAGATGAAAACGGCGCTAGGTCTAGTTACACAATGTAATATTCAATGGTAGATATTATCGAGTTTTATTACCTACATATTCAGGTGAATATCTAAGTTCCTATTTTATTTGAATTAATATTTCACAGGTATCTTTTATTTGGTAAATTCCATAGGCGTATTTGTCTCTTTACTGAAAAGGCAGGAATTTAATTTTCTTCCCGAGGATACAGCTTCGTATGCTTTGATCTTCAAATATTAATATTGGCAAAATTACAGTAACTACATTTTCATATAAGGCAATAGGAAAACGCTAATGGTTTGTATTTATATATTTTTTATTGGATTGATTGCGTTTCTGCTGAGGTGATGGTCGCGGGAATCCCTTAGACGCGGGCGGCACAGGACTAATCTGTGTGGAGAACAGGTGGAGGCCTACATCTATTAGTGGTCCAGTGTCTAAAATGATAAAAGATAAAGATAAAAATTTTTTTATTCAATTTAGGTCCACACAGAACACTTATGAATGTCAAAATAGGTACATAATATCTACCGCTGGTTCGGAATGTCGATTTCTACTGAGAAGACACCAGCAAGAAACTCAGTAGTTACTCTTTTCAAATATTGATGATGTTACAGAGTTTCAATTGAGAACAGAAAAAAATACAATTATGAGGGTTAATAGACTACTATGAATAACAACTAAAAAGATTAATCAATTAACATGACCAAGAATCCTTATCATTTAAATAGTCTTGTACACTATAGTAACCTTTCTTCATTAGGCAGGTTTTGATATGAGACTTAAACTTATCCAGTGATAGGTTAATGACATTTTGTGGTATCTTATTAAATATCTTAATACTTAAGCCAACAAATGAATTACCGATTTTATGAAGTCTGAGAACCGGGACGGCAAGCCTATGTTTATTTCTAGTGTTAAGATTATGACTATCGGACTTTTTTGGAAAAGTGTGCAAGTTCTTACGTACATACATAATGCAGTCGAGGATAAATTGGGAAGCCACGGTTAAAATATTAATTTCTTTAAATATTTCTCTAAGTGAGTCACGTGATCTAAGGCTGTATATAGCGCGGATGGCCCTTTTCTGTAATACAAAAATAGTTTGTATGTCAGCAGCAGACCCCCACAACAGTAGACCATATGACATCACACTGTGGAAATAGCTGAAATATACCAGCCTTGCCGTCTCGATATCAGTCAGACGCCTAATTTTTCTTACTGCATATGCAGCGGAACTTAGTCTTCCTGCCAAGGCAGCAATATGGGGACTCCACTGCAATTTTGCATCTATAGTTATACCGAGAAAAACTGTGGAATCAATGATTTGAATAGGTTCATTGTTCATCTTAATACTAGTATCAACCTGCCTTACATTTGGCATAGTGAATTTTACACATTTAGTTTTCTTTGAGTTAAGCAGTAAATTGTTAGTCGTAAACCAGTGCAGTACCTGCGAGAGAGTATCATTTACGTCGTCAATTGATTCTTTATATCTATCAACCTTAAAAATCAAGGAAGTGTCGTCAGCAAATAACACTATCTCACATAGATCTTTCGTAAAGTATGGAAGGTCATTTACGTATATTAAGAACAACAAAGGCCCCAATATTGAGCCTTGGGGCACACCCATTAATAGAGGAGCGCCAGAAGAGTCGATTCCATTAACATTAACCCTTTGAATTCTATCAAACAAATAAGATTGAATCATATCAAGTACGTTATTCAATACACCGTAATGCCGTAACTTCATTAATAGTGTTTCATGATTAACGGAATCAAATGCTTTCGACAAATCACAGAAAACACCTATTGCATCCTGCTTTTTCTCCCACGCATCAAAACATGTTTGATAAGAGCCACTCCTGCATCAGTAGTGGATTTTCCTTTAGTAAATCCAAACTGGTTTCCATGCAGTAATTTATTAATATTAAAATGACACAAAAGTTGAGTATATATAATTTTTTCGAATATTTTACTGAGTGCTGGCAATATGGATATTGGCCTAAAGTTAGACGGGTCACTCCTTTCTCCAGATTTGAATAAAGGTATGATTTTACTAATTTTCATCTTATTTGGAAATTGACCCTCGTCAACACATTCGTTAAATATTATAGCTAAGTGGGGTGCGATAGATTGTATTATATTTTTTATTATATCTATCGAAATTCCCCATGCGTCTTCAGTTTTTTTAATATTTAAATCTTTAAATGTTTTAAGAATAATCTCTGAGTTTACATGACTAAATCTAAAAGATGTGGTGCACTCATCTACATGCGACTTGATGAGAGAAGCAGCGAGATGCGGACTCGAATTTAATGTTTTAGTGGTAGTGACTGGAATGTTTGAAAAGAATGACTCAAATGTGTTTGCCACTTCCGAGTCTGTATCAATAGATTTGCCATCAATTTTAAGAGAGAGCTTGCTGTGTTGTGTTTTGTTTTTGCAAGTCTCTTTATTTATAATTTTCCATGTAACTTTACTTTTATTACTAGCTTTCATTATCTTATTTTTAAAGTAATTTGATTTGGCCACTGCGCATACTTTTTTAAATATCTTTGAATATTTCTTAACATATTCTAATGTCGTTGGGTCATTAGAGTTGGCCTTAATATCATACAATTCAAATAACCTCTTTCTACTTTTATAAATACCTGTAGTGGCCCAGTCACTGAATTTGGTTTTAGAGGTATTTGTTTTAATGGTTCTTTTGGTAAAGATACCATTAAATTCTTTTTCAACGACATTAAATAATTTATCATAATGTTGGTTTACATTTTCTTCATTATAGGACAATGTAGACAACTTTTGTGAGATAGTTTCTTTAAATTTATTTATACGGTTTTCAGTGATTGGTCTACATACAAAACTATATGAAGAAGGGGCATGACGGTGCTCAAACACAGTCATTTGACCACTATGGTCAGAATTGATAAAATTTATTATGGACTTGTCCATAACCTCACAGTTACAAAATATGTTATCTAAACAAGTAGCTGAGGTGGGTGTGACTCGCGTGGGTTCGTTGAAAAGATGATGTAAATTAAATGATTTAAAGAGATTCAGAAACCTATCAGAGTTCTGTGAGTTATCTAAAATGTTGATATTAAAATCTCCACAAACAACTACTTTTTTATTAGACGAACATATTTTGCTCAAAACTTCTTCCATAATGGATTCAAACGTGATAAAATTCCCATTTGGGGGCCTATACACACAGACAATGACATGCCGCTCCAGCTCTGCACACGCTAACTCAATAGTTCGCTCAACTGAGAGTGAGACAATATCTTTACGTTCTTTAAATTTAACTGTATTATTCAATGATGATTACGCTTTGGTAGTAATAAGGAGATAATTACTTTTCAATATAAATATAAAAATTTTTTTTTTCAATTTTGGTCCATGAAGAAAACAGAAAGGGTTCAATTCCCGGGTCGAGCAAAGGAACGCTCGTTGGTGTAGTGGTTAAAGTACCGGGCCGTGATCTCGGGGTCCTGGGTTCGATTCCCTGGTCGAGCAAAGGTATGTTTCGATTTTTTCGAACATAGCTCGGGTTTGTAATCACCAATCCACATTAGGTAAGCATATCCACATTACCCCATCATAGTAGCGATGACTTGATTTCTATGATGGAGGCATTTGCTCTGCAGTGGGACAGTATATAGGCTGATACTATACTATATATAGACAACTTATTAATGTCAATATATGTACACATACTCAGTTTGGTGGTTAGAATAATCATGAGCCCAGTTTTTTCAAAGTTACTACTACCAAGAATTCCAATTTGCCGAATGTTAATATACAATACAGGCTATAATGGAAAATGCGACAAAAATATATATTACTATTTTTACACGCTTTTCGAATAAAGAAAGAATAAAAGATAACTATAATTAATCAAGACGTGAATTAACACGATATTTATTATGTGATACAACATTGTGTACTCACATATTTTACTCGACGTTTCGGCTACGTTACAGCAGCCGTGGTCACGAGCGGACTGGCGGAGCACGGCGTCGTCTGCTGGGGCCGGGCTGTGAATCTTCGGACACCCTCACATTTTCCGATATTAATTCGCCACTAAATGAACTGTCATGAAGCTACTCCGACACACTACACTAACAGTATCGGTGTTTGTTTGCGTTAGTAACGGCCTAACACGGCGTCAGCACTTTTTAATTACTGGATTCCATGTCGATGATATTTTAAATCCATCCTCCCGATTGAAAGTCTTATACTTCTTGCTCTCAATCGCTTCACGTACTATCCTGGTATGATAATGACCATTGGTGCATCCAATAATTCACTCCCATTTCCAGTAGATGTTCTGCTATTGCTAATTAATGCGCTTGTCGTCGTTGTCGTTGTTATCGTGTTATTTAGTAATTATAGTTATAATGCAAAGCGATAATCTAAAAATACTATTGAAGAATAAAAGATGACCCATATTTTATAGTATTCATAAAACGTGCTTTTATTGAAATATTAGTTAATATGCCGGAAGTGTCATAGTCCTGAGGCGCAATGTATTGTGATGTCGGTGCTATTTTATAAAAAAAAAATGGACGAGGCGATTGGTCATGTCATTGTTTGACTTTTCTTGGACAACCTTTTATTAAAATCAACGTGAGCAAAAGCGTTATTAATTTGTAATGTCAAATGATGACGTCACAGGAGGATTTTTATATTTTATTTTTTTTCTCCATAAATATTATGTTCTGACGGAAATTATTTTCCTGAAATTTTTGTGAGTCTAATCTAGAAATACTATTTTTTCATATCGGAAAATATTTTTATGTCGTTTTGTCCGTTCTATGACATCTACCGAAATAACAGTTTTCGTACAAATACGCATTATTACCCCGATGCAAATAAACATTATCGGTAATAAAGGTCCTAACAATCTATCCCTAAAGTGCTATAAATATTTTCCCAATATTACTTCAGTATGACAAAGTCGGGGTGGACAAATAGGTAGTTTAGTTGAGAGCCCACTGCTCCAAGGGTCGACTATCAAATTTACATTTGGTCATTTGCATGTAATTTATAATAACGGTTGGTGTTCGAATAGGGTTGCCACTTTTATGGCATATACTAGTTTACTACCAATAGCAATGGTAGCTCAGTGGAGACTTGCTTTCCATTAGGGAGATTTAATGTTCTGAGGTACGTCTGGATTATTCAAATCTATGAGAGTATTTCTACCTCGGCGGCGAAAAAAACATCGCGAGGAAACCTGGACGTCTCTCATAGTTTCATTTAGTTTAACTCCCGTGTTATATTCAATTTGACATTTATATTTTCAATTTAATTTGATTTACATCTTTGTTATAATTTTATAACAAACGGACAAAAATTCGTATAACAAAATAGTATGTAATAAACTCAATCTTAATGTACGGCTGTGAAGCCTGGAAACTAACGCTCAAGGAAGAGATCAAGGTCTTCGTGGTCAACAAAATATCTGGAGGAAAATGTTTGGACCTACACAAACACTGGACCAGGTGGATGAGCCTAATATCATCGGCGAAACCAAAACACATCAATTTCGCTGGTTCGACCACCTCGAGAGACTTGGAGGAAGAAGGGGGGCGATGTGCAGTAAAAAGAGCAAGAGCGTAGGTACCTGGGACGACCAAATGGTCGAAGGCCAGTTGGCCGTCGCAAGGTACCGCTGGACAGACGAGGTTAAAAAGGATTTGCGTGGACATCTGGTGAATGATGGTGGTGGCGCAGGACCGACCTAGATGGAGACTCTTATTATCGGAGGCCAAGGTTCACTTTGGAACGCTGCGCCAACCTAGTTAGTTAGTTTATAATTTTATTTTTTAAATGAAGGAATATACTTTTGAATGAATTTTCTAATTAGTATACCTACTGCACTTTAATTTACTTAATATTTTGTACACCCAAAGGCAGGACATGGAGATGCTACTTTTGTATAAAATAAATAATTTTTAACTTTGAATAGTTGCGAATGTCAGACGGCAGTCAATCCGTATCAGAGTTCGTTAACATATTCATCAACGTCAGCCCAGAGTCTCAATTTTGGTGGTTTTATATCTCTTCGATTTTGTCACCTCTGCCCTCCTTTGCTTCATGAACATAGGCTAAAGACGGCGCTTCGAGTATTTACAAAGATAGGCTGTCACTTGTAATTTGATGCTATACTGATGTATAAAAACGCCGTAGGACAGCCACGCGTTGCCATCAAAAGGCGGGCTCGACCGGATTGAAGCCACACAGCAAACCGGCGTGGAGCGGTGACTCAGGCGTATTTCGCTGCATGAGTGAGGGTACCGGAGGGCCAATCAAAAAGAGGGGGGGTGGTTTAATTGTGACTCCACTGATATTGCGAGTATCCTAGGGCGCCTTTGATTTCGCTTATCGTTGGGTGATCTGTTTCTCGTTTACCACCTACCACATAAAAAAAAACCAGGTTCGAGTACCAGTCGCCTGTTTCGGTCTCCTACCTTTTTCGCAACACTACTCTTGATCTTCAAGTATTCTATTAATAGTTTGGATTCTATTTGACAACCCTACTCTCAATAGTGGAAATATTCAACAAATTTGGTCTACGTATGACAAAAACTTTATTTCTAATGATAGGGATTGACTTTCTAAAGGGAATCTATTATACAAATAGACAATAGTTAATTAACAATTTAAATTCAGAATTAGTGTGCGCAGTTTGAACTTTGATTTTATTTAGTTACAATGGGCAGTCTTTAAGAGGGCTTTTACAGTTCAGTAGTGCCGCCATCAGTTCACTAGTGCCGCCCTTAGTTGTAGTAAGTAGCCACTTTCTTTTTAAATTATGCTAGACATGATTGTCACATGAATGGTGTTGTCAAAATATATTGTGTGTTTAAAATGTTTCAACATGAACGGGCCGGAACGGCCGGACATTAATGGTGTGTTCAAAATGTTTCGGCATGAATGGGCCGGCTCGACCGGCCTCACAGAAAACCAGCGTGAAGCAGCACTGTGCTGTGTTTCGTGAGTAAGGGTACCGGGGGCCCAATCCGGGGGAAAGGTTAAAGGTTGGCAGCGCACTTGTGACTATCTATGGGCGGGTGTCTATAGGCGGCGGCAATCGCTTACCATCAGATGATCCGTCTGCTTGTCTACCTATATAAAAAAATGCTCGAAAATTCACTAATTCATGTCGTGAACAATTTTGTAATTTATTTAATTAATTGCATTACAATCAATAATAATCTTTTGATGGCGCCAATGATCATTAAAATGGCCCTTAAAGGCTACGACCTGTTTGATTTAGATTTCAATTGTTTTAAAAGTAGTTTGTTTAAGTTTTAATCGTTAACTGCAAATTGCATTTGATTATGTACCACTCGAACCATTTTTTGCTGAAGAAAAGGGGGCTAGCCAATTATCTGCGGAACCGACATGGAGTGTGGAAAGGCATAACGTAAGCCTCCTTACTTCCATCTCATCCAACGTCTGTAATTACCAATTACATCCGAAGTTGTATCTTCGGAACCCAGGGTATGTTTAGACATTAATATTTAGGATTCGGGAAGTCGCAACAATGAAGCGACTGCCGTCTGACTTACACAACCCTTTTGTTTGTGGGAGAGCCACGCTTCGAAATGAATGGGCCGGCTCAGCCGGAGTGATACAACGGCTTCACAGTACACTGGCGTGAAGAAGCACATGCTGTTTCGTTGCGTGATTTAAGGTACCGGAGGCCCAATCCGAGGAAAAGAGGGGCTTAAAGGTTGGCGGAGTACTTGTGACTCCACTGGTGTCGCTTACCATCAGACGATCCATCTGCTCGTCTGCCACCTATCACATAAAAAAACCCCTTTAACAGGAGAACAGATGATTCATGATTTTAGAAACGTGCAGGATTTCTTTCAATGTTTACCCTCGTTACTGAGCTGGTAAAATACGCACATTGACTATCAAAAATCCTTGAATGAATCCATCGACATCGACAAAAAATACACTTGCGCGATGTAATCGATGCCCAGCGCCATCTGTTGGTACAGCTTGGAACTAATGTCCCGAAACGAATGTCTAGCTGTGCTGGGAGACATCTGGCTACTGTAAGCTAGTTTTAAATAAATAGTTTCGGCATGCACACTGTGTAACTTGCCAAGAGCATTTCAAAACAGTTCATCTTTATAGAATTTTTCATTATTTTCTGTGTCATCTGTATGTATGAGGAGAAAGCCTGAGATAAAAATGTATGGCGCGGCATTATGAAGGTCTATTTTTAGCAGGAGACGGAGATGGTTCAATCAACAGGCAGTTGATTGATTGATGGAACCACTTTTTGGCGTGCCCTTTTTAGTCCTCTTATTGTCGGATGCTTAATTTTCTTTTTAAATGCACTTGTCATTCTAAAAACATGGACTTTTTGTGTGGTAGCTGGCAGACGATCAGACGTATCTCCTGATGGTAAACGATTTCCAACGCCCATGGACCGCCAAAACACCAGTGGAGTCACAAGTGCGCTGCCAACCTGTACATGCAGCGAAACATAGCAGAGACACGTCTGTCTTTAGTGCGGCTATAGTATCACTTAAGTCGAACTTGCCCAATAATGCAATAGCGTGGCTCTCCCACGGTTAATTATTTATATTTTTTTTATTACAATATACCTTTTTTGTTACAAAAACGTTTGTTACAAGTACTTTATATACCTTTTTCAAACAAAATAACAATAAATATTTTATTTGAAAAAGGTATAAAGTCCTACTCCTAATGAAAATTTCAGTCATTGGCATTCAAAATGCATTATAATAACAGCCATAGAACGTCCTCCAATAACTTTTTTTTTATCTAGCCCTACTGTCTCACTGCTTGGCAAGGGCTGACAAACTTTTAGATTATTGCTTTTAAACTTTCACGTGGCGTTTAAATAGCCGTCGTAACACGGTTGAAACGACAAACTGTAAGTAGATAATACTAAAAATTATGCACCTACTGATTAATAAATAATCGCGTTTGGTCCCGTATACATTAATACGTGACCTGACCGTGGCAGAGCCTCGCTTCGGCATAAATGGGCTGGCTCGACCGGAGTGATACAACTCACAGAAAACCGGCAGAAAACCGCTGCGTGAGTGAAGGTACCAGAGGCCCAATACGAGGAAAGGGGGGTCCAAAGGTTCGCAGTACAGTTGTAACTCCATTGGTGTCACGGGTGTCCATGGGCGGCGGAAATCGCTTACCATCAGGTGATCTAACTGCTCGTCTGCCACCTATCACATAAAAAAATTTTGTCAGAATTAAGTTAGGAATTTCTGTATTCTTCATCATTTGCTTAATTCTTGTGTATAGGAAATTAATTTCAAATTTGACATTGCCGTGTGGTCCCGGCAGAGTAGAATAGGCCACCCTCACTCTTACCGAGGTGTCGTAAGAGGCGACTGAGGTAAAGCTGCTGGCATGATCATCAGCACCCAGAGAAGGAAAACTCTGCATTTATATCAAAACCCTCGCCAACCCGTCTGCCAAGCGTGGTGAGTATGGCAATTACCCCTCATGTGATTGAGGGAGACCCGTGCCCCAACAGTGGGGACTTAAATGGGCTGGTGATGATGATGACTGACATTTATACATAGTATGCAAACAAAAGAACAAAAACAGATGAAAATTAAGACAATAACTGAGAAATAAAAATAAGCTAAAAGTAAATATAAGCATAAGTTACAAATAAGTAGGTCTCCGTGGCAATGTCCCCAAAATGCTGGAAGCATTACACCGCTGGATCGCGATGGAAATTCGCTGGGCGAGGTAGCTGTCAGCCTTTGGCTCTCCCGTGATTTCGTGTGCAAATAAAACTAAAAGCAAGCAACCATAACATACAATTGTATAAACACAAAACAAAAACGTTTGAGCGTCATCAAATAAATTTGCATCGTTAGTGAGGCGTGTGGACTAACAAACTAACAAGTCAATTATTCAGGACTGACTGAGCGAAAAATGCTTTGTACACCTATTGTTAGTGTTTTAGGGTTCTATAATCCACGAGAAACCGCTTTAGAGTCCTTGCCGCTAAAAAGTCCCGGAAAAGCGCGCTTGAGTTTTTTTTTATTGTGACACAGTATATTGGCTCTCCTCAGCCTGATGGTAAGAGCCCACGTTGCAATTACAACGGAAGCGATGTCAGGCATCACTTCCGTTAGGACTGCCATACTGGCCGGCAAGATGCTTCTTCACGCTTCGTTTAAAGGAATCCATATTGTAGGAAGGAGGAAATACATGTGCCGGCAACGAGTTGCCGTCAATATTAAAATTGGAAGTATTTTGACTACATGCACAAGGAATCTAAAATTTTACTTCCGTGTTTTATTGCGGGTCTTCTTTCAAGGCGCGGATATTATCTTATCTTATCTGTTAGGGGCCATTTTCATGGGGCACGTCGACCCTAAGGGATCTTTTGTACCTCCCCTTTCTTTTGCGCTCTTACTCACGAAAGATTCGTTTCATCAGCATCACGATGTCTTTCGGATTGAAGTGCCTGTAGTCTCCTGGTTTAGGATAGCGTTACCTAGAAGACACATTCTGCCTCTGGCTAGTGAGTCGCATTCACATAAAAGATGTTCTATGGTTTCCGTCTCCTCCTTGCATGCTCTGCAGTCGCTGTTCGATGTCATGTTCATCTTCATCAGCATTTTGTTCGTTGCATAATGCCCTGTTAACGCTCCTATGAGCATCCTTGTCTGTTGTCTATTGCCTCCGAGAATATATTTTTTTCCATATCTTTGTATTGACTCCTATGAAGGCCTTTGAATGTTTCATATTAACTTTGCCATGTCTGTCAGTCAAAAAACAGGAGATGGAGCAGGACTAGCTTAGAAGGATGTTCTTATTATCGGAGGCCAAGACTCACCTTGTCAAAAATAGTTAGTTAAAAAAAAATCGTCCCTCATATACATTATATTTGTAATGGATCAAGACGGGAATTAACACGATATTTATTATGTGATACAACGACAAACGAAGCGGTCAATTGCGGAACGTGTCAAGGAACATATCGCAGCTATTAAAAATCGACAACCGAATAAATCGGCAATAGCAGAACATCTACAGGAAATGGGAGTTGATCATTGGATGAAACAAAATGACCCGAAAATCCATTATCATACCAGGATAGTACGTGAAGCGATTGAGAAGTACAAGACTTTCAATCGGGAGGATGGATTTAAAATATCATCAACATGGAATCGAGTAATTAACAAGTGCAAACCCCGTGCTAGGCCGTTACTAATGCAAACAAACACCGATACTGTTAGTGTAGTGTGTCGGAGTAGCTTCACTGGCAGTTCATTTATTGGCAAATTAATATCGGAAAACGTGAGGGTGTCCGAAGATTCACAGCCCGGCCCCAGCAGACGACGCCGTGCTCCACCAGCCCGCTCTTGACCACGGCTGCTGTAACGTAGCCGAAACGTCCAGTAAAATATGTGAGCACACAATATTGTATCACATAATAAATATCGTGTTAATTCCCGTCTTGATTAATTATAGTTGTAATGCAACGCGAAAATTTAAAAAACTAATAAATAATATTTGGTCCTCCAATGTTGGGTGTTTCATTGATATAATTTTTATTTCCACCTACCGATGTAACCCCAATATCAGCTCCTCCCTTTTGACTGCGTTCAACGTCGTGCAACTCGAATAATCGACGACGAGAATCTCACTGATCACTTAATCTCTCTGGCCCTGCGGAGAGAAGTCGCATCTCTATGTGTCTTTTGCTGCCTTTACTATAGTAAGTATTCCAAGGTGTTATTTGAGTTAATACCCGCTGCTGAATTTCACCATCGTACTACACGCTGTAAACTAGGATTCCACCCGTACCATCTTGATGGGTGGAGGTCCACCACCGTGCGCTTTACACATCATTTTTACCACGCTCCTCCTCATTGTGGAATCATCTTCCCGCAGCGGTATTTCCGAACCGGTATGACATTGAGATCTTCAAGAAACGAGCCTATATCTTATTTCTTTTAGGAAAAAGGCCGGCAACACATCTCTGCTTACCCTCATGTGGCTGATGTTCATGGGAGGCGTGATCAATTACCATCAGGTGACTTGCTTGTTCGTTAGCATCCCTTTTTCATAAAAAAAAATAACATCATCTTAGCGAATCAATATCTATCTTGACGCTGATTTCAATATCAGCTTTTTAAGGTGACATGTTGCTTTAAGAATATCATCAGCAGAAACGTGTGGATGTGAAATGTGTGGACGAAATGCCCTCTCCGCGAATGCTATCTACTATGCCTAGGGATATAGTTAAGGAAGAACAAGCTTGGCCACCACTTATGCCACCCCTCGGCCTCGCTGACTGGACCCACAGGATCGACGAGTCACTATGTTTGTAGTCAGTTGGACTGTAGGTTATTTGATTAATATTTTTAAAGCAATCCTTTGCAATTTATTCTTATGTAAATAGCACACTTAAAGTTTTCATCTTGTGTTCAGGTGGGACTGGATATTGTAAATATACCCCCAATATTGACGAAACTATCGACAGCTCATGTCGAATCAATCACTTATAAATGTTGTTGGTTACATGTTGTTAAGGTGTCTATAAAACTATACGCGTGTTTTGAATTTGGTTTTTCTTTTTTAATTTTTTTATCCACTAAGCTATCATCGCTCTTTATATAGATTTATAGAGGATTATAGCGTTACTTGACTTTAAAACAATGGACCATAAATTCAGCACTCAAAAGAATTATCCTTAATTAAATTCCCTTAGCAAACGAACCGAAAATGCATATTCCAAAACGAATACAAGTAAAAAAAGCGCAAAACGGTACACAAAGGTGTGTTCAGGCGGGTATTATTCCGGCAGACTGCACATTCCGTGGCCATTGTCCGTTATGTACGGTCTTACAGCTATTGTTTAGCCTTTAATAATTAATTTACTCGGGACTAATCTGCGATATTTATTGGGATAACATTTTTTCTGGTACGTATTGTTCCGGCGCCGTAAATATGACGCTATTTGTTTGTGCCTACTTGTTTTATTTAGTACGGTTTGTCGGTTACTTGGCTTAATAGATTATAATTTGTTAAATATAATACTTCCAGCGATACTCAGGTTAGCCACCTTTGGGCCTATTCTCGTGCACTAGATAAAGAAGTTAGAGCCTTTTCGATCAATCTTATTCTGATACTAAATCAATGGTATAGCGCTATCATCATCATCATCATCATCATCAGCCTATCGCAGTCCACTGCTGGACGTAGGCCTCTCCAATTGTTCGCCACTGTGATCTATCCATGGCTTCTCGCATCCAGCTCTTGCCAGCCATCTTGCGCAGATCGTCCCACCACCTAGCCAGAGGGCGCCCTACATTACGTTTGCCAAGACGCGGTCTCCACTCTAGAGCTCGTTTACCCCATCGGTTGTCGGTTCTGCGGCTAATATGGCCAGCCCACTGCCACTTCAGCTTGCTAATCCGGTGAGCAATGTCGATGACTTTGGTTCTCTGCCGGATCACCTCATTTCGGATTCGATCTCGGAGAGAGACGCCGAGCATTGCTCGTTCCATAGCCCGCTGAGCGACCTTTAACTTGTGGACCAGCCGTACCGTAAGTGTCCACGTTTCGGCTCCGTATGTCATGACTATCAATTCATACAAATCTGACGTAATACTATAGATTTATCAACGGAATAAGATAAGTCAAATCAAGCTATAGAGATTACCATACAAATTTAGTATTCCATATCTATGTCGATTGCACGATAATAAGGATGATGGAAAAAATCATTGCCGTCGCTTTCCTTGTATATCCTTAATTTTCATTAATTTACGCAATACATATAGTTTCTGCTAGCCATCTTCGCAATATTATTTTTATTTTAACTGTGTTTTTTCTAGTTTTTTTGGAGACATTGCTTCTAATTATTAATCACTTGTTCGTGGCAGTGTAACAAGAAATCAAATTCCGTGGGAGAGCCAAGCTTCGGCATGAATGGGCCGGCTCGAGCGGAGTGAAACAACGGCCACACAGAAAACCGGCGTAAAACAGGACTGTGCTGTGTTTCGCTGCGTGAGTGAGGGTGAGTGGGGATAGGGGGGGTTTAAAGGTTGGCAGCGCATTTGTGACTCCACTGGTGTCGCGGGTGTCCATGGCAATTGCTTATCATCAGGTGCATCATTGAGACTTTACTGTCTACAATACTCTAAAGTCAAAATTACTGTTCAATTGTTTATTCCGGCAACGCATTAACGACTTTTCTGATTTCCCAGATGTTCATGGGTGATGGTGATTATCTACTTACCATCAGGTGACCTGCTTACTCTTTTGTTAAAAAATAATTACAATTAAAATATTTTATTTGCTTTTTTTTATGTAATTATGTAATAATAGACGAACAGACGGATCACCTGATGGTAAGCAATTGCAACCGCGACACCAGTGGAGTCACAAGTGCGCTGCCAACCTTCAAACTCCCCTATCCCCCGGATTGGGCCTCCGGTACCCTCTCTCACGCAGCGAAACACAGCACAGTGCTGCTTCACGCCGGTTTTCTGTGAGGCCGTGGTATCACTCCGGTCGAGCCGGCCCATTCATGCCGAAGCTTGGCTCTCCCATGGTAAAAATGTTGTTATTTGGTTGTTGTTGATCTTAGACTTGTAGGATTTTTTGACTCTACAAAAATAAAGCTGGTTAAAGTAACTCATTTCAGGGGCAGTTAAAAAATGAAATAGGTTTGTTAGAATTTTTAGGCCCAAAAATTAATGCACCATATTGTTACCCCAATTTGTTTCTAAGAGTTACGCCATTACAGGCTTAAACTCGGTACCTGTGACCGTAATTATTGCTTAGTCCTTATGAAGAATAATGTTAGGGGGATCTTAAAAAGCATTTATTTAAATTTATTAGTATACAAAAAACAGCTTACCCTTGAATGAGATAGCTAAATAAATAAGTGCAAGAATGGGGTTAATGAATATTTATTGCTCGGTATTTTTTTTCTGTTTGGGAGCAGGATTAGTGATAACAGTGGGAAAGACGAGGCATGAATGGGCGGCTTGACAGGAGATTACATCGCCTTATAGAGCTCCGGCGTAAAGCAGTACCTGTTCTATGTTTTGCCGAGTGAGTGTGGGTACAAGAACTTGTGTGAATGGACTTATAGTTTAATTACACACACCGCACAGTACAAAATGTCTGTTTGTATTTGTCTGTGTATTCATCATCATCAGCCCATTTAAGTCCCCGCTGCTGGGGCACGGGCCTCCCTCAATCACATGAGGGGTAATTGCCATACTCACCACGCTTGGCAGACGGGTTGGCGAGGGTTTAGATATAAATGCAGAGTTTTCCTTCTCTGGGTCCTGATGACCATGCCAGCAGCTTTACCTTAGTCGCCTTTTACGATACCTCGGTAAGAGTGAGGGTGGCCTATTCTACTCTGCCGGGGGCCTCACGGCATATTCTATGTATTATAAGTAAGTATTTACAAAGAAAATTACTCTATGTATATGTCACCGGAAAATAACAAGATCCGTAAGTTAATCAATTTACTAGGAAATTTATAAACTTTCGTAGGATTCTAAAGGGGAGAAATATTGTATTATTTTACGTCCACACTTTCGTAGATTTTTCAATTTCCGACGTCACACGGTAAAATTATTAAAAATTGGATATCTATTCGTAAAATTTTATATGGTCCGACCAATCATTGAAACTCTTTTAAATATACGAATCTTTGAAATACGTAAAATAACACACTGCTCTCTGATTGGTCAATGTTCATAGTGGCAATGGCAATTAGATCGCGCGTAGCGTTTGGATATTGCTTACATATTATTATTTTACGAGTGAGTTCAGTAAGTTTATCAATGTACGAAAATGTGGACGTAAAATAATACAATTTTCCTCCCGTTTAGAATCCTACGAAAGTTTATAAACTTCCAATTAAATTGATAAACTTACGGATTTTATTATTTTCCGATGACATATATATTTGTAGTTCCGCTGTTGATATCTAATATCCTTAACACAGGTGCTGAAGCTACCTATCTCGGAATTAGATCAATGAATGTGGTGTTGCGAAATATTTATTTATTTAGTTTTTATGCTGATGTGCAACAACATTAGGTTATCATAGCTTTTTGGCAGGTTTTCGCAACTGGAAATAGCAAAAAATGGTTAAAAAATATCAACTAATCATTTAGCAGTTTCACCTTAGCTGGTGGTCAAATATTTGTAATAATATTTCTACTAGATATTATAAATATTGATGAGACTATAGACAGCTCATGTCGAATCAAGCACTTAAAAAAATCGTCGGCTTAGTAACGTGTTCGGTGGTCTGATTGGTTGAAGAGTCGCACAGATTGTGGAAGAAGTGGGTTCGATTCTCGCTTGAACAAGAGATTAGTGGTTTACTGTCAGGAGCCCGCTTTTCCTATGGTCCAGGATTTGGGAAGTCTGGTAATTACAATGAAACGACTACCGTTTGACCTTCAACGGGCTAACTGGATCACGGTTACACGTTCAGAATCACTATCTCAAATGTTGTATGTATCCACAATTTTAAGAAACAATCCGTTACTTTTTAAACTATTAGTTCAATGGATCGAAAAATCGGGCCTTAGGATTGCAAAGGTTATATAGCAGTTTACTTTATAGATAGCAATAAATTTCCCTCCGTATCCCACTTCCATCATCCATACATATTTTATTATCTTTAAATAATCATGACATTTACTTTACCTTATCTAAGTTCATTAATATTAATAATATCAAAATATAATCATTCTTCATTTCACTTCTTTGTACCTACTCTTTTACCCCATTCATAATATTTACCTACTGATTCTGATCCAACTTTTTCCTAATACCGACTCCTTCTTTTTATTATTCCCGTTTCCCTACCTTGACATTGGCTAATGCACAAACCGTGTAAAGCCACAAAAAAAAATAGCAATAAAGAGTATCTATCTTTATTGCAAAACATACAAAACTTAAAAGCTAGGTATACAGAGATACAATCTTACAATTTAGTTTAATAACTTTATTTGAATTACTATCCTGGATCATGTTCTAAGCGTACCCCGGGCTCCAAAGCAATGACTTGGTCGCAACCGGGAATAAAAAAAAAATCACAACATCACATACATTTATCTGACTCGGAGATAGGCAGCTCAAGCACCTGTATTTCTGATAATAGAACCTCAGAGCATACTCCTTTTTAAAAAAACCGGCAACGCGATCTCTCTGATTTCGCGGATGTTAATGGGCGGCGATGATTGCTTTCCATCAGGTGACTCGCTTGCTCGTTTGTCGCCTAAAAAAAAAACCTAATCTAGCGTGAATGTGAATGTCTGTAATCTATATACCTCGTCCTCACAGAAAACCGGCGTGAAGCAGTGCATTTGCTGTGTTTCGCTGCGTTAGTGAGGGTACTGGAGGCCCAATCCAGGGGATGGGGGCTTAAAAGGTAAGCAGCGCACTTGTGACATGGTATTGCAGGTGTCCATGGGCGGCGGTAATCGCTTACCATCAGGCGATCCATCGGCTCGTCTGTAACCTATATCATGATAAAAATGTGAATAATACAAATACCTACAAGGGAACATGAATATGATTTGTAAACATTGAGCCAGGTCCCATTCCCGGTTCGGTTTAATATAATAATATTATAAACCACCCTATTTGTAGGTACATTACCTACTCTTTTAAGGTAAACGAGCAAACGTATCACCAGGTTTTAGTTAATTTGTGCCTAGCTTATACGTTGCGTGAAATAAAAGTATATTCAATTATTCATGAAACAAATCACCGATAAACCTTGTAAAGTATGAATAACACAATGAAAGTACTGAAGTCAGCCCCGCATTAGAGTCCCGCAAATAATTAAGTTGCGTAAAGTTGTCCCTTCCCGGCTGTCTGTGCGTAATTATGTTTCGCATGCTAACAGCTCTACGAGTATAACGTGGGTCCATAAACTAACTAACTAGGTTGGCGCAGCGACCCATAGTGTGTCTTGGCCTCCGATAATAAGAGCCTCCATCTTGGTCGATCCTGCGCCACCTCCTGCCAGTCATCTGCCGAGAGTCCGCGCAGTCTTTTTCGACCTCATCCTTGCAGCGATATCTCGGCCTTTTGCCATTAGGACGTCCCTGATACGCTCGTTTTATCGCACGATCGTCTCCCATTCTTTCTAGGTGGCCGAGCCAGCGAAGTCGATGCGCTTGTCTCGCCAATGATGTTGGGCTCGCCCACCTGGTAACGTGGGTCCATATCTAAATGTTTATTAACCCAGCCATAAAAAAATATATTAAAAACTTTTTTCATATTAGCGTGTTATTCCTATATGTATGTTTGTATTGGTCTGGGTGTTTTCAATGTATTATAGTTTGTTTTTACATAAGAAAAGTATTAAATGTACATACTTGCAATGGACAACATTTCATATTTTCAACATGTCCATATTGTTTTTTTATATGAAAATAGACATAAAATGAACAGATCCTTATTTTTTCTTTTCTCAAAATTTTGCCATTTTCATACTTAAAATAATTATTGAAATTCTTTATATTTTAAATAGACGTAAGCGCCAAATCACGTCATTGGACGACTGAATACAGCGATATTCTTTTGCTTATCATTGTTTTAATAAAAAAGGTACTACTGTCAAAGGTAAAGAATACCTACTAGTGTCAACATTGTCAACGTCATTAATTCATTTAACGTTGACAAGTTGTCTTTTTTTGACAGTTGCATGTCATGGGTTTGGCATTTCGTAAATTTAAAACTATAATGTGCTAAGAAAAGAAATATTTTACATTCTGCCGTCCGATGACGTCATCTTACGTTTTTTAGTTATTTTATCTTTTTCTCAGTAAATAACCAATTTAAAAAATAAATAAATATATATTCGAGGAGCGGAAAAGAAATTATAGTTTTTAGAATAGTTATTTACGGGATTGCTACCATGTCGTACCTTATTTTTGAGTATCCGATATTTCGGCGCTGTTGCAAGCGCCATGGTCACGGAGTAACTGAAGATTCTGCGGGTAAGATGTTATTGGCAGACATATCGGTCTACCCTCCTTCTTAGTCTTTTACTTTAAGTGTAGGAACCGTAAAACTAAACAAAGTGTCGTTTCGCGGGCAGATACTGTGAGTGTTGTGTGTCGAGAACAGGTGCGAATAAATAGTGAGTTAGGAAACAGTGGTACCGGAGGTGAACGCAGTAAAAGACTAAGAAGGAGGGTAGACCGATATGTCTGCCAATAACATCTTACCCGCAGAATCTTTAGTTACTCCGTGACCATGGCGCTTGCAACAGCGCCGAAATATCGGATACTCAAAAATAAGGTACGACATGGTAGCAATCCCGTAAATAACTATTCTAATGTTAGTGACCATGAAAGTTTAAAACAATATATTATAGTTTTTGTTTCATAAATCAGAAATTTTGAAATGTTGTCCATTCTGCTGTTGGTTGATATCCGTAACACATGTGCTTGAGAGTTTTAGTCTAATCATTTCAGATTTACTCAATCCGACCGAACGCCAATAAAAATATTCATATATTTAATTAACAAAACAAAGTGCGCCAAAGCCACCGATTTCGGACATTAAATCCGATCAATGATAATGCGTGCAAGTGATATTTTATTCAAGATAATGCGCTTTGAGTGATTTATACGAGTTTACGCCGCAATTTGCATGCAACGCAAGGCCCGCTCGCGCACGATAAATAAATACCAATTTCTCGATCCAAAAACGTTTATTTTTGTGTAATTCTTACTGAGTTTGTAAACGTGTAATTTAAGATAATAATTTATTTTTCTGTTCTTTTGACAAACAATAGGACAGTATCATCATGGACGACTGATTTAAGAGACTTAATATGCAACTCACCGTAAATACTTCTTTTTTATCACGAAATAATACGCACATAAAAATCGAAGTTAGTGAAAATAATGCAGAATATGTTACTTATTTAAGTATTCATACTTGGCTGAGAAATATGCACTTTATGCAGCCTCACGTTGTGCGTCATTAATATTTTGTATAATTAAACGTTGAAAGTATTGAAAAGCTAACAAAATGTGTATAAATCATTAAAAATACAAGTAAAACCGCTACCCATTTAAAATATTTTAATAGCACCCTTTTGAAAATTCGCACTTTAAGTGGCCCCACGTTGGGCGCCATTTAAAATGCATAATCTATATTTAGTATAAAAATAACATTTAATAAAATAAAAACCAAAAATCGTGTGTTATACAAAACACACATTCTATTTTGCAGTCTAAAGTATATTCAGAAGAAAATAAATAAGTATAAGAAAATATTCAGAAATGCTTTTTTAAAGATACATTAAATATTATACAAAATAATACTAATATAAGAATGAAAATTGTTATTACCATATTATTTGAAACGAGTAACTACTGACATTCTTGCTGATTCTTCTTGGTAGAAATTGACATTCCGAATCAGCGGTAGATTACATAATATTTGACATTCATAAATGTTCTGTATGGACTTAAATTGAATAAAGACATTTTTGATTTTGATTTTGACTGCGATATTTTACCACAATCATGCTGATTTTGCCTATAATTATAAGGAATCAAATAAGCTAAATACTCCTACCAACACAATACTAACATCACGAGCGCCTTAACAATTTATATATAACAGCGACATCTAGCTCGAAACATTTCAAACTCGCTGAATTTAGGTCGAGCAAAAAGTAAAACAACTTTTCAATAGATGACGCGAGTTTTCTCTGTGGGAATTTCCTTTGCCCTTTCAATTTGTACTTAGTGGTAACCCACCCAGTAAATGTCACTTTGGGAAGAATTTGGGACCCGGCAAGATATCTTATTAACTTTCAGTATAAAACCGCGGCCGTTATAACTTTTGTGTTGGTAAATTATCTTTATTCTTCGGAATAATGGAGTAAATTTAAAAGACATCACAAAAAAAGTAAAGACGGTTTTCCTGGACCATTTCTGAAATGTAGCTTTTGGAGAAATTTATAGTTACATTTACATCATATTACTTATCCGTGCAGTCCATCCGTATATGGAACTCCTTACCCCTATCCAGAAGACAGTCTCAATCATTGCCCATTTTTATAGCCCGAGTCAAAACTCACTTTTTGCAACTTCAACACCCTCTTCTTCACTCTTCCTCATCCCATTAACTTTTCTACAATCGTCCCTGTTATCGGCAGCCTGTAGTCGATGGTCCATCTTAGATCCTATTTGATTATCATATTATTATTATTTTTGTCTTTTTCTGATATCAATCTCATAATATTATGTGTAAGTATATAGTCTATTATCTTATTTTATTTGAGCATAACTTATTTATTAGTTTATAATATTGTATTTTATTTATGTATTAAGGTTATAAGTTATATTTTAACATTTACAGTTTATCTCTTTTATTTTTTTTCCTTATTGAATACTGCACCACCTACCCCTTCTCTACTATTAAATGTCCTTTATCCGAAGGTTGTCTGGTAGAAATCACTTTCAGCGATAAGACCGCCGAAATTTTACACAAACTTTCTGTATTGCCTAGTACTTAAGTTGTGTATTTTGTGCAATAAAGAATAACTATAGATCTATCTATCCTATGTACATTAAAATAAAATACGAATTATGTAACGTTTTTAATTATTTCACGAAGACAACTTGTCCAATGTTTCAATTTCAGAATAGGAATTGTAAAGTATCAGCTTATATACTGCCCCACTGCAGGGTAAAGGCCTCTATCCATAAATGTTAAAATAGAAATCAAGTCATCGTTACTAATGGGATTAGGCTTAATCATTAGTCAATCAATCAGGCGGATTGGTGATAACAATCCCGAGTAATGTTCTGAAAACTTCGAAACATACCTTTGCTTGACCCGGGAATCGAACCCAGGACCCCGAGATCACGGCCTGGTACTTAAACCACTAGACCAATGGCGTGACTATATATTAATAGAATAGGAATAAAATTCTAAATTTATTTAAATCGTAATTTTATTTAAGATTTACACCCAGTTATGGATACGAGCTTTTAGGTTTTATGACAAAGATTTGATGTTTGGCAATTATGACAGTGGGAGAGCCACGCTTCGGCATGTATGGGTTGGCTCGACCGGAGTAATACCACGGCCTCACAGAAAACCAGCGTGAAGCAGCACTGTGCTGTGTTACGCTGCGTGAGTGAGGGTACCGGATGCCCAATCCGTGGTCAAGGGTTTAAAGGTTGGCAGCGCACTTGTAACTCCACTAGTGTAGCGGGTATCTATGGGCGGTGGCTGTCGCTTACTATCAGGCGTTCCGTCTGCTCGTCTACCACCTACCACATAAAAAAATGTTTGAATGAAGTGACTGCCATCTAATCTTTGCAACCTCAGACCGGGGAACTAGACTAACATGATCTATTTACTGGTTCCGAAACTATCAAAAGGATTGCACCACCCTCCCCTCTTCTACCTAATGTCCTTTACCTGAAGGTTGTCTGGTAGAGATCGCTCCCAGCGATAAGACCGCCTAAATTGTACATTGTATCTCTGTATACCTAGCTTTTAAGTTTTGTATGTTGTGCAATAAAGAGTATCTATCTATCTATCTAATACGTACGTAATCTATCCAAAACGTACTGATTTCCTCACGATTTCTTTTTTCAGTAAACTCAGTAAGTATATAGCTAAAATATTCAAGCTCCATCATAATGGGCCAGCCTCATCGCAAACATTTGAAACTCGAGTGGATTGTGAGTCGATAACGCGTTGCATACAATTTCTATCGATTTTCGATTGCGTTCCTGCGTTTTACGTGCAATCCGGACCTGAATACATTCCTGTTAAATTTACGCTTAGTATGCGTTTCCATTGCTACAAACACTTGCATTTACCGTTGCTACTCGTTATGCCAGTGACCTTATGAAAATTGCTTGTAGTGACTGAATGAGGAAAACCTGAGTTAGGAATTATGTTGTAATATGAAAAGTAAAGGCCGTCTGTGTGCCCATTGGCCGTTGAAGCCGTGTGGTCCCCGGCAGAGTAGAATAGGCCACCCTCACTCTTACCGAGGTGTCGTAAAAGGCGACTAAGGTAAAGCTGCTGGTCCAGCAGCTTTACCTTAGTCGGGATCTGATCATGTTCATCAGATCCCAGAGAAGGAAGACTCTGCATTTATATCAAAAACCCTCGCCAACCCGTCTGCCAAGCGTGGTGAGTATGGCAATTACCCCTCATGTGATTGAGGGAGGCCCGTGCCCCAGCAGTGGGGACTTAAATGGGCTGACGATAATTGCCAAACATTGCCAAAGACAGAAAAAAGTCGTATTCTTTGGAGGAAGTTTTCACTCTTAGGGGGTCAGCACAAAAATAAGAAAATAGTGATATCATCTTCTTCTTGTTCTTCTTTAGCCTGTTTCAACTGTTTTAGTGTAAGCCTCCTTCAGCATTTTCCATTCCTTCCGGCATTGTGCATTTTGCATCTAGTTTAAGCCAGCCACTCTTTTCACGTCGTTCCTCCAGCGCATCTGAGGTCTTCCTTGAGGGCGCTTATTTCCCCACGGCTTCCACTCGAGAAGAAGCTTACACCATGATGCCATGGATGATGCATCTATGCATGCATGATTTTAAAATGAAAATTTCTGCGGAACAAAAAGCCAGGATATTTAACCAGTGCATCATACGAGTGCTCTCTTATGGGGCCGAAACCTGGGTTTTCACAAAGAATACGATCACCAGACTGGAAGTAGCCCAGAGGGCAATAAAGAGAAAGCTGGTAGGAGTGACACTAATGGACCGCAAAACAAACAAATGGCTTCGAGAGCAAAGCAAAGTCGCAGATGTAACAGAAAGAGTGGAGGTGGGCAGGACATATCGCCCGCAATGAGTGAATCATATTAATAATTAAAAAATGGTACTGGTTAACTAAGCGTATAACTTTCCTTTAACTTTCTTTCGTGTAAGTTTCTAGAGTACAACTGTACTCTAAAAACGTCATTTCATAAAATATTTGAATTAGTGAGTATTTTTGATGATACCTCATTCAATGTAGTTAGTTAAAGAGCTCATGGTCTCTAACTTTATTAAAATAAAAATAGTACCTTTTTTTTATGGTATAATGGTTGAGCTGTATACATGATACAGTCCTACGTAAAAATGCTAGTTTGTACTTTTATATTTAGAAATGTAAGCGACTGGCTGCGCAAGAGGTCTCGGGATTCGATCCCCGGGTCAGCCAAAAAAAATTGTCTTGATTTGAGGCGAGCGAATGCCGCGGGCAATGGCTAGTGCTTAGAGCCATGTACGTCGTGAATTTTCTTAATCCTTACCTAACTTGGAATCAATTTTCCAATAGATTAATAATATAGTACTTATCAAAAATACGTCTATCTTGTAGTCAAGAATGAGACCAAGATTTGAGGGTCAAAATACGTCTTATTGATCAAAACGAATCCAAAAGTTACGCCAAGATATGAGTTTTGATTGGCCTTGGTTTGATTCTTGTCTACAAAATCTATATGATTTTGATGTATTGGATTATTAATCTATTAGAAAAATGTATGAAAAGTTAGGTAGGGTCAAAGAAATTTGACAACTTACATCCCGTTAACTAAGCGTCATACGAGCTCATTTTTGCAAATTTTTTTTTTATGTGATCGGTCACAAACGCCCATGGACACCCTTAACACCAATGAGGTCACAAGTGCGCTGCCAAGCTATGAACTTCCCCCTTTTCTGCGGTTTGGGCCTCTGGTACCGTCATTGACCAGCGAAATACAAAACGTAGATTTTTCATCAAAACTGCCTATACTTATCTCGTCCTACACTGGACACGCGATCCTCCCAGGTTTACCGGTAGCCGGTAAAATTGGAACTTATTGACTATGTACCGGGATGCTAACAAGGAGTAAGCGGTGCATCTTAAACGGGGACTTTATGTGTGCACCAGATTACTATCGGATTAAACCCAGATTAGTTTCATGGGAATAAACCGTTTTTGCTATTAAAAGGCTAGCGTTTATTGGGATGAAAAGGTTAGTAGTTTTAAAGTGAATAAGCCGTTTGCAGTATTAAGCGCTAAATGTTTTTAAAGGAAAAAAATTGTTGCCTGAAGTTAAATTATCTTTTATATTTTTTTTATATCAAAGGTGGCAAACGAGCAGACGAATCACCTGATGGTAAGCGATTGCCAACACCAGTAACACCAAGGAAGTCACAACTTCCCTTCCCCTCAGATTGGGCCGGCAGTACGCTCACCCCGTCGGTAAAACACAGCGCATGCGGTGTTTCACGCAGGCTTTTGGTGAGAGCGTGTGGATTCACTCCAGGCCAGCCAGCCCATCATACTGAAACGTCGCACTCCCATGATGGAATTTGTTTTAATTTTAATCACTGCCCTAGCCGAACCAGATGTGTAGCACGATTCTAATCAATCTTTTGACTTCAAAAGCGTCGTTTGAATGCCCCTGCAACGGTGCAAAAATACCACACAAAATACAAATTAACTTACAATAAAATGAATACCAAACCATACCCAACATACCAAAGTGAAACTTCCACAATGCCGGCAAGAACATGCTTTTTGCATGCCACTTAAAATTCGCAGACCAGATTAAATGTGGGAAATAAAATGTTCGTTGTCACAGCACATTTTGCTTATATAATGCAAACATTTCACCTTGCTATGCGATAAACGTGCATAATGCAGTGAAATTTGCACAATAATGTTGTATTAAATCATCAAGTAGTGCTGGGGTACGCAAGAAAATAAATATTATGTGATGTAATGAAGTTTATTTTATACTAATGTCACAGTATAAAAAAAACTTCTTTTTTATATTTTTTTCATTATTGCTCTACCCGAAGATATCTTGCCACTGTTAAGTAACTTATTGAGAATAAGTGGATCGAAGTTAGTCAAAGTCACAGACACTCATTAAAACGCCGGTGTTCTACGATTTATCGACTTACGGATTCTGCCGATACCACTCTAAACACAATCGCGGATTTTAAGACTATTAGGTCCAAGCAAGTTGTCCGTGACAACTCCCGAAAGCACCTACTTCCACTCGATTTCTGCATCCCTGTTACTTTTAAAGAACCTAAAGACTAAACTTATACCTTAACGTATTTTTAATTCTATGGTGGACAAACGGGATTTAAAATTTCTTATCTGTCCCATTTATATTAACAGGGGGACAGATAAAACATTCAACAGAATTAACGCAGGTGAGTGATTCTTTGAGATATGATTTTCGTGACCGTCCTTAAAACTAATATTACTCCAAAATTTACATCAGAATCTTAAAATACACATAAAAGTAATATTTTTCAAGAATTCTATTTATTCAGAAAATTTTAAAACTCTTTTGTAATTTTTGGAGTAATACTAGATTACATTTTCAAGGCGATCGAAGATCGAATAAAAGAAAAGAAACGATCGAACCCGGGTACGATTTCTGCTCCAATACAAATGTTTGTTGATGAAATCGATTTTTGTACTATTGAATATGAGTGTTTAGTACATTTGTTGTTCCTGATTTCCAATAATATAGTGATTTGTGACCAGGACCAAATATGTGATGTTGTCCCTATTTATATAAGTAATAATTAATTAACGAATTTTTGTGATACCTACCTATTTAATGAGTTGGATATTGATCTGTACCTATTAAAGACAGCTAAAGATAAAAACCGGTCAAGTGCAATAATGTATCAAGAAAGGAATTAACACGATATTTATTATGTGAAACAACATTGTGTACTCACATATTTGGCTCGACGTTTCGGCTACGTTGCAGCACCACGGCTGCTGCGACACGAGCGGACTGAAACGTTGAGCGAAATATGTGAGTATTCAATGTTGTTTCACATAATAAATATCATGTTAATTTCCGTCTTGATACATTATATTGATAATGCAACGCAAAAATCTAAAAAACTATCGGTCAAGTGCAAGTCAGGCTATGCTCAACCACAGAAGATGCCGTATGCAGGGTGTATATAATTATTCTTGAATTTTAAACAGTTCGGAAATGAAATCACGCAGATACAGATACAGTACAGATGTAGTCTATTCATAAGATACTCCATTTGAACTTATAGCGTCCAGTTGAATTAATTTTTGTTGTAAAACAGTAAGCGTAATAGTTTCTAAAAAAAAATTTTTGTTTGTGAACTGTGGGGTGTGCATGTTTTCCCTCATACACTGAGGGAAGATATGCATTTCTTGGGGTTTGATAATGGGGTTTTAGTTAAAATTCCTTACAGTATTTTTCTACACTATTCGTTTTGATTGTTTTCCATATTTTCTACTAGTACATTTGTAAGAACCAACTATTGTAGGTAGTTCTTGTAACAAGCACACTTTAATTTAATGTTAAACTTAATGTATTTTTCGGCAATCGTTGTCTGTTAAAATATGTATAAATAATTATTTACTTAATTTGTTACTGTAATGACAGTTTGTGCCAAAAAAAACGTGTAATCATGATTGAGTTGATTTGCTGCGTCTGAGCAGCATAATAATAAGCCGATTTATAACAATTATCATTTCCCGAATTGTGAATTGCGATTTTAGTGACAAACAGTGGGAGAGCCACGCTTCGGCATGAATGGGCCGGCTCGACCGGAGTAATACCACGTCCTCACAGAAAACCGGCGTGAAACAGTGCATGCGCTGTTTCGCTGCGTGAGTGAGGGTACCGGAGGCCCAATTCAGGGGAAGGGGGGTTAAAAGGTAAGCAGCGCACTTGTGACACCACTGGTGTTGCAGGCGTCCATGGGCGGCGGTAATCGCTTACCATCAGGTGATCCGTCTGCTCGTCTGCCACCTATATCATAAAAAAAAAAACAGGATTTTATCATAGAAACTCCTCCTTTTTTGAAGTTTTTTTTTTATATGAGAGGTGGCAGACGAGCAGACGGATCACCTGATGGTAAGCAATTTCGCCGCCCATGGACACCCAAAACACCAGTGGAGTCACAAGTGCGCTGCCAACCTTTTCCCCTTCCCCACCATTGGGCCTTCGGTAACCTCACTCACACGGCGAAACACAGCACAGGCGCTGCTTCACGCCGGTCTTCTGTGAGGCAGTGGTATCACTCCGGTCGAGCCGGCCCATTCATGCCTAAGCGTGGCTCTCCCACATTTAATAGTAGTAGTAGATAGATGCATGGTGCAGCTCGGTTTGTGCATGTACTTTCTATGGGACCAGTGACCATTGACAGTGTATGCGACATGCGCAGTTGTCATCGAATGCGACCGAGCGGGTGAGCAGGTTGCGGATAGCTCGCCCTCCCCCATACCCACCTCTTTGCTTGAGGACGGGAGAGGGTGTCACGTTGACCCCGGACAATAGATGGCTGCTCCAAAACCCAATCCCAGGCTAGGAGCATTCCTGACAACCTCAAACCCATGCTCCCCACCTCATCCTCGAACCACCCTAACTCACCTTATCCTTCCCCTCATGTCCTGGAGGAGTTAACCTCGACTCTAAAAAACCCCAATCTAAGGTGTCATCCGACCCGTGCCGATAGATGCATGGCCGAAGGGATGTTCGGTCGAGAACGGAGGGGCCTCGAAACCAGGCGAAATCGAGGTCTATTTAGCCTTACCCCTGCAAGCGGGGCTCTGCAGGGGTGGACCTTTACTTCCCTAGCTTCTCGTGGGAACTATATGGATATTCTTGACATTATAGACGACCATCTAAATTCTACCGAAGAGGTACCAGGTACCTCTGAGGCTATGCTCTTTGGTAGCGATACTGAGGAGCATACTATCACTGCCGAAGCACCTGGGACTGATGGACCGGGTACTTCTAACGCGGAGTCGACCCCTCTGGGTGCAACGCACCAAAGGGACTCGTCGACCAAGGGGCCAGAGAGTAAACCCAGGGTTAAGCTCTCTGGAGCTGATAGGAAGCAAATCTATCGGCTCGTAGCGAAGGGTATGACCTTCGAGCAGGCGCTAGAACTGCGCATGAGTGAGAAGGCTAAGCAGAGGACCCAAGAGGAGGGGGAAACGAGGGAGCGGGCGACTAAGCGCCCTCTCAATACCTCGTCAACCTCAAATCAAGGCAATCCTACCAAGGCACCGAAGCTTGGCGAGCCTTCCACCTCGAAGCCTACCTTTAAGGAGGTTGCTGGGTCCGTCACGTGTGGCATCAAAGACGCCCTGGGAAAAATGGACCAGGAGAGGGTCGAAATACTTCAAGGTGCTATCTTGAAGTGTATCGACACCTCAGATGACGGTGACGGCCCCAGCTTTATTGGATGCAAACCGCGCTCGGGTGGCATCCTTTTGGCGTGCGCAGATGAGAACTCGAAGGAGTGGCTCATCCGCAAACTGCCCAACATTAAACCCTGGGATGGAGCTAATCTCTCCGTTGTAAACGAAGAGGATATGCCCAAGCCCAGGTATGGCACGGCCTGGATACAGGAAGCCAAGCACGACGCAGATACCATCCTGCGGAGGTTGGCAAAACAAAATAAAGGGTTAGACCTCTCGAGTTGGAGGGTAGTCAACCGGAAGCCCGAAGCAAAAGGTCAAACAGTGACCTTTTCCTTCGACGAGGCGGCCTTGGAGACTATTCTTCAGCGCGAGGGGCGCCTCTACCTTGACTTTGGCCTCATACACATAAGGGTCAAAGGGGGCAAAGTATCCGGGGACAAGAAGGAGGGGGCAAGCGTCGAGGCGCGTCCAAGTACCTCCAACTTGGTCTCGGGTACGGAACCCTCAGGAGGAGCAACTGGAGCCGACTCCAGCAGCAACACACCTCCACCCGTCCGGGGGACGTACGGAGTCTCGAGGGGCAACAGTCGTGTTGCAGGACCATCGAGAGGCAGGAGCACCACTACCTGCCAACCATCTGCCCTAGACAGCAGAGGTCGTGGTCGTGGTGGTCGAACACGACCAGCAGGGGGACGCGGCAAGAGAGGCGCTGTGCGAAGGCCGGTAAATCTGCCGACCCTAGCACAGGAGCACTCCAGCAGGAAAGCCGCAAGCAACCTGCTCAACAAAAACAATTAATCCCCCCCCCCCCCCTTCCCCGTAAGAAACAGACACAACCCACCTACACAAATATCCTCCTATCCCTTCCCTTCCCTCCTAATTTAGAAACTTTCTCCCAACCCTTCCCTTCCCAATCCCCAAACCCAACAACATAATGATTAAGGTGATACAAGTAAACCTCCAGCACTCAAAGGCAGCCTCAGCTGCCCTTTGCCAAAGATTCCTCTCTGGGGACCTGGACATCGCCTTGATCCAAGAACCGTGGGTGAATAAAACCACAGTAATGGGGCTAAACTCGGCAGGTAAGATATTAAGTAACACCTGCGGAGTGAGGCCAAGAGCATGCATGCTCTTCAAGAGAGGCATAAATTACCTCCCGATCCCTTCTCTGTGTACAGATGATGCTGTTGCAGCGTATATAGACCTACCCGGGAGGAAAGGTGGGGAGACATTCATAGTCAGCTCCATGTACCTTCCCGGTGAGGACCAGGATCCGGTGAACAAGGTGACGCCGGTAATGGAATACTGTCTGGAGAGAGAAACCCAGCTGCTGGTGGGTACCGACTGCAACTCCCACCACACATCATGGGGCAGCTCCAACACGAACGCCAGAGGTGAGTTACTGTTTGACTACTTGCTCACTAATAATCAATTTGTTCTTAACGTGGGTAGCAAACCAACCTTTACCACACGTTCTAGGCAGGAAGTACTAGACATAACTTGGTGTTCAGGTAATCTCGCACACCGAGTGACCAATTGGCACGTCTCAGATGAGCCGTCCATGTCCGACCACACCCACATTAGGTACGACATACTATGCTCGGGAACAAAGGAACCGAACACCTACCGTGACCCCAAGGGAACAGACTGGGAGGGCTTTAGGAACTCCCTTAGGTTATACCTTGGAGATTTTAAATACATCAAAACTGTGGACCAAGTGGAAGCCGCAGCAGAGGACTTAGGCAAAAGCCTAATGAATGCGTATCTAGAAAATTGTCCTCTTAAGACCACTAAGAGCAACAGGAACGCGCCTTGGTGGAACAAAAACCTGGAGCATCTGAGGCAAAGGACCCGTGCCTTATTTAACAAGGCAAAAAAAGACAAGAACTGGGATGCTTACAGGAAGGCGTTAACACGTTTCAATAGGGAGCTCAGGAAAGCAAAAAGAAGATCCTGGCAAAAATTCTGCGGGTCCATCAAAGACACTGCCCAAGCTGCCAGGATCCATAAAATACTATCCAAGACACCTGAATCCCATCTAGGCCTGCTAAGGAAAGCGGATGGATCTTTCACAGAATCTCCGGAGGAAACACTGAGACTGCTTGCTCAAACGCACTTTCCGGAATCCGTGTACATTAATAACGAAAGAGAACTCCAGGTCAGTAAGTCTCCGGAAAGGAGACCGAGGAATGAAGACTGGAGGAGAGCTTCCGTTATTTTTCGTCCCCAGCAGATAAGTTGGGCAATTAGGAGTTTCAAGCCTTATAAATCTGGTGGGGTCGATGGTATCTTCCCGGCTTTGTTGCAGCGGGGCGAAGATATCATCATCTCTACGCTGATAAAACTATACCGTGCAAGCTTTGCTTGGAGTTATCTGCCATCAGCGTGGACTCGGGCGAAGGTCACTTACATTCCCAAAGGAGGGGACAAAGACAAATCGCAGCCCAAGTCCTACAGACCGATAAGTCTCACCTCATTCCTATTAAAAACGATGGAAAAGGTGTTGAACAGTCACATCAGGGCAACATACCTCGTTGAAAAACCCCTGAGTGCAAGACAACATGCCTACCAAACAGGCAAGTCCACGGAAACGGCACTTATTGACCTGGTGGACAGAATTGAGAAAGCCATAGAAGACAAAGAAATTGCACTCTGTGCCTTTCTCGATATCGAAGGGGCGTTTGACAACACCAACTTCGATGTTATAACACGTAGCATGGTGAATCGTGGAATCGACGACACCACCACCAGATGGATGGGATCCATGCTACAAAATCGGACTGCAACAACAACGTTGATGAACAAAACCCTTCATTATAGAGTGACCAGAGGATGTCCACAGGGCGGAGTCCTATCACCCCTTCAATGGTCATTGGTTGTTGACAGTCTCATCTGCGAGCTCAATGAAGCCAGATTTCTGACTCAGGGTTACGCAGATGACATAGTAATAATGGTCATAGGAAAATGCCCTAGCACCATTTCCAATCTTATGCAAAGGGCCCTACGAATAGTAGAAAACTGGTGCACGAGACACGTGCTAACAGTCAATGCACGTAAGACGGTCTTAATCCCGTTTACCAAAAGAAGGAAACTAGAAGCGCTCCACGCCCCAACACTTCTTGGTACGAAGCTATGCTTGTCCAACGAGGTCAAATATCTCGGAGTCTTTTTAGACCAAAAACTAACATGGAACAAGCATCTCGACTACATCACTAGAAAGGCAAAAATTGCGATGGGGGCAAGCAGTAGGTTGGTGGGGCTAAAATGGGGGCTACGGCCCATGGCCGCACTCTGGATTTATAAAACCATAGTGAGGCCGATCGTCACTTATGGCTGCTGTGTGTGGTATAAGAAGACGCACCAACTTAACTGCGTAGAGAACCTCAGCAAAGTTCAAAGAACAGCCTGCCTTATAGCCACCGGCGCGCTTTCGTCCTCTCCCTCTGCAGCACTGGATGCCCTCCTGAACATTCCACCTCTGCACATTCACGTGCAGATGGAAGCGAGGATGGCTATCACGAGAGCGAAAATCAGAGGGAGGACGAGATGGCAATCTAGGGTCATGAGAAACCTCTACAACGAACTAATGAAAAGTCCGGTCATGGATATGCCCTCTGACTCCATGGTCCGTGAACACCGCTTCGATAAGCGGTTTACAGTCTTGTTACCAAGTAGACAAGACTGGGAGGCTGGAACTCCCGGAAATGTTAAGCAGAATGACATCGTTTGGTATACGGATGGCTCCAGGAAGCAGGGCATATCCGGGGCGGGATTTTGTAATGATCGCTGCGGAATACGCAAATTCGCCAACCTGGGTCGCTATACCACGGTGTACCAAGCGGAAGTCTTCGCAATAATTGGCTGTGTCCAAGAGAGTCTACAAATGAATCTCCAGAATAAGAAGATATTCATCTTCTCAGATAGTCAAGCTGCCCTCAAGGCGTTAACATCCTGTGAACTTGACTCCAAACTCACTAGCGAGTGTGTCCTGCTCCTAAACCAGCTTGGCAATGCCAACATCGTAAATCTGATTTGGGTACCGGGACACTGTAATATCAGAGGCAACGAGGTCGCTGACGTGCTAGCAAAGGCCGGGGCAGAGAGCCCACTACTCGGACCGGAACCAATAAGTGGCGTTCCAGCCTGCATGGTCAGGTTCGAGTTAAAAGAGTGGGAGCATAAGCAAAGCACTGAATATTGGAAAAGACTACCTCGACTAGAACAGTCTAAGGCAGTTGATACAGGCGTTCGATCAGAGACGAGCTGTAGAGATAACAAAACTGAGTAGAGGACATGTTAGGGCACTCACTCGGACCCTCACAGGGCACTGCAAATTAAACAAGCACCTGCACAACATGGGCCTTACAGATACCAAAATCTGCAGGTTCTGTCGCGAGGACGAGGAAACGATTATCCACGTCCTCGGCGAGTGCATGGCGCTGCACCGCTGCAGAAGCCGGCACCTGGGAGCACACATGATCTCGGCTGACGAGATCAAGAGCTCCCCCATCAGCTCCATTCTCGGGTTTATCCTGGAACTGGGGCTGCATGAGGTGCTGTAATAGGTTACGGGGCTGCCACAATAGATCATCTACTGGTCGCAGTGGCTATGAGACGCAGGGCTCACCCCATTTCTATCAAATAATAAAAATCAAATAATGGTGCAGCTCTAAATAGATAGCACAATGTGCCTCTTCATAATGTCTTCAGGCGGACGATAAACTCAAAACTTTACATACTATGGCGTCGAATGCAAATTGTTATGTTATACCATCGCACACCACCATTCGTATATGAATTTAAATAAAATATAATTCATGAACATTATCTATTACAATGTTTTATCATATCGTGACAATATTATCACCGAATAATCAATCTACAGTCATTTTAGATGGCAGCCGAGCAGAAGGATCACTTGGTAAGCGATTGCTGCCGTCCATAGACACAAATAGACCAGTCTATTACAAAATTTATGAGACGGCATCATGGCAGTGACTCCAGAGTCAAAAGTCCGCTGCCAAGCTTTAAGTCCCCCTTAGAATTAAAGCTGAATCATAGTTACACGAGTAATACCATCCGGAGTGATACCATGGCCTCAAGAAAATCGGCGTGGAGCAGCACTGTGCTGTGTTTCGATGCGTGAGTGAGGGTACCGGATACCCAATCCAGGGGAAGGGGGGCTTAAAGGTTGGCAGGGCATTTGTGACTCTACTGGTGTCGCGGGTGTCTATGGGCGGCGGCAATTGCTTACCATCAGGCAGGTCTGCTCGTCTGCCAACTATCACATAAAAATGGATTTATACTTAGAATATCAAAGCCTTTTAGAAAAACTGTAACACTCAATTTTTTTTACTTTTCATTTGTACGGTCGATATTAGATTTCTGTAGTCCTGTTTAGAATCCTTCTTACAAGCTTCACATAAATCATCATCATCAGCCCATTTAAATCCCCACTGCTGGGGCACAGGCCTCCCTCAATCACATGAGGGGTAATTGCCATACTCGCCACGCTTGGCAGACGGGTTGGCGAGGGTTTTGATATAAATGCAGAGTTTTCCTTCTCTGGGTGCCTGATGATCATGCCAGCAGATTACCTTAGTCGCCTTTTACGACACCTCGGTAAGAGTGAGGGTGGCCTATTCTACTCTGCCGGGGACCACACAGCGAATTCACATAAATTCACATAAATAAAATAGAGAAAATTCAAGTTAAATTTATTAAGTCACTTAATTATCGTAACAATGTATTTTGTCATGAACCCTACAAAATGTCACTAAGCAGATACAAATTATTAACTTTTTCAAACAGGCGTAAAATGTTTGATATGACCTATGTCTTCAAGATACTAAACTCGATGATTGATTCACCAGAACTTCTCAGTTGCTTAAACTTCTCAGGTCCAACCCGTCTGCCGGTGCGCTCCTCTCGTATTTTACATCTGTTTGTTCCTCCGCGACGCAAAAAAAAAATACACTCGTAATTCAATCTTCTGTCGATCCACCAACGCATATAATAGGGAATTTACTGACATCGATTTTTTTTCATATTTCATTAAACACATTGAAGCAAAAAACTGAATAATCTATTATTGGTAAAACAGGAATTACCTAAGTAAAAGAAAATTTCGATGTTTGGCTTCTTATTATTCTTGTTTTTTTTTTTTTTTTTTTACTAACTTTATCATGTCCGATCAAGTAAGAAATATGTATGTATTATTAGCATGTCACTTATAGGCACTATTAGGTCTATTTTTATAATTAATGTTTATTTACCAAATGTTTATATATATGACTGTTTGTTGCCAAAATAAATGAAAAAAAAAATTCAAACCAAGATTAAGTTGGTCTGTTTCCCATGTAAAGGATTGCGAAGATCAGACGGCTGCTACTTCATTGTAAGTGATTACTGTGAGTCTGGTAAAAATCAGATTAGACAATGATTCATCATTGTCTAATCTGATTTTTACCGTAATAATACTTCAGCGGCTTGCAAAAGGTTTTTCAACGGTACGTACAATGGTGGACTCATGGAGGACTCGAACCTCCGCCCTCCGAGTCTGTTACCACAGATATCGGCGCTCTATCCCCTGAGCCAATGAGTCCCGCTATAAGTTAGCGAAATTAACAACCACATCCAGCAGAATTACGTCATCGCTGAAGGGAGGAGCTAGACATACAAAGTTATAATTCGGTTGTATTGTGTGAAAAGTAGCCGTAGGAGTCACAAGTGCGCTGCCAACATTTAAACCCCCTTCCTCCGGATTGGGCCTCCGGTACCCTCACTCACGCAGTGAAACACAGCATAGTACTGCTTCACGTCGATTTCGTTTTCGTCGTCTGTGACACCGTGGTATCACTCCGATCGAGCCGGCCCATTCATGACGACGCGTGGCTCTCCCACTCCACTTATAAATTGCACAATTCATAAAAATCACGGCGCCACTGGAACGTTAAAGTGGCCTTAAGTGGAGAAAATGCGAAATTACTTTGTGGCGTAACTGTAATTTTGATTGCTTTCGATACCATTGGCTTTATTAAAAATAATTTTGCTTGACATTTGCCATTCATATTAGGCCCTAAGATGAAAGTGGCCTTTCGACATTTTTTTTATACAGATGTGTAGAACTAGTTATTTGGAACCTAAGTTATTATAGCATGGAAGTTGTAAGATTGATTCAAACTCTTCAAAAATTAACAAATATATGAAGCAATCAAATCTTAGAACTCATATAACTTGGCTCACATGAATCCTACCACTTCCGTGCAAAAATAACTAAGGCTCCAAATAGATAGTTGTACACGTCTGTATTAAGAAAATGTCAGCTGGAGCACTTTCACAGTGGGCCCCAATATATATAGAGCCTGAATCATCTCGTTACTTTCACAAATGATGGTAAGTAATTTGTAATGGTAAGTGGTAATTAAAAAAAAACATCAGCGGCTTACAAAGGATTAAATTAAACGACCATACAAGATAAACTCGAAACTTCGTCCTCCGAGCCTGTTACTTCAGTTATCGGCGCTCACACCCCTGAGCCAGTGGGCCTCGCTGTAAACAAGCGAAATTACCAACCATTTCTAGCAGAATGACGTCATTGCTGCAGGGAGGAGCAAGGCAAACTGAGAGTATGGACTTCTATTTTTTTTTTTTTTTATGTCTTGCTGTTGCTCTTACGAGACAACTCTGCCAATGTCAAGTGATTAAAGAGATACGTTCCTTAGAAAATTTGTTGAGAAATGAGCTGGTTCTCTTCAGATGATTGAGTTTGGGTTATTATTAAACATCACCTAAAACAAACAGAACGTACACTGACATACACATTTAGACAACACAAACTTTGTTAATTGGGAGATTCATAGTATGGACTTCTATGCGGTATTGGTTCGGTGACGTAGCATTATGTTTGACAGTCTCAATGGCGCAGTGGCTTGTAGGTGGCACTTTAAAGCGACGAATTCGACCTCTAAGCCAAAAATTTGTACCTAAATTATGTGTGTACTGTTGCAATTTTCAGTGTAAGCCCGAAGTCTGGAAGTTGGACCAACCGTGCCTCCGAAAACAAATGTAGCTATAACCATTAGTAATATTTGTGTGCATGAACTGTTTGTATTGGTCTGGGTGTTTCCTATGTAATTGTAAGTATGTATTTACAAAATAAAAGTATTATATTATGTATCTATTTGTAATCCCATTGTTGATTCTGATATCCGTAACAAAAGTGCTTGAGCTACCTATCTCTGAGTCAGATCAATGTATGTGATGTTGTGAAATATTTATTTATTATTTATTTCTAATATACTTTTTTTTTCTTATGTGTTTGTTTTACAGCGGATGGACTTGCGATTAGATACAAGTTGTGATAAAACTGTTCAATAAAGAAAGGCTATTATAAAACAGACGATTTTTTTAATGTCAATAATAAAGGGACATATTGGTAACACAAAAATTTTACTATATTTTTTTGTTAATGGTGACAAAAACCATATTAGTCTTAGTAACTAGTACTAAGGCTGTTATGGTTTTTGTGATCTGAAATAAACAATTTTCATTTTATTTTTTTTACATTATAGCGGGCAAATGAGCAGACGGCACACCTGATGGAAAGTGATCACCGCCGCCCATGGACATCTGCAACACCTGATGTATCACATATGCGTTGCCGGCTCTTAAGAAAGGAGTACACCCTTTTCTTGAAGGTCACCAGGTCGTATCTGTTCGAAAACACCACGGATGACAGCTGGTTCCACAGTTTTACTGTGCGTGGTAGGAAATGACTACTAACTACCATAACTAACTATTGAGAAACATTATATTTATTTAAATAAATAGAATGTTTCTCACTAGTTTTATTCTTCAGTTTCTGGTCCTAGTAAATAAATCTATATAGCACTTGTCCATCCGTCCGTGCGTTTGTCACGAGTGTCCGGCTAGATTGATGAGGAAACCTGCGCAGACGGACGGAACATGGTGAAAAATTGCTTTTTGAAACGCCAACTAGGTAGATGGGACTGAGAGCTGGGGATTGGACCGTGTTTTATTTAAAACATATGGCACAAAATTGTACAGTAGCTAAATAGTAACGCCCTGTTGTTCTAGTAGTTTAAGTACCAGACTGTGATCTCGGAGTCCTGGATTCGATTCCCGGGTCGAGCGAAAAGTATGTTTCGAGGTTTTCGAACATAGCTCGGGTTTGTGATTACCAATCAGCATTAGGCAAGCGTGGTGATTAAGTCTAATCCCATATAGTAGCAATAACTTGATTTCTATGATTGAGGCCTTTGCCCTGCAGTGGGACAGTATATAACCATATACTGTTTGGCCGAAATTGTACAATGAAATTTCTGTAATGCCAGGTTTTTTTTAAGTTGTGTTTTTTTGTGTAATAAAGTATATCTGTCTATCTACCTATAGGCTAATACTTTAAATGGTCATACAGTAGCTAAATTGTTATACAGTAAAGGATAAATTAATCTCAAGAGGAATTCTCTACCTCCTCTGCTGTTGCAGGTGTTCATGGACGGTGGTAATTGCTTACCGTCCGGGATCTGTTTGCTTGTCTGCCCCTTTTCTTATAAAAACCAGTCAACCTTTGGGTCATTTATTATTGGGTTGTTTATGCACATCTTTAAGGCAAGAGTGAACCAGCATCTTTTAGGCAAACGCGTATCATCCTTGACGACATCATCGCTATCAGTCAGGTGCGATTGTGGTCAAGCATTAGTCTATTGTTAGCCTTAATATTTTGTAGTTTGGTATGATATGTATATTTAATTTTATTTGAAACTTTGGTTGCATGGCCATAACCTCGCCAGAGCCTCGCCCTCCTCTACCATGGTGACCACTGAAAACCAGCGTCGTGGCGATAACTATCACCACGGCACATGCTGAGTGGTAGCCTATTTGGCACACTATTTTAATTTAAATTTTAGTTGTTAAGTTTTATTTTAAGTTTGAATTGTAATATCTTTTGTGTCAAATAAATGTTTTTTCTTTCTTTCTTTCTTTATTACCAAAAAAATATCTGGCAATTTTAAGCTCATACTTTTTTTCATACATTTTTTATTGTAAATCACGGGTACTATACATGAAGTGCCTTATTGCCATACATTCAAAATGTTTCAATCTAGAAAAATAAAATTTAAAAAAACACAACCGACCTTTTGACCGATTTTTCATTTTTTTCCACAAACAATCGAACATCGATTTATTATCGATTGTGTGGGGCACCGTAAAGCCTACATAAAGCCTTTTTCAGACAAAGTCGCTGACAGCAACTTCACTTAATGCATCACAACTCAAATAGCAGAAGGATGTCTAAAAAATACCTTTTGAATTGCCGATTGTATGTAGGAAACGCTTCGGCATGAATGGGTCTGTTCTCCCCTAATCGAATCTCCGGTACCCTCACTCGCTCGGCTTACGAAACATCTTTAAGGCGAGAGTGAACCGGCATCTTTTAGGCTTCGTTTCCATCAGAGATGTGTTACGAGGAAAGTGTTTTTAAGAGCCAATAAAATCGCTTCATTTTCCTAGCTTCTCTCTGTGAAGCGATTCTATTGGCTCTTACAAACACGTGCCTTGCAACACATCTCTGGTGGAAACGCAGTCTAAGGCAAACGCGTATCATACTAGACCGCTTTGTTGCTTTCCATCTGGTGAGATTTTGGTTAAGGGTTAGCATTTTGACCAAAAAAAAAACACCGAGCAGGAGTCTTCTTTACGCCAATTCTTCTTCTGTGAGGTCGTTGTATTACTCCGATTGAGCCGGCCAATTTGTGCCGAAGCACGTCTCTTGTACGGTCAATATTCATAAAAAAATGTTATTGAGCATCATTTATAATCCATTCTTAAAGCTTGTTACTAATATTGTTTAAATAAATATTTCACAACATCACATAGGTACTTTGATCTGACTCCGAGATAGGTAGCTCAAGCACATGTGTTACGGATATCAGAATCAACAGTGGGATTACAAATATATACATATAATACTTTTCTTTTGTAAATACATACTTATAATACATAGCAAACACCCAGACCAATACAAACAAACCTGTTCATGCACACAAATGTTTGTACTGTGCTGGGATCGAACCCGCAACCCTTGTATCAGAGGCAGCGTTCACTACCACTGTTCCAATCGGGTCGTCGTTAAATGGGAGTGGGCGGGCCATGTATGCAGAATGAATTCTGAAAGATGGACAAAAATTGTCACCGACTAATGGACGTCGGCTGAGCGGCTGGCCCAAAAAAATATTGGTGTGACGATTTCAATATATATGTCCAAGAATGGCAAGTAAAGGCATTGGATAGGGGGGAATGGAGAGACTTGGGGGAGGTCTTTGCCCAGCAGTGGGACTCTCCAGACTAAATTAAAAAAAACCAAATAGTGATAATGTTAAATGAAATTTCAAGACGTATCTTGTACAAAAACAACCGAAAATTGTCGGAACTATTAAAATAGCTAATATTTTTGGCAAAAATTATCGCGGCCATCATGTATCGGGCGTCACGTTCTAGCGCAAAGGTTCTATCTACTGTGAAAAGGGTTAAGATTTACAACCTTGGCACAGCGGGACACGGATCACAGTTTTTATCGGGTAGATAAGTGCGATTTATTGGCCGTTCAGATAAAATGGGGGGTGAAATTAATGATGAAGAGAAATATGGGACTTTAAATGAAAATTTGTCTTTTTGTATGTAGCAACAGATACGGGTTGAGTTTTAATAGAATAAAGCTCAACCGGTATGGGTTGCTCCAATTCAATAGAATAAATCAGAAGACCGGCGTGAAGCAGCGCCTGCGCTGTGTTTCGCCGTGTGAGAAAGGGAAAAGGTTGGCAGCGCACTTGTGACTCCACTGGTGTTGCGGGTGTCCATGAGCGGCGGGATTGTTTACCATTAGGTGATCCGTCTGCTCGTCTGCCACCCTCATATAAAAAACTATTTTACAAGCATCAACGATAAACCATAGGTCCAGCGCCTGTTCTCTCGCTGGTCAAGTCTATTTGGTATAGCTTAACATTTCCAGCTCAGCATCCAAAGCAGTTAAAGGTTGGCAGCGTACTTGTAGCTCCACTGGTATAGCAAGATTCTGGGATCTGTGGCATTCGCATTCATAGCATCAGGTGATCCTTCTGCTAGACTGATTCCTATAACTTACAAAAATTAAACATCCTTACTGACCTACTGACTGACCGGATGGCGCAATTGGTAGTGACCCTGCCTCTTACGCCAAAGGTCGTGGGTTCGATCCCCACCCTGGACAAACATTCGTGCGATGAACACTTGTGTTTGTTCGGTGTCTGGGTGTAATATATGTATTTAAGTATATATTTGTGTTCCTCTGTTGTCTGATATCTGTAACACAAGTGCTTAAGCTACTTAGTACGGAATCAGGTCAACGTATGAGATGTTGTTGTATGAGATGTTGTGAGTATAAGCTTTGAACACGCAGTTTCTTCATCGTTTAAAGGCATCGCAGTTATAAAATTAAATGGCAGCCCCACAGGAACAAACAAGAGCTCGACTTTCTATTTTTGAACTCATCATTACGCCTATTACGTTATTACCTTCACCAACTTCTCTATTCGCATTTACATGTTTACACATAGACGAAACACTAATTAACCGGCACATAAAATATTCCTCGCAGACAACCCTTAAAATATTCAAGCATGTACAGTCGAGCACACAAGCGGTAACAATTAATTTTTCCCGTACAAAGTAACGAAACGCCAAAGAAACAAAAAACGCGGCAAAACAACGCAGGAGTTTCGTCGCGCTTTGTGCCTCGTGTGAGCTGATTCGATTTCCATGTTAATCCACGGCGCGAGTCGCCTTTGTAGCGAGTTGGAGTTTTGTTGGTGCCCGTTCAAGTGCCCGAATGACAATTCAATAAGGACGTGCTTTGCTTTGTTCTAGGGTTCCGTACGTGTGAGGTGCTTAAATCATGCTATATTTAATAGGCTTTACATCAGTGTAATAATTTTTTTTTACTCATTTTAGGTACTTATACTCCGTTACTTTGAATAATATTAAAGTAAAATAAATAAGTTCGCGAGAAAAAATATTCCTGTATGTAACATTGTGAAACAAATAAATTATTGAGTGTTCAGGAAAATCTAGCACAATGTACAGATAGTTATTCGTTATTATCTGTCAACTTTTTAAAATTGATATTGAACCTTCATGACTTTTAGTTTGATATAATATATTACAGGTTGTTTCATGTAGCAAAAGTAATCAGATTAGTAACTTTGATATCAGTCATGGAAATCTTAGTCAAAAGTGATCAATTACCGTTTTAAAACTTAAGACTACAATTTTCCACTCGCAGTTCTAAATTTAATAAGGTGACTAATGATTTCTAACCAAGTATAAATCCTTTTATAGACTATCAGCTTTCATAATCACCTATAAATTTTGCACTTAATGGGGCTATTTTGGCTGCAATCGCTCTTCAAAGACTAGACGGTGGAATAATCTCTAAAGAAACGAAGTGATATTCAATTAAATAAAAACAAGCTTTAAGAAGTTGAATGATATCGACCTAAGGGTGGCTGGCAGGGATGACTTAGGAGTTAGCTAGTCACTTTTTTAAAATGTGTCAGACATAATTGACACTGATGAGCTGAAAAAAATATAACAAAATCTCAAACAAGACTATTCCCAGTACTGTAAGTATTTGTTGACGATGGACGGCGATAACTCTCAGTACATCCAGACTATAGTTTATTTAGAAAAGTTAATTTTCTTTTGAATCGACCGGGTATTAGACCCAGGGTATTCTGAGCTTAGACACCATTCCATAGGTACTATGCCGTCAAGTACGTCCAAGTGCAGGATGCAAGAAACTGAACCCATGCGGCCCAAGACGAGGAAAAACTATGAATTGATTGAAGAGTTTATTAATGACGACCACGATGTCCCAGGTCATGTGGCATAGTGTTTTGCCAAACCGGGGAGGGTTCAGGTTTAGTCTCGGTTGGTTCACTTAACGATATTAACTTTTTAAATTGATTCGAGTCTGCGTGTACTGAAAGACACCACCGTTTATCGTCAACTAGTATTTATATTACTGGGAAATTGGGAATACTCTTGTTTGAGATTTTATTTTTATTTAATTTTTTTAACTAATCATGGGTGAATTATGTCTGACACATAAATAATGTGATAAGTTCACTATAAAATCGTCCTTGCCACCCTTAGGTCGATATCAGTGGCAGTTTTTGGGTTTACTGAGCCACTTCAGTCTCTTGAAACTTGTTTTTATTTCAATTAAAATCACTTCGTTTCCTTAGAAAAATTTTCACCTTCTTGTCTTTGAAGTGCGATTGCGGCCGAAAGAGTCCCATTAAGTGCCACTTTTTGTTGGTCATAATGAAAACTGACAGTCTGAAAAAGTTTTTAGATTTGGTTAGAAATCTTTAATATTTTTAGATTATAGTTATTAATAGAAATTGTAAACAGTTGTAATACTGCCTTAATTGTTATTGAATTTTTGTCAATGCTGTGTATGCCTATTAATAGGCATTTTATATAAGAATTGTCAATTATCATATATTTTCTGCAAGTGCCGTTGGTGTACCTTTTTAAATACATAAATAAATAGATATATTTGTTAACCAACGAGTGGCTGTCAGTACCAAAAGTATTCAAGCACAAGGTACAATCGAGCCCACATGTGGATTTTTTTTTCATAAAAGTAACGGATCGCCAAAGACACGCGAAAGTGTCTTGTCGCACTTTGTCCGCGTGCGAGCTTACTCGATTTCAATGGTAATTCACGGAGCCGCTTTTGTAGTGAATTGGACTTTTGTTGTGCCTATTCAAGTGACCGAATGACAATTTACCTTTTTAAACTTTGCTTTGTTTTAGGGACATGCAAGTGGGAGAAGAGTGTAGGTAGTTCTAAAAATGTCTGGGAGGTGATTAAACCGATCGTATATAATGAGAATTAAGTTTTATTTTTTATTTTTTTTGTCATAAGAGGAAGAATAACTTGATTGCATTTTTATGTGATAGGTGGCAGACAAGCAGATGGATCACCTCACGATAAGCGATTGCCGCTTACCATGGACACCCGTGTCACCAGTAGAGGCACATGTGCGCTGCCAACCTTTAAAACCCCTTCCCCTAGATTGGGCCTCTGGTACCCTCACTCACGCAGTGAAACACAGCACAGTGCTGCTTTTTGCCGGTTTTCTGTGAGGCGTGATATCACTCCGGTCGAGCCGGCCCATTCATGCCGATGCGTGGCTCTCCCACGGTAAATACACTCTGAGATGAGATGAGGAGGAAAAATGAGTAGATAGGTACTATTCTAGCCCTTTTAGAAGTAGGTCTCTTGAAGAAGATTGAAAATGACCTGAACTAGATTGATCTAGATTGAACTGGGTTGAACTCAAATAAAACCTGAAAGGCTGCTCCATAGATGTGTGTGTATTTTTTAAAAGCTATAAAATAGAACATCATTTATTATCATTTACATGACCATAAGAACATTTGAAAAAACGAAACACAATCGCGATGTAATTAAGAACAACTCCATCTAGCGGTGGAGGTGTGAACTAAAATTTGTATGAACTTTTGAACTAGCGTAAACAAAGATTGTTATAGATAGAACACGATAATTGATAAAGAATCAAGTTTCACTCAGTATTTACTTCTAATGTTCAATATACATGCATTTCTCGGACGGTTAATACTAGTCAAGAGGCTATTTAGAAAATTATCTTGACCACGATTATTTATTATTATTAAACTATTTAATAAAAGTAAGTTTACAATATCTGTAAATTTTGAAATACAGGGTGTATCTGTGAACATTTACATCCCTTTAACCACGTGTTCTATCAACCATTATGAACGACATTTATTCTATGACTTTTCGAAATTCGCATAAAAAAAAACATACAAAGTTGGTCACGTGACTTGGTAATTTTGGATGAGGAGTCGAAAAAAATTTCGACGAATTTTGAAAAGTCGTAGAACAATGTTGCTCAGAATAGTTGGTAGAACACGTGGTTAAAGGGTTGTAAATATCCACAAATACACCAAGTATAACATGTAATAAGTTTACATACAGAACCCTGAAAAACACCAACCCCATATTTACATTGTATTTTTTTCATTAAACAAGTCTCCAAAATTAAAATAAAAATTCAAGCAAGGTTCCAACTAGACATTTTTATTCAAAAGCGAAATTTGAAAGTAGCACAAAATAAATACAGTAAGTTCGCGTAGCGAAAATAAACAGGCACTTTGGAACTTGCACCTAAAGTCGTTGAGAACAATGTTTTAATTGCTGTGTCTAGCAACAGCAGATAATCCTTGATCCACTTTTTGTTGTTTCAACGACCACTGAATCCAAAGTCATGTTAACAAATATGCCACAGATATATTTTTATTTTACCTCCAATGCATACTTTGATACTTATTTCTAAATGTGAAAGTTTGAGTGTCTGTCTGTCAGTTGGTCCCACTTTCACGGCAAAACACAGTGAAACACAGTTAAAGACTTTCATTTTGTCTCATCATGATTTTATTGCAGAAAATAATAGTTATTATTATTACAAACAACAGAAAAAAACTCTTAAATTGATATGACTTATAGTCATACTAGAGTCACCGTCCTTGAGTGGAGGACGCGACTCGGTAAGCGTAGTGTAGGACGCCCTGCGACAAGATGGAATGATGACATTCGAAGGCTGGCTGGTGTGGGCTGGATGAGAGTGGCCGAAAATCGGGAGCAGTGGCGTGCATTAGGGGAGACCTATGTCCAGCAGTGGACGAGTGTGGGTTGCTGATGATGAAGATGATGATAGTCATATCAATTTAGGTGGATTATAGGGCTTGTTTAAGCTATCGTGTTGTATAAAAATCTCGTTCTAATACTGGCACAAAAAAATTAAACGAAAAATAAAAAAATATATATATTTCTTGGTAGGATCACAGAAACTTTACAAAAACTTGTCAAAATGTGAAGGATGTATATTTAATTGAAATAATCAAATTGCAATAACAAGTATAGTTTTTTTTATTTTATTTAACTTTAGTGTACTTCCAGGTCCTGTTATAGGCAAACTTAATTTTTTTTCAGACAATGTATAAGTCATATTAATTTCGGAGTATTTTTCAGAAGTTTGTAATAATAATAACTATTATTTTCTGCAATAAAATCATGATGAGACAAAATGAGGGTCTTTAACACACTGTGAAACAGAGCGACTAATTGACGTGATTTTTTAAGTGGATATAAATGAAAGGATTAAGTAACTTCTCCTTTTATGCTAGTTTTAATGCAAGCAAAGCCGCGGGTAAAAACTAGTATCGGTATATTTAGTTATGTCTTTTTTTAAGCTTTGGTCTTATAGTCTTATTTCAATCCCCATCACAAACTAAAAAAAATCGGTGTTATAAGTTTGATCTGTGCATTTGCACATCTATCAGACAATTTTTAGCATTCTTATGTGAATAATATGATTTATGCATTTAACATATTGGCCTTATTTACAAATAATAGATTGCTTCCAGAAACTGAACTTGATGGTCCCAAACTGAATCGAACTCACAACATTTATCATGAGAGGTGTTAGGAATAATGCATCTTCCATTGATTTGATAATTTAAGATAACTAAATCAAATACATTAAAACCACTTTCATTTGTCTGAAGTAATAGATGTGTTGCACTGCACCCCACTACACACATTACTCACCCATATGAGTGTCGTTTTACATATCATTAATACACGTATATAAAAAAAAAACAAATACCCAGTCGAAAGTAGAACTCTCTTCCCTTTTTGAAGTCAGTAAAAATCACACTCAATTGAAATTTATCTTGAATAATTTCTATTCTACGACTTTAAAAGGCAACTCCATTAAGTACAGGAACAAACAAAAATTGAATCGCGCTTCCCGACTGCAAAATAAATCTAGTAGCACCCTTGTCACGTCTAGATAAGTGGGGGAAGTTCCTCGTCCAAACGTTATGTGCTATCAGAGAGGCGATCTCGTAAATTTTTCTAATCTCCCGACAACGCCTTTTCTCTCAGACTGTACCGGCAAAAACGGAAAGGAAAACTAAATAATTATTTGATAATAGAATTTGGTGATTATTTTCCTAAGAAATATTACGTCATGGGGTAGCACGTAACTTTGTTTAACTGTTGATAATTCAATAATTGAAATAAATAAAATATATATTTTTTTAATTATAGAACTAACAGCGACAAATTTGGACACAACTGGGAATTACACGCTAAGATGAAGGGGGAAGTTATTAGTTAGGAATCTTCAAAAGACGACCGCGGGAGAGCTACTCTTCTGTATGGATGGGCCGGATCGACCGGAGTGATACCATGGCCTCACAGAAAACAAGTGGGGGTTCCGGAGGCCTAATTTGGGGGGAAAGGCTTAAAAGTTGGCAGCGCACTTATGACTCCACTGGTGTCGCGGGTGTCCATAGGCGGCGGCAATCGCTCACCATCACGTGATGTCGTTGCTCGTCTGCCATCATCACATTAAAAAAAGCAGATCTTAGGGGAGATAAATGTGCAGGAAATTTATGTGTCAATTTGACGCAGGGTTTGGCTTCCCGTCGATTTGTTCCGGTTCGTAGTAAATCTTTCAACGTCTAAAAAACGGTTACAGACAAGATAGTTAAGTGTGAGTGAAATCAGCTTTTGGAGTTCTGTGTTTTTTTAGATAGCAGACAACCAGTTGGCTGACTTAGGTATCGCTGGAAGGACGTCGTCGAGACTGACCTGCGCGAGCCGTTGGTCAATAACTGGCGTGAAGTGGCGCAGGATCGACCGAAGTGGTGATCTCTTGTTTCGGAGGCCAAGACTCTATTTGGTTCGCTGAGCCAGCGGAGTATGTAAGTATGAGATGACGGATCCCCTTATGGTAAACGATTGCCGCCCGTGGACACCCGTGACACCAGTCACAAGTGCGCTAACAATCCTTAAGCCCCCTTTCCCCCCCATCGGGCCTCCGGTTCCCTCACTCACGCAGTAAAACACAGCACAGTACTGCTTCACACCGATTTTCTGTGAGGCCGTGGCGTGGTACACTCCGGTTGAGCCGGCCCATGGATGTTTAATATACGTGCATCTCTCGGACGGTTAATACTAGTCAAGAGGCAATTTAGAAAATTATCTTGACCACGATTACAATTATTATTAAACCATCTAATAAAAGTAAGTTTAAAATATCTGTAAATTTTGAAATACAGGGTGTATCTGTGAACATTTACATCCCTTTAACCACGTGTTCTATCAACTATTATGAACAACATTTGTTCTATGACTTTTGGAAATTCGCAAAAAAAAATAACTTTTCATACTAAGTCGGTCACGTGACTTGGTCATTTTGTATGGAAAGTCGAAAAAAATTTCGACGAATTTCGAAAAGTCGTAGAACAAATGTTGCTCAGAATGGTTGGTAGAACACGTGGTTAAAGGTACACCATGTATAACATGTAGTAAGTTTACATACAGAACCGTAAAAAACACCAACCCCATATTGACATTGTATTTTTATCATGTAACAAGTCTCCAAAATTACAATAAAAATGCAAGCAAGGTTCCGCCTAAATATTTTTATTCAAAAGCGAAATTTGAAAGTAGCACAAAATAAATACGGTAAGTTCGCGTAGCGAAAATAAACAGGCACTTTGGAACTTGCACCTAAAGTCGTTGAGAACAATGTTTTAATTGCTGTGTCTAGCAACAGCAGATAATCCTTGATCCACTTTTTTGTTGTTTCAACGACCACTGAATCCAAAGTCATGTTAACAAATATGCCACAGATATATTTTATTTTACCTCCAATGCATACTTTGATACTTATTTCTAAATGTGAAAGTTTGAGTGTCTGTCTGTCAGTTGGTCCCACTTTCACGGCAAAACACAGTGAAACACAGTTAAAGACTTTCATTTTGTCTCATCATGATTTTATTGCAGAAAATAATAGTTATTATTATTACAAACAACAGAAAAAAACTCTTAAATTGATATGACTTATAGTCATACTAGAGTCACCGTCCTTGAGTGGAGGACGCGACTCGGTAAGCGTAGTGTAGGACGCCCTGCGACAAGATGGAATGATGACATTCGAAGGCTGGCTGGTGTGGGCTGGATGAGAGTGGCCGAAAATCGGGAGCAGTGGCGTGCATTAGGGGAGACCTATGTCCAGCAGTGGACGAGTGTGGGTTGCTGATGATGAAGATGATGATAGTCATATCAATTTAGGTGGATTATAGGGCTTGTTTAAGCTATCGTGTTGTATAAAAATCTCGTTCTAATACTGGCACAAAAAAATTAAACGAAAAATAAAAAAATATATATATTTCTTGTAGGATCACAGAAACTTTACAAAAACTTGTCAAAATGTGAAGGATGTATATTTAATTGAAATAATCAAATTGCAATAACAAGTATAGTTTTTTTTTATTTTATTTAACTTTAGTGTACTTCCAGGTCCTGTTATAGGCAAACTTAATTTTTTTTCAGACAATGTATAAGTCATATTAATTTCGGAGTATTTTTCAGAAGTTTGTAATAATAATAACTATTATTTTCTGCAATAAAATCATGATGAGACAAAATGAGGGTCTTTAACACACTGTGAAACAGAGCGACTAATTGACGTGATTTTTTAAGTGGATATAAATGAAAGGATTAAGTAACTTCTCCTTTTATGCTAGTTTTAATGCAAGCAAAGCCGCGGGTAAAACTAGTATCGGTATATTTAGTTATGTCTTTTTTTAAGCTTTGGTCTTATAGTCTTATTTCAATCCCCATCACAAACTAAAAAAAATCGGTGTTATAAGTTTGATCTGTGCATTTGCACATCTATCAGACAATTTTTAGCATTCTTATGTGAATAATATGATTTATGCATTTAACATATTGGCCTTATTTACAAATAATAGATTGCTTCCAGAAACTGAACTTGATGGTCCCAAACTGAATCGAACTCACAACATTTATCATGAGAGGTGTTAGGAATAATGCATCTTCCATTGATTTGATAATTTAAGATAACTAAATCAAATACATTAAAACCACTTTCATTTGTCTGAAGTAATAGATGTGTTGCACTGCACCCCACTACACACATTACTCACCCATATGAGTGTCGTTTTACATATCATTAATACACGTATATAAAAAAAAACAAATACCCAGTCGAAAGTAGAACTCTCTTCCCTTTTTGAAGTCAGTAAAAATCACACTCAATTGAAATTTATCTTGAATAATTTCTATTCTACGACTTTAAAAGGCAACTCCATTAAGTACAGGAACAAACAAAAATTGAATCGCGCTTCCCGACTGCAAAATAAATCTAGTAGCACCCTTGTCACGTCTAGATAAGTGGGGGAAGTTCCTCGTCCAAACGTTATGTGCTATCAGAGAGGCGATCTCGTAAATTTTTCTAATCTCCCGACAACGCCTTTTCTCTCAGACTGTACCGGCAAAAACGGAAAGGAAAACTAAATAATTATTTGATAATAGAATTTGGTGATTATTTTCCTAAGAAATATTACGTCATGGGGTAGCACGTAACTTTGTTTAACTGTTGATAATTCAATAATTGAAATAAATAAAATATATATTTTTTTAATTATAGAACTAACAGCGACAAATTTGGACACAACTGGGAATTACACGCTAAGATGAAGGGGGAAGTTATTAGTTAGGAATCTTCAAAAGACGACCGCGGGAGAGCTACTCTTCTGTATGGATGGGCCGGATCGACCGGAGTGATACCATGGCCTCACAGAAAACAAGTGGGGGTTCCGGAGGCCTAATTTGGGGGGGAAAGGCTTAAAAGTTGGCAGCGCACTTATGACTCCACTGGTGTCGCGGGTGTCCATAGGCGGCGGCAATCGCTCACCATCACGTGATGTCGTTGCTCGTCTGCCATCATCACATAAAAAAAGCAGATCTTAGGGGAGATAAATGTGCAGGAAATTTATGTGTCAATTTGACGCAGGGTTTGGCTTCCCGTCGATTTGTTCCGGTTCGTAGTAAATCTTTCAACGTCTAAAAAACGGTTACAGACAAGATAGTTAAGTGTGAGTGAAATCAGCTTTTGGAGTTCTGTGTTTTTTTAGATAGCAGACAACCAGTTGGCTGACTTAGGTATCGCTGGAAGGACGTCGTCGAGACTGACCTGCGCGAGCCGTTGGTCAATAACTGGCGTGAAGTGGCGCAGGATCGACCGAAGTGGTGATCTCTTGTTTCGGAGGCCAAGACTCTATTTGGTTCGCTGAGCCAGCGGAGTATGTAAGTATGAGATGACGGATCCCCTTATGGTAAACGATTGCCGCCCGTGGACACCCGTGACACCAGTCACAAGTGCGCTAACAATCCTTAAGCCCCCTTTCCCCCCCATCGGGCCTCCGGTTCCCTCACTCACGCAGTGAAACACAGCACAGTACTGCTTCACACCGATTTTCTGTGAGGCCGTGGCGTGGTACACTCCGGTTGAGCCGGCCCATGGATGTTTAATATACGTGCATCTCTCGGACGGTTAATACTAGTCAAGAGGCAATTTAGAAAATTATCTTGACCACGATTACACTTATTATTAAACCATCTAATAAAAGTAAGTTTAAAATATCTGTAAATTTTGAAATACAGGGTGTATCTGTGAACATTTACATCCCTTTAACCACGTGTTCTATCAACTATTATGAACAACATTTGTTCTATGACTTTTGGAAATTCGCAAAAAAAAATAACTTTTCATACTAAGTCGGTCACGTGACTTGGTCATTTTGTATGGAAAGTCGAAAAAAATTTCGACGAATTTCGAAAAGTCGTAGAACAAATGTTGCTCAGAATGGTTGGTAAAACACGTGGTTAAAGGTACACCATGTATAACATGTAGTAAGTTTACATACAGAACCGTACAAAACACCAACCCCATATTGACATTGTATTTTTATCATGTAACAAGTCTCCAAAATTACAATAAAAATGCAAGCGAGGTTCCGCCTAAATATTTTTATTCAAAAGCGAAATTCGAAAGTAGCACAAAATAAATACAGTAAGTTCGCGTAGCGAAACTGTGCTGACGCTCCTGACATTTAAGAGAGTGCCAAAATCTTGTGTTTTGTTCTACGTAACACAAAACATTTTAATATGTCCCGCTCTACCATGTACTGTATAACACACTTGTAGGCAGCAATCTTGCATTTGGTTCCAGTTGGTCACCCTTCTACGCCATGCTTAATAGAATCTATCCAGAAACAATGATGAGAATTCTCCCTTTCAGGCAAGGCAACCACCGAAAATTTAAGACATACAGTGAAAGAATGAAACGGCCCAACTTGCCTGCTCTGGAAACTAGACGTATGCAGACTGATTTAATATATCTCTACAAAATTTTTAATTCCCTAATAGATCCCCAACATTTCTATCTGCCTTAAATTTTAATACTCTTTTCAGAACACGTAATCCTAAATAGTTTTCCCTTCTTGTATATCGCAACAATACATCGTTCTATAACCCTCTAGTGCGTATGTGTCGCCAATACAACGAATTCACTCGGATCAATCACGTTCTCGATATCTTTGCTGTTAGTCCAAATGTCTTCAAGAGGGCCGTCAAAACTCACGTAGATAATTATAAATTGTAATTTACATTCTGGCACCTCATTCGCTTCGTTTCACCAACATCGATTATATTCTGTTTTCATGTCAAAGATACATGTTTTAGATAAAAGTTTAGTTCTTTTTATCTCATAAGCTTGCATTTTATAAATTTCTCAACTGTTTTGTGTCTTTAATAAAATAAAATAAATTAAAAAGCTTCGTGTTCAATTACTCGTAAATGAAGTCTTTCAAAACTAGTTTTCCGGTTTAAGCTTGATCGAGGATGCTAAGGCTCCAGTATATTTCCATAGATTTGATATACCCATAAAACCAGGGACCCCTAAAAATTAATCGCGACTCCCTACCCTTGTCACAGGCAGATAAAGTGGGCGAGTGGTTTGGCCGCCGCGTGGTATCTGCGAGGCGATCGTGTATACGGCCGACCCTGTGAAGGGTGGCCGTTGGGATTATGGCTTAATGTCAGATTTGGCCTAGGATTTCAAGGTCAGTGTCAATAAAGGGCCGATGAAAATGTTTGGAAGGGAAAGTTCGTTTTACATAGTTCTAAGGAGTGAAATTTTGTTTCTGGTATCTTTTTGCTCTAGCATACTTGTAGATTACGGTTACCGATTATGGCTAAAGCTGCCAATCTCAACGATCAGCCACGAACAGGATATTTTATAGTGCTCAAGTGTGTGTTTAAGCACAAGTGCACTCTCTATTCCCTTACCCTCATATTCCGATGGGACACTACTGTGACATGACTCGAAAGGGATATGGCGCAGGACCAACATTTTAACGTGCTTTCCGAGGCACGGGAGTACAATACTGCCAACTTCTAGACTCCGGGCTGCCACTAAGAATTTCTCACAGAAAACTTAGGTACGAATGTTTGGCCCGACCCGGGGATTGCACTCGGGACGCTTAAAAAGTGCGACCCACTAGCCACTGCGCCACAAGGTATTTTTAAAAACTTTGAATTTGTGGGAAACTATTTCATACAAGATGAATTAAGGATTAAGGTCTGGTCACATTCCATCTAACAAGTTTGCACATCTGATGAAAAAATCTGACTCCCCAAATTGTGATGTCTGTAATAAAGTGGAAGATGTGCAACACTTGTTGGTGGAGTGTGTCAGAAATGAAACACAGCGTCGATCACTGATGAACAACTTGCATCTTAAACACTTTGACTTAGGGGTATTCCAATCTATTTTGGCTGAACCTGCATCAGACGCGGCTAAACTAGTGTGTGAGATGATTCTTCATCGATGATTGAACTATGTACGTATATAGTGTCTATTTAATATAAATATGCCTATCATGTAACGTAGTTAACTATATCTTTTAAATTGTAATAATAATGTTTAGGTTACGATGGACTGACATAACACAAGGTTAAAGTCCCTAAACTAAAAATAGAATAAAAAAAAATGAAGGCGAAGTTACTTTTTCGCGAGGTCGAAATCTCTTTTATAGTGACACAGATTATTGACTCTCCCCAACCTGATTTTACCATCAAAAGGAAAGTTCACTTTGCAATTACAACGAACACGATGTCAACGCATAACTGACGTTGGCACTGTCTTCTTGCCGAGCATCTTGCCGGCCAGTAGCCGGCAAGATGCTTCTTCACGCTTAAAATGAAATATTTATTTATTTATTCTTTATTGCACAAGAAAATAAAGTACAATTGGCGGACTTAATGCTTTACAGCATTCTCTACCAGTCAACCATTAGGCGATGCAGAAATATGTATGACGGCTAAATAAATTTATACCCATAAATATACATGTGAGTAATATATAATATGACTAAATATACATACATAACTATATAATACAATAAACCTACTTATACTACGATTAACTCATAAAAAAAAACATGAAAAAACGGAAACGACGAATACCGGCTAACCTACATTGTAAGTATTAAAGGGTTGAAACAGACACAATACATCTTACCACAGCAGTCATAAAAACAAGGGAAAAAAAAGTTAAGTTAAGTTTCTAGTGAGCGGAGAAAATGATCACGAACTGAACGCTTGAATGAAAATTTGGTGGAGGACTTTTGATGTCATCTGGTAGCGAGTTCCAGAGCCTGATGGCAGACAGGATGAAGGAGTTGGAGACACTTAAATAGTAATTCAATTTGAATGGTAATGGTTAAAACTTTGTTAGAAATCTTGAAGATAAGAATGAATTGACACTTCGTTGGCAGTTCAATAAGTTGACTGCCTCGTTGGCACAATGGATAGTGCGTTGCACTTTAAAGTGACGGCTGCGCTTGGGGTCTCGGGTTCGATCCCCGGGTCGGGGCCAAATTTGTACCTGAGTTTTTCTAAAAAGGAATTCTCATTGTCAGCCCGGAGTCCGGAAGTAGGCGGTCTTGTACCCTCGTGCCTCTGTAAGCAAGTTAAGCCATTGGTCCTGCGCCCGATCCCTCTCTAGTCGTGGCATGCTGGTGTCCCATCGGATTATGAGGGTATGGAAATAGATAGTGCACTTGTGATTGCACACTTAATCACTATAATTTTATATCATAATTCATAATATCATTGTTCTATGGTTCATGTACGAACAAACAAGCAATTTAGATAAGTTCAAAATAATAATTTAATTGTATCATCGTCAGCCCATTAAGTCCCCACTGCTGAGGCTTGGCAGACGGGTTGGCGAGGGTTTTGATATAAATGCAGAGTTTTCCTTCTCTGGGTGCTGATGATCATGCCAGCAGCTTACCTTAGTCGCCATTTACGACACCTCGGTAAGAGTGAGGGTGGCCTATTCTACTCTGCCGGGGACCACACGGCCACATTTTAATTGTATAATGTATTTTAATTTTGATTTTATTTATGAAACTCTGAATGTAATGTTATTAAAAATATAATTATGATAGCTAACATAGAATTAAGTAAATATTGTTACTAATCATCGTGGATCTATGTCATCTGACATTAAATGAATTGAATTATAATTATGTTTCATCATCAACACCTCAGTTTAAGCCTTCACTATTTTTGGAAACAAATTTCATTCCAGACTATGGTAGTCAATTTTATCTCACCAAGCGGTACATTATTTAGGCTCGTTAAAAATTCCGCCGAAGCGCAGAGTGGCCGCATCATAATTAAACGCATATCCCGAATACGTAGCCGCGAGCGGTTTATTCACCCGATAGAACCTCTACTGGCTAGTCAAAAATTTAAGCATGATTGGAAAGGTATCTATATGTTTGCTGAGTAACAAAGCTAGTGGTTTGTTTAACAAGATATTCGATTACAACAATAGCCTTTATTTTAGTTTTAGGCTTTTATGTATAGTACTTTTTAACCGACTTTAAAAAAAGGAGCATCTCAATTTTAATCTCTGTTGTATAATTGAAAATTGTTTTAAATTACAAGATAGTATTCTGCGCCGAGTTCGGTAAGTAGGTAAGGTTTTCACGAGTGTACAGTGGCGGCAGGTCAAGCTATACAAAACTGTCAAATTCCCTCAATCGATTTCGAACTCAATGTGTACAATATAAGGTTTATAATCGAATGAAGAAATTTGACAGTTTTGAAAAGCTTGATGTGTCCGCCACTGTACTGTTATAAAATGTTATTTGAAGTGTACAAAGTCATAAATATATTATTTTACACTATTTAGTTCATGGTTTTCGAAGGCGGTTTTTTCTAATTAGTCTTATTTCTTTGTTGTCTGATATCCGTAGCACAAGACCTGATGCTACTTAGTACGGAATCAGGTTAAAACTTAAAAAAAACATCACATACATAGATGTGATGTTTTTTTTTTAAGTTTGAATATTTGTGTGTGTCTGTGTGTCTGTCTATGGCATCGGTTGGGTCTACTAAAAAAATGAGTACTCTCAAATTTTAAAAATGTTTTTTTAGTGTCTTCTTAGACACTAATGCTAATGATCGAATGCTTTAAACATGGTTACATATGAGGTGTCAAATACAATTCAATTAGAACAATCATGCGATTCAAACTGGAATCACATACATTATGTTAATGTTACAACGAAATTAGAATACAATTAAAATTAAAATGTCAAAATGAATTAATGTTTAATAAAATGTCTATAAAATTTGGAAAACATTGAAGTATCAAGCCTCAAACTATTCCTTAATAGTAAAAACACGTTGGAGCCGTAAAATCCTTGAGTGGAGAACACGACTCGGCAAGCATAGTGTTGAACGCCCTGCGACAAGATGGGATGATGACATTCGTAGGCTGGCTGATGTGGGCTGGATGAGAGTGGCCGAAAATCGGGAGCAGTGGCGTGCATTAGGGGAGACCTATGTCCAGCAGTGGATGAGTGTGGGTTGCTGATGATGATGACGATGACGCACTTGTGACTCCACTGGTGTTGCGGGGATTCGCAAACCCTTACTTTGCACCTATCACATAAAAAAAGAACATCAGTTTGCTAATAGGATTCGAACCACGACCCACTGAATAGAAGGCGCGTCCCCATTTAGCTACCATCGCTCTTTAAACCAAACCAAAACTATCGAAACATCTTCAAGTTCCATACAAACAATCTATAAATGTATCACTTATGCAAACTCTGGCTTGTTTAACTCAGCCAGTGCGGGCGCACTAAATTAATTAATTTGCAAGTACGTTTCGGGCCCATATCGCGAGAACGGTATCTGAGGCCCTGTTTACTGCGCACACACTACACTCTGATACCGGTAATTGCTGTTGCATTGTGTTTCGAGTTGTAAGGCTCTGTACACATAGATAGTTTGACTATTTGAGTTCCAGTTCTTAAAGGGACCTAAACCTGCGTCGTATCAAATCTGCTTCTCAAACAATTGATTTGAAGCCCGGAGTATGATTAAATTAAATCAATATTTAGGATTTGGTAAACCAACTACGTCGTGTCTTCGTGTCGTCGATACCACAGTGCCTAAAGACAAAAGTCTTCAATCAGTGCGTCCTACCCGTCATGACATACGGAGCCGAAACGTGGACACTTACGTTACGGCTGGTCCACAAGTTAAAGGTCGCTCAGCGGGCTATGGAACGAGCAATGCTCGGCGTCTCTCTCCGAGATCGAATCCGAAATGAGGTGATCCGGCAGAGAACCAAAGTTATTGACATTGCTCACCGGATTAGCAAGCTTAAGTGGCAGTGGGCTGGCCATATTAGCCGCAGAATCGACAACCGATGGGGTAAACGAATTCTGGAGTGGAGACCGCGTCTTGGCAAACGTAATGTAGGGCGCCCTCTGGCTAGGTGGGGGGACGATCTGCGCAGGATGGCTGGCAAGAGCTGGATGCGAGAAGCCATGGATAGATCACAGTGGCGAACAATTGGATAGGCCTAAGTCCAGCAGTGGACTGCGATAGGCTGATGATGATGAAACCAATCCAGTGAAAAAAGTGTATTTTTTTTTTATGTAATTGGTGGCAGTCGAGCAGACGGATCACCTGATTGCCGCCGCCCATGGACACCTCGACGCCACTGAAGTCACAAGTGCGCTGCCAATCTAGCTCTAAGCTAGTAACGTATACACCTCAGGTGTTGCCGATATCCATGGGCGGCGGTGATCAATAACTTTCCTTTAGGTGTGCTGCTCGTTTGTCAGACATAAAGAAATTAAGGCGTGCTTGAAAATAATAGGTGTCGCTAGGTGACAATTACATCGCACAAGCGTTTGATGTTAGTATAGGTGTCTTGAAAATGTTTCAGTTAATTGTCTTAATTCATTACAATCAATATAATCTGCAGGTGGTGCCACTGGGCCCTTAAATGATGACTTTAAATGTTTCCCAGTATTTGTGACGGCAACCCTCGTGTCTGCGCTAGATTTTACAAAGTAAGTATGCAAAATTAAAAACCAGCATAGAGTAGTTTGTGAGATAATGACTGCACCATTATTGCAAACTGAAATCATTATGGCTGCACTCAATGACTCGTGCGTTCAACAATAGACGCGTTTGGCTCTGTTTCCAAATAAATGGGGAATAGCTTTCACATCTCTTTATATCTATTTTTAGGACACATCTAACCGTTGATTGCTCATTGGTTAGGATAAGGGCGAAGTTCACTTAAAACAACGGTAATCACACTTTTTTACCATTCATTAGTATTGTTGAAGCATGGTTAAGGTGAGAAAATTTGGTGAACTTGGCCCTTAGGGCCGTATTTGGTAATTACAATTAATTACCAAATCCTATGTATCCTATATATATAATCCTTGGCCATATTAGCCGCAGAATCGACAACCGATGGGGTAAACGAGTTCTGGAGTGGAGACCGCGTCTTGGCAAACGTAATGTAGGGCGCCCTCTGGCTAGGTGGGGGGACGATCTGCGCAGGATGGCTGGCAAGAGCTGGATGCGAGAAGCCATGGATAGATCACAGTGGCGAACAATTGGAGTGGCCTACGTCCAGGAGTGGACTGAGATAGGCTGATGATGATACCAAATCCTAGTCGAGCAACATGCTATTGTAGTAGGGTTGGTAGAATAGCAACAAAATAAGTCGGTAGCGAGCTGATTGAAGGTAGCGAGAATCAATTTTTGCATATAAGAATATAGCATTTTGGGCCTTTTAATTAGGAACTTAAAGTCAATAGAACTATAAATTAAGACAATAGAACATCAAACAATTAGCTGTGAAGTTTAGAGAGCGTTTTACTCCAGAACGGTACACAATTTTGTACCATTTCACAATACTACATTTTCTATGAGAAATGTTTGTGGACGGATGCCCTTTCTCATCAGAATCAGCCATCAGAAGTAAGTATAGGATCCAATAAAATAAATTGTCAAATCACAATCAAAAGAAGTTTTATTATAATTTTTTACAAAATGTCTTTACTGTAACGAAAATCTGTTCACTTTTAATCAGAAAATTACTCAGTAATCAGAATTATAATGAGGAGTTTTCCAATGACATTAGTCAGTCGGTTTCTCTAAATTGATAACAGAAGACGCTACCCGTATCTGTATAAAAATTACAGCGATTGGTCGCGGCGTTGAAAGTGTTGTCATAATTCATTTTCATTTTCTATTGATTAATGATAGAGGTTTTATTCAACAATACTTTTTATTTTCAATAATCAACAACAACAATGAAATCCCTGTAAAAAATATAATTCGATAGAAATATTTAATGACAAACTCCCCATTTCAAAAGGGCATCAATCAAAAACATCTCCAAACACCCAATGGCAGACCTTTTTTACAACTTATTTTAGGTCTATTGGACGTTGGTATAGTGTTTTTTTTTTCATGTTTCTAACCTACCTTATTAGATATATGGTTACTTTGAAATATTAGGTAGGTAAACATAAAAAACCCAGCTAGCACTGGGAAATTTTCCCAAAATTTAGGAAACACAGGATATACCATCCAACACCTGAAATATATATCAACTGCTTACACCATATAGCGAGTAACTTAACAGTCAAAAATACCAACTGGAAAACTGCTCATTGACACAAAAAGACACAGGATTACGAGAAACAAAAGCGACTTAGTCACTGTGGTGCGCTCGCCGTTGACGTTTGAATCCAACCGTGAAATCCAACATGGCCGCGCGAACCATAGCTCGACGCTCCGCCAGATTGACAGCTGTCAAATCTAGTTCCAACGTAACTCGATTATTGGCGCTGGCAACGCGCCGTCATGTAAATAAAAGATAGTTAGTGATATAAGAAATTTACAGGTATAAACATCTTTTGAGTGTCAACTTGACCAGCGTGAAAAAAAACATAATCAAAACGTTACATAAGAACAACAAACCATAAAAAAAACTGACTTAAGAAAGACGTGATCTATTCGGCTTTCCCCTCAATGTTATTTTTATCTGACGTTATCATAGAAGAGTTGTTAAACAGAAATTAACGTTGTTAGTGAAGGCCTAACAACTCAACGCTCGTGATTTGTTACATTACGGTCCTAACTTTGTTAGTTAACCTAACAGTTGTTGTTTTCGATCAAGCAGTAAGGAGGGGGGAGGGGGGCTAATGCGATTTTTGTACTAGACCCAATTATTTTGTTATTCTCTTCTACGTAACTTTTTGTAATAAGACAAACTAGTGAGATAATCGTTAGTGGGAATTTTTGGCATTTCGTCTAAAGGCTTGTGGCATTTGACGATAAGTGGAAATGTTACCGAAATCATTTATGGTCTTTATTGTCACTAAAAATTAACTGGTCAAGTGAGATTCAGAATCAGAAATCATTTATTTGATTTAAACATGGTTTTACATATGAGGTGTCAAATACAATTCAATTAGAACAATCATGCTTTACCGATTTCGTTGGTATACAAATATGTTAGTAATAGAGTTAATAATTTTAGAGTCAAACTGAAATCACATACATTATCATAATGTTACAATCAAATAACATCATAACATAACATCTTAAATTCACTATTTAAAACATGACATTCCTCCTAAAAAGCACATTACAGACATTCATATATTGTTTTTTATTTACTTTCACACTTAAGCTTTTTTTAATTTCTTAACTGATACTGTAACTCTGTTAATTAATAAGTTACTGGTTACCCAAGATACAGGCTGTGCCTTGTTTTGGATCCCCTGGTCATTTCAACAAATGTATTAGACAATTAATTAGATTATTACTTATTAATAAATGTACCTAAATCTTTGTTAGTCTAAGTAACTCGGTAAGCAATAAAGCATTTTTTATTTTATTTTTAATTAGAATACACTTAAAACAAAATGTCAAAATTATAATTAGTAACAAAATGTCTAAGTTTGGATTGAAATTACAATTATTGTTATACATACAAAATACAATTAAAATGTCAAAATTAAATGTGTAATAAAATGTCTATAAAATTTGGAAAACATTCATGTATCAAGCCTCAAAGTATTCCTTAATAGTATAAAAACACGTTGGAGCCCTGAAGTCCTTGAGTGGAGACCGCGACTCGGTAAGCGTAGTGTAGGACGCCCTGCGACAAGATGGGATGATGACATTCGAAGGCTGACTGGTGTGGGCTGGATGAGAGTGGCCGAAAATCGGGAGCAGTGGCGTGCATTAGGGGAGACCTATGTTCAGCAGTGGACGAGTGTGGGTTGCTGATGATAATGATGATGATGATAAAAATACTTGTCCAACAGCCGCTTACGAAATGCTTTTTCGAAAAGTTTTATCGCCATACGCCGAATGTCGACAGGGATTCTGTTAAAGAATTTAATAGCCATTACATAACAGTTCCGCCCAATGAGTGCCGTTTTTTTTTTGGTGGTAATTTTAACTGGTCTGGGTATCTACCTCTATAGCCTGATATGGAGTCATAACGATCAAAGATAATCATGTGTTTTTTAACAAAGCAACCAATTTCGAGGTACGTATAGACAAACAAGAGTAAGTACATTAAATTTAACAAACAAGGGCCTATAAGAATCCCGTGGGTGTGCACAGCATATAGCTCGAATGCATTTTTTGTGTAAAATAAACAGACTGTCTCATATTATGGCGATCGATTCGCTCTCAGAAGAATTTGTATCAATATATTTATAACAATGTAAATAAAGCCGTTTTGTAGTTTGTAAGTACGTACATACTTAATCACTTTGCCAGCTATTCGTCTTATGTGTGCACATTACATAGAGGCGGTAAGTTAGATAAAAACGATTTATTAATTGACTTTATTCATTAGCGTTCGATAAACCTAGCTTGAACGGTAACATAGAGGAGTTTCACGATTGAAACAAAAAAAACACGGAAATTTTTCGAAAAAAGAATGCTTTATAAAACCGTTTTAGCTAACAAAGGTTTAAAATACATTTATTTTAGGTAACCTGTGTTATAAAACCCTGTGTTTTATGGTTAGGTAAGTTTAACATACAATTTGTCTTCACAACAATATAAAAAGTAAATCTATTAAGCTTGATTAGTTTAATCGGCTATTGAACTCACAATTCCGACTAAGATTTATTCAAAGGAAAAACAAAGGCATTGAAGAAAAAAGAAATTGCATTTAAATGAAATTTGTTATTCAAATTGATGATGTATTTTTAATGAAGAAAACAATAGATTTTTAACATAAGTCATTGTACTGTCAATAAATGTGTAAGCTCATGGCTATTTTTCCACACGCCTGTCTGTCTAAGCAGTCTTACATTTTCAAACCTTAATGGCACAAAGTTTCTAAATTTTTACCATCAAAAAAGTATCTCGAAGACCCAAGCAAGGACGTCAAATTAAAACATCTAGCCTTTGGATGAGCCCGAAAATTCATAAATTAATAAACGTCAATCATAAACGTCCCGATGTTTTGTTACGACAACTTTTGCGGACAAAAAATTTCCGAACAGTTTAAATGGGTTTTGAACTTCTTTTTCTGCCTAATAAATGTCACTTACTTATTAGACTTGGCTGGTGGTTTCATGAAATTATGATGGTCAAATGAACTTCTCGGGTTAAAAATGCAGCCATTATTTATATAAAAAGGGGAAATTTACTTTGCTGGTGGATTGAAAGATTCTCAACATCATCATCATCATTTCAGCCAATAGACGTCCACTGCTGGACATAGGCCTCCCCCAATGTTCTCCACACAGATCGGTCCTGTGCCGCCCGCATTCAATGGATTCCCGCGATCTTCACCAGATCGTCAGTCCATCTTGTGGAGGCCCTGTCACGGCTGCGACTTCATGGACGTAGCCTCCACTTGAGGACCTTTCCGCCCCAACGGTCGTCTGTTCTCCCCGCTATGTGTCCTGCCCATTGCCACTTGAGGCATGCAATCCTTTGGGCTATGTCTGTGACCTTAGTTCTCCTGCGGATCTCATCATTTCTGATACGATCACGCAGGCATACTCCGAGCATAGCCCTCTCCATTGCTCTCTGAATGACTTTGAGCCTCCTTAATTGAAAGATTCTAGCACTAACTAAAGCTGAAGGTGGGTGTTGGAGGCCAAAGTTTCACCAGGAAATTGAGAATCGAATAAATAAATAAATATTATACTACATCACACACATGTCTCATTATTTGATGTTAGTCGCTTACCATCAGGTGATCCGTCGGCTCGTCTGCCACCTATATCATAATAAAAAAAACACGGTTCTGACTCCAAGATAAGCTTAAGCACCTGTGTTACGGATATCAGATTCACCAGTGGGATTACAAATATATACTTTTCTTTTGTAAATAGATACTTATAATACATAGAAAACACCCAGACCAATACAAACAGAAATGTTCATGCATTCAAATGTTTGTACTGTGCGGGGATCGTATCCGCAACCCTTGGACCAAGACAGCGTTTATTACCACTGTTCCAAATGGGTCACCTAATAAGCCGCTTATTATTATTGAGAATTTAGAATATTCCGACTACGGAGTAGCGAAAATTGAAGAGAAACCAGCTTATCTGTTACGACAAATAGGGCGCCGTCCTGTGGCTCGTCGCTGGAGAGACGAAGTTTAGTAGCCCAGGACTATAATAAATATTTCACAACATTTTCATTTGATATGCAAACCAAAGTTTGATATGCTGTTAATTATTTTTTATTTATATTAACAGTTGGTAAAATGCACGTAATATACAAACTGAGTTTACTGCAAGATACGTCTTTTTAACATTGTTACAGAGAAAATTATGGTCACATGAATCGCTCGTCATGCAAACCATGTCCTAAGAAAATATTTCTACTAACACTGTCAGTTTTGTCCTAAGACTTCTTGTTTAAAAATCAGCAAATTAAATAGAAAATTGCAATTGAAAACGGACGAAGCTTGCAAACGATTCGGGGATTTTATTAAATCATCTGATTAAAGCGGAATTAACTCCTGCAGCTGTGGCAACTGAAATTATTTCGACAGAACCATTCAATTTTGATTACATTTCATTCGAGTTAAATAAGAATATAATAATTTGGGATTTGATTTAGTAAAAAGGGGATTCTAAAAGTTAATATACTACTAATCCGCCTTCCCCTATTATTAATACGATATTTCTTTACTTTACCCAAAGGTTGTCTGGAAGGAATCGCTACAAGCGATAAGACCGCTTTATTGTACCGTCTGTTGTTGTTGTATCATGCTTGTATTTTCTTTTTGTGCAATAAAGAATATTTATCTATCTATCTTATATTAATTTCACAGATTTTTAGTAAATATCTTTTACTTTTAAACCATTCGTCAGTATTATAAGTAACGATACATTTACTTAATCATTCATTGATTATTTTTTTCTTTTATTTATTTTTTACAATTTTCTAGTTAAATATATTACTGATACGTCCTGTATGTTCCCTATTAAGGCGATGGGTAGGGCACACGACGTCAATTGATTTTAATTGTTAGCTACCAAAACAAATATATTTTAAATAACTACGGGACTTCAGTCTCTCGGCAAACACTTATACTATTTATTTAATAACCATGTCCAAATGTTAGGTCTGATTTTGTACTAAAAAAATTGATTCACGCCAAAATTGGCCGTTTTGACGTTAATTCAAAATTTGAGCGCAAATCCAGATCAAATAGTAAACTAATAACTATTATTACTATTAAATAAATAGTATAGGTGTATACCGAGAGACTAAAGTTGTTTAGAATAGATCTGGTTTAGTAACTAACAATTAAAGTCAAGTGGCGTCGCTAGTGGAGTAAACCCTTCACCTTAAGTATTCCGGCGAGTACGAGTACCTACGCAGACTCCGAGCGAGATATTTTGTCTGAAATCGTGTACTCTGATGATCTGTGTTTTCTAGCGGATTCCCCAACTGGTCTACAAAGACTATCTACTCTTGACAAGTCGTGTAGCAAATTTGGTCTCAAGATTAGCGTAAGCAAGACCGAAGTTATGTCTATCGGTATACAGGACCATTACGCATCACGCTTGGTCAGGATGTCCTGAAGCCAGTAGAAAAGTTTAAGTTCTTGAGTAGCACGCTAACCTCTAAAAAATGCGTCCTTGATGCCGAAATCAATAGAAATTTAGAGCAGAATTCGTTCGGTTTTTTTGTTCGAAAATAGACTTTCCATAAACAGCCAGTAATTAACTGTTAACCGATGCATCATGTATTGTACAGCAACTGGTTTTATTGAAACTATGGATAAACAGAAGAGTCATTACCTCTGTTATTACTCCCATTCCACAACTTCATTACACGAATCGCGTAATTTGGTAATCCGGCACGTTACATTAAAGACATTACTGAAACAATGATAACATGTCTAGTCTAATCTGATGATCTGATCCCAAAGTAGGTAAGTAACTTGAGCCTTAGTGTTATAGGTTTCAGAATCAACCAAGTTAACATACACGTGATATACACGATGAAAAATACTCTAGAATAAAAACAGTTACAAAGCAGTACAGTCAAAAACATTTTTTACCGTGGGAGAGCCAAGCTTCGGCATTAATGGGCCGGCTCGACCGGAGTGATACCACGGCCTCACAGAAAACCGGCATGAAGCCGCTCTTTGCTGTGTTTCGCTGCGTGAGTGAGGGTACCGAAGGCCCAATCCAGGGTATAGGGGGGTTTAAAGGTTGGCAGCGCACTTGGGACACCACTGGTGTCGCGGGTCCGTGATCCATCTGTTCGTCTGCCTACCTATTACATAAATAAATAAAGTTAAGTTAGTGCATTTCCCTAAAATGAAAACTTCTTTCGGTTATTAAAAAACCGGTCAAGTGCGAGTCGGACTCGCCAATGCAGGGTTCCGTAGCAGCAAGTAAGATAAATGGAAAGTAAATTGCGGTTTATGGTTTACAACGTTTTAAAAAAAACTACTTACCTACTAGATGTAGTTCAAAGCAATTTTCGTTGTTAGTTTTCATGTTAATATATATATCATATATATTTTTTAGTTTTATAATTCTTTTGTTATAGAAGTAAGAGGGAAGACGGGGGACACATTTTACCACTCTGGGAGCGTCTCTTGCGCAAAGTATTAAGTTTAGAAAAAAAAACATATTAAAAACTTTAACATCATTTTTAAAGATCTATCCGTAGATACTCCACATGTACGGGATTTGATGAAAAAAAAATAGAGTTTCACTTCTAAGAATGGAAACCCTCAAAAAATTTTTTAATACCTATTTTGTGTAATGTGGTTCACAAAATACATATATTTACTAAGAATACTATAGTTTTTATAGTTTCGTAAAAAAGTGGCTGTGACATACGAACAGACCGACAGACCGACAGACATGACGAATCTATAAGGGTTCCGTTTTTTGCCATTTGGCCACGGAACCTTAAAAATGAGAGATAATACTTTTTTTACCTTTCCATTGATTTTAAACGCGAATTGGGTCAGCAAAAGTTGCAAAAATTAACACTTATGTAAATAAATATGGCTCATGCGCTTTTGGTGCTGTGAAAAGGATTCAAACTTATCCATCTACAAAAACGTGCAAGAAGCTTATAATACGCACGTCGTCACTACATTTATAGATACACCGCGTGCAAAATCAGCAAAAACACATTAGATGCGCCTTGTTACTTCGTTTATAAAATATATCATGTGCTTAAGAAAGTTATTTATTGTGTATGGAATACAAAGGTTACGGAAATTATTATAAACTTACTTAGAATTGCGACGACAGTCCGATTATAAAATGCTTATTTGTAGCACTTTTTTTTATTTATTAAATACAATCACAGTATTACCACCGAATTAGCAAACTGAAGTGGCAGTGGGCTGGTCATATTAGCTGCAGAACTGACAGCCGTTGGAGCCGTAAAGTCCTTGAGTGGAGACCGCGACTCGGTAAGCGTAGTGTAGGACGCCCTGCGACAAGATGGGATGATGACATTCGAAGGCTGGCTGGTGTGGGCTGGATGAGAGTGGCCGAAAATCGGGAGCAGTGGCGTGCATTAGGGGAGACCTATGTCCAGCAGTGGACGAGTGTGGGTTGCTGATGATGATGATGATGATGACAGTATTTATTACAGAATCTGCCAAATTGCAAAACATGCTACTCAGTAGCACTTGCTCGAAAGTAACATGCTTTAAGCATGAAAATAAGCAATTAGTAACAGTACCTTAAATCTATAAAAGCGCACATGACTGCTCATAAGACGCGCGTCGTCACTCCGCATATACTCGTAAATACATCGTGTGTATAGACTCTAAGATGTTACTTAAACAATGAGGCATTACTTTAATTAACATAACAATATACCGTAATCTCTGCCCGTTGTCACCTGCTTACGACAAATTAGTACTGAAGACACTCCCCTACGAGCTGAAATCAAAGAGTAGCCTACGCTTAGTAGGAAAACAAAGCCATGGTATGCCTAAATCAGGTAACAAACAAGATTATACCTGTCGCATTCAAACAACAAGCACGTGTGACAGAGAGGGAAACCCAGATTCGGTCGTAATGTCTGCTTTAAATTAGGCCCTCTGGTTCCACTTTTAGAAATTTATTGAGTAAAATTAGAGTGTGAAATAGCGAGAGAGATGGTGGTTCAGAACGCACCTTTCCTACAAGAGGACCGGGTTCGAATTCGAGCTTGTACCTCTGGATTTTTCAAATCTATGTGCATATTTCTACCATTAGCTCGGCGATGAGGGAAAACATCGTGAAACCTGTATGCTTTGAATAGTTTTGAAAGGTTTAACCATGATTCAGTTGGTCTGGTTCCCCTTTTGAAAACGGCAGTCGCTGTTTTGTAATTACCAGACTCCCCAAATCATGAATGGTCCAAGGGTACCCCATGCTCCAGAACAACAGCCTTGGACGGAACTGGAAATTACACGCTAGGATGTAGATTAGAGTGTGAAATCTCCTATTTAATTTAATCTCCTAAGTTGTTTGGATTATTTTAAAATTTAAGTTTTAAAGGTAGATTATTACTTTTTGTAGGACTAAGAAAAACTTTAGCACATACATTGAAACCAGGTTAATGTTCTACTAGATAAATTGCCATACACCTTTTACTTTCAGTAAATTTCAGAAGCAAGCTACAGAAAAAAAAATAATAAGATAGGTGAATTAATTCAATATAGCGACAACATCAAAATATTACCTGTTTTAGCGTGAACATGCCGTGTGGTCCCCGGCAGAGTAGAATAGGCCACCCTCACTCTTACCGAGGTGTCGTAAAAGGCGACTAAGGTAAAGCTGCTGGCAGTGATCATCAGCACCCAGAGAAGGAAAACTCTGCATTTATATCAAAGCCCTCGCCAACCCATCTGCCAAGCGTGGTATGGCAATTACCCCTCATATGATTGAGGGAGGCCCGTGCCCCAGCAGTGGGGACTTAAATGGGCTGATGATGATGATGATGATTAGCGTAACATAAATTCGTACAACATCTCATACATTAACTTGACTTGTGTTAATACAACTGAAAAAATACAATTGTCAATCACACGAATGTTTTTACACAGTGAGAATCGAACTCACGACCTTGCATGTGAATTGGGGTCATTATTAGTACGCCATCGGGCTAGCCATATAGCTCAATAGGAAATGACGCTCATACTCCAAAGGACAACTCTTTCGATTCCGATTATGTTTGTTAAGGGTCAAAATCAGGTGGCTTAATTTAAAGCCGTCCCGTGACGAACAAGAATATAACTGTCGGATCCAAACAAAGGAGACACAGCGCATTTGAAAGAGAGGGAAACTCCGATTCGGTTGTAACATCTTAAATTAGGCCGTCTGTTTCAATCCCTTGACCAGCAATCGTGTGATAAACAGCAAGTGTATGTGTGGTAGATTTGTTAATTCTGAAACCAATCGCATAAATTTGTCCTCTCGTATCAACGAGATCAGGTTGTATGTGAAAATATCTCATAATCTATTTAACTTAAAATAAGCCCAAAAAATCAATCAATCACCAACTACTAAACGTAGGCCACTCCTAAAGAGTGCCAACTAACTCAATACTGAGCAGTCTGCATTGAACTCACATCAGCCATCTTTCTCAAATAAACAACGATTTGTAATTGAAGGGTGTGTTGCGTTTTCTTACGTGGCGACCACTAGCCTCGTAAAACGTGTTTAACTCAAACGAGTCAGCCAAATGATACACTATTCCGAATTTCTAATGTTCACTGCGAATATATCATTCGACTCAATTGTATCTCAATCCGAATGATCTGACGGACCGAATGATCCGAATGAGCTGAATGATCCGAGTGAGCCGAATGATCCGAATGAGCGGAATCACGGATCTATCTGAGAGTCGATGTTCCAAATGAAGCGTTCCAGTGTTCCGCATCTCTGCACTGATCCAGACGCAAATGTTCCAATCTTTTGAAAGTTATTTTGCCAGGTTTACTACAGTCTAGAAAGTGTATCCATGAGTGCCTGGAAATAATATAATGTTATAAACACACAATCACACATCAACACACACACACACACACACACACACACACACACACACACACACACACACACATACACACCCTTTGTTTACCTTAATTTGTTAATTTAGTACTTACCTACTCAATATATTTTGTGTACCTAAACCATGGGAGAGAGCAAGTCATCCCCAACACAAGTATTGCATTACTTACCGGGGAGACTTGATACGTGTAACTAATGTATATTGAGCAATAAAACTATTTTTATTTTTTTAAGTTTTTTATTTTTATGAGTACGTCTATAGACATGATCAGCCCACTTTGACTCCGGAGTATATCCTGCGCGCAATATCATAGAATTTTAGTTCTCTGACGATCTGTTTCGCAAAAAAAAAAATTTAACCAAAAATTGCGCTTCTGTAATCCAACTCTTTGACCGTATTATATGCCTTGCAACGTCCGGATCCAGCTAATTAAGTGCTTGCAGTTAGTGTCACAGGATTTATGATATGTACTGCGGAGCCTCACCCCAGCTTAGTGGCTATACATCATTCCAGGAAGCAGCTTGCATGGTTTTCTTACAAGAAATCGCTATAGGACTTAGGCTGCGTTTCCACAGAAGTAGAGCTGCGCGGACTTATAAAAATTAACCAATCACATTGCTCAAAATAGATGATATGTGTATTTTGGGCAATGTAAACTTCTGTGTAAACGCAGCTTAAGATTCCAGATTACTTGTTTAACGCAGGAATTTGAGCGCCGGTTGAGATGTAGTTAAGGGTCGCGGGTTCGCTTCCCACATCAAATCAAATGTTTTTTGACGAAATACGTAGTGGTAGTAGATAGGGTATGGGTGTTTGTGGTAACTTCGTTTTTCCTGGTTTGTATTATACCAACAAGGGGAAAGTTATTTGTTATTTATTAGAATTTAACAGTTGTACCAATTTCAGAATTTAAATCGTTTTTATTAAGAATCGAAAATTCATCTTGACAAGTACTCAAAGTTCTTAGTAAATATCGTATTACAGCTTAAGCGACACCTCAAAAATACTTTAAGTGTTAAGCGCTTTTAAAAGATACAAAGTCCCATCTACAAACTGCGACGTAAAAACATAATGGTTCTTTAAATTTTGCAGCAAAAGGCGATAGAGTGGATCCGCTCGGTCCTAGGTCACGTGCGGGGCAGTCTATAAAACGACGGTAAAACTGGATTACTAGCTTCGATATGTGCCACTAGACCGAAAAATATTCGATAGTTTCACTAGATACATATTGCGACAAATCCGTGTATCAAAATTTACTTTTTATGAAAAGGGAGAGAAATTGCAATGAATAATGAAAAAAATGGTGGATCACCTTATAGTAAGCAATTGCCATCGCAGAACACCAGCAAAGACGCGTGCGCTGTGTTGCCTATTATTATTTTGCCTCCAGTACTACGCTCGGAGTCTCCTTGCGTGATCCTATCAGGAATTATGAGATCCGCAGGAGAACCAAGATCAAGGACATAGCCCAAAGAATTGCATGCCTCAAGTGGCAATGTGCAGGGCACATTGTGAGGAGATCAGACGGTTGAAGGGACAGAACGGTCCTCGAGTAGAGGCCGGCCTTGGGTAGAAGCCGTGGCAGGCCCCCCACATGGTGGACCGACGATGTGGTGAGGTTCGCGGGAATGCTTTGGATGCGGGTGGCACAGGACCTATCTCTGTGGGGGAGGCCTATGTCCAGCAGTAAACGTTTACTGGCTGAAATTATGAAATTACATACACACCTGCCATCCCTTGAAATCGCCTATACATCGTGTTTTATTAATCTTTAACTATTTTTGTACCCATTAAAGAATAAATCACGCGCACGCCGCACAATGCACTTGTTGCCAAACAAAGATGTTTGCAGTGCAATTTTCTTAATATTTAGTTTAAAACAACGATTTATTTATGTATTATTATTTACAAAAGCATACAGACAAAACTTTAACACAATAGAAATATAAGAAACTTCAGGTCATTTGAATCTACTGCATAATAGGCTACTAACTATTCTAATTTATAATGCACAAGTACATACATTCAAACAAAATAGACCATTAATTAGATTTGTCCACAAAGTATTTTAAATATAGGAACTGTGATACACTGGGTGCACTTTATTTGGCCAACGAATTAATATGTTGATCCTTTAGACAACATAGGTTCTCTAAAGGATCAAGTCCAAGTATGAGTCGGACTCGCCCATGAAGGGTTCCGTAGCAGTAATTAAAATATATGGAAGGTAAATTTTGGTGTACGGTTTATAACGTATTAAAAAAAACTACTTCCTAGATCTAGTTCAAACCAATTTTCGTTGTTAGTTTTCATGGTCATGTATATCATATATTTTTTGTTATTTCATCATCATCACTACTGGGGCACGGGCCTCCCTCAATCACATGAGGGGTAATTGCCCTACTCACCACGCTTGGCAGACGGGTTGGCGAGCGCTTTGATATAAATGCAGAGTTTTCCTTCTCTGGGTGCTGATGATCATGCCAGCAGCTTTACCTTAGTCGCCTTTTACGACACCTCGGTAAGAGTGAAGGTGGTCTATTCTACTTTGCCGGGGACTACACGGCAATTTTTTTATTTTTATAATTCTTTTATTAATAGAAGTTAGAGGGGGGGGGGGGACACATATTTTAACACTTTGGGAGCGTCTCTTGCACCAAGTATTATAATAATTAGAGTATTGAGATTGAGATGATTCTCATGTATTCAATTTTGAGTTTCAGTTCTAAGTATGGGGACCCCCCAAAAAGTTTTTTTTTTCTATTTTTGTGTAGAATTCGAAATGTGGTTAACAAAGTACATCCATTTAACAAGTTTCAATAGTTCTTATAGTTTGGAATAAAATTGGCTGTGACATACGGACGGACAGACAGATAGACATGACGAATCTATAAGGGTTCTATTTTTTGCCATTTGGCTACAGAATGTCATGCCAAAGCGTGGCTTTCCTATGGTTGAATTCCCGGTTAAAGGTTACCTCACTACTGCATTGCATTCCGGCGCTGCGCGGTGCGTCACGTAGCGTCAAAATATAATTTGTATGAAATTGGATGGTAATCACATTAGGGCGGAGCTTTGAGTTTTTTAGTCACATCGCTACAAAGAGAGATGTCAACCTAGAGAAGCTATTTCTGACATGAAAGGTGAGCGGAAGAAGGCCCGTGCGCTGGTCCGATCACATCAGCTCAACCTTAAACACTACAGACTGTGATTCAATCAATGCGGCCGAGGATAGGGTGAGCTGTCGGAAGATAGTCCGGGAAAAATTACTCATCGACCACGAGACCGCGACCCTCAGCACTGAGTACAAACGATGCAAGGACACAGCTTACTGCAGTAACGCCCGATGCGACGCGACGCTGTAGTATGCGCGTTTCTTAAATCCCACCCACTCGGTATGTTCCCACTTTTTGTTAACACATTCTTTAAATACCAGAAACAAACCGCTGACCATGTCCATTTCCTTTGAACTCGATAGGGGCAAGTTGCCGGTGGTTGCAGTCAAATAGTTTTTAAACCAACTATTTAGTTTGTAACATGGCGCCAACACCTCAAGAGGTGATAGTGGAGGACAAAACATCTGCTGCCTCTAGGCCTCTCTCAGGAGATGAAGTGGTCATCAGTGGGATGTCTGGGATTTTCCCAAAATCCAACAGTGTGTCGGAGTTTATGGATAATCTCTATAATAAGGTAAATTCTAAACGCTTTATTCATAAACGTGAAGGTGAATAGGACAGTTAAAACTTTTGGGATTATACATCCAACTTTCTACAAATAAAAATATGAAGCTGTAATTTTTTTTTTGTCTTCTCATTCTTCCAAAATAATAAATATTAATCTTTCTCAATTAATCTGAACGAGAACTTATAGATAGATAGATACTCTTTATTGCACAACATACAAAACTTAAAAGCTAGGTATACAGAGATACCTACAATGTACAATTTAGGCGGTCTTATCGCTGGGAGCGATCTCCACCAGACAACGTTCAGGTAAAGGACATTAGATAGAAGGACATTAGAGAGAACTTATAATAATTTTTACCAATATTTTTTTTTAAAATATCTTATAAATTGCATAATGCGCTAATCGGAATTTTCGACAATAGGGATTGACACAAAAAATCACAATAAAACCGCAATCGGTATGGCAGCCATCTTACCATCGAATCGCGATTATTGTCTCGTGCAAAATATGTCCGCATGGATTGCATTAGGGACCAAGAACTGGTAATTTCTCTTGGTGATGAAGGTGGTTCCGACACGTCAAGCGAGAGTTGTTATTTTTCAGATGAATAAGATGCATATTATTTAATTATTAATGATTTATTGCGTGTGTACCACTTAGAATATTTACATATTGTATTCCATATCCAGATTATTCTAATTTGTAGATAAAATGTTGGTTAAGATTAAAAATCAAACAAATAAAAAGTCAATTAGATTATTAAAGAAAATATTCTCGATTCTTAAAAACATCGGTTAGATTTAAAAGGAGCGTCTCACTTTTAATGTCAAAATAGAACTGTCCTATTCACCTGCACATACTGAAAGGACTATAGCTAAAATTAAGTTCTACCATTAGTTCGGTTGAGCCGTGTGGTCCCGGCAGAGTAGAATAGGCCACCCTCACTCTTACCGAGGTGTCGTAAAAGGCGACTAAGGTAAAGCTGCTGGCATGATCATCAGCACCCAGAGAAGGAAAACTCTGCATTTATATCAAAACCCTCGCCAACCCGTCTGCCAAGCGTGGTGAGTATGGCAATTACCCCTCATGTGATTCAGGGAGGCCCGTGTCCCAGCAGTGGGGACTTAAATGGGCTGACGATGACGATGATTAGTTCGGTTGTGAGGAAAAACATCGTGAGAAAACATTTCAAGTGGTTTTTGAAACGTGTTACTATGATTCAGTTGGTCTGGTTCCTGTAAAGGGTTACGAAGGTCAGGCGGCAGTCGCTTCATTGTAATTACCATACTCCCCAAATCCTGACCTAAGTGGACCGCGTATGGATGGACGCAAATGAAAATTGCACGCTAAGATGAGGAATTGGACCAATTACATTTTTTTTCAACAGGTCGACATGGTAGGAAGTACGGATGCCCGTTGGATCTTCGAGCACCCTGAAGTACCAACGTACCTGGGCAAAGTCGATGGCATGAGCAAGTTTGACGCCCAGTTCTTCAGGGTGCACTACAAGCAGGCTTGTACCATGGAACCGATGAGCAGAAAGCTGTTAGAGCATGCATACAGTGCAATCTTTGATTCAGGTAATGATTGGATTGGGCTCTCACTTTGTTTCGGGACGTTAGTTCAACTTTATACCAATAGATGGCGCTAAGTGTCGAATTACATCTCGCAATCGTTTCGTATTTTCGAATAAGCGTTAAAAAAACACTTATACACACACAAAAAAATAATTAAATGTTTCAAAACCAACAGTTTTTAAAAATAAACCGTACCTATTACATTTTGATTTTAATTCAGACAATTTTACTCAAGGAGATTTTCCTTGATGCACAACCTACTTATCAAGATCATGGTTCTGATCTCAGAGATCTTAATTTTTTTCTAAATTGAAAGATTGAGTCCCAGTGGATATCCAAAAAGTCACATTTGTTGTATAGTTTACAAAGACGTGGAATAGGGGAGCTAGCACCGAAAAGTGTTCGACGTTGTGGCGGGCATAACACCATATTTATTTTGTTACGAGGATACCGAAAAGGAATTTTTAATTTAAACTTACTTAAGAGTTGAGGGCAATCGATCATATTTCTGAAAATTTTGAATAAAAAAGTTAGGTCTAGAATGTCTCTACGCTCATCCAGCAGATAAGCGGACGGATCGCCTGAAGCGATTGCCGCCACCTATTGACACCGACACCAGTGGAGTCACAAGTGCGCTGCCAACCTTTACACCCTCCTTTCCCCCGGATTAGGCCTTCGGTATCCTCACTCACGCAGCATTTAAATTTGATACCTTACTAATGACATAAGTGGTAATGGCTTGCTTCAAAACCCTTTGCTTCGCAGATATGCTTTTCTAGTGCATTGTAGGAGTGGACCATTGAGAGCAGTTTTTACTTGATAGATTCAATCAGCTCATCGATGACCTGGTCGCGCGCTCTTATGCCTTCAACTAACAATAAAATTTCTTTAAATACCCAATTTACTTTATTTATACCAATAAATATAGTGCCGTGTGGTCCCAGGCAGAGTAGAATAGGCCACCCTCACTCTTACCGAGGTGTCGTAAAAGGCGACTAAGGTAAAGCTGCTGGCATGATCATCAGCACCCAGATCAAAAATCAAATCAAAAAATCAAAATAATTCTTTATTTGCATAGGCTTGTACACAGCACTTACAAATCGTCATACATTTGAATGACTTAAAACTATTTATAAGTACTTATGTATAATTTACATGTTAATACATATATATGTTGATACATAAAATATACTAAAGAAATAAATAAACATAATGCGATTCTACCACCGGCTCGGAAAGTTGTTTCTGGTCGAGAAGATCCGGCAAGAAACTCGCCAGTTACTCTTTTTAATCGCCAAACTTTCATACAATGTTGTGTCATCATCATACCGAGCCATACAGTTTAATTGTTACACAAAATAAAATAAAGGAAATAATAATAAAATAAATATTATGAGGAAAACCGAAGCAGACCAGTCCCCAAAGGTGGCACCTGTTCACAAGTATGACGTACGTGCCAGCCATCATTTCACTCAACCATATTAGAGGGAATGTAATGACCCGCCACATAGCGCCACCACCTCAGAGACATTTGAGTGAGCATGACTACATAGGTTCCCCTCATAGGTCACAAAGAATAGTAGTTACTTAATCCAGACTAATAAACTGCAGGACGAGGTGTACAATAGTAGGTGGTTAGCATCTTGTCAATTATTGAATAATCAATATAAATCAATTTTTATACATTCAAAATCAAAAATGTCTTTATTCAATAAAGAACATTTATGAATGTCAAATATTATGGTAATTACAATTTTCATTCTTATACAGATTATGATTACAGTGACAGTATGATATACAATGCTTATAATCAATATCGTTTAGATAAATCGTCAATGAAAAATTATGAAATGAATTATACATTAGAGGACAGGCGAAGAGATCAACATGTCCAGGAATCCTTATCATTCAAATAATCCTCTACTTTATAGTAGCCTTTCTGCATTAGGCAGTTTTTTACATGCAACTTAAACTTATGTACCGGTAAATCAATAATATTTTGAGGTAACTTATTAAACATTCTAATGCTCAATCCTACAAATGAACTTCCAATTTTATGAAGTCTTAGATTTGGGACAGCAAGCCTATGTTTATTGCGCGTGTTAAAGCTATGAAAATCTGATTTTTGCGAGTAAAGGTGCAAGTTCTTGCGTACAAACATAATACAATCAAAAATGTATTGAGATGATACGGTTAAAATATTGATTTCCTTGAATACTTCTCTGAGTGAGTCACGTGATCTAAGACCGTAGATGGCACGGATGGCCCTCTTCTGCAAAATGAAGATGGCTTGTAAGTCAGCACCGGATCCCCACAGTAGTAGACCATATGACATCAGACTATGAAAATAGCTAAAATAAACCAGTCTCGCTGTCCCGATATCAGTCAGATTCCTTATCTTTCTAACTGCATATGCAGCTGAACTAAGTCTTCCTGCCAAGACAGCAATATGAGGGCTCCATTGCAATTTTGTATCCAGAGTGATACCTAGAAAAACTGTGGAGTTTATGACTTCGATAGGTTCGTTATTCATGACAATATTCATTTTGACCTGCCTTACATTTGGCATTGTGAACTTAACACATTTTGTTTTCTTTGAATTAAGAACCAAGTTATTATAAGTAAACCACTGTAGTACTTGAGAGAGTGTGTTATTTACTTCGTCAACATTTTTCTTTTGCCTATCAACCTCAAAAATCAAGGATGTATCGTCAGCAAATAACACTATCTCACATAGATCATTGGTATAGTAAGGAAGGTCATTTATATAGATTAAAAAGAGCAAGGGCCCCAATATAGAGCCCTGGGGCACACCCATGGTTAGAGGGGCGCCAGAAGAGTTAGTTCCATTGACATTGACCTTCTGAATCCTATCTGATAAGTAAGATTTGATTAGACTTAGTGAGGTGTCTATGACACCGTAATGCTGTAACTTCATTAGCAATGTTTCATGATTGACGCAATCGAATGCTTTAGACAAATCACAGAATATTCCAATAGCATCTCGCTTTTTCTCCCACGCATCAAATACATGTTTGATAAGCGCCACTCCAGCATCAGTAGTGGATTTCCCTTTTGTGAATCCAAATTGCTTACTGTGCAATATTTTATTCAGGTTTAAATGAGACAACAACTGAGTGAATATTACTTTTTCAAAAATTTTGCTGAGAGCAGGCAGTATAGAAATAGGTCTGAAGTTAGACGGGTCACTTTTCTCACCCGACTTGAATAACGGTATTATTTTACTGTATTTCATCATATCGGGAAATTGACCGTCGTCAACACATTTATTAAATATTATTGCTAAGTGGGGTGCGATAGAATGTATTATATTTTTGATTATATCTACCGAGATGCCCCATAAATCCTCAGTCGGTTTCATATTTAATTCTTTGAATGTTTTTAAAATTATATTAGAATTAACATGATTGAATCTAAAAGGCGTGTTGCACTTATCAACATGAGACCTGAGGAGAGAAGCAGCAAGATGTGGACTGGAATTCAATTGATTGGTTGTTGTGACTGGTATATTAGAAAAGAAAGACTGAAATGTTTCTGCTACTTCAGAGTCAGAAACAAGTGATTTGCCATCAATTTTAAGAGAGAGCTTGTTGTCTTTTGTTTTATTTTTACAAGTCTCTTTATTTATTATCTTCCATGAGATTTTACTTTTATTAGGGGCTTTTATTATTTTGTCTTTTAAATAATTTGATTTTGCCATTGCACATACTTTTTTGAATAATTTTGAGTATGTTCTGACATATTCAATTAAATTAGCGTTTTCAGAATTGGCTTTGATATCATATAATTCAAACAGCCTCTTTCTGCTTTTATAGATGCCTGTAGTGGCCCAGTCACTGAATTTAGTTTTAGAAGTATCTAATTTAATTGTTTTTTTAGTGAAAATCTGATTATATTCTTTTTCAACCACATTAAAAAGCATATTATAAAGCTGATTAGCATTTCCATCGTGACATGATAATGCAGGTACCTTTCTAGAAATATTTTCTTTAAATTTTTCTTTACGGTTTACAGTTATTGGCCTGCACACAAAGCTAAATGAAGAGGGTGCATGACTGTATTCAAACATTACTAGTTGTCCACTATGATCTGAGTTTATGAAGTTTATTATGGACTTGTCTAATACATCACAGTTACAAAATATGTTATCTAAGCAAGTAGCTGTGGTGGGGGTTACTCGTGTGGGTTCGTTAAAAAGATGATATAAATTGAATGATCTGAAAAGATTCAGAAACCGCACTGAGTTCTGAGAATTATCTAAAATATTGATGTTAAAATCCCCGCACACAACCACTTTTTTATTAGATGAACATATTTTTCTTAATACTTCTTCCATAATGGATTCAAATGTAGTAAAATTCCCAGATGGAGGCCTGTACACACAAACAATGACATGTCGTTCAAGCTCCGCACATGCTAGCTCAATAGTTCGCTCAAGTGAAAGTGAAACGACATCTTTGCGTTCTTTATATTTAATGGAATTATTTAATAAAATTAGTGACCCGCCTCTGATTGCAGACTTTCTCGTGAACGAACTACCGACTCTATAGTTGTCAATATTAATAATTAATTCATACTGTCTTAACCAATGTTCCGTAATACATAATACATGGACATTCATTTTATTTAAAAATAATTCCAATTCAAGTAATTTGCCAGACAAACCCTGTATATTCTGATGAATAAGGTTTAGATTTTTAGGGTTTCTTTTTGTCATTGGTTTGCAAGAGGATTCCTCTATTGTCTCACATTGTAATTTAAATCATTTGGAATAAAATTATTTTGGGTAATCAAATTATTAATATTAAATGCTAACAGAGTAGCTATTTCTTTTTTAATTTTATCAGGCAAATAAAAAGTTTTGCCAGTCAACAAAAACTTATTATCTATAAATTTATTTGTGTCAAAAAACACAAATTTGTCACTATGACTAAAGGTCAGGTTGTATAATAATGTATTCAATAAATGAATACTGTTATTTTGGCTAGGTGTGTAGTACCTAGAATAAGGGAAGGCACACAAAAATATTTTTTTTACATGAAGCTCACAAAGGGTTGAGAATCTCTGAAGAAAATCTCTTTTCCTTATTTCTAAGGAATTCCCAATCATTAGTATGATTATTGAATCCTTACTAAATGTACACTTACTCATCTTGTCAATAATTTGCTCTAATGAAGCGTTAGGCATACAATAATTTGTTACCATACATTTACATTTCTCATTTAGAAGAGGTCCACAACCAGCTCCAATCCTATCAGAAAAAATTGTAACATTGTTATTAGTATTGTTCATTACTGATGACAATAACTTATTGTTGGTAGTGAGGTCCAGAAGCGGAGCTTCATCTTCCACCTGCAGGTCAGTGAGGCCGGGCCCTGTACCATGCTGACAGTTACACTGTTCTATAAATCGGGTAGCAGCGAGGATGTGTTCGCTTATTTGTCCTTGGGCTGAGTTATATTTGTCGGTCACACGCTGTAATGACCTATGCAGCCGCGAGATGTCTGCTTGCAGCTCCTGTGTGTCTCTTTCATATTTATGCCTACTCTCATCTAACTTCTTACTATATAATTCTAAACTATCAAGTAGGTCTACTCGCTGTTTTCTCAATAATATGTTTTTCTGGTGGCATTTTTGTTTTTTAACTAATTTTTCGGTTTTCTTAATATAATTATTTATTTTGACATATTTCTTAAGTCTATTTTTCTTGCCTAGTTTAACCCTATCATTCTCCAGACATGAGTTGTTACTCTGGATAGCCCCCCGCCCAGCTGGTGACCCGATCAACTCTTCATACAGGCTGTGGGTATGTAATGCCTCTTGACACCTCTTGTCTTCCTCATACTGTTGTATGACTTTGTTGGCGTCCCCTAGCTCCACCTCAAGGTCTTGGATCCGTTGCAGAGCCCTCTCGTAGGTCTCACTACACTGGTCAAAGCTGGCCACGGTGTCAAGTAGTTGATCTCGTTGCATCAGGACATCCATAAGCTGAGCATGGAGGTCCCCCAGTTCACACTTAAGTTGGGTGTTGTTGTTTATAATTTTAAGAGATTCCTCTTCATTGTCGTCCCGTTCTTTGAGGATTTGGGTGTTGTCCTCCCTAAGCTCTTTTATTTCCTCAAGGGCCCTTTTTAACTTAAATTCTAATTCTTGGGAAGTGGCCTTCCGAGTCATCTTCTTAGTGTAAGCTCCACTACCCGACATACCTGGAATTATTTACAAATAAGTGTACAACAAACGTTTTAACCGGTTTAAAAAAAGAGTATTTGACCTATAACACAAATATTTATTAGGTAGGTACAAAAAACAGAGAAGGAAAACTCTGCATTTATATCAAAACCCTCGCCAACCCGTCTGCCAAGCGTGGTGAGTATGGCAATTACCCCTCATGTGATTGAGGGAGGCCCGTGCCCCAGCAGTGGGGACTTGAATGGGCTGATGATGATGATGATACCAACAAATTGTTTCTTGTTATTAGGTATCAATCCACTGCAGCTACGAGGAAAAAAGGTGGGCGTTTTCATCGGGTCCACATTTTCTGAGTCAGAAAAAATCGTCATTTACGAAACTATCCAGAGAAACGGATTCGGTATTACTGGGTAAGTAAATAAATAAATAATGTAACCACTTATATCCGTTCTAATGTAGCTAGTGTCCACTGAGTGGGGTGTAATCTGCGCTGGTGGTCTTTGGTTCTAAGCTCGTAGATAATGTGTGAGGGCTGATTTGACTAATATTATGCCACTAAATGAATGCTTCATCTATCTATCACTATATCTATGCAATAGCGTCGTCATTATATTCAAATTTGACGTTATACCATAAGTTTATAAACGTAAAAAGATTGTTCAAATTGAGCCTAAGTTGAAATGACGCTCCCCACCTCCGCATTTACGCACACATGAAAATGTCAAATATGGAACATGGAATTATATTTTTCAGTTGAAGTATCCTAGGGCCGATTCGACCAATCTTATGCCGATACTAAATCTACGCTAGGTATAGCGCTGTCATTCTATACAAATCTGATATTTTACCAGAAGTTAATCTAGGGATAAAGGTTAGATTAAAAAAATGCAAAATCACGTTGATGCTGAAGACTAATTTATTCAAGTTTTAATAATATTATCTTTTTTCTTAATACCCAATTTTTATAATGTCCTTCAAATCGATATTTCGGTCATGGCGGCCAAACTCAGTGATCAGCCATCGACGAAATACATATTAAATAAAAAAAATAAATAAAATGCATTATTACAAGAACAAATATATTTTTTTTAAATAATTATGGTTGGAGACTTTTAAGCATAAAGATATTATAGTGCACAAGTGTTTGCGCAGACACAAGTGCACTCTCTATTCCCTTACCCTCATATTTCGATGAGACACTAGTGTCACACGACCAAAAAGGGTTCAAGCGCAGGACCGAGGCACGGGGGTACAAGACCGCCAACTTCCGGACTCCGGGCTGACACTGACCACCTTATTATAAATCGCGATTTAAAATTATTACCGTATTAAAGCTCATGTCATCTCGCTCTAACACTCATTGTTAAATGGAGCTGGCACGAATTTTGTTCCGGGACTATATTTCGTTTGCGATTTGTAATAAGGGGGTGAGAGTTTCTTAATAGAAAAACTCAGGCACAAATTTTGGCCCGACCCGGGGATCGGACCCTAAGCGCAGCCGTTAGCTTTAAAGTGCGACCCGTTAACTACTGCGAAGCAGTCAATTTATATACTAGACACTCGTCAAAGCCTTGAAAAACATTTTTACTTTTGCGAGTCTTATAGTCCAAATGTCTTAGTAACTTAGTTCTTAAAGCAACACGCTCTCAGATAGAGTCTGTAAAAGCCCGTGTCAGAGGTCGTGACGGCGGACACAACTCACCGAGATGTGGGCCGCAGATTTACGAGCTCACCTGTAATACATTATCACTATTAACATCGCATGTGCTGATAGATATCTTAATTTTCTTTCCCGTTCCGACAGTAAAAAAAACAAAATAGGTTCATCCGTTCGGGAGATACGATGCTACAGACAGACACACACACACACACACACATACATACAAACACACACACACAAACACACACACACACACACACACACACACACACAAACACACACACAGACACGTCAAACTTATAACACCCGTCGTTTTTTCGCCGCCGCGGGGACTAGAAAAAGAGGCGCAAAATATTTTTTTTATGATATACGGGGCAGACGAGCAGACGTATCACCTGATGGTAAGCGATTACCGTCGGCCATGGACATCTGTCACGTCAAAAGTGTCACCGGCCTTTTTAAAAGGGAGTACACTCTTTTCTTGAAGGTCATTTTTATCATATCTTCAGTGGTCTGTTTTTATGTGATAGATTCTAGACGAGCAGATCAATTGATGCTAAGCAATAGCCATCACTTTTAGGCACCTGCAGTACTTATGTACAATGCGAATCGGTTTTACGGTACGCTTTACTTATCTGTGGAAATGGTACAGATATGCAATCAGTTTTCACTGCACATAAAAGATGTATACGCCATTATGTAACATTAACCGGTCAAACCAGCCTATCCAACCGAAGCATGGCTCTCCCACATTAAAATATATTTTGATCATGGGAGTGATACCACGGCCTCACAGAAAACCGGCGTGAATCAGCACTGTGCTGTGTTTCGATGCGTGAGTGAGGGTACCGGAGGCCCAATCCGGGGTAAAACCCCTTTTTACTGCTCTCAATGGTCCACTCCTTCAATGCACTAGAAAAGCATATCTGCGTAGCAAAGGGTTTTTAAACAAGCCATAAACACTAATGTCACTAATGAAGTATGACATTTAAATGCTGCGTGAGTGAAGGTACCGGAGGCCCAATCCGGGGAAAAAGGGGGTTTAAAGGTTGGCAGCGCACTTCTGACTCTACTGGTGTCGTAGGTGTTTATGGGCAGCGGCAATCGCTTACCATCAGCCACCTACCACATAAAAAATATATGGATGGATTTCTAAATTCAGTGATAAGATCAATGATTATGATGATTAAGTGATCATTGAGGTCAGAGAACAGGCATCTTTTAGGCAAACATGTCATTTTACACCTTTATCTTAGACCGTGTCGTCGATTGACGTCAGGTGCAATTGTGATTAAGTGCTAGGCTATGAGTCTAACAAAAAAAACAAGTGCGGCCAAGTGCCAGTCGGACTCGCCAATGAAGGGTTCCTTAACAGCAAGTAAGATATATGGAAGGTAAATTGCGGTTTACGGTTTATAACGTATTAAAAAAAAACTACTCACTACATCTAGTTCGAAACAATTTTCGTTGTTAGTTTTCATGATTATGTACATCATGTATTTTTTTTAGTTTTATAATTCATTTATTATAGAAGGGGGGGGGGGGGACACACACAATTTAACACTTTGGGAGCGTCTTTGCGCAAAGTATTGTGTTTAGAAAAAACAGCATACGGTTTGATAAAAAAAATATATTGAGTTTCAGTTTCAAGTATGTAGGAACAAAATACATATATTTACTAAGTTTCAATAGTAAATAGACGAATAGAATAGAATCTTATAGTTTCGGAGAAAAGTGGCTGTGACATACGGACGGACACACAGACGGACAGGCATGACGAATCTATTAGAGTTCCGTTTTTTGCCATTTGGCTACAGAACCCTAAAAATTGTAACTATTGATTCATTTAGGACTGCTGATGCAACACAAACGACTCCCTATGGCTTAGTGACCTTTTAGTTAGCGGGCCTTAATGTGGTTGTAGTGTGTGTGCTCAAAGGTTTTAAATAAAATAACTTGAAGAATGCAAAGGTATTAATTCCAGTTCTCACTGGACAATTTTACGTACAAAATTTAAGTACCTAATCTCGCAAATATCCCTTTGTCAACAAAAGGTTTTTTTAGAACATAAAATACTCTTTCACAGCCGTCGGCCGCAGGTGGCGCTACTGTGCTAAACTAATAAGGGAATAATTATGAATAAGACCCGACCACTCGGCAATCTCGGCCGTTTATTAAAACGCTTACAAGGCAGGTGAACCTAACATACCAGGTGACTTTTACTTTGTTAAGATATTTTTATTATTATTACTTTAAACGGGCGGCTATGCAGGTCCTATTCAGACTCTATTGTGATCGCCACTGTACTACATATCAGTCCCAATCCCTACACTTTTCAGAAAGTGTATTAGCAGTTTGGGACTGAGATCCCTAGCTTCGTTGGGGCTCAAAAAGTGCTTTCCCAGATGTAAGCTACGTTTGCGCATTCAGTGATTATGTGTATGGGGGTTTCATCTGCCTCTTTACACATTCTGCAGATTCTAGTGTCACTCAGTTCTATAGTTTAGATAAGATATGAAACAATTTAATATCCTCCAAGCCGATATTTCGGTCACGGCGGCCAATCTCAGCGATCAGCCATCGACGCAGGACATATTATAATGCACAAATATTTGCGCAGACACAAGTGCACTCTCTATTCCCGTACCCTTTTATTTCGATGGGACACTAGTGTGACACGACCGAAGAGGGATTAGAAATAATGACAAAGATATAATGACGCAGGACATATTATAATGCACAAATATTTGCGCAGACACAAGTGCACTCTCTATTCCCGTACCCTTTTATTTCGATGGGACACTAGTGTGACACGACCGAAGAGGGATTAGAAATAATGACAAAGATATAATGACGCAGGACATATTATAATGCACAAATATTTGCGCAGACACAAGTGCACTCTCTATTCCCGTACCCTTTTATTTCGATGGGACACTAGTGTGACACGACCGAAGAGGGATTAGAAATAATGACAAAGATATAATGACATATTGGTAAATAATTATAAAACATTTAAATGATAAATTAAAAAGAAACAAAACAACACAAAAAAAAAGCATTCGTGGGTGCCAAATCAATATTTTTAATGAGTGACAGTGGCGCCATCAATCATTCGCTTAACGAAACTGCACGCATTTATCTATGCCACTGTAGAAAGAAGAGAAAAAAAAGGGAAATATTTTACCGTAGTATCTTCCTGACTACCTCTACTAACAAACCAAAATTATTTTACAAGTATAATATGGTAATCAGTCATGTGGCCACTGATGTTACACAATAATGTACATTCTCATCGGATCATGCTTCATCGATGGCTTGTGTCCTAATTTTTTCTTTTGTTGGTAATATAAGAACCCCTCAAAAGTGAAAACAGCGGTGAAAGAATGGATTTCTTAGCTTTGAAACTCTTCAAGATTGACCTTTACTAAGAAAATCACATAAAATAGACTTGCCCAAAACGCTCCATACAAACAGCGAAGCGAGGCGTGACGTCAGCCCTCACTAGTTTGTGCGCATCGCGAGATAGCTTTGTTCGATAGCTATATGAAATGGTGCGTTTATGAAAATGGTTTCTTAACAAAAGTTGCTTTAAATTGACGAAGATATCGACTGCTTTACAAATATTTCAAAAATTTAAGACTTGCCATATATCTATCTATCTATCTTTGCCTTTGAGGGCTCATAACAAAAATAATACATAAGGTTTCAAGCTGAAATTTTGTACATAGCTCCTTTTTACCGTTATTTTTCAATGCTTTTCAAAAAATCTGCCAATCTCTGACCTAGTACACAAGCCTATTCCCAGTTGCGTTCAACGCTGTCGTTTCGGAGCTCGGGGTATGCTTGAACCATGATCCACGATTCGAGAAGTCTGGTAATTAGATAAAAGATAAAAAAACATTTATTTGTTAAACACACACGACACACAACATAAAAAAATAAAGAACAAAAAAATAAACAAACTTCTGATGTTTAGACAAATAAAAACAACACATTAAAACAAAGGAAAAATTAACAACAAAAAAAACCTACAAGTTGAAATATTTGTTTTATTTTTATGTATTTTTGATTGTTTTATGTTTTGTTTTCTGTTTGTACCAAAATGTGTTCTGTTTATAATTGCTATATGTTCTGTGTTTTGATGTCTATAATAATAAATATTTTCTTTCTTTCTTTCTTTAAATATTTAAGGCGGGCAATATACATATACCTATATTGTGTCCAGGTGTGTCGCGGTGCATACAAAATTACAATCTAGCGACTGCCGTCTGACCTTTGCAACCCTTATACAGGGGAACCAGACCACCTGGATTACGGGTACATTTTCAGAATCATTGTCTCAAGTTTATTATAATCATGATCTAATTCCACTGGCCCCCTTTCATCATCGAGACATAAGTCGGAGAAGGGGTTACCACCCTTATGTCGTAGAAATACCAGCAATAACCTAACCCATCTACAGTATCCACTCATAAACACACACACACACACAAGCACTAACAGATACACATTACACACTCACTCACACACACGCATATACACATTTACACACACAATATACACATACGCAATATAATAGAAATTCCACCAATTTAAAAAAAAAATCAATAAATATATACCCTAAATTGTAGTTAGTTTTTTTTCAGATTATTTTAGTAATAGTATTTTAACATAAAACTGTATTTATTGATGTCCACGATCGGAAGTGAGCACTGGTCTCTGTAACACAGGTTTGCATACCTATCACAGAAGCCAGGGGTTTCACAGCATAATTGTAAATGTTTTATCAATTATTAGGTATTATATTATTATAATTATTTTTATTAATTCGTACCAAACGGTTCAAATGTAAATTCATATTGCGTACGGAATGGAACTCTCCCTGAACAATGATCTGAACGTATGCAAGGAAAGAGTGAATAGGCAAAAGCCTCACTAGTAACAACTAGACAGACATGATCCATCCTCGACCACATCATCACTTACCATCAGGTGAGAATGTGGTCAAATGTCTGGCTAATCTAACAAAAAAAAAGTCCGTCAGTTCTGTTGGGCAAAGTAATTAATTTCTTTCAACTTGATTATTGATCACATTGTCCGATCATTGCTTCTTGAACAATCAATATTGATTTAAAAATGGGCTGGCTTGACCGCAGTGATACCACGGCCTCACAGAAAACCGGCGTGACGTAGTAAGTGAGGGCGTCGGAGGCCCAATCTGGGGATTTAAAGGTTGGCAGCGCACTGGTATCGTGGGTGGTCATCAGGGATCCGTCTGCTCGTCTGCCACCTATCACATAAAAAACAGTTCATCATCCATTTACGTCCCCACTGCTGGGGCACGGGCCTCCCTCAATCACATGAGGGGTAATTGCCATACTCACCACGCTAGGCAGACGGGTTGGCGAGGGTTTTGATATAAATGTAGAGTTTTCTTTCTCTGGGTGCTGATGATCATGCCAGCAGCTTTACCTTAGTCGCCTTTTACGACACCTCGGTAAGAGTGGTGAGGGTGGCCTATTCTACTCTGCCGGGGAACACACGGCCAAAAAAAAACAGTTATTAAGTTTTAACCACTCTGCTGAAAAGGTGATGGTCAATATGTAATTATGTACCAATGCAATTATTATTATCAGCCCACTCATGTTGGCCATTTATCACAAAACCCAAATTTATCACTTTATCCATAACATACATCGTTACTACTTACCATGATGTACTTACTTGTTCTGGTTGCCTGTTTCCCTAAGTTGCGAAGGTCAGACGGCAATCGCTTAGTTGTAATTACCAAACTTTCTTAATACTAGACGTGTGACTTTACTGAATCGACTCAGTGATCCGATTCAGTCAAATGATACACTGTTCCGAATCTCTAATGTTCGCTCCGAATGTATCATTTGACTGAAATGGATCTCGAGTTCCAGTGAACCGAATGATCCGTATGGGCTGAATGATCTGTTGAGCCGAATGATACGAGTGAGCCGAATGATCCGAATGAGCGGAATGATCTGATGAGCCGAATGAGCAGAATGATTGAGTGAGACGAATGATCCGAATGAGCGGAATGAATCACGGATCTATCTGAGAGTCGATGTTCCAAATGAAGCGTTTCACTGTTCCGCATCTCTGCACTGATTCAGATGCAAATGTTCTAATCTTTTGAAAGATACGTTTATGCCAGGTCTACTTAATACTTGATCATGGTTCAAGCTTACTTCGGACGCTGAAGTGACGAATTTGTACGCAACCGGAAAAGACACGATATTATACGAGTGTTTCAAGTTTGAATGATATTTTGACAATCCCAGGACCCCGATTCTCGAGTTCGTGACATTTATTTTCAAACGACATATATCACTAAAACATAGTTTTTTTGTATGGTTTTCAGGTGATATCCGCCATGTTTTCAAAATGTCATAAACCCGAGAATTGGGCTCCTGGTGATGTGGAGCAGGGTTATTTCACTTGTACTTTTTTCTTTAGTATGGGAAAAATAGTTCATCAGTTTTCGTTTGATGAGGCTTGTAAAAAAGCAGATGTAGCTTTAAAAAGCAAAAAAGCAGATGGTTCGGCATTGTTTCGGTAGATGTCACTATGCATTTTTACATCGCGCTAGTAAAGCATATAAAAAAAAAATAATACTTAAAAGGCGCCCTGATAACATCTCCCTCGAGACTGATAACAGAGACCACCCCCCTCCCCCCTCCCTGACAGACTAGCGCTAAAAAGGCCGCAGACAGGCCCCACAGGGGTCGAATACCGCCCTAACAGCGTAGTGTCGGGAGGCCTCCTCTCTCAGAGGAGCGAAAACACCTCGCCAAGAAAGGCGTGAGATGCAACCCGGGTAAAGGGTTTACCCCGAAACCCGTACCGCACCAAGTGCAAAGAGCACAGTAACTGTTTATAACGAAACAATGACCTTATCGTCGACCTAATTCTAATAGGATGTATCTCATTTTCTAACATTGGGGTTCCTGGAGCCCAATTCCCGCGCTCGTCACATTTATCATCATACGAATATGTATCACTAAAACATAGTTTTTTTGAATGGATTTTATGTGATATCCGCCATGTCTTTTTCATATCTAAAATCCCGAGAATTGGCCCCCAGAAGCCCAATGTTTAAAAAAGAGATATGTCCTATTAGAATTAGGTCGCCGGTATGCCGCCTGCCTACATTAGCATTTTTAAAACAGTACGGGAAATAAACAAGGGGTCCAGAAATTTTTATTGGGAATTTCGATATGTAGCAAATAAAATTATTTCTGATATTTAATTTAATCGTCTCCCTGACTTTGAGTCAGCGTACTATACTCCATTTGTTTAGGTACTTAGCTAAATGTAAACAAACCTTAAAAGCCTTCTTTTTAGAGCCATTTTTCATTGCGACACAAAACGCAACAAAAATTATATTATTCTGAATCTAAATGTCATTTTCTCTGTTATCAATTCTTATATTTTGACCATTTTGTTTAATAAAAAGGGCGAAAATTATTTTAAGTTTGAAACAATTAAGTAAATATTTGTTTTTACTTTTTTCTAAAAGTATTACAGTGTGCCCACAAAAAAGTATCTAAAAAACCAGTTATCCAAAACATTTATGGTGAAAAAAGTAATGGACAACCCTACTAAATCAAACATTCACACTGCTCGGTAGTGCGGTAGCACTTTTGACTGATATTTCACATGGTCGGGTTTCCTGCATAGACGCCAACTGTGAACTTTCAAGTGACAGATTACGATTCGAATAAGAGATTGACAATACCTGAACTCCGCCATTTTTGTTGTTTACCTTTAGTTAATTACCTAAACAAACAGAGTATAAGTCCTTACTTATACTCTATTGTAGTAATTTCAAATAAAAACATCACAATAACGTTGTAACAAATTTAAATAGTGAAGTTCTTTCGTTTGTTTTAACCAATTAGGTCTCGCTCAAAAATTCTCTTAATACTATTGACCGTATTCAAGGTGTTATTTGGTAATATTATCGTCTACTTAAATCACTATTTTACTTAAGGCTGATTCGACCAATCTTATTCCGGTACTAAATCTATGGAATAGCGCGTTTATTCTCGTACTCACCTTTGTTTGTAGTTTTAATGTGTCAATGTTACCTTACCTATGTTTTCAAATGAATGTTCATTGTTAAATTATTTATTGTGATGGTCAATAAAATGTTTCTTTCTTTCTTTATGTAAATTTGACGTTATACCATAGATTTCAGCTACGCTTCGGCATGAATGAGCTGGCTCGACCGCAGTGATACCACAGTCTCACAAAAACTCGTCGTGAAGCAGCACTGTGCTGTGTTTCGCTGCGTGAGTGAGGGTATCGGAGGCCCGATCCAGGGAAGAGAGGGTTTAAAGGTTGGCAGCGCACTTGTTAATTCACCGGTATCGCGGGTGTCCATGGGCGGCGGCAATCGCTTACCATCAATCGATCCATCTGCTCGTCTGCCACCTATCAATAAAAAAAACCGTTGATAAATATTGGTCGAATCGGGCCTAAGTAAACTTTAAAATATCTTCCAAACCACTTAGCAGCTAGACGAAACCTTTATTTAATCTAGAATCTATTTTGAGTAAGTAGATTTTGTTACAGCCTTATATTAAATTTATCTAAACCTCATCAGAGGCGCTCTGGGCGAAACGGGGCTATTATATATTGGCGAAACTTTACTAATAATTTGTGTCTTTGCAATTATATAACTAGATATTGTTGTTTGTATCTCAACTGTTGGTAAACCGTTCAATACTAAAGACTTATTTGTATACTTTGTCAACAGCAAAGACATGCACCCTTAATAGAATATGCCTTTTCATAGAACACTATGCTTGAGAAAAAACTGGCCAAGTGCGAGTCGGACTCGCCCATGAAGGGTTCCGTAGCAGCAAGTAAGATATATGGAAGGTAAATTGCGGTTTACGATTAATAACGTATTAAAAAAAAAACTACTTACTATATCTAGTTCAAACCAATTTTCGTTGTTAGTTTTCATGATCATGAACATTATATTTTTTTAGTTTTATAATTAATTTATTGACACAATTTAACACTTTAACATTTTTAAAGACCTATCCAAAGATACCCCACACGTATAGGTTTGATGAAAAAAAAATGCGATTAACTAAATACATCTATTTACCAAGTTTCAATAGTATAGTTCTTATAGTTTCGTAGAAAAGTGGCTGTGACATACGGACGGACACACAGACAGACAGACATGACGAATCTATAAGAATTCCGTTTTTTGCCATTTGGCTATTGAACCCTAAAAACCGCGCGAAGCCGTTACTACTGAGGTGACATCTGGGCTACGTTCTTTCTCTATCGCACCCATATCGAATCTTCGTCAGGTCCGGATCTCTTTCACACTTTGTGACTTTTTCCCGAAAATGAGACATTCCTATTAAAGCGCGCGTTTTCGAGTTCCATGGTAGACAAAAGTTTATATTTTTTTAAACAATATTTTGCAATTTATTCTTAAGAAAATAACACACTTAAAAAATCATCTCATGTTCAGGCGGGACTCGAACCCACATCTTCCACAATCCGGGTGGCTGTTCTACCAGTTAGACCATTGAACGCCTACATAAAAATAAACCTACAATATTGACGACACGAGCTGTCGACTCGTGTCGAATCAAGCACTCACAAATTTCGTCGGCTTAGTAACGCGTTCAGTGGTCTAACTGGTAGAACTACCACCCGGATTGTGGAAGATGTGGGTTCGAGTCCCGTCTGAAAACTAAATGTAAATTTTAAGTGTGTTATTTACCATGGTAGACAGTTGCTCGAATTGTCATGCGAGCTACTTTCTAACTTGCCCGTGCGAGTAAGTGAAGTTCAAATAGCGCGAGTTACTGCAGTGCAGTTGCTCGGCAAGGATGACTCATACGCTTCCTCGCCAAACCGATCTTAACTTTTGAACACTTATGCTATCATCTATGATCTTAACAGATTTGACTATTCGAAATAAATATTTTTTAAATAAATTCATACGAATCCATTGACCTCATTTCGGCCTAAATAGAAGCTGTTGAGTATGAGACAGCAAATACAGCATACATTGAATAAAACGCATATTCTTATATTTAGCGTATGACGACCTCTTTGGAACAGTGGTAGTAAACGCTGTCTTTGGTGTAAGGTTTGCGGGTTCGATCCCCGTACAATACAAACATTATTGTGTGCATGAACATGTCTGTTTATATTGGTCTGTAGGTTTTCTATGTAATATAAGTATGTACTTACCAAGGAAAATTATTATATTATGTTCATATTGTAATCCCACTGTTGATTATGATATCCGTAACTCAGGTGCTTGAGCTACCTATCCCGAGTCAAAACAATGTATGTGATATTGTGAAATATATGTAAAAATGTATGTGGATTAAATTAATAAGTAATGTATAGATCTTTATTTTGTTGTCTGTATTTTTGGTGCCAAATAAACATTTTTCTATTCTATTCTAATGTAAATATTTATTTGGCTAAAATTATATCAATGATTTATTGTCAAATGAAATATTATAATTATTTACTTATATAAGTTATTGATGAATTATTTCTAAATCATAGGGACGAGGATGTTTAAGATTATTATTTGTATTACTAATGCTTTTGTACTGCTTTCTATTAAACGCAACTTTAAAGAAAAGTCCATCAGACATTTAAAAAGTTAAACAAGTTAGTACCGCGATGCAGTTTCAAAGAGCCTGGTAAAATGCTACAGCGCTGCCATCTATCTAAAACATATTGAACTTTATGCTTTCCTAATGCTTCAAAATATGTAAAGATGGCGCGCGCGACCTAGTTTCATGAATACATTTACCGCTACCTGCCGAACTAGTTCCAAATTCACACTAAAGTCCATTACAGTTTCACGCGAACAATTTTCGTGAAAAGGCCATTTGTAGTATTATGTTCAGTTTCAAATATTGTTTACAGCTGAGTAACTCTTTGATAAATAGGGGTTGTTGATACAGATGCAAAATTGAAATCGATTCGATTTTTTATATGACTTGCTCCTTTTGAGATCCCTTAACTTTGGGATAGTAAAAAGTATCACCCTTTATACTGTCCCACATGCAGGGCAAAGGCCTCCATCATATCTTAGAAATCAAGTCATCGCTGCTTTGATGGGAATAGGCATAATCACCACGCTTGCCAAATGCGGATTGGTGATTGGTGATCCGGGGATAGGGGGGTTTAAAGGTTGGCAGCGCACTTGTGACTCCACTGGTGTCGCGGGTGTCCATGGGCGGCGGCAATTGCTTACCTTCAGGTGATCCGTCTGTTCGTCTGCCTGCTTATTACATAAAAAAAATCGAACCCCGAGATCACGGCTCGGTACTTAAACCACAAGACAATCAGGGCGTTAGGAGATCTTAGGGATAGTACATACTCAAATATTATTTTTTATATGAAACTTAGGATGAAATGATACCGTAAAGTTTTCATTATGGTGCGATGGTGGCTTAGTATATAAGAACGCACCTGCGTTACGAGAGACCCCATGTATCCTAATTTGCTTTTCTAAATGTATAATGTCCATGTGCGTATTTCTATTATTAGCTAGGCGGTGATGAAAACATCGTAAGCAAATCTAAAAGTTTGTAACTTGGATTCTGTTAGTCTGGTTTCCCTATCAAAAGGTTTCGAAGTCATCATCATCATCGTAAGCCCATTTGTCCCCACTGCTGGGGCACGGGCCTCCCTCAATCACATGAGGGGTAATTGCCATACTCACCACGCTTGGCAGACGGGTTGGCGAGGGCTTAGATATAAATGCAGAGTTTTCCTTCTCTGGGTGCTGATGATCATGCCAGCAGCTTTACCTTAGTCGCCTTCTACGACACCTCGGTAAGAGTGAGGGTATACTACTCCTATACTACTCTTCCGGGGACCACACGGCAGTTTCGAAGTCGCTTCATTGTAATTACCAGACTCCTGCATCATGGTGTAAGCTTACCCTGGGATCCAATGCAACAAATACAAATAGAAAATAATTTATTTCCTGACAAAAAAATATAGAAATATTTATGCAAAGAAATAGGTATACATAGTGTCAGTAAAAAGGCGTTCACTCAGCATAATGGCGTGTCGTCTTCTGACGCCGGGACGCTGGTCTTCCGTGGACACCTAGAGAGACCACTGTAATGCGCACGACCAACACTGTATTATGCACAACCAAAAGGTACTACATAAAATAATATGAAAATTATTTAAAAAAGTTTACATAATTTTATTAAACCACACACTCGTATTAAATCTAGACTAATTTATGAAGTTGGTCTAAGTAATGAAGCAGGGCTTCATTTAACTCTCAACAATAAACCTAAAATGAAAATTACTCCTTTGCGATTCCAAAAAACACAGGGAAATAAACGCCTGAGATGAGATGTACTTATTCAAGTACTCATTTACATGGCCACCGAGGTGATCCTCGTTGAAACAAAACGTAATACTGACAAGTTTTATACTGTACTGAATATGTTCAATATTTTGTGCACGCTCTCATATATTAAATATCAAATATAAGCTAAGACAAGTGACGTAGAAAAAACCCATAAAACAAAATACGCCAATAACAAAATCAATCTCATTTGCTTAGTTTAACACTCGGCGAAAACAACGGGCTTCACATAAATAAGACGAAAGAGGACTCGTAAAATCTGAGGCCAAAACAGAACAGTGTTGCCAATAGCTCGACAGCCGTACTATAGGTTACCACAATCTGAGAAATTTCCTTCAATGATATTGAACCAAACGAAGATATATAGAGACATAGTTGTCCAGTGTAAAAGAACGCGCCATCCATATTTAGGGCCGTGATCCTAATCTGAGAATTCACATATGGATTTTTCAAATCTATATGCATATTTCTACCATTACCTCGGCGGTGAGGGAAAATATCGTGAGGAATCCTACATGTCCTCGGGTAGGATCTCAGAATTGTGAATACCTACAATATTTGACATGGTGACTCTGAACCTACACGGGGTAATATAGCTTAAGGTTATTAAAAAAAGGAGTGTTAATGTTTTTAAGGGTTCGGTAGCGCGTATGGAAGGTCCTCTGGAGTTGCAAACATCCATAGGCTACGGTAATCGCTTAACATCAGGCGAGCTGCACGCTTATTTGCCACTTTTAGTATAAAGAAAGCAACCGTGACCCATTTGGTCTGGTTTCCCTATCTAAGGATTGCGAAGGTCACTTAACTCTAAGTACCTGATTTCCCGATCCTGAACAATGGTCAAAGCGTACCTTTGGATGCTAAGATGAGGTAGGTTGATGAAATCCGACTTTGTATGCATTGATGTGTGGCTGATTGATTCAATTAAGCTAGCAGGATGAGTAGCGAAATACCCCATGTATTAGCTTGAACTGCCACACTCAGAGTAATTGATTAACTTAGTCGGCTACACGCATAAAGACTACCGATACTGAAGTTAATGAACATTAGCTTAAATGACGTCTCTGAGAGCGGCCGTAAGTGGCCTAAATATTGACAAATAACCTACATTGGCAACACTAGGCAATCCTCTCTCATATCGAAGATTTATAGAATGCATCAAAAATAAAAAGTGAGCTCCGGTAAGTCTCGGCGGGATGTTCCCGACAAATGACCGCATCTATCAATATAACGATGCCCACTCAAAGGTTAAGGATACTCAGCCGATACTAACGGCTAAGTAGCCTGTAGTGACGTCACGTAAGGAGTTTATTTTATTCTTTATTGAAAAAATTATATAGCATTTTCATACAACTTCTCATCATCATCATCATCAGCCCATTTAAGTCCCCACTGCTGGGGCACGGTCTCCCTCAATTACATGAGGGGTAATTGCCATACTCACCACGCTTGGCAGACGGGTTGGCGAGGGTTTTGATATAAATGCAGAGTTTTCCTTCTCTGTGTGCTGATGATCATGCCAGCAGCTTTACCTTAGTCGCCTTTTACGACACCTCGGTAAGAGTGAGGGTGGCCTATTCTATTCTGCCGGGGACTACACGGCCAACTTCTCATACATTCACCTGATTCCTTAAAAAATAGCATTTGAGTATATTGAGAAATAATCAAAAAAGGTATAACAAAAATAATAGGTACATACTAACAATTTATATAATTAACAAATATGGATCTATGCAATGAATTAATTATCAGTGGTAGTGAACGCTGCCTAAAGTTCAAGGGTTGCGGGTTCGATTCCCGCACAGTTCAAACATTTTGTGTGCGTGAACATGTCTGTTTGTATTGATCTGGGTGTTTTCTATGTATTGTAAGTATGTATTTACAAAAAAAAGTATTAAATGTTTATATTTTTAATCCCACTGTTGATTCTGCTATTCGTAACAAAGGCGATTGAACTACCTATCTCGGAGTCTCGGAGGCACTAGTGCTCTGCCAACCGTTAACCCCCCTTCCCCCGGATTAGGCCTCCGGTATACTTACCCACGCACCGAAACACAGCACAATGCTGCTTCACGCCAGATTTCTGTGAGGCCGTGGTATCACTCGGGTCGAGCCGGCCCATTTATGCCTAAGCGTGGCTCTCCCACGGTAAGAGCAGAATTGCTAAGTTCTTTTATTTGATACCCCACACAACATCGTAAAAAAATATTGATTTCCTTACTTTAAGTACTTTAGAGACCGCTTAAGTAAATTTAACGTGACGTCATTTAGCCTTTATCCAGCGGACAATCAAGATGCTTCTAAAAACACCCAACTTGTCCAATTTTGATAACTATTCGAGAAGTAATGAGGGAACAGATGACCATGCATACCAATAGACATACATACAGAGATCAAACCATAAACCTCCTTTTTGCTTTGTCGTCGTCGTGTAAAAATAATCCCGTTTCGCCCCATGTATATTAATTTCATTAGACCCAAAAGTTCAAAATTTACCTCACGAAAATTGTTAAAACCAACATCAGAAGGAGTAAATAAGAAAGTTGCGTACCCCATTCCTATCGGCCAGTGTAGATAATGACGGGATCTGGATTCAGTAACGATACGTCATCCGTCACCGGCAAATAGGCCAGAATAGTCGCCAGTGCAATGCGTAGGTGAGATTTTTCAAGAAGGGATTCTGAACGATATTGCTCGTTCTCTGGATAAGCTAGATAAAGTGAGGGATCGGGTTGAATTAGGACTTATTTATGGGGAGAGACGTCTATGTTTGGCCTAAGGTTTTAAAGAGATTGAGTCAAAGACTAAGGTAAAGTATGAATACTAAATTCTACAAGCGGTGTTAGTTAGATTAGGTTTAAAGATCTTTACTATCATTCAAGACAAGTAGTCATTTACGTAATAACATTTTTTGACATAAAGGGTATATCTGTGAACATTTACATCCCTTTAACCACGTGTTCTATCAACCATTATGAACAAAATTTATTCCATGACTTTTGGAAATTCGCATAAAAAATTTAACTTTTCCTTTGTCACTTTGTCACGTGACTTGGTCATTCTGTATGTGGAGTCGAAAAAAAATACGACGAATTTCGAAAAAACGTAGGAAAAATTTTGCTCAGAATGGTTGGTAGAACACGTGTTTAAAGGGATGTAAATGTCCACAGATACACCCTGTACCTACGAGTACATGCTTAGAAGCTGAGTTAATTTTTGACAAAAGAAAAACATTTTATGACATACCTTTTCGGAATAATGCCCTAGAGGTTGACTGGTAGAGAATGCTGTATAGCATTAAGTCCGCAAATTGTACTTTATTTTCTTGCGCAATAAAGAATAAATAAATAAATAAATGTACCTGTACCCGTGACTGAGAACCTACAGCTCCTAGGTATGCAATTGACATCCAAACTAAACTTCGGCTAGTACATCGAATCCATAGCCCAAACAGCAGCCAAAAAACTTGGTATTCCCTCGAAGGTCCGACGGTACTTCACACCGAAGCAGCTTCTGCAACTTTACCAAGCTCAAGTCCGAACTTGCATGGAGTACTGCTGTCGCCTTTGGGATGGATCTGCCAAATACCAACTGGCTGCATTGGAATCGATTGAAAACCGAGCTAAAAGGATTGTTAGCGACGCCGAACTTTTTGACCGCAAGTTGTTAAGCCTTGATCACAAGCGTAAGGTAGCGATTCTTTCGGTCTTTTACTGGTTACATTTCGGAGAGTGTACGAAAGAATTACATGATCTGATTCCACCGGCCCCCTTTCATCATCAGGACATAAGACGGAGAAGGGGTTACCTCCCTTATGTGGTAGAAATACCGGCAACACGTACCAAACGGTTCAAATGTACATTCATGTTGCGTACAGCTAAGGAATGGAACTCTCTGCCGGAAGATGTGTTTCCTGAACGCTATGATCTGAACTTATTCAAGAAAAGAGTGGATAGGCTGTTACTAGACAGGCATGATCCATCCTCACCCACATCATCACTTACCATCAGGTGAGATTGCAAATGTCTGGCTATTCTAATAAAAAAAAAACCTACGAGTACAGTTAGCGTCAGATCAAGTTACCCCCCTGCAGTGGAAAAAAAAAACTTGTGACGGATAAGGACTGTCCAAAGGTCAACAAGGGTAACTCAACGTGACGCCGTGTGTAGATGCTTAGAAGCATAGTTTGTTCTTATTTTATTTGTGGCAATCCATTTCTCGACTGAGAATTACTACTGCCTCATGTTTTAGATTTAAGGCGTTATTAAGCGGTATAACTCGTCAGGAAAAAAATCAAGTGATATTTTGACAAAGTGCGTAGTCACCAGTCGAAGTCAGTCAAATTCTAAGTTACTCAATAAAACTTAGGTGTTTAGAGTTTTATCGACCTACGGATTCTGCTGAGACTACTTGTAAAGAAATCGCAGGTGTTAAGACCCTACGAGTATTAGGTCCAAGCGAGTTGTTCACGTGACTCACTCGAAACAGAATCATCATTTCAGCCAATAGACGTCCACTGCTGGACATAGGCCTCCCACAATGTTCGGTCCTGTCCCCAATGGATTCCCGCGACCTTCACCAGATCGTCGGTCCACTTTGTGGAGGGCCTGCCACGGCTGCGACTTCCTGTACGTCGCAGAATAGCAGAGTTAATTCTCACAACATCTCATACGTTCACCTGATTCCATACTAAGTAGCTTAAGCACTTGTGTTACAGATATCAGACAATAGAGGAACACAAATATATACTTAAATACTTATATAACACCCAGACACTGAACAAACACAAGTGTTCATCGCACGAATGTTTGTCCAGGGTGGGGATCGAACCCACGACCTTTGGCGTAAGAGTCAGGGTCACTACCAATTGCGCCATCCGGTCAGTTAAAAACGATACAATTCAACGATATTTATTATTAATATTAATATCCGTATATTATAATATACATACAACAACAAATTTGTACACTAAAAACTAATTTAAAACCTTTGAATTGCATCTGCCGATACGACTCGTTCTACCACCCTCCGCAGAATCCGCTACATAGCTTAGTGGATAAAAATGCGCCTTCCGTGTGAGAGGTCGTGGGATCAAATTCGTAACTTTTAAAAATCTACGTGCGTGGTAATAACTGGCAAACAAACAACCAACGTCTGACATTTACAACCCTTTGACAGGGGAACCAGACCATCTAAATCATGGTTACATGTTTCGGAAACTATCCGAAACGCGAAGGTTTCCTCATGTATTCCCTTACCAAGTTGATACCTAGTAAATAAATAAATAAATATTTCACAACATCACATACATTGATCTGACTCCGAGATAGGTAGCTCAAGCACCTGTGTTACGGACATCACAACCAACAGCGGAATTACAAATATATACATATAATACTTTTCTTTTGTAAATACATACGTATAATACATTGAAACACCCAGACCAATACAAATAGACATGTTCATGCACACAAATATTTGTACTGTGCGGGGATCGAACCCGCAACCCTTGGACCAAAGGCAGCGTTCACTATCACTGTTCCAAACGGGTCAAACCTACCTAGTAGAGATATGCATGTTGATTTGAAAAATTAGATGCATTCTTAAATTTAAATTAAACTTTCAATCATTGAGCTACTTATACAAATCTGTCTCTCCTCTCTGTCTATCCTGCTATTCCTAATAGAGGCAGAGGAGTAGCGCTTCTTAAACGTCCCACGTCTTACTTTCGATAATTTTATTAACACTATAGTTTCAGTAATACACTGAATTTAATAATACTTAAATAATTTCAATGACATTAGTGTATTTGATCAGTGGACTGCGAATTCAAACTATTCATTTTAATACGTGGAGCCGGCTTAGGGCGACGGGTAGGGCACACTAGCGATGCCAATTTATTTTAATTTGTAGCTACTAAGCCTATTTTAAACAAATCGGGATCATTCTCTCGGCAAACACTTATACTATTTATTAAAAAACCATGCACAAATGTAGGATCAGTTTTTGTACTCGAAAAATGTATTCACGCCAAAAGTGGCCATTTTAATAATCCGAAATTCGAGTGCAAAAGCAGAAATAGTTAAGTGTTAGTATTAAATAAATAGTATAGGTGTTTGCCGGAAGATTGCAGACATAATTTTTTTTAAAGTAGATCTGGTTTAGTAGCTACCAATTAAAATCAATTGGCATCGCTAGTGGGGTATACCGTTCACCTTAAAACATAAAATTAAATTTTCATTTAAACCGAAAGCTTAATAGACGATTTCAAATTCACCGTACTTAAAAGCTATTTATTATTAAAATACCGCCAAAAAACTGAAAAAGCAAATGCATAAATGTTTCAAATGTGCGAATCAGTTTTGGGGAATTCATTGCTCATTTATAGTGAGCACTCATTGGGTCGCAAAATATGTCAGGCTTTTATGCAATACTCCTAGCGGTTTCGTATGAGAATTTTATAGAAAATATTAATGTAGCCAAACTAAATTGGGTGTTCTCAATAAGCTGACTTAGAATATCAGTTATGTTATATCAAGTTGAATAATAATAATATCCTCCAATCGATTACGGCTACGACACCCAATCTCGACGATCAGCCACTTACGCAGGATATATTATAGTGCTCAAGTGTGTGCGCAAACACAAGTGCACTCTTTACTCCCTTACCCTCATATTCAGATGGGACACTACTGTGACACGACCGGAAAGGGATTGGGCGCAGGACCAACAGCTTAACGTGCTTTCCGAGGCACGGGGGTACAAGATTGCCAACTTCCAGACTTCGGGCTGCCACAAATAATAGTCGCCGCGGCAAATTTCACCAATACTCCCTGGACCCAATCCCTTACAGAACCCTTCCTTTCCTAGCGATCTTTTTTCCCGCGATTCGTGCAAACTCTAGAATGTGCTTTCAGCCAAATACCAAATACCATCCACATCACCTGGATGGATTTATATCGACTACAGTGCGTTTCTCACGTCATTTCCTACCACGCACAGTAAAACTGTGGAACCAGCTGTCATCCGTGGTGTTTCCGAACAGATACGACTTGGTGACGTGTGTTCCCTGATCGCTATGCCATGTCCTTTTTTAAACAAGATTTGAAAAGAGTTCTTCTTTCACAGTAGGCAGTGGCACGACTATGCTCCGGCATTGTTGATGTCTATGAGCGGCGGTTACCGTTTACCATCAGATGCCGCAAGTCGGCCGCAAACTCGTCTGCCTAATTTAATCAATAAAAAAACCCGTGTCGATAACTTTAACGTACACGATACGCAAGAGATGTGCATCCCTGGTGCGCCGGTGTTCGTGGCAACGCCAACAGTATTATGAGGGTGATAGCGGACAGGTTGGACTGTCCATATATCAGTCACTGCTGCGCAACTTCTAGCGGTACTGCAAGGTGGTGAAAGGTGTATTGGTAGTTTAATTCAATAATATTATTTGTTTTAATTTAATTGAATTTATTTTAATTTTATTAAACTTTGATATAATATCTGATACTACTATATTTTTCCCCCAGCCTAAGTTTGACGTACTTATTTTTTTCTTTTTCCAATAAGATCTTAAAAATAATATTCTAGCCTCTAATGAACCCTACTAGGAGGCTTTCTTTAATGTCTTAAAATAAAAAATCGAATGACAGCGTTATTGGAGGGAACAAGCTCTCATAAGCTTTTTTATTTACGTTCAGATTACGTTTCAGTCCCAATCAGTGTCTTTGGGTCCAATAAAAAGTAAAGACACTCAAAAGGCCATTTTATGTCTTCTAAATACCGCAATACGATGATAATAAAACAACAGTGTTGATTTTGTTAGTAGCTCGACTTAATTGGAAGTGGGGGAAGAAGGACAAATCCAAAAAAATATTTTTGAAACATTTTATCTTTTTAACCCCCAACGCAAAAACGACGGGGTGTTATAAGTTTGACGTGTCTGTATGTGTGTTGGTGTGAAACCCCCGACACAACTAAAGCTCTTTCATTTTATAACCTATATTGAGGCAGTTGGAACAACAAATAGGTTATTCGTCATTTTCTGACGGCGGCCATCTTGGATTGGATTTTTTTTACAATTAATATATTCTGCTACTCAATCCCTTTTATATGATACCCATATTGTGGGAGTTGTGTTAAAACATAAAATCCAAATCTTTGTGACGGCGGCCATCTTGAATCGATTTTTATCCAACATAGCTAAGAACACACCCTCCTTATTCATCGTTCAAACAAAAAAAAAACAAAATGAAAATCGGTTCATTTGTTCGGTAGCTACGATGCCATAGACAGACACACATACACACACACACACACACACAGACACGTCAAACTTATAACACCCCGTCGTTTTTGTGTCGGGGGTTAAAAATGGAGCAAAACATCGCTCGTCCAATAGTACTTGTCTTGCTGCTGTCTACAATTTGCACCGCCAGTGAAAAATAAGCATAAGTGGTCTTATTATAAGTATTTGAAGAAATGGGGTGAGCCTTGCGTCTCATAGCCACTGCGACCAGTAGATGATCTATTATGGCAGCCCCAGGACCTATTACAGCACCTCATGTAGCTCCAGGTCCAGGATAAACCCGAGAATGCAGCTGATGGGGGAGTTTATGATCTCGTCTGCCTAGATCATGTGTGCTCCCAGGTGCTGGCTTCTACAGCGGTGTAGCGCTATGCACTCGCCGAGGACGTGGATAATCGTTTCCTCGTCCTCGCGACAGAACCTGCAGATTTTGGTATCTGAAAGGCCCATGTTGTGCAGGTGCTTGTTTAATTTGCCTAATAAGTAGTCTTACTTCGAATCATCTATTTTATCATATTTAAAAAGTACATTAAAATACATGTTGAATTTGTTTCATATTTTATTAACGAATTAATTAAATAAAATCAACAAATGTATCTTTTCAAATATGAAAATAAACATAAGACCACTTATGTTCATTTTCTACTGGAGGTGCAAATTTATACTGTGATACTTAAAACCGAACCCAAGCCACTAGGATTCTGAAACTTGAAGGAAAGTCTTGTGGTTTCGATTTGACGTCTCTTTGTGGGGTTTATAGATAAAAATAGCCTTTGATATTTCATATTTCTTGCATTCTACTTTTAAGTAAACAGAAAACCAGCGTGAAACAGCACTGCGCTGTGTTTTGCTGCATGAGTGAGGACCGGAGGCCCAATCCGGGGTGAAAGGGGGCTTAGAGGTTGGCAGCGTACTTGACTCTACTCGTGGGTGTCCATGGGCGGCGGCAATCGCTTACCATCAGGTGATCCGTCTGCTTGTCTATCACCTATCATATAATTAAAAGTCATAATTCTGTGAAAAAATTTAGAGTCCAACCATATTTAGTGTTAGCTTTGAAAATGATAGCCAAAACATGGGAGTGGTACGACACGTCATGCTTTGTACATAAAATTTTAACTGCTTAATTAAATGAGATAGATAGCTAGTAAAATATACTTCTGGACACATCTATTGGCCCACCTTAGAGTTAAGGTTTCTATGGCCCCTACTGAAATATGACTGCTAGATAGAACAATAACTACTGATGCAGATTTAAACCTGATACATTTTTTTTTTTTTTCGATCGTATTGTTTTAAATTTGAATTCAGAATACCACATGACATGGAGCTACGCCCTATAAGTATTCGCCTTGATAAAGGCAATTGATTTTTGAATAAAAACATGTTTTTTTTTAAATAAAGGTTTAATTTAATAACGCGTGTTGCTTTTATGGACATCTACCACAGATCTCATACGATTAGGCATAGAGTTTATGAACCGCTCTATCAAATTTTGAGGGATTATCTCCCATTCTTCTTCTATGGCAGTTTTCAAATCCTGCACTGTCTGGGCAACTGGCTGACGAGCCCTAACACGTATTTTTAGCTCATCCCACATAGAGCCATTGGGGTTCATGTCTGGGCTTCTGCCTGGCCAGTCCATAACTGTGATGTATACATCCCGAAGATATTCCCTGACAATACCGGCCGTATGGGTTCTTGCATTATCATGCATAAAAAGGAAATTCGGGCCCACATAGTCCGCGTATGGTCACGTGAGGTTCTGAGCACTCAAGATTGTACATTCGTGAGTGCCGTGGTCCCGTAACAACCTCAAGTTGAGTTTTGCCGATTACGGATAAACTGCCCCAGACAGTTCATGAGCCACCGCCATAAGCAACCCTCTCTTCAAAGCAGTATTGTTCGAAACGCTCTCCCTTGCGTCGGTAGACCATTTTCCTTCCATTATTGTCATGTAACACAATTTTAGATTCAACAGAAAAGAGTACACGGCACCAATGCTGCTGTCCAATTTAAATGAGTGCACGCGAAATGAAGGCGCGCTGTTCTTGTAGTTTGGGGCCATTAGCTGGCTTGTGTGGTACAATATTGCGTTCTTTTAACCTTCTCCGAACAGTTCGGGCACTCACAGATACTCCCTGGAAGTCGCGAAGTTGGTTTAGTATCTCAATGTAGGTAAGGTGACGATTTCTCAAGCTGGTCGTCACAATGAATCGATCCTGCCTTTCAGTTGTAACCCGAAATCGTGGCCTTCCGTGGCGACGAACATAAAAGTCTCTAGGTACCTCCGATAAACATTTCAGACCGCAGATTGACTTAAATTAAGTTAAGCACTCACATTTCTTTAGCTGTGTCCGGCCTGGAAAAGTGCCACAGCTTGAGCGGCGACTTCAGGCGAAGTATCCATAGATTATTGTTAGAACCTCACCTTAATGTTAACAATAAGTAATGATTGTTGCACAGCCAAGTTAAGTTAAATTTAAAAAAAAATGTAAACCAAGAAAATCAAGTTTTCTTAGTATTCGATTGTTTGATATCAACAAATAGGCTCCAAATTGTCTTTTATTGTTGTAATGTAGCCTCTATGTTAAATAGGTACTGGCTATATTTCTATTAGTTTAATTGATATTCCATTTACTATTTTGTATCTAGACTTTTACTTTTCTATTGTCACTTTTTCCTTCCTTTCATCTTGTTGACAAGTAAACATTTCAATCTTCAACAGTGTTTTTCTCTAATTTTATCACGTTATCAGCACGAGGCTTTACAAGCGAGCTAGCTGATAAATATAATATTTAGTTGTGTTGTTGTACTATGATTTTCACGAAAATATAGTTCGTCGAATCTCGAAAAAAAAAAAAAAATTGTGCTACGTCATTGTGCAAAATGCAAGGTAGCGGGGATAGAGTGTCCCCAGGCACAAGCAGCAATGCAATGGGAATGGGAGCGATCCGTATGCTTTCCGGACGGGAAGGCTACAGTGCATGGAAGTTTAAGATGCGATTTTACTTACTGCATGAGCAGCTGTGGGAAGCTGTTGTGGGTTATCCTGATGGAGATGAAACCCCAGAGTCAACGAGAAAGCGTAAGGATGAATTAGCACTAGCCAAAATCTGCATGACTTTAGATGGAGGAGCCATCACTCATGTGAGGAGTGCGGAGAGTGCTAAGGGCCGCTTGGACGTCGTTGCAAAACGCCTATGAAGATAAGGGCATGGGCAGAAGGTTAGCTTTAGAACGTAAGCTTTACCGATATTGTCTTGAAGAGTTTAATACTATCGAAGAGTATATAAATGCCGTTATAAGTACCGCTCAAGATCTCGCTGATATTGGTAAGAAAATCGAGGATTCTTCTTTGGCTGCGATACTATTGGGAGGTCTAACGCATAACTTCGATCCCTTGGTCATGGCTTTAGAAAATTGTAATGTTGAGGTTACCACGGTCATGGTAAAGGCAAAACTGTTGAATGAGATGTCGAAAACCAAGCCTTATGATTGTGAGTCTGCGTTGCGTTCGAAGAAAGGTCAAATTATTCAACATAGTACCAAGACGAAGAAGAAGAAGGAGGTTGTATGTTTTGATTGTCACGTACGAGGTCATACTAATACAATTGCCCCAATAAGTTGAAGAATAAGCATGATTCAACATCAATAACTGCTTTGGGAGTAAATGGTAATAAAGATACGTGGTACATCGACTCTGGAGCTACTTCTCATATGACTTCAAGGTCTGATTGGCTGACAGAACTCAAACCGCTGCATTCTGGCAAGGTGACCGTCGCTAGCGGAGAAGCGATAGATTCCGTGGGAATCGGAACAGTTTCAATCAGTACTAATAGTAGTATCGACAGGATTAGTGAAGTTGTACTTGTACCTAAATTGAACACTAATTTAATTTCGGTTAAGAAAGCAGTCGATAAAGGTTTATGTGTACTTTTTGATAATACTGGCTGTAATTTTTTTGATAGAGATTATTTCTCTTATAAAGGTAATCCTGTTTTACACGGTTCAGTACATGGCGGGCTTTATACATTAGATGTTAATATTAACAAAAATGTAGCTCTTGATGTGAATTCTGACTGTCATTCTGCAGATTCTCAAGTTCAGGCTGTTGATGTACGCACTAACCGTCCGTCTCAATTTCAGCTGTGGCACAAGCGGTTAGGTCATCTTTGCAGGTTTGACATGAATCTCCTAAGGAATGGACGTGCAGTTGGAATGGATTACTCAGCAGTGGATAAGGAGCCATGTATACCATGTGTTGAAGGGAAACAAGCAAGAAAAACCCTTCACGGTAAGTGTGGATAAGCCTAAGAGTACAAATTCGTTATTGGAATTGATCCACAGCGATATTTGTGGACCTATGTCGGAAAATTCTTTTCAAGGTAAGAAATATGCGTTATTCTTCATTGATGACTTTTCTCGACTTACTTTTGTTTATTTCTTGGCTTCTAAGACGGAAGTAAAAGCAAAATTTATCGCTTTTCAGTCTTTAGTCGAGCGCCAAACAGGAGCTAAAATTAAGGCATTAAGAACAGACTGCGGAACAGAGTATGTTAATGAACAGTTCTCTAGTTATTTACGTTCTAATGGTATTGTGCATCAAACCACAGTTCCACACAGTCCGCAACAAAATGGAGTATCGGAGCGTTCAAATAGAACGATTGTGGAAAAAGCGCGGTGTATGTTAGCTGGTGGTTTTCTTAGCAAAGCCTATTGGCAGGATGCTATAGAAGTGGCAACGTACCTGAAGAATCGATCCCCGCATAGAGCTCTAGATCGCCTTACTCCTTATGAGATATGGTTCGGCTCAAAACCCGATTTGAGTCACTTACGAGTGTTTGGCTGTAGAGCACTAGTACACATTCCAGATTGTCAAAGGAAAAAGTTGGATGTGAAGGCTAAACAGTACACTTTTGTTGGATATTCGGAAGATCCAGGTAATTATTACTTCCGAGATGCAAGCTATCCGAGAAGACTCTTAAAAGCTAGGGATGTTGTGTTCTTCGAAGATGCTTTCTCTGATTTGAAAGGTGATAATCCTGCAGGCCAGTTTCCTGTTGATCCCCCTGCAGTGATGGTATTCTCAAACAGGAATGAAGCGGAAGTTCAAAATCCAATTGCTGGTAGCTCTGGCACTTCTACTAAGGTGAACGTAGAAGTTGCACAAATCGATCCTGATCCAGAAGACCCTATTTCTGATGAAGAAATTCCCCACGATGAGGAGGATATTCTCGAAGAACAGGTTTCTACTGATGAACCTACTTTCCAAGGAAGGTATCCCTTAAGGAATCGATTAGCGAAAGATAAAGGTTTTGTGTCAGCAAGCTATAGTTTTGATGAGCCTGAAACCTTCAATCAAGCTATTCAATCAGAAGATAGAGACAAATGGATGGGTGCTATGAGAGATGAATATAGATCCCTCATTAATAATAAAACATGGATTTTGGTTGATAAACCTGATGGTCAAAAGATAATACCATGCAAGTGGGTATATAAGGTAAAGAAGGATGCAGAAGGTGCAGTTGCGAAATATAAAGCCCGGCTAGTAGCCAAAGGCTATAGCCAAAACCGCTGGTGTGGATTATACAGAACCTTTGCGCCAGTAATTCGCAATTCTTCGTTACGTATGATGTTTGCACTTGCAGCAAAATTAGGCCTCAAGATGCGACATTTAGACGTGGACACAGCGTTCCTAAACGGAGAATTGGAGGAGGATGTATATATGGTACAACCGCAAGGTTTTGAGAAACCAAGCCAACAGAATAAAGTTTGCCTACTCAAGAAAGCTTTGTACGGGCTGAAACAAGCGCCTCGTGCTTGGAACACAAAGCTAAATGAAACTCTTTTCTGCGTTAGGTTTTAAACGGCTCCTTCAGAACCATGTATTTATACCAAACTATTTGGAAAGGAACTTGTCATACTGGCAGTTTATGTGACGACATAATTGTTTGTCATAAAGATGACAAATTGGCAGACGCTGTCAAATGTGATTTGCAAAAATATTTTGGTATTAAGGATTTGGGACTTTTAAACTATTATCTTGGTTTAAATGTTTCCCAAACAAAGAACTGTGTAAAAATTAATCAAAAAACGTTCATTTTAAATGTTCTTAAGAAGTTTAATATGGCAGACTGTAAATCTGCCCCTACTCCCTTACAAAAGGTGAAGTTGGAACCAAATAAGAGCGGTGAGTTGCATCCGTATCCATATCAATCACTCATTGGTAGTTTAATGTTTATATCTGTGAATACTCGCCCTGACATTGCCTATGCAACTAGCTATCTTAGCCAATTTCTTGCAAAGTTTGATAAACAACACTGGTTGGCTGCAAAAAGGGTGTTGCAGTACCTGAAAGGAACAGTAGATTACTGCATAACTTACAAGAGGGTTCCAGATTTCAGTCTGACTGGGTATGCAGACAGTGATTGGGCAAATGATCCCACTGACATAAAGTCCTATACGGGTTTCTATTTCAGCTTATCCGGTGGAGCAATTAGCTGGGAATCGAAAAAACAGCCCACCGTTGCATTGTCATCAACGGAAGCAGAGTATATGGCCCTAACTTCAGCGGCTAAGGAAGCCACCTTCTTACAGAGGTTGATTCAGGAGGTAAGTGGCACCTCTCTGACTCCGGTTACCGTGCACAATGACAGTCAGAGTGCACATAAGATTGTACTTAATCCTATTCATCACAACAGGACTAAGCATATCGATACCCGTTTTCACTTCATAAGGGAAAAAGTCGCTGAAGGCACTATTTTAATTGAATATGTACCAACTAGTGACATGTGTGCCGATATGCTGACAAAGCCGTTAGGTAGGGTTGCGCATTCCAAATGTACTGTCGGTTTAGGGTTGTGCACTTGACATAGTTAGGTTATTTAGTCAACTATGGAATCTCAATTAAGGGCTGGTGTTGTAATGTAGCCTCTATGTTAAATAGGTACTGGCTATATTTCTATTAGTTTAATTGATATTCCATTTACTATTTTGTATCTAGACTTTTACTTTTCTATTGTCACTTTTTCCTTCCTTTCATCTTGTTGACAAGTAAACATTTCAATCTTCAACAGTGTTTTTCTCTAATTTTATCATTTATTTCTTTAAATTCTGTATTCGAAATTAAAAAAAAAGACACAATCAATAATGAATGTGCCAGATACTAAACTGCGTAAAAAAATTTTGCTCGACCAAATATAAAATGTTAATGCTAGGACCAAACGAAACTGAAAATGCAAGATGGGCCAATAGATGTGTACAGAAGTGTATATTGCTTTTTATTGCTTTTTATTGGACGGTGGCAATCGCTTACTCATCCGTAATCCGCCTGTTCATCTGCTACCTATAACAAAAAAAAATGTTTATAATCCAGTTATTGTATTGTTAAATCATTTTTGTTTTTACCTCCTATTACAGTTTAGACTTAAGAATCAAACGAACTTACCTTGTGAAGTTTGATTCCAATTATGCGAGGGTCTCAACCAAAGACGACTACGTATTATTACTTGCAGCATTACATGAAATGGTGCTATTTTTGTCACACATTCAGTGTTATTATTTTTAAATTTTAAATTTAAAACAAAAAAATAAATAAATATTCTGTCCACTTTTCACTATGCGCTGGCCACCCCGCGCCGCAGATGTCATTATTTAGAGTATTTTTTGTGTTATCACCATGAGTAGAAAACCTCTTATTTTTGTATTTTTATTTAAAGGGTAGGGTGGGTTGGGTCGTAGTCGTCTTCGGTTGAGACCCTCGCATAGTTGGAATCAAACTTCACAAGGTAAGTTCGTTTGATTCTTAATTATACTTCGGGTCTCAACCGAAGACGACTACGACCCAACCCACCCTACCCGTTAAATAAAAATACAAAAATAAGAGGTTTTCTACTCATGGTGATAACACAAAAAATACTCTAAATAATGACATCTGCGGCGCGGGGTGGCCAGCGCATAGTGAAAAGTGGACAGAATATTTATTTATTTTTTTGTTTTAAATTTAAAATTTAAAAATAATAACACTGAATGTGTGACAAAAATAGCACCATTTCATGTAATGCTGCAAGTAATAATACGTAGTCGTCTTTGGTTGAGACCCTCGCATAATTGGAATCAAACTTCACAAGGTAAGTTCGTTTGATTCTTAAGTCTAAACTGTAATAGGAGGTAAAAACAAAAATGATTTAACAATACAATAACTGGATTATAAACATTTTTTTTTTGTTATAGGTAGCAGATGAACAGGCGGATTACGGATGAGTAAGCGATTGCCACCGTCCAATAAAAAGCAATAAAAAGCAATATACACTTCTGTACACATCTATTGGCCCATCTTGCATTTTCAGTTTCGTTTGGTCCTAGCATTAACATTTTATATTTGGTCGAGCAAAATTTTTTTACGCAGTTTAGTATCTGGCACATTCATTATTGATTGTGTCTTTTTTTTAATTTCGAATACAGAATTTAAAGAAATAAAAGACAATTTGGAGCCTATTTGTTGATATCAAACAATCGAATACTAAGAAAACTTGATTTTCTTGGTTTACATTTTTTTTTAATTTAACTTAACTTTGGCTGTGCAACAATCATTACTTATTGTTAACATTAAGGTGAGGTTCTAACAATAATCTATGGATACTTCGCCTGAAGTCGCCGCTCAAGCTGTGGCACTTTTCCAGGCCGGACACAGCTAAAGAAATGTGAGTGCTTAACTTAATTTAAGTCAATCTGCGGTCCGAAATGTTTATCGGAGGTACCTAGAGACTTTTATGTTCGTCGCCACGGAAGGCCACGATTTCGGGTTACAACTGAAAGGCAGGATCGATTCATTGTGACGACCAGCTTGAGAAATCGTCACCTTACCTACATTGAGATACTAAACCAACTTCGCGACTTCCAGGGAGTATCTGTGAGTGCCCGAACTGTTCGGAGAAGGTTAAAAGAACGCAATATTGTACCACACAAGCCAGCTAATGGCCCCAAACTACAAGAACAGCGCGCCTTCATTTCGCGTGCACTCATTTAAATTGGACAGCAGCATTGGTGCCGTGTACTCTTTTCTGTTGAATCTAAAATTGTGTTACATGACAATAATGGAAGGAAAATGGTCTACCGACGCAAGGGAGAGCGTTTCGAACAATACTGCTTTGAAGAGAGGGTTGCTTATGGCGGTGGCTCATGAACTGTCTGGGGCAGTTTATCCGTAATCGGCAAAACTCAACTTGAGGTTGTTACGGGACCACGGCACTCACGAATGTACAATCTTGAGTGCTCAGAACCTCACGTGACCATACGCGGACTATGTGGGCCCGAATTTCCTTTTTATGCATGATAATGCAAGAACCCATACGGCCGGTATTGTCAGGGAATATCTTCGGGATGTATACATCACAGTTATGGTCTGGCCAGGCAGAAGCCCAGACATGAACCCCAATGGCTCTATGTGGGATGAGCTAAAAATATGTGTTAGGGCTCGTCAGCCAGTTGCCCAGACAGTGCAGGATTTGAAAACTGCCATAGAAGAAGAATGGGAGATAATCCCTCAAAATTTGATAGAGCGGTTCATAAACTCTATGCCTAATCGTATGAGATCTGTGGTAGATGTCCATAAAAGCAACACGCGTTATTAAATTAAACCTTTATTTTAAAAAAAACATGGTTCTTTATTCAAAAATCAATTGCCTTTATCAAGGCGAATACTTATAGGGCGTAGCTCCATGTCATGTGGTATTCTGAATTCAAATTTAAAACAATACGATCAAAAAATGTATCAGGTTTAAATCTGCATCAGTAGTTATTGTTCTATCTAGCAGTCATATTTCAGTAGGGGCCATAGAAACCTTAACTCTAAGGTGGGCCAATAGATGTGTCCAGAAGTATATTTTACTAGCTATCTATCTCATTTAATTAAGCAGTTAAAATTTTATGTACAAAGCATGACGTGTCGTACCACTCCATGTTTGGCTATCATTTTCAAAGCTAACACTAAATATGGTTGGACTCTAAATTTTTTCACAGAATTATGACTTTTAATTATATGATAGGTGATAGACAAGCAGACGGATCACCTGATGGTAAGCGATTGCCGCCGCCCATGGGACACCCACGAGTAGAGTCAAGTACGCTGCCAACCTCTAAGCCCCCCTTTCACCCCGGATTGGGCCTCCGGTCCTCACTCATGCAGCAAAACACAGCGCAGTGCTGTTTCACGCTGGTTTTCTGTTTACTTAAAAGTAGAATGCAAGAAATATGAAATATCAAAGGCTATTTTTATCTATAAACCCCACAAAGAGACGTCAATCGAAACCACAAGACTTTCCTTCAAGTTTCAGAATCCTAGTGGCTTGGGTTCGGTTTTAAGTATCACAGTATAAATTTGCACCTCCAGTAGAAAATGAACATAAGTGGTCTTATGTTTATTTTCATATTTGAAAAGATACATTTGTTGATTTTATTTAATTAATTCGTTAATAAAATATGAAACAAATTCAACATGTATTTTAATGTACTTTTTAAATATGATAAAATAGATGATTCGAAGTAAGACTACTTATTAGGCAAATTAAACAAGCACCTGCACAACATGGGCCTTTCAGATACCAAAATCTGCAGGTTCTGTCGCGAGGACGAGGAAACGATTATCCATGTCCTCGGCGAGTGCATAGCGCTACACCGCTGTAGAAGCCAGCACCTAGGAGCACACATGATCTAGGCAGACGAGATCATAAACTCCCCCATCAGCTGCATTCTCGGGTTTATCCTGGACCTGGAGCTACATGAGGTGCTGTAATAGGTCCTGGGGCTGCCATAATAGATCATCTACTGGTCGCAGTGGCTATGAGATGCAAGGCTCATCCCATTTCTTCAAATACTTATAATAAGACCACTTATGCTTATTTTTCACTGGCGGTGCAAATTGTAGACAGCAGCAAGACAAGTACTATTGGACGAGCGATGTTTTGCTCCATTTTTAACCCCCGACACAAAAACGACGGGGTGTTATAAGTTTGACGTGTCTGTGTGTGTGTGTGTGTGTGTGTGTATGTGTGTCTGTCTATGGCATCGTAGCTACCGAACAAATGAACTGATTTTGATTTTGTTTTTTTTTTGTTTGAACGATGAATAAGGAGGGTGTGTTCTTAGCTATGTTGGATAAAAATCGATTCAAGATGGCCGCCGTCACAAAGATTTGGATTTTATGTTTTAACACAACTCCCACAATATGGGTATCATATAAAAGGGATTGAGTAGCAGAATATATTAATTGTAAAAAAAATCCAATCCAAGATGGCCGCCGTCAGAAAATGACGAATAACCTATTTGTTGTTCCAACTGCCTCAATATAGGTTATAAAATGAAAGAGCTTTAGTTGTGTCGGGGGTTTCACACCAACACACATACAGACACGTCAAACTTATAACACCCCGTCGTTTTTGCGTTGGGGCTTAAAAAGATAAAATGTTTCAAAAATATTTTTTTGGATTTGTCCTTCTTCCCCCACTTCCAATTAAGTCGAGCTACTAACAAAATCAACACTGTTGTTTTATTATCATCGTATTGCGGTATTTAGAAGACATAAAATGGCCTTTTGAGTGTCTTTACTTTTTATTGGACCCAAAGACACTGATTGGGACTGAAACGTAATCTGAACGTAAATAAAAAAGCTTATGAGAGCTTGTTCCCTCCAATAACGCTGTCATTCGATTTTTTATTTTAAGACATTAAAGAAAGCCTCCTAGTAGGGTTCATTAGAGGCTAGAATATTATTTTTAAGATCTTATTGGAAAAAGAAAAAAATAAGTACGTCAAACTTAGGCTGGGGGAAAAATATAGTAGTATCAGATATTATATCAAAGTTTAATAAAATTAAAATAAATTCAATTAAATTAAAACAAATAATATTATTGAAGACAGACAGTTCATGAGCCACCGCCATAAGCAACCCTCTCTTCAAAGCAGTATTGTTCGAAACGCTCTCCCTTGCGTCGGTAGACCATTTTCCTTCCATTATTGTCATGTAACACAATTTTAGATTCAACAGAAAAGAGTACACGGCACCAATGCTGCTGTCCAATTTAAATGAGTGCACGCGAAATGAAGGCGCGCTGTTCTTGTAGTTTGGGGCCATTAGCTGGCTTGTGTGGTACAATATTGCGTTCTTTTAACCTTCTCCGAACAGTTCGAGCACTCACAGATACTCCCTGGAAGTCGCGAAGTTGGTTTAGTATCTCAATGTAGGTAAGGTGACGATTTCTCAAGCTGGTCGTCACAATGAATCGATCCTGCCTTTCAGTTGTAACCCGAAATCGTGGCCTTCCGTGGCGACGAACATATCTAGGTACCTCCGATAAACATTTCGGACCGCAGATTGACTTAAATTAAGTTAAGCACTCACATTTCTTTAGCTGTGTCCGGCCTGGAAAAGTGCCACAGCTTGAGCGGCGACTTCAGGCGAAGTATCCATAGATTATTGTTAGAACCTCACCTTAATGTTAACAATAAGTAATGATTGTTGCACAGCCAAAGTTAAGTTAAATTAAAAAAAAATGTAAACCAAGAAAATCAAGTTTTCTTAGTATTCGATTGTTTGATATCAACAAATAGGCTCCAAATTGTCTTTTATTTCTTTAAATTCTGTATTCGAAATTAAAAAAAAAGACACAATCAATAATGAATGTGCCAGATACTAAACTGCGTAAAAAAATTTTGCTCGACCAAATATAAAATGTTAATGCTAGGACCAAACGAAACTGAAAATGCAAGATGGGCCAATAGATGTGTACAGAAGTGTATATTGCTTTTTATTGCTTTTTATTGGACGGTGGCAATCGCTTACTCATCCGTAATCCGCCTGTTCATCTGCTACCTATAACAAAAAAAAATGTTTATAATCCAGTTATTGTATTGTTAAATCATTTTTGTTTTTACCTCCTATTACAGTTTAGACTTAAGAATCAAACGAACTTACCTTGTGAAGTTTGATTCCAATTATGCGAGGGTCTCAACCAAAGACGACTACGTATTATTACTTGCAGCATTACATGAAATGGTGCTATTTTTGTCACACATTCAGTGTTATTATTTTTAAATTTTAAATTTAAAACAAAAAAATAAATAAATATTCTGTCCACTTTTCACTATGCGCTGGCCACCCCGCGCCGCAGATGTCATTATTTAGAGTATTTTTTGTGTTATCACCATGAGTAGAAAACCTCTTATTTTTGTATTTTTATTTAAAGGGTAGGGTGGGTTGGGTCGTAGTCGTCTTCGGTTGAGACCCTCGCATAATTGGAATCAAACTTCACAAGGTAAGTTCGTTTGATTCTTAATTATACTTCGGGTCTCAACCGAAGACGACTACGTATTATTACTTGCAGATGTTCAGAGTAGTGTAAATCATGTATAAAAATAAAAAATAAGTGTAAGTACAACATGATCTCAAAATATATTTTTTCTTAAATTTGCATATACTTATGTTAATCAATGAGTTATTCATTTATTTATGTAATTGTAAATATTGAAGTAAAGCCAGAAAAAAATACATTTATCGTTCTCCTTAACATGTTAATGAAATAAATGCAATTTCCCTTAAGCTATGATAAGATTTTTTGATTATGAGCCAAAGATAGAATTAACAAAATCATTGTTATCTGCGTTTACAGTATCCTCTTTGGTAATATTAAGAAATACATTTGAAGAGTTACTTCAGCCCGCTGCTTTGCGAACCACTTCCAGATTGACCCCAGACCGGTGAGCGGCAGATGTAGATGCCGACCGGGTACTATGGGCACCGAATATGGAAATGTCTATACCGCTATCCTGTAATGTCTTTTTTTACCCAGTGTGCCAACGTCTGTGAACCGACCTTTTTATGAGGTTTACGTAATCCAATAAATAGATTATCTTCGTGAAGATTGCATCTAACGTTTCTAGTTTTTTCTAAGTATGTTTCAATAGCCAATGCTGGACAAATGCTAGGATTCTCGCGAATATAGGGCAATCTGATAAGTGGTTGGAAAGCCCCGGGCCTCGATGTTTTTATTAAATCAGTGATTTTTATCAGTATAAGATTGTCTTGCATGTAAATATTATTTAATTTTATAAGACTTATAGTCTACATTCTTTGGGCGGAAGCGATGGCCAAAAGGGTGCAAGTTTTATAAGACAAAGCAGATAATGAAATAGTATCATAAGGATATAATTTAGATAGATGATTCAGCACTATATTAGTGTCCCACGTTGAATCATAATTTTGGATTTGGTGGATTTAACCTATAAACGCCCTTTAGAAAACGATTTACGCAATCATTAACCATAACATCAGTACCTAGAATAATCGATAAGGCAGATCTAATAGAGTTCAATTTACTGTAGCTAGCACCTTCTTCAAATTTTAAAGTTAAAAAAGATATTACCTTAAATGAGTCGGCCCCATATACATTTAAATGTTTGTCCTTACAGTACAACCACCAAGATTTTAAGGAACTATTGTACTGATTTAATGTGTTCTTTGCAAAAGAGGCCATCATTATGTTTATAGAGGCTAGAGGTACACCACGTTTGATCATAGATTCCCTGATAATTTGGCTGCCACCAGGATAAGACTCGCATGTAGTGGATGACAGGTTCTGAAAGGAGAATATAATAACGAGTGATCAGGACCAAAAAAAATCTTTTCTGATATTGCAAGCTTGGACCATAAGGGGTACCAAGGCTGGGATGGCCAGTAAGGTATTACAACGATGCCTGTTGCTTTATCTGATCTGATTTTTTCAAGAACTCTTGTAATCAAACAGAATGGAGGAAAAGCATAAAAGTAAACAGTATTCCAACTAAATGTAAATGAGTCAACTATTTCAGAATAGGGATCTAGTTTCCATGATGCGTATCTACTGCATTTATAATTTTGAGCGCTTGCAAAGAGATCAAACTCAGGTTTTCCTAACGATTTGACAATTGCTGAAAATACTTGGTCAGAAATTTCCCATTCAGTGTCAATATTAAGCCGACGAGATTCGCGATCTGCAATCACATTATCTCGTGATTTGATATAGGATGCAAATATAAATAAATTTCTAGTTTCACACCACTGCCAGATTTTTCGTGCAAGTTTATTTAAATGAGGGTGTTGGACACCACCCATACGGTTTACATATGCTATGGCAGTGGTGTTGTCAATGCGCAATAGAATATTACGTCCTCTTAAGTTAGTGCTAAATATTTTTAATCCATAATATACGGCTTTTAACTCAAGTTCGTTTATATGAAGGGCCAAGTCAGCTTCTGTCCAATTACCATTAGCACTTTGATCTCCGCATGCTGCACCCCAGCCAGTACGTGACGCGTCGGTAAAGATTTCAAAAATATAATTATTATATTTTCGAATAGGAGCGTACGATGTGTCTATTTTATCTCTCCACCACAACAGATCGTCTTCTAGATTTTTCTCTAATTTCATTTGCTTATTATAATTGTCTGAATAGCCTAAAGACAAAAACTTTTCCCTTTCAAACAGTTTGGTGTACATCCAGCCATAACTTACAGCTGGGCATGCGGCGGTTAAAAGTCCTACTAATTCTGCAAAATATCTTATGGAACATTTATTTTTACCCATGATTTCTATTATTCGACTTTTAAGTTTGTGTTTCTTTTCATCAGGCAAGGTAATAGTCATGTTTGTGCTATTGAATACAAAACCTAGAAATTTGCATATTTGACTTGGTATCATGACACTTTTTTTAGTATTTATAATAAATCCTAATGACTCTAAAAAATTACATGTTGTTTTTACGTTTAATAAACATTCAAAGTATGATTCTGACAAGCATAAAAAATCGTCCAAGTAATTGACTGACAAGAAACCCGATGAACGCAAATATTCTAAGACTGGTTTCAATAGTTTCGTAAAAACGTACGGCGCTGTGCAAAGACCGAACGGAAGAACGTTAAACTCATATAATTGTGACCTCCAGCGGAACCGTAACTTTTTTCGGTCACCCTCATTTATGGAAATTAAAAAATAAGCATCTTTAATATCGATTGTTGACATAAAGTAATTTTGATCTAATAGCTTAAGCGCAGTCCGGTAATCCTCCATTTTAAAATGTTCGAGTTTTACGAATTTATTAAGTTCCTTTAGGTTTAAAATAAATCGATGGGTTCCATTCGGTTTTGGCACAGTGAAAATTGGAGATACATATTGTCCTTCACAAAATATACAGGGTGATATGAACTTAGAACGCTCCAATTCAAAAACACATTCATCTAATATTTTGATTTGGGAACTTGAGTTACATGCATTATTTTGGGGTTCATCTATTTGAATAGGTTCTTTAATGAAAGGAATTTTATATCCTTGCACCCAATCCAAAATAATGCGGTCATTAGTAAGTTCACACCATTTGTCATAAAAATAAGCTAAGCGACCAGCGACTGGTACCTGTTCATCTATCGTCTCCGCGCGTGGTTGGTCGGCGGACGACGGCCGCGAGTCGGCTCCAGGCGACGGTCCCTCGGCGGCCGGCGTGGTGCAGCGGGGGTCGTCCGCGGCTCCACCACAGAAGCTACGCGCAGCGGCGGCGCCCCCCGTGAGTTTAAAGCCCCACGTGACTGTATCGTTGAACTTTTTGCTTTATCTCGGAGCCAGTCTTGGTTATTGCTTTCGCAGTTTTTATGTGTTCACATAGGGCAGAACCAAACAAATGTTCGTCTATGTTTGTGTCTTTTACGGCGTCTCTAATATTTTTATTTAGTGTGCTAAGTAAGGGCTGCGTATCGCCGAGATAGGGACTCTTTGTGATGACTGTCACATATAAGTCTACCTGCATCACTCATAGATTTAATGATATCTTGAGGTACATTATTGGATGACAGAGCCCAATTTAGGACTCGTCCTATAGCTGCAAGACTACTTGCAAGTTGATTTTGCCTACTTTGAGTATGTAAATCCTTTTTAATGTGTATGTCTAATAAGGCTGCCTTGACTTCCAAATTGAGCTTTGGAGCTCTCATATTTTGACAATTCTCTGGCGGCAAATAACATTTGATAAGATCTAATCGCATATCCTTAGACAAACCATTACATAATATGTGTGTCCATCTAGAAGCAACGTCTTTATGTAATTTCTCTCCGTGATTTGTTTGATTAGTGGGGTCCTCACCGAGTAATTGTAGTATGTCCGGGTCTAACAAAAGAATGTCATCCTGTGTAGGGATTGTATGAGCGTTTATCTCTGCCTGCGTCAATGACGGCTCAGGCGCGGCGGATGCCACAGGCGCCACCAACGATGTGGGCTCAGACGGTGGAGGTCCTGTTGATGTTCCCGCAACGGGCTCTGCTAGTTCTGGTTGGCCGTCATCGTAGACCTCAACAACTTCATCAGGGTAGACATCTACAAAGAGGCAATATGTTTTAACTCGAGCTGTAGGGTAGTACAGTGCAGTGGTTTAATTAAATTCGCATGGACACGATTTACGTGTAAAAAATAAAGCCTCGACACGATTAACGTGGAGAAAAAATACCTCGACACGATTTACGTGGAGAAAAAATAAAGCCTCGACACGATTTACGTGGAGAAATGCCTCAACGCGATTCACGCGGAGAAAATGCCTCAACACGATTTACGTGAAGAAAATATATACTTCAACACGATTTACGTGGTGAATATACCTCAAACTTAATATGATTGACATGGAGATAACAATAAAATCATAATAAGCTGGATTCATATTGCCTTTGTCTTTATTGCCTACTATGAAGGCATAGAATCAACTAACTACCTACCCAACTCGGGGTGGTCCATATGAGTATTATAAGTACTCGTATTGTACTATGAATTTTACAATTCATACCTATATCACTTCACTATTTTACTTTGCAGTTCGATCGGACAAAATGTTCATTACCTACCTGGTAAATCCGTATCGTATTCGCGGGTATCGGAACATTGTATGTACGAATGATCACTTTCACTTCCCGAAGATGAACGCCGTCTTTTCTTCAACTTGTCTTCGAGCTTCTTTAATTTTCGCATAATACTATCGTAATCACTATCTTTTGAACGTTTACGTTTTCCCATGATGATAAAAGTTTTAACGAAAGGAGCGAACGTGCGACTTCCATAACACAAAAACACGTAATGACATCTGCGGCGCGGGGTGGCCAGCGCATAGTGAATAAGTGGACAGAATATTTATTTATTTTTTTATTTTAAATTTAAAATTTAAAAATAATAACACTGAATGTGTGACAAAAGTAGCACCATTTCATGTAATGCTGCAAGTAATAATACGTAGTCGTCTTCGGTTGAGACCCGAAGTATAATAATAACTAGTTATTACCATTTCGTAACGTCTCTGTCCGTTTTCCCTTTCATAAAATCGGTAACTAATTTGTTGGCTTAAGTATTACGATATTAAATAAGCTACCACACATTGTCAATAACCTGTCATTGGATAAGTTTAAGTCTCATATTAAAACCTGCCTAATAAAGAAAGGTTACTATAGTGTATAAGACTATTTAAACGATAAGGATTCTTGGTCATGTTGATCGATTAGGCTTAAGATTTGTTATTCATAGTAGTCTGTTAAGTTTGATGATTGTATTTTTTATCTCTTCTCAATTGAAACTCTGTATAGTAACTACTGAGTTTCTTGCTGGTGTCATTTCAGTAGAAATCGACATTCCGAACCAGCGGTAGATGATAATAAATGTACCTATTTTGACATTCATAAGTGTTCTGTATGGACCTAAATTAAATTAAAAAAACCGGCCAAGTGCGAGTCGGACTCGCGCACCGAGGGTTCCGTACAAACCTGCAAGGTTTACAGAGTTCGTTCATTACGACAATCGAGTCATAACTATGGTATTTTTATTGCAAAATGAAATTCATAACATTACAATGGGGAAAGATGGAGGAGCATAAATTTAAGACAAAGATCTCTTTATCGTTTAAGTAATCCTTTATTTTATATTAACACATATCATTTCGATAAAAGAACGTCGAAATATAAAGAAGAAGGCTATTTCGTCTTCTTTAAATGTTGCCCTCCCCATACATAGTATAATAACTCGCGGTCATTGATGTAACTACAATTATGTTTACAATCACAATTTTTTTGGTGGTATAACTACTTAAAATTTTAAGCTTTTCGGAATTTTTCTTTTACCTGTGCTATAGGCTATTGCTTCTTACCAAATTTCGAGATTCTATGTCAACGGGAAGTGGTCTTTAGGTTTTAATTCCCTTGCGTGTAGTTGCGAGTTTCAAAATATGCGGTATCAATGGCTGTACTTTTGCGTTTTGCGCTTTTGCGTTGACTTAGATTATTTTGTTTCACGGGTTAAAGGCAATTAGATCTAAGTATTTAATATGAATTTCAACTTGATAGCTCTACGCGTTCATGAGGAAAAAAGTAATAAGTTTATATTTATTAAAAAATATATATTTTGTAATGTAACTAAAAATTTAAGGTTTTCGGAATTTTTCCTTTATGTGTGCTATAAAACGTTGCTTCATGCCAAATTTCAAGATTCTAGGTCGACTGGAAGTACCCTTTAGGTTTTGATTCCCTTGCGAGTACTTGCGAGTTTCAAAATATGCAGCTTAAATTGCTGTTTCTTTTGATTGCGTTGACATAAAAGTTTGTTTTTCTTACAGCTTAAAGGTATTATAGACTTGAGTATTTGGTATGAATTTCAATTTAATACCTTTACGCGTTTATGAGGAAATGGGTAGTAAGTTTAAAATTATTAAAAAAATATATATTATGTGATGTAACTAAAAATTTATGATTTTCATAATTTTTCCTTTATCTATGCTATAAGACGTTGCTTTGTACCAAATTTCAAGATTCTGAGTTCACGGGAAGCACCCTGTAGGTTTTGATTCCCTTGCAAGTGTCGAAAATTTGCGGCATAAACGGCTGTATCTTTTGATTGCGTTGGCTTAGAAGTTTGATTTTTTCACAGCTTCAAGGGACAGTAGACCTGAGTAATTGATATAAATTTCAGCTTCATACCTCCACGCGTTCCTGAGAAAAAGGGTCTTGACAGACGGACGGACGGACAACAAAGTGATCCTATAAGGGTTCCGTTTTTTCCTTTTGAGGTACGGAACCCTAAAAATATCTTTATCTTATTAAAATTTCTCGGTTTTGTGAAAATATGAGTGCCATCCCGAAGGCAGTTATTTACTTCACCCATTGAAAAATAACCAGGGTTGCTAATCCTGACATTTGAGCTTACAATTGAATTTTCATCACTCACGCTTAATACAGATATTTTTTTATGTGATAGTTGGCAGCCGAGCAGACGGATCACTAGATGGTAAGCGATCGTCGCCACCCATGGACACCCGCGACCACAGTGGAGTCACAACCTTTAACCACCTCTTTTCCCTGGTTCGGGCCTCCGGTCCTCACGCAGCGAAATACAGCACGGTGCTGCTTCACGCCGGTTTTCTGCGAGGCCGTGGTGCCGAAGCGTGGCTCTTCCACGGTTTACAGATAATTTATTTATTTAATTATTAATTTTTTGCGAGTTCTAAATTCAATACGACAGATAACCTCCTATTTGATAATAGTAATAAATTAAGTATTCAAGAGTCAAGAATCACTTGACGAAAATGGGGTTGTATTTAACGTTCCCTCAAAATTAATAAATTGATAACCTAACCTATCCTTTTTGCACAGCAAAAAATACTAAGTGAACATCAAAATCATACTTTAATGTGCAATTAATATTTTTGCTGTGCAAAGTAGGTAATTTTTAGAGTGTTGGTTTAGTATATTCCCGTTAAAATGTGACATTTTATGCGGGTTGGAAACTAAAGACTAAGCTCCGTAAGCTTATGTACCGGTCACCATCAAATTGGTCTTAGTGTTCAAACCTCTCAAAAATGTCTGAGCATCAAATATCACTTTTAAAATAAAACCTCAAGGTGTGCTATCATTTGTTGTCAGTTTTTCTCCAACACCTTGGCGTATACTGACATACAGTTTTATCTTCTACAAATGCTCAGATATTTTTGGTGGCTTTGATAGCTAAGATGACTGACCGGATGGCGCAATTGGTAGTGACCCTGCCTCTTACGCCAAAGGTCGTGGGTTCGATCCCCACCCTGGACAAACATTCGTGCGATGAACACTTGTGTTTGTTTAGTATCTGGGTGTAATATATGTATTTAAGTATATATTGCCGTGTGGTCCCGGCAGAGTAGAATAGGCCACCCTCACTCTTACCGAGGTCTCGTTAAAGGCGACTAAGGTAAAGCTGCTGGCATGATCATCAGCACCCAGAGAAGGAAAACTCTGCATTTATATCAAAACCCTCGCCAACCCGTCTGCCAAGCGTGGTGAGTATGGCAATTACCCCTCATGTGATTGAGGGATGCCCGTGCCACAGCAGTGGGGACTTAAATGGGCTGATGATGATGATGAAGTATATATTTGTGTTCCTCTGTTGTCTGATATCTGTAACAAAGTGCTTAAGCTACTTAGTACGAAATCAGGTCAACGTATGAGATGTTGTGAGAATTATTATTATTATTATAAGATCATTTTGATGCTGACTGTACCTACTGTAATTATGCATAGACAGAATTTAATTAATTTTGCATTTGGTCTATAATCCTCTAAAAGGTTTATTATAGAAACCAAAAAATCATGGTAACTGCTTAATAAAAAACAGACATCAAAGTTATACCTATTTTAGTTTTTGGCTAACGTTATTTTCTCTGTCGGATTCACAAGTGAGAATTTTATGAACTAAAATAATTTAGTAAAATTTATTTTTATTCACATCTGTTTACCTAAAACGATTTAAAATTTCGGTCAGACAAAGAAGATACTTTACCATCACCAAAAAATTGCAAAGCGAGGCCAGATGAAAAAAAAAAACAACAGTTAATTTTAACGTATAAAATATGCTTAAATACTATTGAGCCAAGGGTGTATTGCAACTATTGGACGGTAGATAAACAAGTAATTTTAGGCTTACATACTAGTGGTGAATAAGTCACCACGTTCCAAAACATTTGTATTAAACAATACCCTCCGTCACGTTGGACTCACCATTGAGATATCATCGCTCGAGCTTTTGAGACGAGATAAAATGCATCGATGTATTTCTCTCAGTTCTTTTTTAACCTTTTGTTACTTCATAAATACTAATAAGCCCTTTCTAAGGTACTGGCAGACGATGACACTGATAATTTGTTTTTATTTTTTTCTCAGATGCAACAAAGCCATGTATGCCAACCGCATTTCCTACTGGATCGACGGCAAAGGCCCTTCGTACGCGCTGGACTTGGCGTGCGCCAGCTCCATGGCTTGTGTGGAACATGCCTACAGGTACGAACTTCTGCCGGTTTATTTCATATCCAAGAACAAGCAAGATTCTGATAGGCAACTTACGTGTTAGGGGTAGCATACCAAACATTAGTGGTTAAGCCAGCTGTACTGATGAACAGCCTAATCTACCCTTAAATGATTTTAACAGTCAGCCACCAAAATACCATTGAGGTTTCGATATTGCGGCCACTATGTATCAATACTTAGTTACCGAGTATCAAAACTTACTTCATATCAATTAAAACAATCAAATAAAAAAAAAACGTAAAAACCGTAAAAATTATTATGTTTTTTATTGGAAGGAACATTGTTATGAGAACGTATTAAAAAATCTGTACGATATAAAAATATTATATTTATTGATTTATTTATTCTTTATTGCACAAGAAAATAAAGTACAATTGGCGGACTTAATGCTATAAAGCATTCTCTACCAGTCAACCATTAGGCGATGCAGAAATATGTATGACGGGTAAATAAATTTATATCCATAAATATACATGTGAGTAATATATAATATGACTAAATATACGTACATAACTATATAATAACTACAATAAACCTACTTATACTACAATTACATAACTCAAAAAAAAAAACATAAAAAAACAGAAACGACGAATACCGGCTAACCTACATTGTAAGCATTAAAAGGTTGGAACAGACACAATACATCTTACCACAGCAGTCATAAAAAAGAGGAAAGAATAAAAAAAAGTTAAGTTAAATTTCTAGTGAGCGGAGAAAATGATCACGAACTGAACGCTTGAATGCAAATTTGGTGGATAACTTTTTGATGTCATCAGGTAGCGAGTTCCAGAGCCTAATGGCAGACAGGGTGACGGAGTTGGAGACACTCGCTGACTTATTTATAGGCGTATAAAGCTTAAGGAGACTACTCGAACGAAGATTGCGGGAGCTGGACTCGCTTTTAAATTTGAACCTGCATTTCAAATATTCAAATATTATTATATACTTAGTAAAAAAAATATATTCGTTCACGGATTTTTATTAAATACATTTTGTGCGGATGTGAATAACTCTATCCTTCTCATATTCACATATAGGTAAAGTGAGAGGGATACGAAACGATTGAAAGTAATAGCAATGGACGTGATACTGTTGTTCGCTCATAATTAAATAAACTTGCAACTCAGTGCTTCCGTTCCTTGCACTTAGAGAAATTGTTTAAAGAAGAGAAAGATAACGTTTTTTTTTAAATGCCTAATGCCAAATGCCTAATGAAATAGTGAAAGTACCATACATTTAAACGGTACCTACTGTAGCCTAGAACAGGGGAGCAGGAAAGAAATAAAATAAAAATTCCCGTTTACAATAAATAGAGGTTTATTGCAAACTTGAGACTTAACACTCAGGGGTAGATTCGCTTGCTATGATGATCGGTTGAAGCGTAAGAAGGGGACTTAGCTTGAGAGCTGCTTAGAAGAAGCCGAAGCCGTAGATCCTCAGCGAATGCAGGGCTGCTCCGGGGAAGGCCGGAACAGGTAGGCTCGCTGGCGGGCTAAATACATAATTTCATGTTATAAAGACTATATAATATATTTCTTAGTGCCTACCTTGAAAAGTATTTACTAATCCGATTTCATCCTACAGGAGTATAAGTACGGGCCAGTGCGAAGCCGCCATCGTGGGCGGCTGTAACCTCTGCATGCATCCAAACATGTCTCTGAATATGAAACGGTATGTATTTCATATTTTTTAATTTTTTTATTTTACAAGTGGCAGACGAGCAGACGGATCACCTGATGGTAAGCAACATCAGTGGTGTCACAAGTGCGGTGCTTACCTTTATTTATTTCTTTATTGATAAAGATTTACCAACAACATATCAGTTTGCACTTACAATACCAGTACAAGGATGCCTTAACTAAAAGATATGTCTATTATAGGTAAATACAGCATTGTTGAAATTGATTACGACTAAAATTTATATTAGGTAAACTATCTACTGAGTATTAACCCCCCTTCCCCTGAATTGAGCCTCGGATACCCTAACTCACGCAGCGAAACACAGCGCACTGCTTCACGCCGGTGTTCTGTGAGGACGTGGTATTATTCCGGTCGAGTCGGCACATGCCGAAGCGTGGCTCATCCACTGTATGACTGCCAGTATCAATTTACCCGTAGCGGAGAGGTGGCTCTCCCACTATATGATTGCCAGTATCAATTTACCCGTAGCGGAGAGGTTACGCTCGTGGATTCCAAGAGTATTCAAAGCGAAGCGGCCATGCAAAGCACACGCCGCGTGTGCGTAATGGATGAGCCGTGTAAAGAAGCCTGGATGCCATTGTTTTTGTTGATCAGGGTCCAAGCGTACCTTCGGCTCAGAAGCGACAGCTCTAGATCATCAACATCATCAGCCCATTTAAGTCCCCACTGCTGGGGCACGGGCCTTCCTCAATCACATGAGGGGTAATTGCCATACTCACCACGCTTGGCAGACGGGTTGGCGAGGGTTTTGATATAAATGCAGAGTTTTTCTTCTCTGGATGCTGATGATTATGCCAGCAGCTTTACCTTAGTCGCCTTTTACGACACCTCGGTAAGAGTGAGGGTGGCCTATTCTAGTCTGCCGGGGACCAAGCGGCTCTGGATCACTCTGGAACAGTTCTGGATGCTATTAAGAATTACACGCTAGGATATGATTGACTATGTATAAAACCCCGTTAGTTTTAACAGTGTAAACAATGATTTAACCAATCAAACCCTTTTCACAATATTTAAGGTAGGTATAACGAAGAATTTAATCTATAATTAATGTTCAAAACCTTAAAAGAACCGCTAATATTACTTTTACTGTGTCAATTTTTAAAGAACGAACATTTCAACTACCGGATTAAAATATAGCGTCTTAGTTGTAAAACTGCCGCCAGCAACTGGTTCTAGAATAAGTCCAACTCTGAGAAAATTATACTTCGATGAAAAATATTTTTTTTTAGGGCTGGATTCCTTTGCTTGGATGGCAAAAGCAAATGTTTTGATAAAAACGGAGATGGCTACGTGAGATCTGATGCTATCAGTGTTTTGTTTTTGCAAAAGTTAAGAGATGCAAAGAGGTAAGAATAACATTTTGTCCGTAGATATTTCATATTCATCTGATTTTCTGTTTTTTACTAAAGGTTTAGCATAGGTACATAAAAATCATTCAACAATGTAAAACTTGCAACGACTCCAAAATAAGGTTCATGATATAAAAGTTTAAAGCAATATATTTGCAACGACTCATATACTCACAACAAAAAAATCAAGTTTACGAACTCTTTTGTCATAACAAACAAAAAAATAAAAAACCAAATAGGGCCACTTATATTTTTTAATAATTGAACTTTGTCATCAAAACTATCATGTTGACTGCCTCGTTGGTGCAGTAGGTAGGTAGTAAGTGCATCGCATTTAAAGCGATGGCTGGCTTGGGGTCCCGGGTTTGATCCCGGGTCGGGCCAAAATGTGTACCTGAGTTTTTCTGTTAAGAAATTTTCAGTATCAGCTCGGAGTCTGGAAGTTGGCGGTCTTGTACCCCCGTGCCTCGGAAAGCACACTAAGCCGTTGGCCCCGCGCCCGATCCCTCTCCGGTCATGTCATACTGGTGTCCCATCCGAATATGAGGGCAAGGGATACAGAGTACACTTGTGTATCCGCACACACTTGAGCACTATAATATATCCTGCGTACGTGGCTGATCGTTGAGATTGGCCGCCTTATCTGAAATCGTTTAGAGGATTTATTTTAACACGTTGAAACGTTATGTAAGCTGAACTGGCCAAATTTTTTTTTATTATTTCTCCGCTCGTCTTTTGTTTTCATTGGTCCATTTTCCTGGAGAAAAGAAATGTTTAACTTCATTCATTATGATGTTTAAAAAAATAGATTAGTACCATGCCGTTTCGCGATATTTTTTCTATTTCAATATTAATGTGTCTTCTTAATGATTATTGTTTTCTTTTAGAATTTACTCCGAAGTTTATTACGCTAAAGGCAACTACCATTTGAGGTCGGATGCCCAATTTCTATCTGTGCGTCATCCAAAGGATATTGAAGACTTTTTGGAAGCTTTCTACTCGGAAATTAACGTTTCACCTGAGGAAGTGGAGTATATTGAAGGACATGGATCAGGTCAGATCATAACAATTCGAACGATTTTAAAATACTGCGCTGTCCTCTTTTGTATTTGTTTATTTATTTATATTGGAAAGACAATTGGATGAAACTGAAAATAGATTGAAGATAATAGATAAATATTGCTTTATTGGTCACAGAACATAAATTCAATCACGAATGACACACTTAATACGCAGATAGGACTAATTCTGTAGCCAACAAAACCCAACCTCAGCATTTACTGCAGTGACCGTAGCCGCTGCAGCGCTGGTCTTAAGGCTGAGAGTTGGATTGAATATTATAAAAACATAAATCAGTTAAGTTTCCACATAAAAAATAACACAAACGTATTTAACATTTCATAAAAAGAACAAAATAACATAATTTTAAACATTATTAAATATTTTATGTCAAAAATTATAACATAAAAATAAAGTTATAATAATATATCGCTGGTTTTACCAGAAATCAGAGTGAGAAGGCTTTTATTAAAAATTAGGATGAAGCATTTAAAAAAACCGGCCAAGTGCGAGTCGGGCTCGCGCACAAAGGGTTCCGTAGCAGCAAAGTCCAAAATTACAGTTAAATCAACCTATCTCAAAAACTATAAGAGATACTTTGATCAAACCAAAAATCGTTGAAAGAGTTAATTAGCATGCATCACCTCTATTTTTTTTAGAATTTTATACCCCGTAGTTATAAAAATAGAGGGGGGGGGACATACTTTTTACGACTTTGAGAGCTGATATCTCAAAAACCGTTCACTTTAAGAAAAATGTTTTTTAGAAAACTTTATATCATTTTAAAAGACCTTTCCATTGATACCCCACACGGGTATGTACATCGAAAAAAAAAATTTCATCCCTCAGTTACATGTATGGGGGGCCCCACCCCCAATTCTTTTTTTTACTATTTAGTGTCATATTTTTGTAGCGGTTCATACAACACATATTCCCATCAAATTTCATCACTGTAGTACTTATAGTTTCCGAGTAAATCGGCTGTGACAGACGGACAGACGGACAGACGGACAGACGGACATGACGAAACTATAAGGGTTCCGTTTTTGCCATTTTGGCTACGGAACCCTAAAAAAAGCCTAGGTACTTTTAATGTGATAGGTGGCAGACGAGCAGACGGATCACCTGATAGTAAGTAGTAAATCAGTGGAGTCACAAGTGCGCTGTCAAGCTTTAAACCCCACTTTCTGCAAACTGCAGTAAATGCTGAGGTTGAGTCTTGTTGGCTTCAGAATTTGTCTATTTATGTCACTCGTGTTTAAATTTGTGTTCTGTGGCCAATAAAGAAATCTTTATCTTTCCTCGGATTGGGCTATCAGTACTCACTCACGCAGCGAAACACAGCACAGTGCTGCGTCAGGCTAGTTTTCCGTGAGGCCTTGGTATTATTCCGGTCGAGCATCCAAGTCAAGCCGAGCGACGCTTCAGCACGAAGCATGGATCGGCTTGACTTGGTTGCTCCCACGGTTACTTTTCTGCTCTGCTAGGCCGCTCCCACGGTTTCTTTTCGTAATTGTAATAGCAAGACATCTTAGAGAGTGTTTACGTATGCCTAGCCTATTCAATCCTATAATGATGGAAAATTAAAATCGTTTATTCAATTGAGGTCCATACACTAGCAGGAGACTCAGCAATTACTCTTTTAAAAAAAGTTGTTTTACAAAATGTCACCATTAACTTAAAAATAAAGAAAAAAAATTGTGTAATTAAAAACTCTTGTGTGCTTGTAGGTGACGTCAGCAGTATCTCCCTTTATTATATTTTACTTGAGGATTTGATATACTCGTATGTAACAGTGATAATAATCTTATTTTTTTTAACAGCAAGCGCAGAAGCCGACGGTAATGAGCTGCAAGCCATAGGTAAAGTGTTTGCAAAAAACAAACAGATAAAGATCGGTAGCGTTGTGTCCAACATGGGACATAGTGAACCCGCTTCCGGTGCTTGTGCCTTGACTAAGGTATGGCATATTTTATCTAGGTGTCTACTTATCGCTAACATTTGCCTATATATATCAACTGCTGGATTCTGGAAGCGCCTACCATACGACCAAAATGAAAATTATTTTAATCCTACCAATATACGTTTGTGTGGATTTGTTTATAATTTATGCTCTTTCACGCGAAAACTTCGGAATGGATTTTGATAAAACTTAACAATATAATATAGCTTACATACCATAATAATTTCACAAAATCACATACATTGATCTGACTCCCAGATACGTAGCTAAGCACGTGTGGACGGATATCAGAATATGTTTAAAATGTTTTAGGTATGCCTAGCCTACCACAAGGGAGTGCTCCCTGCCAACCTTCACTACAGCGAGCCCCACGACAACATCCCTGCAGTGAAGGAAGGCAACATTCAAGTGCTACAAGAAAACGTACCATTCAACAGAGGTTTTGTCGCTTTGAACACCTTCTCTTACTCTGGAGCTAACATCCATGTGCTTTTGAAAGGACATTATAAGAGGAAGGTGAGATTGATAATTATTAGTTGCAATATTTACATTAGTTATAAAATATTCTTTTCTTATGTTATAGGTGGCAGACGAGCAGACGGAAAATGCTTATGTATTTGTTTCTTTTAATATTTAGATTATATTTTTTTTCCTCTTCGCCCACGCGCTTGTTACTGAGTAGAAGTGTTGCCGCTTAATTTGTTTTAAATATTTAATTTAAAACAACTTAAGCGGCTTAAGGTTTGAAAAGAGTTCTTCTTTCACGGTAGGCAGCGGCATGACTGTGCTCCGGCATTGTTGATATCTATGAGCGGCGGTTACCATTTACCATCATGCCTGGGCATGGATGGGCCGCATGCTCGTCTACCTATTATTCGCAATAAAAAAAAATATTTTTATTGACACACACACGCACACACATATGCACCCCCTAACACACACAATCCATCACACATCACACTTTCTAACTATTTATGTTTAAGATCTTAAATATCAACCATTTGTCAAATGTATGTACTTACTTCAGTATACTAACTGTACCGATATTCTATATCGGTACAGTTAGTATACTTAAGTAAGAGCGGTCTCTCCTAACACAAGCAAGTATTTTCTTAAAAGGAAAGTACAAACCCAGTATACAATACTTATACCTAAGTGACTGGCATAAATTATTTTAAATTTGTATTTAGCAATTAAGATTAAAAAAAATGTCTTTCATAGGACCCAGAACGTTACAAAACTACGATCCCACGCTTGGTGATTGCCTCTGGAAGACAGGAAGAGTGCGTGATGAAGATCTTCGGTATCTTGAAGGAGCAACCCGTAGACCCAGAACAGATTGGGCTTTTACACAATATTCATGAGAATGAGATTCCTGGTCACATGTGTCGGGGGTACATTCTATTAGGTAAGGTTTTTAGACCAGTATTTTTTACCTATTAAATATAATTTAAATATAACCAGAGGGAATAAAGATACGTTGCCGGCCTTTTAGGAAGATATAGTCTCGTTTCTTGAAGGTCTCAATGTCGTAACGGTTCGGAAATACCACTCTTTTTTAAAGAGGCACAGTATATTGGCTCTCCTCAGCCTGTTGGTAAGCAAGTGAAGAGCCCAAGTTGCAATTAGAATGGAAGCGATATGTCAAGGCATCACCTCCGTTAGCACCTCTATACTGGCCAGCGAGATGCTTCTTCGCGCTTCGTTTGAAGGAATCCATATTGTAGCAAGGGGGAAATACATGCGCCGGCAACGAGTTCCATATCTCAATGGTGCGGCAGAAATCAGAACTGCTAATTTTTTTAGTCCGTGATGGGATGTTTTCCACTGTGAAGCAATGACAGCGTTGCCCGGCGCGTGTAGTTCTGTGACGGAATAGGGCAGGTGGGATGAGGGAGAAAAGCTCTTCAGAGCATTTACCGTGATATAGACAGTAAAAGACGCTAAGCGACCCGATGTCTCTACGTAGTTGAAGAGGTTCGAGAGAATTGGTGACCTATTTGCTTACGCAGCATTTACGCGAGTCTGGTTTTTTGAAGCGTACCAAAGTTTACCCATTTGAAACCTGTAGCAACACGGATTCTGACGAGTAAATATTAATGTTTGCGTTACTTAAACGAACTTTGCAGCATTGCAGATAGATGGCCGACGAGGAGATGGATCACCTGATGGCCAGCGATTGCCGCCACCGGTAGACATCCGCAACACTAGTCCAGACTCGTAAGTGATTCGCCTGGTGTTGCGGTTGCGCTGCCAACTTTTTAACCCCCTTTCCCCGGATGGGGCCTCTAGTACCCTCACCCATGCAGATAAACAACACAGTGCTGCTTCACGTTGAAAAAAAACGACCTTTTGGTGCGTCTGAAGCCACTCAAAGCCTGACTGGGAATCTAGTAGTGATTTTACTTCATGCCTACGCCATTTCTTTGCTTACAGATACAAATGAAAAGAACGAAACGGTTAACTTAGTGGAGAAAGTTGATCACTATCCTGGCAGAGTGCCCCCTTTATGGTTCGTGTACAGCGGTATGGGGTCGCAATGGGCCACCATGGGTGCTGGACTCATGAAGATCCCTATATTTGCTGCAGCTATTGAAAAGTATGGATATGTTAATGTTTATTTAATAAGAAATATTTTCATCGAAGGCCGTGTGGTCCCCGGCAGAATAGAATAGGCCACCCTCACTCTTACCGAGGTGTCGTAAAAGGCGACTAAAGTAAAGCTGATGACATGATCATCAACACCTAGAGAAGGAAAACTCTGCATTTATAACAAAACCCTCGCCAACCCGTCTGCCAAGCGTGGTGAGTATGGCAATTACCCCTCATGTGATTGAGGGAGGCCCGTGCCCCAGCAGTGGGGACTTAAATGGCTGATGATGATGATGATGATTTTCATCGAGCATTTTTAGGTTATATATTTTTGACATGGAGAGCAATTCATTAACAAACTGTGGAACTGACTTATAGACAGTCGTCTGCAAAAAGAATTAGCAGCCACTTCAGTACCTTCTTCACACTATTATTTCTTTGTAATATAATAGAAGTTAAATGTAAATTAAGTCTTTATTTCTGTAGTAAAATAAAATAAAATAAATCTAGCTGTTTTAATATTGTGACCACACATTGAGCCGCAATAGGACGCGACTGTCGTCCAATGATTGGATAGCTACCGCGCGCAGAAGATTTGCGTCTCACGAATACCGCACCTAGCTGCCGCGACGTGTTAAAAACTGATTTGAACACGCTTTAAAACAAAATTAGGAGAAATTATCACTCTTCTTTTGTTATCAGATGCCACAAAGTGTTGGAGCCCAGAGGCATAAACATCATACACATTCTAACCAACCCGGACAAAAGTATTTACGACAACATTTTACACTCGTTCGTCGGTATTGCTGCCGTGCAGATCGGCTTGACAGATATCCTGAAGGCGTTGGGCATCGTTCCTGATAAGATTATTGGTAAGTTGTACTGTTTCACGCTCCATGGGTTCGATGCCACTTAAGACAAATGTATGTAATGCAAAATATAGAGTCTGAGTTATGATTATGATAAGCAATTATTATATCATATTTATCCTATATACTGTGCTAATCGTCTGACGAACTTTACAAGAGTATTAACTGAATACATTTTTTCCCCAAAAATATTGACTTTGCAAAAAGTCGTCATAATTATTACCATAACTTTTCCATACTAAATAATTAATTGTGGAAAATGATTTTGTTTGTGAAAAAAAGCCAGCAAATAAACTCAGTATCTTTGTGTGCTTTCTTTAATTCTAAAAGCCGTAACACTAGTGCTTTATTCAGCTTAACTTAAGAATTCGTCATCATTATTTTAGCCAGTAGACGCCGATAAATTTGACTGTAGGAGAGCCACGCTTCGGCATGAATGAGCCGGTTCGACCGGAGTGATACCACGGCCTCACAGAAAACCAGCGTGAAGCAGCACTGTGCTATGTTTCACTGCGTGAGTGAAGGTACCGGAGGCCCCATTCGGGGGAAGGGGGGTTAAAATGTTGGCAGCGCACTTGTGACTCCACTGGTGTAGCGGGTTTTCATGGGTGGCGGCAATTGCTTACCATCAGATGATCCGTCTGCTCGTCTGCCACCACACCACCACATAAATGCTGGACATAGGCTTATTCCAATGATCTCCAGGTTAGGATTCTCCACTTTAAGGCTAGTTTTGATTGAAGATTCATTGTTTTTGAAATAACCTTCAAAGTTTCCTTTAGGTCACAGTGTAGGAGAACTTGGATGCGCGTACGCTGATGGCTGCTTCACAGCAGAAGAGATGATCCTTTCCGCCTACAGCCGCGGTCTTGTCTCTGTTCAGACGCCATTTATCAAAGGATCTATGGCTGCTGTTGGACTTGGGTACAAAACTGTAAGTACTATAACAAAACTGTATATAATATATTTTTTTAATTGACGGACATTTTTTTATGACGTAGGTGGCAGACAAACAGACGGGGGGTAATGGCAAGCGATTGCTGCCTCCTATGGAGTCACATTGTATTTATTAAACAGTTTTCATAATATTGAGAATATAAATAAAAGTACCTATTAACAGTATCCTAAAAAATAAACGAAAATGGCGGATGATATAAAAAAAAATACAAAAGAATGTAGTCTGCCCCGCTACTCATCGTGCTCAGAATATACCAATAAAATGTATTTTATAAAAGTAACATTTTTCAAAAAAGAAATTTGTAAAATGATGTTGGAATGGGCCACATTAGTATCTCTAAGGTCCATAAACTACATATAAACCAACTCCTTACCCCCAAACACAAAAAAAAACCCTACTTACAAATTACACTTAATTCAAATTCAACCTGCCAACAATAACCGTGCATGTCTGCCTAAACTTAATCTATTGTAATTTTATTTAATTTCATTTGAATTTTATCGCGGAGAAAATTTGAAAATTTTGTAACCCTTAAAAAAATAAGTACAAAAAAGGCACGGAACCAGTGTCCATGGAATTAGTTGTATATTAAAAAAATAAGAGACTTTTTTTATAGAATCGGCCATTTTTATTAATTATGGTCTCAAAACAGTATTCATTGCTCACTTTTGAAAAAATGTCTCTTATTCGCCACTATCAATATAGGTAAATCACTTGTCGGCTCCAGTATCGCCTTAATAAATTCTACTCGTGTAAACTGTACATTCACACTTCGTTTGTTTTCCCCTAGGTTCTCCCCTTATGCCCACCAGAAATTGAAGTAGCGTGCCACAACAGCTCTGAGTCCTCAACTATATCAGGGCCAGCTGAAATCATGAAGACATTCGTTGAAGAGCTGACTAATCAAGGAATTTTCGCCAAAGAAGTTCCTTGCTCAAATATTGCTTACCACTCCAGATACATCGCAGGAGCTGGTAAATATTGTATTATTTTTTGTCAAATCTATTTTATTTATTTGTTTATTCAAAAAATCGTATGACTAACATTACTAACGTTACCCCAACTGTCAAAGAGCAGCCATACACGTCTACGGTCCCAGCGACTTTGTTAAGGTGACGGGTAGGGCACACTAGCGACGCCAATCGATTTCAATGTTTAGTTACTAAACCGGATCTATTTTAAACAATTTCAGCGTTACAATCTCTCGGCGAACACCTATACTATTTATTTAATACTTGTAGTTGACTGTTTGGTCTGCTTTTGCACTCGAATTTTGTATCACCGCCAAAAGTGACCGCTTTTGGCGTGAATCCATTTTTCGCGTACAAAAACGGACCCAACATTTGTGCATGGTTATTTAATAAATCGTATAAGAATTTGCCGAGAGATTTTAACCTCGAAATTGTTTAAAATACATCCGGTTTAGTAGCTAAAAATTAAGTGTATTTTTATACATGACTAAAAATATATTAAATAAAAATAAAGTTTGAAAACTAAAACCCGACTACCAAAAAAACACGCTCTAAAAGGATACATGAAAATTGTCTGTGCTGAAATTATTATGCCGTATTGCCGTGGTCGTATGCCACCTAACCTACTGTAGCAAAACAGGTTCATTATAATAATAATATAAAATCAATGTGACATACAACCACGGCGAAACAACATAATTGCAAACAGAAGCGGCCTCCGACGTCGCCAGACGTACCTGTCCGGCACGTACAGCGCCATGCTCTGCAGCACGCCCTGGTCACATAACCGCCCCGAAGGGCTTTTAGCAGATACATGGCTAGATTTAGACCCCGTCTGACTTCTAATTTGTTATAATATCCCACTATGCCGAGCACAAATAGGGTAGGATATATCAGTAGCGTAGAACGGGTATACGCCATAATATAACTTTAAATAGAGAAATGTAATAAATTTATTCTGTATCCGTTCAATCATGGATATAGGTTTTTTCTTTTTGTTTATGTATATTGCGGGTTGTGCCAAAAATTTGTACCTAAGTTTTCGGTAAGAAATTCTTAGTGGCAGTCCGGAGTCTGGAAGTTGGCGGTCTTGTATCCCCCGTGCCTCGGAAAGCACGTAAAGCTATTGGTCCTGCGCCCGATCCCTCTCCGGTTGTGTCACACTAGTGTCCCATCGGAATATGAGGGTAAGGGAATAGAGAGTGCACTTGTGTTTGCGCGCACACTAGAGCACTATAATATATCCTGCGTACGTGGCTGTTTGTTGAGAATGGCCGCCGTAGTCGTAATAGGTAGGTTGCTTAAAACTTCTAATTTAAAATCATGTTGAATATTTGCAATAAAATTGTATGTCAGTCGGACACCGGTCAATTCAATTTAAAAAAATCCTATCTCTTTTTTGTTGGTTCTGGATGGATTCCTTTACTCGGCAATATCTTACGATTAGAAGACGAGACCAAATAACACTGCTTATACTGTGTAAAAATAAATAAATTATAACAAGATCGACGTTTTCAGGACCTGTTCTTCTGAAATACTTGAGTGAAGTGATCAAGGAACCAAAGGAACGGAGCCCTAAATGGGTATCCACTTCAGTACCCCAGGAAGAGTGGGGAGACCCTAAATCAAAATATTCGTCTGCTGAATATCACACCAATAATTTATTGGTAAGTTTATCAAAAATACATAAAAAAAGATATATATAGTTTTTGATAACTGACAGACGAGCAGATGGAACACGTAATGGTAAGCAATGGACAACATTTCATATTTTTAACATGTCCATATTGATTTTTTATATGAAAATAGACATAAAATGAACAGACCCATATTTTTTCTTTTTTCAAAATTTGGCCATTTTCATGCATAAAATAATTATTGAAATCCTTACTAGTCCTTACTAATATTATAAATCCGAAAGTAACTCTGTCTGTCTGTCTGTCTGTCTGTCTGTCTGTCTGTCTGTCTGCTACTCTTTCACGCCAAAACTACTCAACGGATTTAAATGAAATTTGGTATACAGATAATCTAGACCCTGAGAAAGAACATAGGCTACTTTTTATTGCGAAAAGGGGGTTGTAAGGGGTTGAAAGGGGGGTTAAAAGTTACTTTTCCACGCGGACGAAGTCGCGGGCGGCCGCTAGTTCTTTATATTCTAAATAGACGTAAGCGCCAAATGACGTCATCGGACGGCTGAATACAGCGATATTCCTTTGCTTATCATTGTTTTAATAAAAAAAGGTACTACTGTCAAAGGTAAATAATACTAGTGTCAACATTGTCAACGTCATTCATACATTCAACGTTGACAAGTTGTCTTTTTTTTTGACAGTTACATGTCATGGGTTTGGCATTTCGTAAATTTAAAACTATAATGTGCTAAGCAAAGAAATATTTTACATTCTGCCGTCCGATGACGTCATCTTACGTTTTTTAGTTTTTAATTTTTTTCTCAGTAAATAAGCAATATAAAAAATGAATAAATATATATTCAAGCAGCGGAAAAGTAAACAAAGAATTGGTATTTTTTGTTTCAGAGCTTAGCAATTTCGAAATGTTGTCCATTGTCGTCGATCATAGACATAATAGTGGAGTCACAAGTGCGCTTCTAACCTTTTAACCCCCTTTCCCCTGATTGAGCCTTCAGTACCTACACTCGCTCGAAATACAGCGCTCTCTGATCCACGCTGGTTTTCGGTGAAGCCATGACGTCACTCCAGACACAGACTGTTGTAAAGTTTTAGATTTTCACTTAACCATTGGAACGAAAATCCCTTCTTTTAAAGATTTGTATATCATCATCATCATCATATTGCTCCAGTCGCAAAGCATACAGGGTGTATCTGTAAACATTTACATCCCTTTAACCACGTGTTCTACTAACCATTATGAACAATATTTGTTCTATCACTTTTGGAAATTCGTATGAAAAAATTTCTACTTTTCATACAAACTCGGTCACGTGACTTGGTCATTTTGCATGGGGAGTCGAAAAATTTTTGATGAATTTCGAAAAGTCGTTGAAAGAAATGTTGTTCAGAATGGTTGGTAGAACACGTGGTTAAAGGGATGTAAATATTCACAAATACACCCTGTATAGCACTACTTACCGTCTCGGAATTATTGCCGTCAGCTCTCAATACCCTTGCCGTTAATAGGTACCTCAAAGAATTTGCTGTTCTGAAAACAAATGTATAACTGTTGAAGAAATTTAATTTGCACATATCACATCTCAAATCACATTAAAAAACATTTAAGAATTATATATTATAATAATTTATGAAAGGTTTTTATCTATTAAATTGCCGTTCTATAGGTAATAACTGGTCATTTAAAATCAAAATATTTTTGTTTGGCTAAGAATTTTGATTTCAACTTTATTTTATTAGAAAAATATGAAATCCTTTTCCCAATAGTAATCATTTTTTGTATATTGTTGACGACCCGTTTGGAACAGTGGTAGTGAACGCTGCCTCTGATACAAGGGTTGCGGGTTCGATCCCCGCACAGTACAAACATTTGTGTGCATGAACATGTTTGTTTGTATTGGTCTGGGTGTTTGCTATGTATTATAAGTATGTATTTACAAAAAAAAAGTATTATATGTATATATTTGTAATCCCACTGTTGATTCTGATATCCGTAACACAGGTGCTTGAGCTACCTATCTCGGAGTCAGATCAATGTATGTGATGTTGTGAAATATTTATTTATTTATTTATTATTATTATTATATTGAAAAGTGTTCTATTTTTATCGGATTTCAATCTATTTCGTCATTATGGATAGGAAAATATAATTATGGAATATGCGTACCGTCTTGGCAGCAACGCGGCACAAGCGACACGCACGCAACATCAACGACGTTAAAGGAGCTGACAGTATAAACCAACGCACCACTTTCTTTCACGTACCTCAGTTCTGTGGATCGGTTTATCTACGGGAGTATTTCACGACTGCTACAGCTTAGGGACCTTTAAGAGAAGAGCGTACTTCTTATTAAAAAGGCCGTCAACGCATTAGCGATCTCTCTGATTTTGCGGATGGTAATAGGCAGGGATGATTGCTTTTCATCAGGTGACTCGCTTGCTCGTTTGTTGCCTCTAGCATTAAAAAAAACCTGTTGTTGGTTTGCTCGCTTCCGCGTGCTGGAAATTTCGACCTGAAAAATGAACCTCGCTGTCATCCGAACCCTTAAATTACGAATTACGAATTAAATAGACAATTACGATTGAAAGGCGATTATGAAAGCTAATGATACAGAAGCTACGGCTGAATTAGCAGCCGGTCACGAAGTTAGCGTTAAAAAAAATGTTGGTCCATTTGAGTTAAATTGGCAAGGTAAAAAAGCTAGACATAAAGGTGTACCCATGAACTCAATTCTCGCCAGCGCGAAGTGCATATCGAGAGGTGTCGTGCACTGCTCGACAGATGCATAAATCAAAAATTTTGAACCGCATTGTAACCAGTGATAAAAATGGATTCTGTTTGATAACAGCAAGCAAGTTGGTTGGATCCTGGTTCAGCACCTAAACAATACTCTAAAGGAAAACTTACCCCTAGAAAAGAGATGGTCATTGTTTGGTGGTCTAGCGTTGGTGTGTGTGAACGGGGTGAGCATTACTGCAGATGTGTACTGTGAAGTACCCATCTGCAGATAGATACACAAAGATAGAGAAACGGGCACATCACCAATCAGCATCGGTAAGTCACTCGTTTTGCTGCTCCTGCACAAGAAGACGCGACCGACCGACAAGAAATCACCGGACCTTGCGCCTACAGACTACAACTTCTTCCAGAGTTTGGATAACTTCATGACGGGAAAAAAATTCAATACCCGAGAGGCAGTACAAAATACCTTTGAAGAATTTGTTGCCTCCCATCCAGCTGATTGCATTAAGAATGGCATCAATATACTGCCAATGCGTTATCCAAGATGCATTGATTGCATAGGTAATTTACAAATAAAATATATATGACACAAATCCGTTTAAATTTTTCATACAAAAAGGCAATTTCATAGGTAAAGAGCTAATATAATTATAAAGAAAATATTATACGTTTTAATTACTGTGACTGTGTGAGAGTATAGCAGAAATAATGAATAGTGATATGACTTCGAATAAATAAGTAACATTTACACATCTGCAGATAAGTAACATTTCAGTAACCTCAAGCTTTCGGTTTTCAGAATTCAGTCCTCTTCGAAGAGACCTCAAAGTTGATTCCTGAAAATGCAATTGTTATCGAAATTGCTCCTCATGGTCTTTTGCAAGCGATTCTGAAGAGATCACTTCACGAGTGCACACACATCCCGCTAACTCGCAGGGGGAACACTGATCCTGTCAAATTTTTACTAGAAGCTGTGGGGAGGTAAGTAAATAAGTGCTGAACATTTGATTCATTATCATCATTTCAGCCTATAGACGCCCACTGTCGGACATAGGCCACCCTCAATATTCTCCACATAGATCGGTCTTGTGCATCCAAGGGATTTTCGTGACCTTCTCCAGATCGTCCGTCCACTGTGTGGGGCTTGCCACGGCAGCGACTTCCTGTACGTAGCCTCCACAATCAAATTGAACATTTGATAGCCTATTGAAAATAACAAAGAATGGAAAAGTTAATGAAGAATACTAAAGTTCCTAAAATTATCAATTAGGACCAATAAGTAGGTCAAGTAATTTTTAAGGTTCTGTAGTCCAGAAGTAACTTCTATACTTTTGCCATGTCTGTCCGTTCCGTCCAATCCTGTGTAGCCAAGCTAAGGGACTATTTATACTTGTTACAATGTAATTGACTATGTATATTTATTGTAATGTCAGGTAAACTAAGTGGTATAATAAAAAAATGGATTGCCCCATACACGTATAGTAGGGTCGATTTTTTTTAAATTAATAGTCAATCACTGATAATTAATATATATTTAAATCTTTAGTAAATTACAAGTGATTGGATTTGGGTGTGCAAGTTTCGATAAGATATGCTTATATTAAATGTATCACTTAACCTATTTAAATAGTTGTTTTATTTTTTTAATTTCTGATAAGAATAAAAATGTAATTTATACGTGTAGGATAATATTTCCGAAATATTCGATCCTGCGGGCATATCCATACTAATGTAATGTTTGAGTTGTGAATTGCACTACCTATTCCGATCACTGATAGTTACTTACACAGGGGTCCGTGGGCGTGGGTAGTTTGGTGTCCATGGTGTATGTTTTTTTATCTTTTACAGGTTGTACGTAGCAGGTCTGAATCCAAAAGTGGATGCTATATATCCTAAGATTGAATACCCTGTTTCAACTGAAACACCTCTTCTTTCACACTTCGTAGAATGGGAGCACAGGGAGACTTGGTTTGTATTGTTAAATATAAGTGATCAACAATTTTTATGTTTTCAATCGTAATAGATCATTTATTATTATCTTTTTTTATTTACAACAGGCCCGAAGCCAAGTTCAACTCAAAGAATAGAATGGTTGCCACCAACCGAGCATTTGTAATGTCAATTCATGACGATGACTACAAATACTACAAAGGACATATACGAGATGGTAAAAGATCAACAAATTATTTTATTGCCACATAAGTGAGGCACTTTAAACTGCTTCAAAACGGTGGCCATTCGCTCGTACGACAAACACGCTTTATTTGTGTGCGTGACGTCGAAGTAAAATCAGGCCCCCATTAATCTGTTTTTGTCTCACTTCACTTTGACGTTTGAATGAAGACTATGCTTCTAGATGTTATGAATAATAAGTACCAAATTAAATTTGTTTAAATTAAGTTTGCCCAAGTACGAATTACGAAAAAAATATTCTGTTTTCCGAGCGTCATGTATTGATGATTTTGCACAAGTCACCAAAATCTATATCTATTAATAAAGAGGAAAATATTCTTCATAAAACGAGAAGGTTAAAAGTTAAGAATTAAATCTTTTCAAAAGCAATATTGCACAACTAAAGAGATATCTGTGTGACGAGTTATTCAATGTTAATAAGTAACTTTTTGTAGGTGTTTTTTGTTTGAACCTACTTTTGTTGAGGTAGAAACTTATAATTGGCCTGGTTTTGTTTAAAGTTAGAGCTATTTGTTGGTTAGTTGTAAGATTCCCAAAAAAAAAAAAAAAATAAATAGACCGAAAACACCATCTATTGGTACAATTTTGAACTAATAAAGTCCCAAAAGGAAGTGACATTGAAGGGCCACTATAATATACTATACTCTGAAGCTGAATAGGATATTTACATATTGTATTCCACATCCAGATAGTTTAAATTAAGAAAATAAAAAGTCGATTAGATTTCTAAAGAAAATATTCTCGATTTTTAAAAAATCAGTTGGGTTTAAAAGGAGCGTCTCACTTTTAATGTCGAAATAGAACTGTCCTATTCACCTTCAGATACTGAATGGACTATAGTTTCTAATAATTCCAATTTAAATTTCAAGGTACCATATATTTTCCGGAAGCAGCAGTAATAGTTCTCGTCTGGGAAACTCTGGCCATGTACAAGGGCGTGGATTACAAGAATTTGGCAGTTTCCTTCAGAAACATAGTGTTTTATGGAGAAGCGATGATAAACGAAGAAAAACCTTTGAATTTCCACGTTCTGATGTATAAAGGCAGCAACAGATTTGAGGTAGGCCAGATTTATTGCTAGAACATAAACATTTTGAGGATAAAGAGACTGAAATTATTAGCAGGGCTGGTCACGTTTATGATGTCACATAATTCGGAAATTGAGTTATTTTATTTATCTTTTATTGTTATCAAAATGAGATGATTTCGTCCAGTCAAATACAAATGAAGCTTTCGTTCTGACTATAATTTATAATCAATATTCAATGAGAGGTTTTTAGATCATTGTTTAAAACCCTGATACGTGGGTTAAATAACTCACTCATATTAGAAAAACGCATACCTACCGCTATTTCTAGTGCATATATAAGTAACTCTATGTTGTAGTGTATAAGTGCAAAGTAAAAAGTGACAATCATGATTAATATTTAGGTTAGCTGTGATGACATGAGGTTTGCAAGTGGTATTGTCGTAGCAGTGGAGAATTCGAACATAACATTTCGTACGCTGGAACAACCAGAAGAAGAAGATATTGAAGTTAAACTTACAAAGGAAGATGTTTACAAGCTATTGCATCTAAGAGGATTTGGATACAAGTATGAATAACATTTTTTCAAATAGCGAGATATATATATTTTTATATTTTACATTTTTCAAGATTTTTATAACACGCTTTATTTATTTACTTTTTGAAAGTTGTTACGTTTTTTTTTCAAAACTATGTTCCGTTGCTTTGTCTGTACTATTTAAGTAGTGCAAATTATCACATAATAGTTTATAGGTATTTTATTTTTCTAAAGTGTTGATGTTTTATACGTGATTATTAAATAATTTAGAAAATTTTAGGGACGAATTCCAGACAATACAGTCGTCAAACGTAAATAGGACTGTAGCCAAAATTAAATGGGCAGAAGATTGGGTGACATATTTGGATGGTCTTATACAGCTGAACGCCTTCTCTAGGCACTATGAAGGATTATTAGTTCCAAAACTAATAAAAAGTCTTGATATCAATACTGACCTGCATGCAAAAGCAATAGAATTAGAAGGTAGGTGAGCATAATGCTGAAGTTTACAAATTTTATGGAACTACTAGGTATGTATTGTATTTTATTATCTTTACTATTAATAACTTATAAATGTTTCACATTATCAAGATTTAGTAAACTTGTTTTTTTTTCTTTGTTTACGTGCTAATTTTATTTCATAGTGTGAGTACACGCTTTTGGGTTTATACATAGTTCATATTTTTATATAACTATTTAATATAAGTAAAAGTTGTAACTTGTGGTGTATATCATAGTAAATATATGAACTCTACTAATATTGACAAGGCTCTAAAGAGAAAAAAATCGCGCGATACAACCAACACTCACCGCCATCTTTTGGTACAGTTTGGAACGAATACAGTATCTCATACGAAATGAGTGTACGTATGTACAAGTAACTCGATTTTAAAAAGTTGTTGAACTCTTTGCAAGCAAAAATGGACGACCATTATTGTACAACTAATTTAGATTCTACAACTTTGATTGAAATAGATAAGAATGTACATATTAATTTTTTAGGTGTGGAGGAGTTGAGCTCGACAAAATTGATTACGAAGAAAAACCAGTCCAAGAACAAGTTCCAGACGTGTTGGAATCTCAATCATTCATTCCTCATTTCATAACTGGAGTTCTCAGTGTATGTAAGATTTTATAAACATGTAAATCTTGAAATGAAATTCTTGTCACTATAGAAAAAAAAATTAAAATTTCAAAACTTCCAGTCTTGGATTAGAATCTTATCACCCAAAATATTTTTACTATTATAAATATATGTACCTATAGATATTTAGCACACAATTTTATTAGCTCTGGTTTTAAGTTTATCTACACATATAAAAATTGTATGATAACATACATTTTTTTTAAACATATAAATGTTTTACTTACAGTTTAGTGCCGCACTTCAAATCAACCTACAAGTTATAAACGACAATATTTCAAACAATGAGGTAAACCTGACGGAAATGCTACCCCAACCTTACGCCGAAGTGTCCAAAGCTATTAATAATATAGTTTCCAATATTGCTGCTATTAATGTGAAGCTTACTAAGATTGAGCCCGAAACTATTGATTTGGATTCGTTAGTTAGTAGTGATCTAACAAGATCAAACTTGTTTATTGTTAACGACTTGTTAGTGGATGAAAAGGTAAATTATTTATAAACTACAATTTCATTTTTGCGAAATAACATATTATTTAATGTGAACGAAGTTTTGATGTAAGAATTAGCAAACTTAAATGAAAATAAAATTTGAACTTTTAGAAACTGCAGTTTATGCATGGAATCCTACCCAAAGACAGTTTTTTGATGACACTAGAACGTAGTACAACAAAAATTAATCCAAACTACAATTTATTCCACATGGTTACTGCTATGACAGTACAAAATCATATTTTGATTTTGCTTAAGAAAGCCAATATCGGACAAGATGACAATGTTACATTTATTCCTATAACCCACGATAAAAAGTTCTCATGGGTCCCAAGAGTAAGAAGTGAACTGCAGAAAACTAGACGAATCGTTTTGGTTTCTGAACGACAACCTTACTGTGGACTTATTGGTAAAGTATTTCTGACTACCTATAATATGTTTTCTATATTTGCAAAAAAAAATGTTTTCACTGCTAGATGCAATAAACAAGTTGATAAAAACAAAACAATTTTCAAATATGATTCTGTTTTTATTTTTACTGTCTAAAATATCTCTTGCCAGGCCTCGTGAAGAAATTAAAGGTGGAATATGGCAACAAAATTGGTCTAGTTGTTGTTGATGACTATCATGCGCCATCTTTCCAACCCAACACCAACTTTTACAAAGAACAACTGCAGAAGAACCTTCTTATCAATATTTTTAAGAAGGTTAGTAGTTATTTAATAATTTTTTGTACATAATGTTCAAATTGGTGTTTTTTGTTCGTAAATAAAGAAATATTATCTCATAAAAAATATCTTTCTAGGGTCAATGGGGCGGTTACTATTACTTAGCAAGTGAAAAGTTTATGAACTTTAAAAATGCAAAGTTGAAGAGCGTTATTCGCGGAGATTTGGATAAACTCACGTGGGTTGAAACACCTAAGCTGAGACCAAGCAACAAATTAGTTCAGGTAAAAAAAGTGTTATAATCTCTACAATATTTACGAATTTATTGTGGATTAAAAAAAAATGGTTCTATTTATTTGTGAATTAACAATAATTCGTTTCATTTGGCTATTTTTGTAGCCATATTCTATTTTCTAGAGCCCTAACTCGCTAAGAAAGAAGAAAATACCTATTTGTGTATGTTCCAAACATGCCAGGTCCAACCAAATGGTCAAAGAAATATTAAATTAAATTTTGTGCCTGCCTTTTTTTGGCAATATTATGCCACACTCGCACTCGTCTGATTCATATCAGCTTCCCGGCGGCTTTGGTGTGTTAAATCACACACGCGCCTAATATAAAAGAATCCAAGTCATATCAGTAGTCAAATAAATAAAAATCAACTAAACAATACTGATTTGAAGACATAAAGCATAAGAACCCATGATGGCCAGAGTTTCGTCATTTTACAAGGGTTAAATATTTTTCTGGCCGTCGTCAATTCTTGCTTTACAAATATATATAACATTATCAAATTTACCTATTATAACGGTATTACCTACGTATGTAAATACGTAATACCATTATGATAGGTAAATTAAACGTACCCCATGATGATTGCCAATGATGACATACGGAGCCGAAACGTGGCCGCTTCAAATGAGCCGCTTCAGAAAGCTCAAAGTCACGCAGACAGTAATGGAAAAGGCTATGCTCGGAGTCTCCTTGTCTGAAAGATGAGATTCGCAGGAGAACCAAGGTCAATGACATAGCAATAAGAATTGCATGCCTTAAGAGGCAATAGGCAGGGCACATTGACAGGAGATCAGACGGCCGATGGGGCAAAAAGTTCCTCGAGTGGAGGTTGCGTGTAGGAGGTCGAAGCCGTATCAGGACCCCACGAGGTAGTCGCGACGGTCGCCGACGATCTGGTGAAGCTCGCGGGAATCTCTTGGATTAGGGCTACACAGGATTTGTGTGGAGATCATTCGGGGAAGCCTATGTCCAGCGTTTGACGTTTATTGACTAAAATGATGACGTATCTATTGCTGATTGGTTCATAATATCTTCTAGGTACACTACGCCGGCATATCGTCGAAGGATGTTAACCGCGCTATGGGGCATGATAAAGATGATGGTGAAAGTTTCGGAATGGATTTCAGTGGATTAAATAGCAAGTAAGTTCTTTTTTTTTCGGTTAATTTCATACCACAGACTCTTGGTCTGTGCCTTTGTTTGCTAGTAGTTACATAGTTCGTTTGATTGCTTATAGTTATGGTTCTCCACGCATAAAAATTACTTTTCTTAAATTAATTTACTGTTTTCTTGCCAACTTAACAATACCGCCGCAAGTAAGTTCTTTGTCTGTAGATATACAGTCAGTTTTTGTCTGTACATATTGAACTTGGATCATTTCGAGCTTACATGCTGTTTTATTTAGGTACTCATCTACGAGTACTTTCCTTTAATATGTTTGTAGATTCAATGTGTGTCTACAACAAAAAATGCTTGGTATTCACTTCCTTCTACTTAACTCTAAGTAAAGTATATTATGAGCGTTTTTTATTTTGAGCTCACTCTTCAGTATAAATGGGGCGGCTTGAAGCCACCGTTTCACAGAAATGCGAAGTAGCGCCCGCGCTGTTTCGCGGAGCCGAGTGAGTGAAGATACCGTAGGCCCAATCGGGCAATGGATGTCAAAATTATGTCAGCGTACTTGTGATTTCACTGGTGTTGCGAGTGTCCATGTGTGGCAGCAATCACTTAACATCATGTGATCCACCTGTTATCTACCACCTACCACATAAAAAATCTGCTAGAATTAGAAGACTTGACCCACTGTAGAAAACAAATTTTGTATTATAATACAGTACACGGTCACGGTAGAAGGGGTGAAGATTTGGCTGATGTCGCAAAGGATGACATCATCGTCATCGTCAGCCCATTTAAGTAACCACTGCTGGGCCACGGGCCTCCCTCAATCACATGAGGGGTAATTGCCATACTCACCACGCTTGGCAGACGGGTTGGCGAGGGTTTTGATATAAATGCAGAGTTTTCCTTCTCTGGGTGCTGATGATCATGCCAGCAGCCTTACCTTAGTCGCCTTTTACGACACCTCGGTAAGAGTGAGGGTGGCCTATTCTACTCTGCCGGGGACCACACGGCCAATAACTGAACTACAAAGAATGTGAAAGACTGTGCAAAGTGGAGGAGAGGTAAGAATGCGGACCCTGAGTTCCAAATCCTCAGCTTTGGACAGAACCAGGACTTAAGTCCTAGTGAGTTAAATATCTTAGCGTTAACGTTAAGATGAAGATTATATGATTATGATGATTACCTTTTTTTTTGCAGAGGCGAAAAAGTAATGGGTTTGTTACCTCGAGGGGCGATGTCTAGCACCGTAGAGGCTGATATGGACTTATTGTGGCCTGTACCCGATCATTGGACCTTAGAAGATGCTGCCACAGTGCCCTTGCCTTACGTTCAGGCGTATTATTGTTTGGTGAGTATTTTGTATTTTTTTTGTAATTTTACTAACCACATTATGGGATTTATCGGTTTGTAAAAGTTGTTCAAAATCATTTTTTTTATGAGATAGTTAGCAGACGAGCAGATGGTCCACCTGATGGTAAGCGATTGCTGCCGCCCATGGACACCCGCGACACCAGTGGAGTCCAAAGTGCGCTGCCGACCTTTAAGCCCACTTTTCCCTCGGATTGGATCTCTGGTCTCACTCACGCAGCGAAACACAGCATAATCACACTCCGGTTGAGCCAGCCCATTCATGCCGAAGCGTGGCTCTCCAACAGTCAAAAGTTTTTAGTACTATGAGTAGGCGAAAACGACTTTTCAATAAAATAATTAGTTTGCAAAATATTTCGTTTTTTTAACTAATTTATATAAATATTGAAACTAATTTAGTTGAATTCAATATCAATGAATTCATACAACTTACACATTTACGTACGTTTACATAAGAATAATTTATTTGACATTACTACTATGAAACTGTTACATTTGTTCTCGAGAATCGTAATACAATAATAGTCTGCTCGAACTGTCAGGGCCAATACGGACTTAGGCCACGAGACTCCCTTAGAAACTTGTTCAAAGAAATTAACATTTTAACATTAGCATCACAGTACATCTTTGACTGTATTATGTATGTTTATAAAAATTTAGGAAATTTCCTACAAAAATCTGACAACCATAACCTAAATACTAGAAATAAACAAAGCTTGCTGTTCCACATCTCAGACTTCATAAGATTGGTAATTCATTTTGTAGGAATGAGTATTAAAATATTTAATAAGTTACCACAAAAGCTTGTTGATTTACCAATGGCATTTAATGGCAGAAGCCTATTATACAGTTAATGATTACATAAATGACAAGAATTTGTGGAAATGATAAACTGTTCGCCTACATCCATGATACTGTACTTACAAAAATTTTGCGATTAAAAGAGTAACTGGCGAGTTTCTTGCCGGATCTTCTCGTCAGAATCAACTTTCCGATTCCGGTGATAGAATCACATTATATTTATTCATTTCTTAGTATATTTTCTGTATCGACATATATGTTTAATTACATGTATAATATACATAGCTATAATTTGTATTTTTCATGTATGACGATTTGTAAGAGCTGTATGCAAATATAGTACTTTTGAATTTTGAATTTTGTCTAGCTATGCAACAAGCAAGCAATGACAATACAGTATTTGACTATTTGTTTTTTTTATTTTTGTAATCAAAAGACCTCTCAATGATAGAACATCGTTGACAGATTTACTTGATTCTCATTTAAACTACCTGAGATCACAACTTAAAAAACCACATTATTTTGGGAAAACCCAAAACGCTCCATACAAATGGCTACTAAGATGTTGCGGCACACGCAAGTATTTTGTATGCATTTCATTTGAATTTTGTATGGTAGCTATATCAAATGTTTCATTTATATCAATGGTTCTATTATAATAGTTGGTGCTAATTGTATGAGTTATTCAATTATTTTTAAATAATTTCATACTTTTAAAATGGATTTGCCAATGAATCTTTGAATGACCATAAAACCGGCTAGACGTTATATTTATAATTGAGATTTTTTTGTATTGGCTTATATTTACCTATATTTTGATAGCTTAGTCAAACACTATTTAAAAACTTTGTTGCGGCAGTGAACATACAAAACTGTGTTTAGTATTGTGATCAAAGTTATTATTGTAAAATTGAATGGAAATGAAATGTATGAGAAGTAAACAAGATATTATAAAAACAATGATTTCACGCTTTAAATTCTTTTTTTTTTTTTGACCCGGAGGAAATGCCGCCGGCTCGCTGACAGGAGCCGACGTCGGCGCCGGTTGGTCGGCGCCGCCTTATGCACACCCGGCCGCTGGGAGTCGGCCGGGTAGTGTGGGGCTCTCCCCTGGATTAGGCCTCTGCTAATCAGAGGCCGTCCAACAACCTAACCTAACCCCCATCATATGAATTTCTTTTAGGGGCTAAAATCCCTGCTTGTATCAAGAAACTCGGTGTTTGTCAACGGCGGCGCAGGAGCATTGGGACAAGCAGTCATAGCTATATGTCTGCAAATAGGCTGCGAAGTGTACACTGCCGTCAGTGATGTGAGAAAAAAGAAATTCTTGCTTAGATTGTTCCCAGAGTTAGATGGTTAGTTTTTCCTAAAATATTTATTTTTTATTTTTTTGTGATAAGTAGACAGATCACCTTATATATTGTTTTAAACTTTCATGGTCACTAACATTAGAATAGTTATTTACGGGATTGCTACCATGTCGTACCTTATTTTTGAGTATCCGATATTTCGGCGCTGTTGCAAGCGCCATGGTCACGCCCGCCACACCAGTGAAATCACATGTGTACTGCTAATCTTTAAACTACTCCCGGATTGGACCTCCGGTACACTTACTCATCGAAACAACAGTCGCTGCATGTTGATACCGTTTTCCTATATACTATAGGTAACTGCCAGCTGTAAAAAAAGTCAGCTCCAGCCAGCCATTATGCGTACAATACGTTCATCATATATGTGCCCTTCACTACGTATACCGAGACATGGCCTTAAACTGTATAAAATATTCAAATCACCATCAGACTTGATGACGCAACTGTAAAGATAGAAAGTTTATCCAAATTATCGCGTTTATCTTATTTGTAATTGTGTAACTGCTCAAGGTTACGGCGACCAATCTCAACGATCGGCTACGAACGCAGGATATAATATCCTCCAACCGATTACGGCTATGGCGGCCAATCTCAACGATCAGCCACGTACGCAGGATATATTATAGTGCTCAAGTGTGTGCGCAAACACAAGAGCACTCTCTATTCCCTTGCCGTCATATTCCAATGGGACACCAGCATGACACGACTAGAAAGGGATTGGCCTCAGGACAAACGGTTTAGCGTGCTTTCTATATATATATATATATATATATATATAATTTTATTAGGAGCCCTTTGTAAGCTACAAACCTCAAAGGAAACTAACTGAATTGATATAAACAGAATTCATTACGAGTGTTTATTTATTTTAGAGAAGAATATCGGAAACTCCAGGGATGGAAGCTTCCACGAAACGGTTATTCAAAGGACCAATGGAGAAGGTTGCAATTTTGTGATCAATACTTCAAGTGGGTCATCACGTGAGGTAAATGTCGAAGTGTGTGTATCTGTCTGTTTGTTCGTCTTTCACAGCAAAATTATATCATCATCATCATATCAGCCCACATCCACTTACTGCTGAGTATAGGCCTCTTCTTTATCCCGCCATTCCCTTCGGTCCCTTGCCAGCCTTAGCCATTGTTTCCCCACTGCATGCCGTCACAATAATTATCGTCAAAGAACGCCGTCCCATTCTTGGCTGCCATTCGGTGAGCTCTATAGTCCACCTATCATCTTTACGCCTTACCAGGTGTCCTACCCATCTCCACTTTAGCTCACACACTCGTGTGCCAACGTCTACTACCCTGGTTCTCTTTCAAACTGTATCGTTTGTTACGCGGTAAAATTATATATGGATAGATAATAGTACGTATATTTTCACTGCTGCATATACACATATTAAAGTAAAACGAATCACACATACGAGAATACTGGAACGTTACATTATATTGTAAGCAATAAATTAACAAAAATAGAAAAATAATATTCATCATCTCAGTTCATCTGTTAAGTTCCGTGTGTGCGCTGCAGCAGCTCAGAAGGGCCGTGGCTCTGTGTATAGCTTTGCCCTTGCGGACAAAACACTGATATTCTGTCACTACCCCAATATACAGTTTAAATCTAATTTGATCTACGTTCAGAAAATAAAAGGGACTGTGTAGGACTGTTTTATTGTAATGTGTGAGTGAAATGTAGTATCAGATGAAGTGTAATGACAGAAATCTGAAAGTCAAGTAATAAGTAAGTGCGTTAAAATATTAGGGTATAATAAATGTGTATGTTAAGTTTTGCATGCTTTTATGTTCCTACACGGCAAAAATGGAGCGACGGATTGATGTGACTATTTAGTGGAGCTAATTGAAGGGATGGAGAGTACATAAGCTACTTTTTATCTCTTTCTCACGCGAGCGAAGCCGCGGGGGAAGGCTAGTTATACTTGTGTTTAGATTGGTATAACTTATAAAATTGGTAAAACTGTACGTAGGTACCAATATTTTGTTCCAAATATGAAAGTGCCGGCCAAATAAATTCTCTGTTAGGATTACCCCCCTGATGTTCAAATGTCGAGATTCGGCATAACAAAAATATGTATTATGTTAGAGTATATTCACTAAATATGTCGTATGAAGATGTTGATTTTTGAACTCAAATAAAACCCTGAATAATGACCCTACAGATTAGGCGCCATAGAAATAAATACTCAGGGGGACAAGTCCTGCAAAATACAGCTAAATATTTTTTAAGGCACTAGAACCAAAAATAGAGAATATTATTCTGATTGATACTTTCAGAGTATGTGATTCTAAACTTAAGTAATAATAAGAAGATTGTCTTACCGAGGTGTCGTAAAAGGCGACTAAGGTAAAACTGCTGGCATGATCATCAGCACCCAGAGAAGGAAAACTCTGTATTTATATCAAAACCCTCGCCAACCCGTCTGCCAAGTGTAGTGAGTATAGCAATTACCCCTCATGTGATTGAGGGAGACCCGTGCCCCAGCAGTGGGGACTGAAAAAAATGGGCTGATGATGATGATGATGAAGAAGATTGTTAAAGATTGTTTGTTTGATTATATAAGGAAGATTTTCCTTGAGTTAAAATTTAATTAATGCATAATTATATAATAAAATTGTAAATTTAAATTTTATAATAAATATTAAATTGGCAAGGTACAGAAAGTTACAACAAAGCCCTCTATATTTGCTATGCCCTAACACGGCGTCATATGAATACTTTAATACTTATTACACCTATGTATTAATTGTTTTGTAATGTGAAAGGAATTAGTTCGTTCGTCCGTTTATTGCATATAAATGAACGAACGAACTAATTCATTTCAAAATTCGAACAATGTTTAGGATGATTAGTAGAATAAGTGGTTAAGGTGACGGGTAGGGCACACTAGCGACGCCATTTGATTTAAATTGTTAGCAACTAAATCGGATATCTTTTTATCAATTTTGAAAATCGAGCATCTCGAAAAAATATGAATTACCGCCAAAAACGGCCACTAATGGCGTTAATCCAAGCTTCGAGTGCAAAAACAGATCAAAAAGTTAATTATAAGTATTATATTATATAAGTTAATTTATAGGTATAACTTCAAAAATGTTGAAAAGATATCCGGTTTAGTTGCTATCAATTTAAATCGGTTGGCGTCGCTAGTTAGGGCCACCCGTAGCTATTAAACCAGATTTATTTTAAACAACTTGGGGGCTTCAGTCTCTCGGTAAACAGCTATACTATTTATTTAATAGTTAGTTATAGTTAGCTATTTGATCTGGTTTTGACACTCGAATTTTGAACTACCGCCAAAAGCGGCCAGTTTTAGCGTGAATATTTTTTTTTAGTACAAAAATAGATTCAACATTTGGGCATGGTTATTAGTTAAATAGTATAAGGTTCTCCAGTGGAGGCCACGTACAGGAAGTCGCAGCCGTGGCAAGCCCCTCACAAGGTGGACCGACGATCTGGTGAAGGTTGCGGGAATACAATGGACGCAGGCGGTGCAGGACCGATCTGTGTGGAAAACAATGGGGGAGGCCTATGTCCAGCAGTGGACGTCCATTGGCTGAAATGATGATGATGATAAGTGTTTGCCGAGAGACTGAAGCCCCGTAATCATTTAAAATATATTTGTTTCGGTAGCTAACAATTAAAATCAATTGGCGTTGCTAGTGTGCCCTACCCGTCGCTTTAAAGAAAAACATTCTTTTGTCTAGGCCGCCATGAAATGTTGTGGAGTCTGCGCCAAGTTTTTAGATTTTAGCAACTATGACATGAAATCAAACTGCGAGTTCTCTATGTACTTCTTAAGTGGCGAGAGGAATTATTACGCCACCAACATAAGAGCTATCTTCAAACCAGAATATACCCAAGAAAAAAAGGTAATGCAAAAACATATGGTATTAAAAAATATGTCAAATAAAAATAAAGTTTAAAAACTACAACCCGACTACAAAAAAACACGACCTAAAAAGTACGAAACAAGAAAATTGTCTCTGCTGAAATGATTATGCCGTATCGCCGTGGTCGTATGCCACATTGATTTTAATTTATTACGTCCACGGCGATACGGCATAATCATTTCAGCAGAGACAATTTTCCTGTTTCGTACTTTTTAGATTGTATTTTTTTGGTAGTCGGGTTGTAGTACGAGTATTAAAACTTTATTTTTATTTAACATATTTTTAGTTATGTAAATAAAATTATATAATTGAAATGTGCTCAAAAAGCTGTTTCATTTGATACCCCACACGGTACTGCGAGCAAAATTTTTTTTATACTCCTCTAAGTCCGCTAGAGGGCGCTGTAATCAATTTAAAATGACATCATTCTGCCTATGACCAGAAAACAACCAAGACGCTTCTAACGACACCCCATTTGTTCAAATATGATAACTAGTTTAGTTACATACTTACATACATACAGGTCAAAATCAGTAACCTCCTTTTTGCTTCGCCATAGTTGGGTAAAAATCATAAGCAGCTTCGGCACTTGTATTTTTCTATGACTACACTTACAACTATCATTACATCATTTAAGTTCTAATGCGATAGTGTATCTATCCTTAAAAAATAATCACTTATACATTTCATCATCATCATCATCAGCAACCCACACTCGTCCGATGCTGAAAATAGGTCTCCCCTTATGCACGCCACTGCTCCCGATTTTCGGCCACTCTCATCCAGCCCACACCAGCCAGCCTTCGAATGTCATCATCCCATCTTGTCGCAGGGCGTCCTACACTACGCTTACCGAGTCGCGGTCTCCACTCAAGGGCTTATACATTTAAACGTAATCTGAATAAATATCAAAATGTTGGTTTATGCCTTACGAGTAACAGACAGTAAACATTGCCGCCCTATTGTTTATACCTACACAAAGAATCAAGCAAGGTAACAAAAATAAACACCGTAATTTTTCCATCGCTTACATCCCGATACCCCCAAATCAGGTATCATGTATAAATTGCATTTAGCATGTTAGACCAATAAAATAAGCGAAAAAAAAACAGCATTCCAATACATTATTGCCCGGTGGATATGCTATTTTGTATGGAACAGGTGCTTTTTTTCCGTTTATTTTGTTGATCAAATATCCTAATTGGACTTAAAGGGATGTATACGAAAAACACGACGACGTGACACTCACGGCTGGACTAGTCCACCGGTTCAAAGTCGCTCAAAGAGCTATGGAAAGGGCTAAGCTCGGAGTATCTCTGAAGGACCGCATCAGAAATGATGTAATCCGACAGAGAACCAGAGTCACCGACATATCCCACCGAATTAGCAAACTGAAGTGGCAGTGGGCTGGTCATATTAGCCGCAGAACTGACAGCCGTTGGAGCCGTAAAGTCCTTGAGTGGAGACCGCGACTCGGTAAGCGTAGTGTAGGACGCCCTGCGACAAGATGGGATGATGACATTCGAAGGCTGGCTGGTGTGGGCTGGATCTCTTATCTATGGCCAAAAATTGGGAGCAGTGGCGTGCATTAGGGGAGACCTATGTCCAGCAGTGGACGAGTGTGGGTTGCTAATGATGATACGATAAAAAAGTACATTTTATAAAACCCAGACTCAAGTTTTCATCACTTTAATGTACATCTATTAGAAAAGGAATCGAACACCACCTTACCGCTCCAGTATAAACGACTATGTGATGTGAAATACTTATTTTTATTTATTTCAATTCATTTTTTTTTCTAGACTATCCAGCTATTCATCAGCGATGGTATTCGAAGAGGCTTCGTTAGACCCCTAAGTCGCGTGGTTTACGCACCACATAACGTCACTAGGGCATTTCGGCTGCTGTCATCATTCAAACATAGGGGCCGAGTTTTGATCAGCTTGAAGGAAAATGAAGTCTCCAGTTTAGAAGTGGGCGTAGTTCCTAGGTAAGATTGTTAATTTATTATATAGAAAAGTTCTTACATTTACTTACTGATTTTTTTTAGTGCTTAGAAAATTTATACTTTAGCATAAATTGAGTAATTAATATAATTTAAATAGCATTAATCATAGCTTCCGAATAGATTGAGACTAAAATGTTTCCCTAATTATTCATGATAGCATAGAGGGCCTATAAAAAAAAGTTATTCTGACTGAATATTTATAGCTGCCTCTTTCACACGCAGTCTGAGATACTTTTTTGGACGCGACAGGTTTTTTTTTGTAGGCCTCTTATCGTTATGTACACTAACACCACCTTATTATAAATCCCAAACTTAAGTTTTTACCATACTATAGCTCATGTCATCTCGTTTCGACACTTAATGTTAAAAGGGGCTGACACTAATTTTGTTCCGGGACTATCTTTAGGAATAAGGGGGACAGGATCTAAAGTATTAAGGCGTTAGAAACTGCTCTGAGAATGCAAGTCACTTTAATTTTTACATACACTTACTTACATCATTATCATAATCATCCATCGTCGTTGGCGGTGATCACTTATCATCAGGTGTGCCTTCTGCTCGTTGTTCGCTATAATGTAAAAAAACAAAATATAGTCCGTCTATTTATGTTAACTAATACTGAAATTAATATTATATCGCAATTTCTAACACAAACATATTTTTTTAGAATGGAATATACATCAAACGGAGCCTACATAGTTGTCTGCGATAAAAATCAATTAGGTATTGAGTTGCTTGACCACTTGGTGAGACGAGGGGCTCGAAAGTTCTTAGTGCAAGTGAAACCAAATACCTTTGGTGGATACTACTATTCCAAGTCCATGTAAGTGTTATAGATTTTTAAGTATTATCATCATCATCGTCATAGGCCTTTTCATCTATAACAAATGTTTTAAGCAGCATCGCGCCGTGTGGTGATATTTCAGCTGCGCTCGTGGCTGTATAGTGAGTGAATTTTCCGTCCGCATTTGCATCACATCAATTGAGTGCTGCTACGATTGGGGTGGCAGGCATGTCGTTTAGCACGTTTTGCCGCAAGTTGATTAAACCAGGTGTTGTAATGCTTATGTAAACCCTCCGACACGATTTTCCTCCAAGTCAAACAATCGACGGCGAGCTCCTCCCACTCTGCCACCTGGATCTGAAACGCATGCAATCTTTCCACCGGAGCATGGATCTTCCGATAGGTGTTATTATGATTAATTTTGTTATAATTAATGAAATGTTTTTTTTTTCTTAAGGATCTTTTTCTACACTAGAAAATTTTCAAACTGAGTTTTTTAAAAATAAAAATGTATGTATTTCTTCGTTCCATAAAACAATATACAAGTTTCAAAGTTTCCTAGCCTTTCATCATTTCAGCCAATAGACGTTCACTGCTGGACATAGGCCTCCCCCAATGTTCTCCACACAGATCGGTCCTGTGCCTCCCGCATCCAATGGATTCCCGCGATCTTCGCCAGATCATCGGTCCACCTTGTAGGAGGCCTGCCACCTAGCCTTTGGTAGTCACGAATTAAAGGCCAAAGGATCTATTCACGAACATCAATGAGGATACCATTCATTAAAATTAAATAAGAACTTACAGACACTGTCCTAACTCGAGTGTTCATCACACAAAATATCTGTCCAGGTTGGAAATCGAACCTTTAACCATTGGAACTTTAGGCTGGGTTTCCATTGACACGAAGCTGGGCGGAGCGATGCTGATTTGACCAGTCACTATGCTCGAAATATATCGGGTAGGGTCAAAAGTGCCACCGATCCGTGCAATTGATAAATTAAATGTAACATTCCTAAAAAATAATGTTTTACCTATTTACCAACAGGTCATGGAAAAAGCTTGGCGTATCCATACAAACGTTCACTGACAGCATTAGCACAGAAAAGGGCTGCATGAACTTGCTCAACCAGGCGTCGAGCCTCGGTCCCATTAACGGTATCTTCGTAGTCCAGGAAGTAGATGAAAACAGTGTGGAGAGCTTTGAGCCAGCGGACGTTGCGAAGAAATTCAACGAGACGTGCATGGTTGTAGCTAACTTGGATTTGATGTCAAGGAATGTTTGCAGTGAACTTAAGTAAGTTCAATTTAGGACTTATCATGGTAATTGTAACGCCCTTTTAGTCTAGTGGTTTATGTACCTTGATCTCCTGTGTTGCTTCTGGGTTCGATTTCCGGGTCAAGTAAAAAGTATGTATCGAATTTTTCGCAAAAGCTCACTTTTGTGATCACTGATGCGCATTTGGCAAGCGTGGTCATTAAGCCTATTCCCATAATAGTAGCAAACTAGAATTGATTTTATGATGGAGACCTTTGCCCTGCAGTGGGACAGTTCAAAGGCTGATACTTTACTTAACTCATGGGAATTCTATTTTGATTATAGCTTTACCTGCCACAAAGTCGAAATTTCCATGGTCGACGGAACGAGGGAAAGGGGAGTAGGAGTCGGGGTGGGTGGAAGTGGGCTGATTAATCGAAAGAAGTTATCTTTGGAGCTTGCGCAGTCGCACTATTATAGCTTTTGAATGATCAAGCACACTCAAACGCGCTACAAAATAAGTTATTGTATCATCAAAATAGTGAAACCGAATGCAATATTTTTTTACAATGTTTTAATTTCAGGTGTCTATTATTAAACAACATAATATTTGTAGCAAATAATTTATGTAGCAAATTGAATATTGTTATTTTAATATTCATACTAAGCTGGTAACATTTTTTTTTGTTTTTAGGCACTTTGTTATCCTTACCAAACCATCCAAAAACGTGACTGATGAATACAACACGGCCGCATCTGAGAAAATTTGTCAAAACAGAAATGATGTTGGGCTTCCTGGTCTTACGTACCACGTTGGAGTGCTGGATGAGGTAAAAAAAACGAAAAAGCAGCGCTTTTCGGAGTCCTTTAGACGATGTATTTAGGTGTACAAGTAGTATAAAGCGACGGCTGCGCACGAGGACCCGGGTCGGGCCAAAAATTTGTACCTAAGTTTTCGGTAAGAAATTCTTCGTGCCAGTCCGGTGTCTGGAAGTTGGCGGTCTTGTACCCCCGTGCCTCGGAAAGCACGTCAAGCCGTTGGTCCTGCGTCCAATCCCTCTCCGTTCGTGTTACACTGGTGTCCCATCGGAATATGATGGTAAGGGAATAGAGTGCACTTGTATTTGCGCACACACTTGAGCACTATAATATATCCAACGTACGTGGCTGATCGTTGAGATTTGCCACCGTAGCTGTAATCGGTTGGAGGATACTATTTAGTTTTGGAAACCTGAGTGAACGAGTCAGACTTGCACTCAGCCGTTTTTTTACAAAAAAAAAACAATAATTGCCGTATAAGTTGGACATTCGCCTGAGTAACGCTATCTGCCGGAAATTTCAATTGTAGAAATTCTGATTTCATACTTTATCAAACCGATCGTTCTACCCTAATGTAGTAAAATCGTACCCTCTTTCGATTTGGTCGATTTATAAAACTTGTTACGTTAATTTAATTTTCAGTTCAATAAAAATTCAACGAAGATTGAGTCAAACTTGCAGCTATCATATTCAGCAGTCTTCAGTGCTCTCGAGACGAGCTTGAAACTTAATTATAAAAACGTTCAAGCGTTTAATCTCAGAAAGCGACCTGACGACGAGTTCGTGAGGAAAATCGAAAAAATATTGGGTGAGTTGGAACTGGTCTCAAGGCTGGCGGGCGATTCTCGCATATCGACATTAAGCTACCTGTCTACAAATGGAAATACTCGTTGAAATGACGAATCCCCTTTTGCGAACCGACTTCAAAAACCACAACCTAAAAAGTGTAAAATAACATTTTTAGCACATTATACACTTTAAATGACATTCTACATATATAACAGTACACTCGGGAAAAGGTGTTATTGAAGTCGATGGTAGTGAAGTTGTTATTACAAGATCCGCCGACTTCGGTAACACCTTTTCTCGAGTGTACAGTTATATAATGTTACCGTGGGAGAGCCACGCTTCGGCATGAATGTGCCGGCTCGACCGGAGTGATACCACGGCCTCACAGAAAACCGGCGTGAAGCAGCACTGTGCTGTGTTTCGCTGCGTGAGTGAGGGTACCGGAGGCCCAATTCGGGGGAAAGGGGGGTTCAAAGGTTGGCAGCACCCTTGTGACTCCACTGGTGTTGCGGGTATCCATGGGCGGCGGAATTGCTTAACATTAGGAGATCCGTCTGCTCGTCTGACACCTCTCATATAAAAAAAATGAAATCACCTTCTTGCTGATGTGCAAGAATTGCCCCTCGGTTGTAGAATGCATCACTATGGTCCATGTCTTTTAATAGGGATGGGCTTGCGGAAGTAACGGGGGCGTTAGAAGAGATAAAATGTTGTCTTAAAAGTCTGACCAATCGCCTGGAAACGAGGAGTAAGATCGAATTTTCGCAAAATACCTAACTCATATTTTTTTAAGTATTAACTACCGGATACTTAAACTTATTCACTTAATAACAATATGATATCTCTTTCCACGTCAGTTTTATGAGAATGGTAGCTACATTTTTTATCGTAGAAGGTATATTATACGTCAACATTCATTTCATCGTCGTCATCATCGTCAGCCCATTTAAGACCCCACTGCTGGGTGCTGATGATCATGCCAGCAGCTTTACCTTAGTCGCCTTTTACGACACCTCGGTAAGAGTGAGGGTGACCTATTCTACTCTGCCGGGCACCACACGGCCTTATTCATATAACCTTATTTTATTTCAAACATCAAAACTGTCTTATAGCACCGTTGTAGCTCAAATAGTTTACCTACGTGAAACATTTATGAATAAAGCCCTAAATTTTCGGGTAAACTAATTAGAAAAATTATATTTTGGTCAAGAATATACATCAGGAGGAAAATTTATCAAGTAGGATTACGAAGGGCTTAGTAAATGAATTAAATAATGTATTTTTAGTTGTGAAAACTTAGGTTAAAATTTTAACTTATAAGTAAGTAACTTGTAAGTGGCAACCTATAAGCAAGGTGACACTCAGCTTTAAGATTATGTTTGTCTCTGTTCTGTTTTGCTTGTTACAGTGTTTATTTTTTTGGTTGTCCTAATAATAAAATAAAATGTCGATGATATCAAACATGCTGTTCACACTTATTAGAGGAGTTACAGCCAAAATAAGATAGATTAATATGTCATGTTGTACTGTATCTATTGTATCTCTGTTTAGTGTGACTAATGAATAAATAAATAAAATCACAGTAAATAAAAAGATGTTAGAAGATTAAAATAGGATTCCGCGGGTAGGGCTAAAACTTAAATTAGTGTTTAGTGGTTTTTAGTGTAAAAAAATTGTGTTTATTTGAGCAGTAAAGTGCCGCACAGTGATCCTAATAATAAGAATCGTTGGATTGTATCGTTTTTAACACTGCTATTGCGAGTGTCGACTGCGTTGTCTCGTGACAACTTGCTTGGACCTAATAGAGTTGGAAAAAACCCGCGATTGTTTTTAGAGTGATATCCGCTAAATCCGTAGGTCGATAAAACGTAAAACAACCGGCGTTTTATTGAGTGACTGTGACTTTGACTGACTTCGACTGTTGACTACCTACTTGTTCTCAATAAGTTACTTGACATTGGCGTATTATCTTCGGGCAGAGCCATAATAAAAAAGATAAATAAAGATTATAATATTTTTTTCTAAACAAAAAAGATAGATCCAATATTGTATAAAATTTGAATCTTTCATCAATCATGCTAAAGTTCAAAAAATTTTTCTTTACAGGAATCCAAAATATTGACGAGCTATCTGAACACTTAACTTTACAAGATTTGAGCTTAAACGAAATGTGTAAGAATGAAGTAATGAAGGCTATCGCAGATACTTACAACATCACCTATGCTCCAGACAAAGTGAATGCTATGACTATTGCGAAGTAAGTTTCCAAAATTATAAAAAAATAATTAACTATGATTAATCTCTTACTTAATTTTGTCTAAAAGTCGTGAAAATAAATGATGTTACGTTTTATATAGCATTGGGCCTCTGTTATTTTCTTAAACATAATATGCTGATTTGCTATCATGACTTTTTTGACTTGTAATTGGTATCTCGACTACTTCACATCTAAATATAATAATAATATTAATTCTCACAACATCTCATACGTTGACCTGATTCCATACTAAGTAGCTTAAGCACTTCTGTTACAGATATCAGACAACAGAGGAACACACATACATACTAAAATACATATATTACACCCAGACACTGAACAAACACAAGTGTTCATCACACGAATGTTTGTCCAGGGTGGGGATCGAACCCACGACCTTTGGCGTAAGAGGCAGGAAATATGGTGTCTGTTATCTTCTCAGTAGAAATCGACATTTTAAACAAGCGGTAGATGATATTATTATATATACCTATTTTGACATTCATAAGTGTTCTGTATGGACCTAAATTGAATAGAGATATTTTTTACAAAAATATGCGTGTGTTTAAACTTTTGCTCTGTATTGTTGCATTCATGGTCACTAACCCTCCTCATCCGTGTGATTCCCAAATGTGGCCAAAACTGTCGCTTTGGAGTCCGGGGTACATTTAATCCATGATTCACGATTTGGGGATTCTGGTCATTACAATGAAGCGACTGACGTCTGTCCTCCGCAACCCTTTTGACAGGGGAACCAAACTAAATTAATCATAATTACACGTTTGAGCAATTATAGTAGAAATACACATAGATTTGAAAAATCCAGAAGTACATGCTCAGATTTGAACTACGACCCCATGCATGGAAGGCGCGTTTTTGTACACTGAGCTACCATAAATTCATAGCCACTAACATTAGATTCTAATTGCGATTTATTAGCAAAGTTGATATGTATCGCAATTTATTAGATTATTAACCTTTTTTTTATCGTTTATATCCCGAAAACCTCATAACAGCGTGTCATTTATAAAGGCCATTTAACAAGTTAGATCAACAAAATAAGCGAAAACAAAATCTTATGTTTCATACAGTATTGCCAGGAGGCTATCTATTATCTATTTTGTATGGAACAGCTGATTTTTTTCACTTATATTGTTGATTTTTTTTTCACTTATTTGATGCGACGGAGGATCTTTCTGACATCAGCCTGGAGGAGATCGAAGCAGCTCTTGGGCAACTTAAAAATGGAAAAGCCCCGGGAGAAGACGGAGTTACAACCGAGCTTCTGAAAGCAGCCGGCAAGCCTGTGCTGAAGTAACTTCGGCGTATATTTAACTCAGTTCTTTTCTCCGGGAGAGCTCCTAGGGCGTGGCAGCGGAGCTAGGTCGTATTGTTCTTCAAGAAAGGCGACAAAACTTTACTGAAGAACTATTTGAGGTTTTTGGGATGTAAACGATAAAAAATAACCATGTATACGTGTAATCCAAGAAGGTATCAGAACAGCATAGATTAAAACATCGGCTTGAATCCTTTAAAATATCACTAAAATTCTCAATATCCAAAAGAGAAATTGATATAAGTAAAATTTCGACTTCAAATATCAATATGACAAGTCTTTTGTAAAGTGAATCTTTTCGTGATAGTTAAATTTATTTCAGTATCAAAGGCTTAAGCGACTCTATGAAGAAACAGAAAACCGACTTTGATTGTGGCTTGGGTGCTTTCTTCAACTATATTGATAACGATGAATGGCGTGCCACAGAGCCTATCATAGCTATGCCGACTAGACTAAACATAGCTATTGAGGTTTGTATCTACTACTTTTGATACCCACTACGCCAGTTTCTTTATGTGATAAGTAGCAGACGAGCAGACGGATCACCTGATGGTGAGCGATTGCCGCCGGCGAAGGGCACCTGCGTTACCAGTGGAGTCAAAAGTGCGCTATCGACCTTTAAACCCCCCTTCCCCCGGATTGAGCATCCGGTACCCTCACGCAGCGAAACACAGCACAATGCTCAGTGAGTGAATGTTCAGTGACCCGAAGGGATCTTGGCCTCTGACACGAGAATAATTTGCCATTCAATTCTGTTCTCAGCCACCTGTCGCCATCGGGCCGTTATACGTTATTTTTCTTGACCTGGTCTTTACCAAAACTTTTGATAGTAAAGTAAAGTATCAGCCTATAAACTGTCCCACTGCAGGGCAAAGGCCTCCATCATAGAAATCAAGCTATCGCTACTATGATTGGGTTAGGCTTGATCACCGCTCTTGCTAAATGCGGATTGGTTATCACAAACCTGAACTGTTTGTCCAAAAAATTCGGAACATACTCTTCGCTCGATCTGGGAATCAAACCCAGGACCCCGATCACGGCTCTGTACTTAAACCACTAGACCAACAGGGCGTAAAACTTTTTATAGTCATCCTTTTATTGCCGATATTTTTTGAGACAAAACATTTAACTAAACTTACCTAAAAAAAAATTAAGTAGTTACTGACAGATACAAGTTTGTTCGTAATTTCTTACACAGAAAATCGGAACTATGAATTTATACTCTCGTCCTGATTTTAAAAGTAATTCATGAGATTTCTACCTTCGGCGCTGTTGCAAGGCGCCAAGATCACATAGTGACTGTTGGAGTAACTCATTCTGAATTCTGACTAACAATATTCAGCACATGTTCTTGCCAAATTGTACATTTTGGTATTTACAAGTCTGTGTACAAAGCTGTGGTTCCACCAGAAATATACAGGGATGCGTCGCAAGGGTTGTGTTTGTTAAGAACTAATTGAATTGGTTAACGTAGTTCTGGTAGGAATGGTATGTGTATGGTAACACATGTTAATATTATTTAATGGCAAGAATTACTTAAATGACAAGAATTTGTGGAAATGATAAACTTTTCGCCTACACCCATGATACTGTACTTACAAAAATTTCGCTTTAGGTAATGTTATGTTTAACTGAGTGTTTAGAATAACCTATTATTCTTTGCTAGATTAAGTATCTAGCAAAGAATAACCTATTTTAAACTGCGGAGCTAGAAACTGCGACGTTTTAGCGTTCCATACAAGTTTTCAGAAATGTGTATGGAACACATTTTTTTCGTCCCTTTCCTGCTCTGCGTTTTAAATTTGGTTATTTTTTTGTGGATTTGATCATCAACTCAGTAACAACATTACATTAGCTTGCTAGCGAATCAGCCATAATTAACCTTTTTATTTTTTTTAATTCATCTTTAGGGCCACAAACTTACCCCTAGCAGCGTAACCCGCCTAGAATGATTCATGTTTTCCCGTAGGAATGTGACGAGTTCCCGAAGTAACTACAGCTTTTGTTAAAAGACGATAATTTATCATTGTACTGGTACCAAAATATTGAGATCAGTTACGTAGTTTTGAGTTTTATATGTTTATACATAGAATGTTAAAAATATAATTTTTTGCTCTATCCCTAGCCAAAAATAAGGCAAAAATTTTAAAGAACTTCTTTATTTGCAAATGACAGCGAGAAGAGGAGTTGAACCCGAAAGCAGAATTCCTCATGCTGATCCCAGGGTTCGAAGGCCACCACCGCATATTCTCATCGATATCAGAGCGGCTCAAGCTACAGGCCATGACATTCCAGCTTGGTCCAGACTTGGAGAACGACAGCATTCCACAGATGGCTGCTAAAGTTTTTAAGGTATGCAAAAAAAGCAGTAAGGCGCAGGCTTTTTACCTTATGATAAGCAATCAGGTGGCTTTGTACATGGAGCCCCACAATATTAGAGAAATCGTAAATGAATCCGCTTATTTTTAGTCTAAAATAATATGTCGCTTCGGTCTCAAAATACAGCTAACTGTATTTTATTTTGATGTTTTTTTTTAAACTAGAGGCGGACAAACGAGCAAGCGAGTCACTCGATGGAAAGCAATCATCGCCGCCCATGAACATCCGCGAAATCAGAGAGATCGCTAATGTGTTGCCGGCCTTGTTTTGACGTATGACGCAGAGAGAACGACAACGCAACTTAAGACAACGATAGTATAAAACATTGTCGAATTGAGAACCTCCTCCTTTAGTTAAGTCGGTTAAAACATGGGCTTATTTTTAAATTTATTTTTTTTAGTCAACGCGAAACATTGTTTTTGGCTGCCATGCAGACTAGTCCTTATTTAAGTTTGCGTTTGATATAATTTTCGGTGTTACGATAATCCGAATTCAAATAGATCTTTTCTGCCCGGTAAAGAACGCGAAAAAGATATTTTCTGCCCATTAAAAGTTTTCTATAGAAAACACCATCTTTGGGTACATATAATGGCGAAGTCGCCCTCCATCGTCCGTTTTCAAGTAGGTGTGATTAAAATATACGAAATGCCTAGTTACCTTATAGTTTTCAGTGCACATAAGATAAAACCGTTTAACTTAAAAGTTTTTTTACCGATTTTTTTGTACAATAGAAGATTGATATCAACGTATAATGTTATTAGATAATCTCTGTTTCTTACTTAAGTAAGGAGCACGTCCATTCAAGTCGCCTATTCTGTAAGTACTAATCCTCCAAATGTACTACATCATCAAAGATGTGACTGACCTTTTCGATTCAAAACAGGCGCCATTGTTCCAACAAACTTCTAACAATGAGACGAGAGAAAACCTTACATTCAGACGTTTCAATTCTGTTAATCTTTTAATTTAAAAGTTTAACAACCGCCTCTGAGTTGCTAAGCCTCACAATATTTACATTGTATATCACTTATTTATTCTTCCCAGTCATTCGGGCGTCCGATTGTTCTTACTTTGACAAACAGAAACTCGAAAGCATTCAAGTCGAAGTTTCTTTGTTTGTAATTAATTTTCACACTTTCAGATCGTCAAGGCGAGGTTTGAGCTCAAATCAAAGTTCTATCTTTTGGGCTACTCGTTTGGGGTGAATGTAGCTCTCGAGCTGGCTGCCTTGCTGGAGAAAGAGGGTGAGCATTCAAATAATTGAAAACATATAAACTTTTTTAGGTATCATTTAATTCACTGATCCCAAGGTTTTATTAGCGGTTAAATTTACAGCCATTATTTTGGAGTCCAAGGTACGCTTGGCTCATGACTCTATCTTTTATTTTAATCCACCTCTCATCTCATTCCTAGTTACGTCCAAAGTTGTCACTTTGGAGCCCAGGGTATGCCTTGACCATCATCAGTCCATTTAAGTCCCCACTGCTGGGGCACGGGCCTCCCTCAATCACATGAGGGGTAATTGCCATACTCACCACGCTTGGCAGACGGGTTGGCGAGGGTTTTGATATAAAGCAGAGTTTTCCTTCTCTGGGTGCTGATGATCATGCCAGCAGCTTTACCTTAATCGCCTTTTACGACACCTCGGTAAGAGTGAGGGTGGCCTATTCTACTCTGCCGGGGACCACACGGCCACGCTTGCCTTGACCATGATTCAGCTAATGGAGAGTCTGGTAATCACAATAAAGTGACTGCCCCCACAAGGTGGACCGATGATCTGGTGAAGATCGCGGGAATCCATTGGATGCGGGCGGCGGCACAGGACCGATCTGTGTGGAGAACATTGGGGGAAGCCTATGTCCAGCAGTGGATGTCTATTGGCTGAAATGATAATGATGATGATGACTGCCGTCAGACCTTTGCAACTCTTTAACGGGGAACCAGACCACTTCATGGTTACACATTCAAATAACTATCCGAAACGTGCAAGTTTCGTCAAGATATTTTCCCTTATCAGTGAACTAATAGTAGAAATATAGATTTGATAAACTCAGAGGTGCAACATGTATTTCTGGATTTACTGTATTGACTTTGACAGATATCTGACTTGAAAATATATAATCATTACCATGAGATAGGGTGTGTAGAATAGGCCCCCCGACTGAGTAGAATAGGCAACCCCCACTCTTACCGAGGTGTCGTAAAAGGCGACTAAGGTAAAGCTGCTGGCATGATCATCAGCTCCCAGAGAAGGAAAACTCTGCATTTATATCAAAACCCTCGCCAACCCGTCTGCCAAGCGTGGTGAGTATGGCAATTACCCCTCATGTAATCAATTACAACGTGCTGGGGCACGGGCCTCCCTGTGGGGACTTAAATGGGCTGATGATGATGAGAGAGCGAAGCTTCGGCATGAAGGCCGGCACGGTCGGAGTGATACCACGGCCTCACAGAAAACCAGCGTGTAGCAACATTGCTGTGTTTCGCTGCGTGAGTGAGGAGGGTTTAAAGGTTGGGCAGTGCACATGTGACTCCACTGGTACCGTGGGTGTCAATAGGCGGCGGCGATCGCTTACAACCAGGTGATCCGAATGCTCATCTGCCACTTATGACATAAAAAAAAAATCTTTGGTAACTTTTTAAAAATAAAAACTTTTGATCCAAAGTAACCTACGTAACAGAAATTTAACTCCATTAAACAATGCTTATAACTCGCTTTTTCAGGTCACGTGGGCATAGTTTTCTGCTTGGACAGCAGCCCAGACTCATTACGGGCGCAGTTTGATGCTTACGTAGGCAATTTGTCCGAAACGCAACTGCAGAATGCAATTGTCGAACACCTGTACACTTTGATGGCAGGGAAAGGATAGCGAGGAATTAAAGAAGGAACTTAGAGGAATAGAAGAATGGGTCGAGAAGAAAGAAGCTTGTTTACAGAAGTTGAGAGGATTAGTGAACTATTCGCATCAGTATAAGAGATCGCTGCTCCAATCTGCGTATGGAAGAATCATGATGGCTAAAGAATATGAGCCTAAGATTAAACTAGAATCCGAAATTGTGCTGATAAAGGGAATCCCTCATCCTAAAGCTCGTATACTCCCAGAAGATTACAATTTATCGAAATACACAAACCAAGCAGTAAAAATATTCAACATCGAAGCAGATCACGCTTTAGCACCAAATGATAGCAGAGTTACCAACTTAGTAAACAGACTGTTGGATCCCCAACTTCTAGAAGAATTCAAGAATAAAAACCTGTGCGAAGTATACTTTTCTGATCCATTTAAGAACTTTTAAGTGTAAAACTAAGTCACTAATTTTATAAATACGGCCACTTATTTATATTAGCGTCAGTAATAAAATAAAAGTTTGTGATTTTAAATTTAGTTTTTCATATCACATTACATTACCTCATCATTTCAGCAATAGACGTCCACTGCTGGACATAGGCCTCCCCCAATCTCCACACAGATCGGTGGACAATGGATTCCCGCGAATTTCACCAGTTTGTTGGTCAATATACCTGTTTGTACCTAAATGAAATAAATAAATGAATATTTCACAACATCACATACATTGATCTCACTCCGCGATAGGAAGCTCAAGCACCTGTATTGCGGATATCAGAATCAACAGTGGGATTACAAATATAAACATATAATAATTTTCTTCTATAAATACATAGGTATTTATAATACATAGAAAACACCCAGACCAATACAAACAGACATGTTCATGCACACAAATGTTGTATTGTGCGGGGACTGAACCCGCAACCCTTGGAACAAAGGCAGCGTTCACTACCACTGTTCCAAACGGGTCGTCACTATTATGATAAACTTAACAAAATAAAATACTAATCTATTTACTTTAAGTTAGACATATACACAATATAAATTCATAAAAAAAACATCATCTGCTCCTATCTTCCCCAATTCGATCTCTGAAAATGTATACACTATACAACCTACACTCAAACATTTACTCTTACACAGATACTCATAACTACTTACTACACCTAGACACTTTCATTATAAAAAGCCGCACCAACACAAGTACACACGTTATAATTTTTTACGTTTTCATTTTTTACTTTTAGCATGTATTCATTAAGTATAGACATCTTCTGCACTTGAGAACTAAACCACCTACTGTACACACGTCCCGCCGAGGAGGCAAGCTTGGCGACTCGTAACACAGGTTTTCTAAGACCTATATTGAGCTTCAGCCTCCCACACTTGGGTCTTTAACAGTGGACATTTTTTAATGTAGATTCTAGATTGTTTAAGATCATACAAGTGTATATGAAGAAATAAATACATTTTGACTATAATGTATCAATACGGGGATTAACACGATGTTTATTATGTGTTCGACGACCCGTTCGCAACAGTGGTAGTGAACGCTGACTTTAGTCTAAGGGTTGCGGGTTCGATCCCCGCACAGTACAAACATTTGTGTGCATGAACATGTCGGTTTGTATTGGTCTGGGTGTTTCTTTGTATTATAAGTATGTATTTACAAAAGAAAAGTATTATATGTATATATTTGTCTGTTACTGTTACTTCTGATATCCGTAACACAGGTGCTTGAGCAACCTATCTCGGAGTCGGATATATGTATGTGATGTTGTGGAATATTTATTTATTTATGATAACAACATTCTGTAGATGCTCACATATTTGGCTCGACGTTTCGGCTACGTTACAGCAGCCATGGTCACGAGCGGACCATGTAGTCCGCCCGTGACCATGGCTGTTCCACATAATAAATATCGTGCTAATCCCCGTATTGCTACATTATAGTTATAATGCAACGCGTAAAATCTAAAAAACTAAATACATTTTGAATTGAATTAAATCTTTCCTCACAAAAAATATTTTACTACAATACCAATAGACCTGTTTGAAATAAAATGATTTTAGGTAAGATTATAAAAACACAAAAAGTATCTATTGAAAATGCACCAAAGTGCAAGGTAAACAAAGTACACCCACTGAACATTTCAATACATTTTACAAGACTATCCCATGTTTGTTTAAAAGTATATCAATATTTAAATTGAAATTTGCATCACTCGATGGTCACTACGTAACTATTTCCACAACAGATGTAAATAAAATGCAATTTAATACACCTCCCACAAGGAACTAACGTAAGACTTTATACAGACTGGTTGGAAGTTGGGAATCCCAGCAAAACAGGTATGTTCAGGTTAAACTTTTTAGGTCTCGTTAGCTAGTTTAGACCTAGGTGCTTGGGTATTGGAGCTCGTATTTCATTAATATCAAATTACGGGCGTAATTATTTAGTAATCAGTTTGAGCGTGGGAGAGCCACGCTTCGGCATGAATGAGCCGGCTCGACCGGAGTACTATCACAGAAAACCGGCGTGGAGCATCACTGTGCTGTGTTTTGCTGTGTGCGTGAGTGTACCGGACGCCCAATCCGGGGGTTTAAAAGTTGACAGCGTACTTGTGACTCCACTAGTGTCACGAGTGTCTATGAGCGGTGGCAATCGCTTACCGTCATGCGATCCGTCTGCTCGTCTGCCACCTATCATATAAAAAAAAGTAAAAAACTAGCGAGCCGAAATATTGTATATAACCAATATACAACATTTCTGCTCGCCTATCGCAAATCCTGAATGAATTGTGAATATGTGAAAAATATTGAATGAATGTACACACGAAAATATAAAAACACATTATAGTGAGTGTCTGAAATTGCCAAAAAAAGTGTTTTTTTTTTTTATGAGGCAAGCGAGTCACCTGATGGTAAGTGATCACCGCCGCCCATGGGCATCAGCCTCACCAGAGGGACTGACAATGCGTTGCCGGACTTTTAGGAAGGTATAGGCTCGTTTCTTGAAGCTCGCAATGTCGTACCGGTTCGGAAATACCGCTGCGGGAAGTTGATTCCACAATGAGGAGGTGCGTGGCAAAAAATGACCAGTAAAACCCACGGTGGTAGTTTACGGCGTGTAGTTTGGTGGTGGAATTCAGCAGCGGGTATTAACTCAAACAACTCTTCGGAACACTTACCATGATAAAGGCGGTAAAAGACACAGACAGGTGACTTCTCTACGCAGTTCCAGAGTCTAAGCGATCAGTGAGATTCTCGTCGTCGACCATTCGAGTTGCACGACGTTGAACGCGCTCGAAAGGTAGAAAGATCGAAAGGTGTATGGTGGCGGACCGCCACCACAAACTAAGAAGAAGATACATGACCGCCACCAACACAAAACAATATTATGAAACGTTTTGGGGTTTGCGGTTCCTTCACCGACAATCTATATTTCACGAAGAGAAGGAGAAAAATGGGTTCTATCGAGTACACACAAAGTAAGCCCCTTATTAACTAGGACTCCCCTGATCTTAATAGGACGTCGTGGCAGCCGTGAGTCTTCTTCCCGGTGAGTCCGGTGAAGGAGAAGGAGCCCGGCAGTAGAAGAGGTGTTCCGAGGGCACGTCCAATTGGACCGATACCAATACACACTGTACGGATGGAGCCCCACTGTACAAGTGGTACGGTTGAGGTATTAATCCAACCCATCAGCTTCTCGAAACACTTATTCCTAACGGTGGAAGATCATCATCAGCCTATCGCAGTCCACTGCTGGACGTAGGCCTCTCCAATTGTTCGCCACTGTGATCTATCCATGGCTTCTCGCATCCAGCTCTTGCCAGCCATCCTGCGCAGATCGTCCCCCCACCTAGCCAGAGGGCGCCCTACATTACGTTTTCCAAGACGCGGTCTCCACTCCAGAACCCGTTTACCCCATCGGTTGTCGGTTCTGCGGCTAATATGGCCAGCCCACTGCCACTTAAGCTTGCTAATCCGGTGAGCAATGTCGATAACTTTGGTTCTCTGCCGGATCACACATTTCGGATTCGATCTCGGAGAGAGACGCCGAGCATTGCTTGTTCCAAAGCCCGCTGAGCGACCTTTAACTGCTTGCCTTTAACGGTGGAAGATGCATTATACATATTTGTTTCTTTCAAAACAATAAGATCGTGCAATTCCAAAAGCACTCAAACAGATTACGGCCAGTGTTAAAGCAAAAATTCCCACAACTGCGCCCACATTTTATTCAACTGAAAAGGTTGAAACAATTCACATGTCCACAGTATACATCTGACGGCAGCTTTAAATAAAAACGGTTAGTTTTCGTCATAAACTACGTAGCTGGGTTGTATTTTTCCGATCCACACGAGCTCTAAATCAGAGGTGGGTGTACTGGGTCGGTGTGTTTGTGCTCGCATCTCTCGAACCATTTACCTAATCCAGTGATAGACGGTCGGAATACTTCACATTTTACTCTCGCACGGAATTTAAATAGCGCTTAGTCCTCTAAAAATAGTTTTCGCGAAAGGTTTGCCTTAACTTTGGATGCAGATTCTAGAGGAGAATAGTTCTAGAGATAGCGTCGAATTTAGAGTAAGATAAAAAAAAATTAAACGTGGGTTGATGAAACTAACTTTTCATGTTTAGAACATTCACATAATTCGACCGAGAAAACTATTTATCGATATTATATTGAATTACTGAAGAGTAGTTTTAAGGCTGGTGGCTCACTTGTGACTTTACTGGTATTGCGTGTGACAATGGGCGGCGGAAATCGCTTAATATTAGGTGATCCATCTGCTCGTCTGCCGAATATCACATAAAAAAAATCTGGAATAATTGCATTGAATGGTGTCGGTAGAATCCGTAGATCAATAAAACGCAAAATATCGGCGTTGACATGAGTAAAACTGATGTTACACATGCTCATTTTTAGCATGCTTTTTAAGCATGCCAAATAATATTAATAGTGTTACTCCAAACCGATATTTCAGTCATGTCGGCCAATCTCTGCGATCAGCCATCGACGCAGGACATATTATAGTGGACAAGTATTTGCGCAGACACAAGTGCACTCTCTATTCCCGCACCATCTTATTTCGATGGGACACTAGTGTGACATGACCGAAGAGGGATTAGGCGCAGGAGCAATGGCTTAACGTGCTTTCCGAGGTACGGGGCTACAAGACCGCCAACTTCCAGACTCCGAGCTAACACTGAGAATTTCTTAACAGAAAAACTCGGGTACAAATTTTTGGGCCGACCCGGGGATCGAACCCGGGACCCCAGGCGCAACCGTCGCTTTGAAGTGCGACCCACTAACCATTGCGCCACCTAGGCAGTTATGTCCATGCAATATATGAGCATGCTTAAAGAACTGTCCACAATCTTCTTCATCATCAGCCCATTTAAGTCCCCACTGCTGGGGCACGGGTCTCCCTCAATCACATGAGGGTCCACAATCAATAAGCATCTTATTATCTATTAGCATGCTTAAAAATAAGCAAACCTGTTTACACGTGCTAAAGTACTCCGCCACATTCTCCCTACCGCCCACACTACAGGTAGTATGCTCAAAAATTGACCGGCGTGCGTATTTTGAACATGCTTATTAGTAGCATAGGAGTAGTCCACATATGCTACTAAGCAGCCTTACTCAAAAGTAGCATGCTTTAAACATGAAAATAAGCATGTGTAACAATACCTTTACTGTCATCATCATCATCATCATCAGCCTATCGCAGTCCACTGCTGGACGTAGGACTCTCCAATTGTTCGCCACTGTGATCTATCCATGGCTTCTCGCATCCAGCTCTTGCCAGCCATCCTGCGCAGATCGTCCCCCCACCTAGCCAGAGGGCGCCCTACATTACGTTTGCCAAGACGCGGTCTCCACTCTAGAACTCGTTTACCCCATCGGTTGTCGGTTCTGCGGCTAATATGGCTAGCCCACTGCCACTTAAGCTTGCTAATCCGGTGAGCAATAACGTGGTAACGTGGACACTTACGGTACGGCTGGTCCACAAGTTAAAGGTCGCCCAGCGAGCAATGCTCGGCGTCTATCTCCGAGATCGAATCCGAAATGAGGTGATCCGGCAGAGAACCAAAGTCATCGACCTTTACTGTGACTCAGACCAACTTCGACAGACTCTTGTCAATCAAATTAAACTTACATCAGAGGAGTAGAGTCTATGGGAGGAAAAAATATATTTGAACACTTTATTTGTAAACAGAAAGCTTCAGACAAAGTTTTTAGGAGTCGAACCCAGGACTCCAATATCCATTAGCCACTGCGCTTTATATTGAGGCAGTCTAAGCGAAATCATTTATTTCAAACAGTTTTTATAAGTCAGACTGTGAAATGTCCACGTTTATTTAAAATTAATATTGACGTTTCAGAAACAAGGAGCAGGTAAGCACAATGGCAAAATTTAACTCTATGTCTTCCTATAATATATTTAAAACTGCTCGTGAGTGAAAATATGTCACTAGCAGTCCCATAAGCAGAAGTCATAGTTCAAATCCAACAAAACAACAAGAAATAGCTAGTTAAGCTCGTAATAAACAACAGAGTTTTTCCAAGAGCCTGCCTAACCGGCCATTCTAGTGATTTACTCTATTGCACCCGAGCAATAATTGCAATTAGGCCAATTTCGTACGCAATAAACATTATCTGAAACTACCGGGGCGTCGGCTTACTCTCCCGTTAATTGTCTAATGGCCTTCGATTGTTTTGCCTCTGAGTAATGATCCTTGAATACGTGTGCATAAATAGGTAAGGACTTACGCTAAAATTATTGCGTGTCTGATACGGAGTGGAGACACTGGCCGAGGGCTGCGTGAAAGAAAAAAGTCGACGTACCACGCAAGAAGTTCCTCGGCAAAAGACGGAACTAAAATTTTAGACTTTAACCCGAAACACAATTCGTGCCAGCCCTATTTATCATTGCGTGTTGGAACGGGATGACATGAGCTTTAGTACGTTAATAACTTTAGATTGTGATTTATAATAAATTGGCTAGTGTCTATGGACATAAAGCTCAAAAGATCTTCTTTTTGGTCCAGGTGCCGGCTGGCCCGGACTTGTCTCCCTGAGTATTTATTACTTTGGCACCAAAGCTCTAGGGTCATTATCCTTAGTTTTATTGTAGGCCAAAAGTCAATATCTTCATTCACTTTCAGTGTATTAACTCACAATTTTTTTTTTGTTGTGCCTAATCTTGACATTTGAACACCAGGCGTGACCAGGGGAACAAGTCCTAACAGAATACAGAAAAAAAATTTTTGGCTGGCACTTTATTTATTTGGATCTAAACTGTCCTTTAAATGTTAATAGCGACTGAAGCTGATCTTTTTGGTGGCGCGGGGACTCTATTAAATTTTGGTCTTAAGCGTGTGCAGTTGTTGACGGGCACCTCTATTTTTGTACAGTTCATTCCGCATATCTTATAATACTGGGTAAGATTGTAACTACGCGCTTTAAATGATTGCGCACTCCGTTTCCAAGTTCATCATTGAGTCCATTGCTAAAACTGCTACAAAAGTTTACTCCTATTTAGAGTACTGCTGCCACCTCTGGGATGGATCTGCCCAATACCAGTTGCCTAAATACTCTAGATTAAATAGAGAGGCGCCATCCAAAGCCTCAACCATTGCAGACGTGTGGTAAGCTTGAATGAATGAATTAGACCTTTCTTACCACAACAAATATAAATACATAACAGATATCACACGAAGGAAAATTTGAAAAAAATAACAAATATAAAATATAAATAAGTGTTGTGCCAAATAGGCGCTCGCTCAGCATAAGTCGTGCCGGGTCATTGCTGACACGTCATGACGCTGGTAGTATGCGGGTGACCCTGTAGCATATTGTGTGTCTGTTTAAGATAAAAAAGGAGTGCAATGAAAATCATAATCTCAGCCAATAGACGTCCATTGCTGGACATAGGCCTCCCCCAATGTTATCTACACAGATCTGTCCTGTGCCGCTCGCATCCAAGAGATTCCCGGGACTTTCAACAAATCGTTGGTCCAACTTTTTTAAAGAAAATAGACGAGAAGAAATAAAAATATAGATGGTGGTGATAGAACAAACACACAGCATGCACTGGGGTTATTACAGAGAAAAATCAAATTAAACAAGGATTGACATTAACGAAGAAATTGTAATACCTTCTTCTTAGCTCGTGGAAGAAATCAAAAAAGAAAAAAGAGAAGCAAGGTGATAACCAGAACCTACACAGAGAAGGTAAACACAATCAACATCATCGTCATCGTCAGCCCATTTAACTCCCCACTGCTGGGGCAAGGGCCTCCCTCAATCACATGAGGGGTAATTGCCATACTCACCACGCTTGGCAGACGGGTTGGCGAGGGTTTTGATATAAACGCAGAGTTTTCCTTCTCTGGGTGCTGATGATCATGCCAGCAGCCTTACCTTAGTCGCCTTTTACGACACCTCGGTAAGAGTGAGGGTGGCCTATTCTACTCTACCGGGGACCACACGGCTGCGGCTGGTGTTGTAACGTAGCGTAAGGACTCAATTTCAATCAACATACTATATAACAAAACAACCTATTAGTAATCGTAAATATAATTAGTAACTCTGTCAATGGGAACTATCGCGTGCGAAAAATCTGCAAGATGGCGTATAGGTCTGAGGTTCATCTACAATGTGATTGGGAATTTTCAGACATGATAATGTCAAATTGTCAACTAACGACTATATCAGCCAATGATGACGAAGTTGGACCTCGGTTCGCAGCCACGCCATCTAGCGGATATTTCACACGTGATAGCCCCCATTAAGCTTCGAGGCCGTGTGGTCCCGGCAGAGTAGAATAGGCCACCCTCACTCTTACCGAGGTGTCGTAAAAGGCGACTAAGGTAAAGCTGCTGGCATGATCATCAGCACCCGGAGAAGGAAAACTCTGCATTTATATCAAAACCCTCGCCAACCCGTCTGCCAAGCGTGGTGAGTATGGCAATTACCCCTCATGTGATTGAGAAAGGCCCGTGCCCCAGCAGTGGGGACATAAATGGGCTGATGATGATGAAGCTTCGAGGTCCTATACCGGATACATTTTGGGGAGTGTGCAGGTCCTATATGATCTGATCAAAATTCCGAGCAAAAGTCTGTGTTCCCTCATCATTATAATGTAGATACTTAAAGGTAAGAATGTTCAATCATTTTCCAGGCAAAAACGTGTCATCCTAGAATCCTAGGCCTCGTCGTCACTCTCCACCAGGTGAGATCTAAAAGTATAAATAACTTTAACGAAAAGCTTTCACATTGTTCCATGCTAAAGTGACGTCAAATGCCTGACCGTGGGAGAGCCGAACTCAAGTCTCACAGAAAACCAGCGTGAAGCAGCACTGTGCTATGTTTCGCTGCGTGAGTGAAGGTACTGGTGGCTCAATCCGGGGGAAAGTGGGGTTTAATGGTTTGCAGCGCACTTGTGACTCCACTGGTGTCGGGGGTGACTACGGGCGGCGGCAATCGATTACCATCAGGTGATCCGTCTGCTTGTCTGCCACCTATCACATAAAAAAATGTGTCTACAGTCAATATCACAATTGTGTTAGGGTTCATACCTACCAAAAATGTAGGTACCAAGAATATCTGAGCATTTGAAAAAAAAAACATGTCAGGAAACACCAAGGTGCATTTACATAATTATTTTTGTTCAAGATCGAATGACAATAAACGAAATTAGACCTTAAGGTATTGTGCTAAAAGTGATTTTTGTCAAATGCAGATATATTTTTGGTAGGTTTAATCGCTAGAATCATTTTGATGCTGACTGTACCTTAATGAAATGGCTATTATCACGCATGCTAAAGTGCTATTTGCCGTGTAATTACGTCAAAGGCAAAAGCCTTTGTAAGCATCGCTATATTGCTTTGCAAGCGTTATAACGTATTATTCAACACACTCAGATATCGTTGCGCAAATTTACTGATTATGAATAATCTAGGTATTTCAATAAAAACCCTTCGAAATGTAAATGTTTATCCAATAACTTTAGAACGACTAAACCAAATGGGACGATTCTAGAATCGTCCCATTTGGTTGATCTAGATCAAGGTTTGTGTAACATTATTTGTTATTAATTTAGTTAAATAGTACCTTCGTAATAATTTTTTTTTTGCTAGAGGCGGACAAACGACCAAGCGAGTCACCTGATGGAAAGTAATCATCGCCGCCCATGAACATCCGCGAAATCGGAGAGATCGCTAATGTGTTGCCGGCCTTTTTAAAAAAGAGTACGCTCTTCTCTTGAAGGTCCCTAAATCGTAGCCGTCCGGAAATACTCCTGCAGCCAGACCGTTCCACAGAACTGAGGTACGTGGTAGAAAGTTCCGGGAAAAAGGCAGAGTATTAGACCGCCATCCATCGAGATGATGAGGATGGAATGACAATCGCTTGCCAGTGGTTCGATGTAAGAATTTGGCTGCAGTTTTTTAGAGCACTCCCCATGATAGATGCGGTATAGAATGCTGAGGGAAGCTGTGTCACGCCGCAATGCTAGAGGATCAAGTCGACTAGAGATAGTCAAGTCACCGACAATTCAAGCAGCCCTACGTTGTAGGTTGTACGTTGTATTTGTAGGAATTAATTTCTGACAGTAAACAGAACTCCTTGCCATGGAGGCTTCATATCGTAGAGCGCAGCTAGTTTAACTTTGTACAAGATAGGGAGGCAGACGAGCGTAAAGGCAAGGCAAGAAGAGGCATTGTAATTACTAGACTCACCAAATCAAGAGTCATGGTCCAAGCGTACTCCGGGCTCCAGAGCGACAGCTTAGAACGCAACTGGGAATTACACGCTAATTTGAGAGAGTGAGGCAAACGAGCAAGTGAGTAACCTGAGTAAGGAGTGCATATGCGTTGCTGGCTTTGTAGGAAGAAGTAGGCTCGATCATCAAAGATTTCAATTTCGAACCGGTTCAGAACACCACTGCGGAAAGTTAAATCACTAAGGAGGTGCGGACTATTTCAAATATAAAAATAACTTCTTTTCAATTCGCATCATACAAATAAATTAGGTGATCGCGATCAAACGCGACGATGTTTAACAATTATTTACTTGACGTATTGGCTACCTTGGCTTATTTGGTCTGATTCCCCTCTTAAATGGTTGCGTTATGAAGGTCAGACGGCAGTCGCTTTATTGTAATTACGAGACTCCGCAAATTCTGATTCATGGTCTAAGCGTACCCTGGACTGGGCCGCAAAGTTCACACATCTCTCAATATATATTATACGTGTATAGTGCCGTAGCACCGCAGATAGTGCCGTAGCCGAGCAAATGCTGAGGTCGGGACCTGATTGACCACACACAATCACACCACCTCTTCTTATATCGCCTCTTCTCTTTGTATCTGTATCGTTACTTTTTCTCTGTTGTGATGGTCAATAAATGTATTTTCTTTCTTTCTTTTCTTTCTTTATCTTTGTTCAAAGCGCCGGGAATTGCACGCTAAAATTATGGTGATGACTTACTTGAAAATGCACTTTTTTATCAAAGTTATAAATAAAACACGTTTTTTTTTTTTTGATATAGGTGGCAGACGAGCAGACGGATCACCTGATGGTAAGCGATTACCGCCGCCCATGGACGCCTGCAACACCAGTGGTGTCACAAGTGCGCTGCTTACCTTTCCCTTCCCCCGAATTGGGCCTCCGGTACCCTCACTCACGCAGCGAAACACAGCGCAGGCACTGCTTCACGCCGGTTTTCTGTGAGGACGTGGTTTTACTCCAGTCGAGCCGGCCCATTCATGCCGAAGCGTGGCTCTCCCACTGTTTTAAAATTATGTATATGCGAAGAGAAGGTTAGAGCAATATTTATGAAATAAATAAATAAATATTTCACAACATCACATACATTGACCTGACTCCGAGATAGGTAGCTCAAGCACCTGTGTTACAGATATTAGAATCAAGTGTGATTACAAATGTACACATATAATACTTGTAAATACATACTAATAATACATAGCAAGCACCCAGACCAATACAAACAAACATATTTATGTACACAAATGTTTGTACTGTGCGGGGATCGAATCCGCAACCCTTATATCAGAGGCAGCTTTCACTACCACTGTTCCAATCGGGTCGCCATAGATAGAAACTCTGATTCATTGATTTGACTGATCGGATGGCGCAATTGGTAGTGACCCTGCCTCTTACGCCAAGGGTTGTGGGTCCGATCCCCACCCTGGACAAACATTCGTGCGATGAACACTTGTGTTTGTACAGTGTCTGGGTGTAATATATGTATTTAAGTATATATTTGTGTTCCTCTGTTGTCTGATATCTGTTACACAAGTGCTTAGGCCACTTAGTACGGAATCAGGTCACTGTATGAGATGTTGTGAGAATTATTATTTTTATTATGGATAATGTTGTCATCGTCAGCCCATTTAAGTCCCCACTGCTGGGGCACAGGCCTCCCTCATTGCAGAGTTTTAATCCTTCTCTGGGTGCTGATGATTTACCTTAGAGTGAGGGTGGCCTATTCTACTCTGCCGGGACCACACGGCTAATGTTGGATAATGTTGTGCCATTTCAATATTGTTGTCAATAAACACTAAATCCATTATTAGCAACTACCCTGCAGCCCTCCCTTAGACAGTTTCGAATTTCTGCTGCTGCTGGAAGCACAGAAACTGACAAGTTCAGAGTTCTATTATAAATTGTTCTGAAGCTATGAAGGGCGTAGAGGCACCTTTTCATATAACCGTGCTAGATATATTCGAACGACGTGATGCGGTCAGCATCAAAAGTAGCTTAACACTTAAGTACAGTCAGCATCAAAAGTAGCTTAATACTTTAGTACCATGTCGAAGTAACATTTTTTAAGTACCCCACAGAAACTGACTATAATAGGCAGAACAGTTACTTTGACACGGTCGTAAAGTGTTGAGCTACTTTTGATGCTGACCGTACCATGTCAAAACAACTGTTCTGCCTTTTATAGACAGTTTCCAAGGTGTTCGTAAAAATGTTACTACGACTTGGTACTAAAGTGTTAATCTACTTTTGATGCTGAGCGTATAACGTCGTTCGAATATATCTAGCACTGTTATATGAAAAGGTACCTCTACGCCCTTCATAGCTTCAACACGTCTATACAGAAAACTAGCCTAATTCAAAGTAAAAATGAGAATGTTTTCAGATGGTGGCCATATTTTCATGAACGAGATCCATTTCGACATTTAATCACATACAACTGACGTGTTGCAGCACTGTGCTGTATTTCGTTGCGTGAGTGAGGGTATCGTAGGCCCTATCCGGTGGAAAGGGGGTTCAAAGGCTGCGCACTTGTTACTTCACTGGTGTTGCGAGTGTCCATGGGCGCCGGCAATCGCTTCCTATCAGGTGATCCGTCTGCTCGTCTCCTAACTTTCACATAAAGAAAAAAAAATGGTCCGGCCGAAATCATACCGCGGCTTGCATAAAATGGGTGTGAAGGAGCGCCTGCGCTGTATTTCGCCTAATGAGTTAGGGTACCGGAGTCCAATCGCAGGGAAAATGGTGTCAATAGGTTTTCAGCGCACTTGTGACTCCTTTAGTGTTGCGGAGGTCTATAGGCGGTGGAAATCGGTTACCGTCGGGTGATCACTGAAAAAACAACACTACAAGTTCTATTTACAATAGAAATGGGTCCCCAATTAAAAAAACGGAGGAACTTAGTGATCCAGGAGTTGTTTTCGACAAACAACTAACCTTTGTCCCTGATATGGAGAATGTAACAAAAAGAGCGTACAGAATTACTTCGTAATTCATAATTTTTTTTTTTTTTTTATGATATAGGTGGCAGACGAGCAGACGGATCACCTGATGGTAAGCGATTACCGCCGCCCATGGACGCCTGCAACACCAGTGGTGTCACAAGTGCGCTGCTTACCTTTTAACCCCCTTCCCCTGGATTGGGCGTCCGGTACCCTCACTCACGCAGCGAAACACAGCGCATGCACTGCTTCACGCCGGTTTTCTGTGAGGACGTGGTATTACTCCGGTCGAGCCGGCCCATTCATGCCGAAGCGTGGCTCTCCCACTGTTCTAAAACATTCAAGGACTTTAAAGTTAGAATCATACTGTATATTAGTAATGGAGGCCCCATTTTGCAACACACTCGTTAAGATTGGAAAGACTGCAAAGAAAGTTTGTATCTTGACGACCCAATTAGAACAGTGGTAGTGAACGCTGCCTCTGATACAAGGGTTGAGGGTTCGATTCCCGCACAGTATAAACATTTGTGTGCATGAACATGTTTGATTGTATTGGTCTGGCTGTTTACTATGTATTATAAGTATTTATTTACAAAAGAAAAGTATCATATGTATATATTTGTAATCCCACTGTTGATTCTGATATCCGTAACACAGGTGCTTGAGCTACCTAACTCGGAGTCAGATCAATGTATGTGATGTTGTGAAATATTTATTATTATTGTGTTTGAAATATATAAATATATTCTCCCATTTTGGGGTACGCTAACAAAATTGCGGGCTTTTGGCCAAGCAAAGTTGTAGAGGAAAAGTATTATGTTGTGATGATGTCAGAATCCGATTCAAGCTGTAAAAATTTGCGGACTATCCTGCAAGTGTTAAGAATCGCTGCTTTTTGGAGAGTTAGATAGGTGAATTTTGGCAAATGTAAATTGTTGTTGGCAAATGTTTATTATTATTATTATTATGTTTGTCAGTTGTTCCATAACCACGGGCAATTATGTCCCGGACTATTGGAAGGTGCCCTTTATTATTATTATTATCTAATCTTGCATACAGTACTGAAATTAGCAGTAAAATTTGCGCTTACGATAAACGTCTACGCTTCTTTACTATACTTTCACTCGAACACTTGTAGAATCCTATTAGATATTTCTTTCTTTTTCAAAATTTTTCACAATAAAATGAACTTCCCATTACTTCTCCGTAAATTTGCTCTTCGCGTTCCCCGTAGAAATCCTCGCAAATCCGTAACTCCACTTTATCCTCCTCTTCGTAGAACAGTGTTAGGTGTCAATTCACCTGTCCCTAGGCTTAGAAAACTACTTAATAGTTACAGTGACTTGATTGACTCATTTGCAAAACTTAGGCATATATTGTGTAAGAACTGGCTAATGAAAATTATATTAATGTGTTTTTAGTGTTTTGTATAAGTTAAAAAGAAAAAAATGTTTAGTTTTAAAAGAGTACTTTACCCCAAAATTGTACCTTTAATTATAATGTTTCTTTCTCTTGCATGCGGTGTTTACCTCAAAAGAAAGAAAGAAAGAAAAAAACATTTATTTGACACAAAAAAGATTACAATTCAAAATTAAAATAAAACTAAACAACTAAAATTAAAAGATTGTTGCGCTTAGTTAGTTATAGATAGTAATATTGTTATTGTTAGTTTTAGTAACATTTACGCGGGTAAACCTAAATAAATAAATAAATAAAAATGCGTCAAGTTCTGTCACATAAAAAAATACCTGCGATGCTGCCTCTAAATCTTAATAGACTTCTAACTCTGCGATCTCCGCTACAAAATGTACTGTGGCCGGGACAAATTGACAGTGGGAGTCTGGCGCCGGGACAGCTCTCCCGGGCGACTGATTATTGCATTTCAATATTCAATGCACTCCACGCTGGGAATTGAAAAGTTCCGCATTCTAGAATTAGTATCTGTTCCAGTGTAATTGGCCTATTAACAGTTACTGAAAGTTCTTCACAGATATTTCTAGTGCTAGACTTTTTTTTTTTTCCATTTTTTTTTTTTTTTTTTTTTTGAATTGGTATCTGCCTGGTTTTTGGTGCACAAACTTGATGGTTTTGAGCACTGAAGGGCCTCGGGGGGTATTAGTTTGAGTGTCACTGAGCTGTATTGTTTCATTACTGCTGTTGTTTATCGAGTGAGTTGTCACGCTGACAACTTGCTTTGGATTGATGGAGTCTTGAAACCTGCGATCTCGTTCGGTCTTGGCAGAATCCGTACGTCGAAAAAACGCTCAACACCGGCGGTTTTTGAACGACTGTGACTTTACTTCACTTACTTGCTGCCGCGCTCAGAGACGCCAATTACGCTAAATGTTCACTGACTTAATTATGGAGAGTCTTCATGCTAATTGAAATAAGTGCCAATATATTTTTTTTTCTCTTAAGTACCAATAAAAGTTAGTTTGACGTCTCTGAGTGCAGCCGTTAGCGTTAACTTTACCGACTAGCCAATATTCTGTAAACAAGCTCAAATTAAGTAACGTTATTTATATTGTTAAGTTTCGGCACTGTTTGTCTTTCTGCATGTCAAAATTTTATATGTATTGCTTCTTAATGACTGTTTGTGCCAAAATAAATGGAAAAAAAAAAAAAAAAAAAAATAACACCTGCATGACCAGTGGTGTCACAAATGCGCTGCTTGATTGGGCCGCCGGTACCCTCACTCACGCAGCGAAACACAGCGCATGCACTGCTTCACGCCGGTTTTCAGTAAGGACGTGGTATTACTCCGGTCGAGCCAGCCCATTCACGCTGAAGCGTGGCTCTCCTACTGTTGGTAGTTGTGGAAATCAAAATATCTAGTAAGCATTTTTCTCTATAAGACAATGATCCGAATTAACAGATTATCTAGTTTTCAATTTATACCATTAAGCAAAATATATCTCATCATCATCATCATCAGCCCATTTAAGTCCCCACTGCTGGGGCACGGGCCTCCCTCAATCACATGAGGGGTAATTGCCATACTCACCAAGACGGGTTGGCGAGGGTTTTGATGTAAATGCAGAGTTTTCCTTCTCTGGGTGCTGATGATCATGCCAGCAGCTTTACCTTAGTCGCCTTTTACCACACCTCGGTAAGAGTGAGGGTGGCCTATTCTACTCTGCCGGGACCACACGGCGTAAATATATCTAACTCAATTAAATTGTTTATCATGTTTTGATTTACATTTTAAGTTATATGATTAGGTACTTTGTAGACATCGCAAAATCTGTCTTTAATAGATCACGACCAGAGTAGTTAAAAATAATATATGCCTTGCGAATGAACTTAATATTAGTGATTTTGTTATCCATAATTTGCAAAAAAAAATACTCGGCAATATGACAGCTATTGATGTGCATAAAAAATGTTACCACTGCACCTTGTGCTTGCAGCCAAGCCGTAAAATAAGCTAAACCGTGAAATACAATGCATGATCGATTATTTTCTTATTAATTAATTAAGTATAATTGTTTAATACTTATATGTGTAATAATGGGGACGTAACCGTAACGGGAATGTTGTTTGGGTCCCCCACACAACATCTTTCGGGTTCCAAGTCAACCTCTCCCGCCCGTGGCGCGTCCTGCTAACCAACAAAAGAGGCCCTGGCGAACCACCCACCAACCCGCACTGGACCAGCGTGGTGGGTTATGGTCCGTTCCCCCTAATGAAAAATACTGAGCAGTGGCGTGCATTAGGGGAGACCTATGTCCAGCAGTGGACGAGTGTGGGTTGCTGATGATGTATAAATACCTTAATTATAACACGAGAACTGCTGCAGACAAACTACATTTAGTAGTTTGGCAGAATGATTGTAGTATAAGTTTCACTTTTTTCTCGAAATAAAATAATGAAAAAATACATTCTTTTACATTAAAAATTTGTAAAGTAAAATCAAAAAACCAAATAATAGTTAACAGGTCTTAGTAAGACAGACCTTAGAATCATGTCATTGTGGTCACCCCCGGAAATAAACAAAACGGTGCCGTTTAAAATTTCAAGGATCGCTGCGTCAGCCACTAAAAAGGCTCCGGGTTCGATTACCCGATCTAGATTTAAAGAGCTGACCGGTCGGAAGCAAATGCTTGGGGCGCAGAGGTAGGTAAAATTGGTTTTAGGATGTGGCACTTTTTATAGAATTGTACAGTCACATGCACTAAAAAGTATACAACCTCATTCAAATATGAACCTTATTATGCCACCTTAAGATTCGAGTTAAGATAAGAATGCAAGTTCTTTTAATTCTGGAGAATTCACTTATCGTGTGGTAATCCACTTGAAATGTCAAAAATTTAATTTTTTTTTTCTGGATATATAGTCAAAATTACTAAAAGTACCTTTACATAATAATTACATTACTTTTATTCTATATATATATATATATATATATTATATATATATATATATATAATATATATATATATATATATATATATATATATATATATATTATAAATAAATTGAACTATTACATACATATATAATCAATTGATCGTCAAAAATAGTTAAGACCAAATTTACATTTTCGTGCAATTTGAGATTTACAAGATTGCAAGATCCATATTTTTTTTATAATAAAACAGACTAGGGTGCACAGAAACGAGATCGATATTTTGCTACATCCATCACACTACAAGAGCCCGCACTGATGCTTTTCGAACTAATCTTCCCAATGGTATCTCCGACAAGAATTAAAAATGCCATATCCATTTCATCCCCTATTCCCGGTTTTGCCTACGTGGACATCACACTCAACTGAGTCTTTACGTTCCTCTGAATCGGAAATTGATCTAAGACCAGGGGGTCTAATTTGAAGTTAACTTTGAGACTCAACCAAACGTATTTGACGACGTTTCCTAATTTGAAGTGAACATTGCGTCGGTTGAACTCAACCGAAACTCTTTTGACACATCTCGCCTCAAACCCTAATTTGAAAACGCCAATGCTCAACCAAAATATCGAATTTGACATTTCTTGTCTCGCGTCTTTATGTCAAAATTCACGATAGCTCGAAAGGTGTTTTGGTTCGGTTGAATGGATTTATGGTGTATTAAAAAAGGATCTTTATGTCTTTGTGAATAAGGTCCAATGACTTACATATCAATAAAGATTAGTTTAAAGCGGAGTTTCTTGGTATAAAATGTTAAAATTGCTATACCTACCTATATAGATGATTATGAATACATAGAGTACTTAGGTACTTTTAATGCTTAATCAAAGGTTTCATGTATGAATCTCAGTACTTACGTTTAAATATGTAAATTAATTTACATTAAGTGCCTATTTACCTACTTACTGAGAATTTTTGTAGATTTATGCCAGTGAGAATATGTATGGTATAGTTCAATGATTTATGCAGATTTAAGTAAGTAAGTATACTAAGTACCTACCGAGTGGTGTAGGCTTCTTATAGATAAACTAGATTCACTAAGTAATTAGTCTTTTTCTGCGACTAAGTACATTGTATTCTTCAAACTTAATCTTAACAGTTCAAAAGTTTGAAACTTTTGATGGTTTAATTAGGTATTATTTATATAGGCTTTTGATTCAATTAGGTATTAATCCACCAAAGTACAAAGTGAAATACATTTTGAGGGTTTTAACCATTTGCAAGCCTCAATTATGTATTACAAGAGGCAATAATTTTGCCTAAGTTCCTACTTTGTCTACATTACAAGTATACGTAATAAGTTTTCTCTTTCCTTAAAAAGTAGGTATACCTACCTACTTACCTTTGTGTTAGGTTCCTACATAAGTATTTAAGTACCTAGTTATCTACTTATAAATTTTACAATTTTGGGGTAATTTTGGATATCCATTAAAGATTACACAGTACCAACCAGTTAAACTTATGTTTAACTGGTTTAATACATTTGCTCCACTATTAGTTAGTGAATTTCAATATATCCCATAGAATATTTCACAACATCACATATGTACATTGATCTGACTCCGAGATAGGTAGCTCAAGCACCCGTGTTACGGATATCATAGTCCACAGTGGGATTACAAATATATACATATAATACTTTTCTTTTGTAAAAACATACTAATACATAGAAAACACCCAGACCAATACAAACAGACATGTACGTACATGCACACAAATGTTTGTACTGTATGGGGATCGAACCAGCAACCCTTGAACCAAAGCCATCGTTCACTACCACTGTTCCAAAAGCCCTGTTAACACTCATGCGATTAACATACTAATTAACAGGAGAGCAGTACATAAGGAATGAAAAAAACAACAAAGTACATGTGATGGAATCATTTATTAAAATAAATAATAAAAGATACAATAATGTTATCCTATTTTAAGAAGAAAACTATGTACACACACATATTTTGTATTCTTTCTGTGCAATAAAGGATGTCTATCTATCCATCTTCACACACCCACTTAGTATTAATTAATAACCTTTAACTATTTACAATAAAAACAACGCCCCATTGTCTAATGGTTTAAGACTGTTCTGACGATGGCCCTGTGGCCATGATCTCGGGGTCCATGGGTTCGATTCCCGGGTCGAGCAAAGTTTTGAATTTTCCGAACATAGTTCGGGTTTGTGATCACTAAATCCGCATTTGGCAAGAGTGATGATTAAGCCTAATCCCATCATAGTAGCGATGACTTGATTTCTATGATGGGGGTCTTTGCCCTACAAAGGGAATAATTAAGCTGATACTTTACTTTATTTACATAATAAATGATGACTGAATGATGCTTGTCCATAAGTACTTATCAGTTTGAATTATAACAAACTATTTTCAGCAAATAATTAACTTCGTTTAGCAATGAAACCCGGAGTGCTGGAACTGGGTATGTTTCTTCTAGCGGAGATCTGTGCAATGCTGGTAGATATTCTGCAATAATCATAAAGGAGTTTTAAATAAAATAAATAAATACCTAATAATAAAAGTATTTTTATTGCTCTCTCATACAAAAAACTGTTGGTAGGTACATAGGTATTTCGATTACAATCATACTTATTAAGTAAATAAAAACAAGCTATTTAATTTTGACTGACCGGATGGCGCAATTGGTAGTGACCCTGCCTCTTACGCCAAAGGTCGTGGGTTCGATCCCCACCCTGGACAAACATTCGTGCGATGACCACTTGTGTTTGTTCAGTGTCTGGGTGTAATATATGTATTTAAGTATATATTTGTGTTCCTCTGTTGTCTGATATCTGTAACACAAGTGCTTAAGCTACTTAATACGGAATTAGGTCAACTTATGAGATGTTGTGAGAATTATTATTAATTTTAAAATGGAAATAATGTAAAAAATAAACTCAAATGCATATTTCTACCAACGAGCTCCATATGCACTTAAGATTACTTGAATAAGTTTCTGTAACATGTAACCATGATTAATTTGGTGTGGTTCCCCCGTCTAAGGGTTGTTAAGGTCAGACGGCAGTCCCTTCATAGTAATTGCCAGACTTGCCAAATCCTCGATCATGGCTCACGGTACACTGGCCTCCAAAATCATGGTTCTGGACCACCAACCAAGAATAACACTGCAAGGATTTGACAACCCATTTGGAACGGTAGTGAATGCTGCCTTTGTTCCAAGGGTTGCGGGTTCAATCCCCGCACAGTACAAACATTTGTGTGCATGAACATGTCTGTTTGTATTGGTCTGGGTGTTTTCTATGTATTATTAGTATGTATTTATTAAAGAAAAGTATTATATGCATATATTTGTAATCCCACTGTTGATTCTGATATCCGTAACACAGGTGCTTGAGGTACCTATCTTGGAGTCAGACCAATGTATGTGATGTTGTGAAATATTTATTTATAAGGATTACACCTTTGTATACATGTTTCAAACAATTATATTATCTTTATCTTAATGTTTTTTCTTTCAGTAAGGAAATTAGTTAGGTATAGCACAGATATTATAGATTCAGTTAAATAACTTTTTGTTATTTTGATTACCTCCGGTGAGATGTTCACTTTTTTCAACTCATTCTCCAACAGTCATTCTAGCTCAGCTTTCTATTACAGTTTGGTCCAATGGAGAACTTTGATGTCTTGTTTACTGAAATATTTAATTACAAATGGTTAAATTATAGAAATGATGTTTCAAAGTTGTTCTTTCTAAAGTGTAAATTGGAATAGTCATCATCATCAGCCCATTTAAGTCCCCACTGCTGGGGCACGGGCCTTCCTCAATCACATGAGGGGTAATTGCCATACTCACCACGCTTGGCAGACGGGTTGGCGAGGGTTTTGATATAAAGGCGAAAGTTTGTTTGGATGGATGTATGGATGTTTGTTCCTCTTTCACGCAAAAACTACTAAACGGATTTTAATGAAGCTTTACAGTAATGTAGCTTATAGATCAGAATAACACATAGGCTATAATTTATAAAGATATTGTGTGAACGCAGACGAAGTCGCGGGCAAAAGCTAGTAACAAATAAACTTATTTAGGTAGGATTATGCGACTAACCTAACTTATACTTGATTTTACTTAAGAAAGTAGTCTTTAGATAACTATAGAACTTGTATATAAGCATAATACTAATGTACATACGCTTTCAAACAATTTTACAATATTTTAAATTATGTACTTATGTCAATAATTTACAAGTTTTTTTCTAATGTTTCACAGATGGCCACAGATAACTATATGGGCTATGATGTAGAAAAATAGCAAGCTGTCAGATTTTTAAAAATATTTTAACATTTTAATGTTTTTATTATTTAAAATCATTCTTTCAAACACATTAAACAATAGTCCTTTAATTTAAAAAGTCAAATATCTTTAATCGTTAAAAAAAATATTGTTAATTATAAATAAAATCAATTCAATTGGTTTTATTTGATGTGGGTCTTTCGGCGACACTATCATCGCGAATATCATTCATTCACGAGAGTCTATGGTCGGATCCGTACGAAAGTGTCCCATACGATGGTATTTCAAATTGCCAAACTAAACTACAATTGATTGACTGTCGGCTCGATCGAACGATCGTACGTAGTAACTTGAAATTAGACCCCCAGGTTCAAGCAATACATACTATGTTTGCTCGTAACTACATCAAAGTATAGTATAGTGAGAATTATGCAGAAGACTACAAAACTTACCGAATGGCAGCCAAGAATGCGGTGACTTCCTGTGAGTAGACCACTTGCACGATGGTCCGACGATATTCTAACGGCAATGGGGAAATAATTTATAAGGCTGCACAGGCGCTCCCGGCTGTCCTTATCGCCCCCTAGCTTGACTGGGGGAGGCAGTGTCGGGCGGGCCCGCAGTGTAAATGGGCCCTCCGCCTGGGGAGGGACGTGAAGTAACGTTCTTTAACCCGTACTCATGTCCCCTCCCTACTCTAGCGATGACGGAGCATCACTAATGTTTAGTAGGTATGCCTCTGGCCGGTTTCTCGCTAGGAGAAGCCCCCGCCAGAGGAGAGCCCGATATAACTCGCCTGCCGGCAGGAGGGTATGCATAAGGAGGCATTCCCCAGCGTCAAAAAAAGGGGAACAGAAAGGAGTGGCGTGACAAAGAAGAGGCCTATACTCAGCAGTGGGTTTATGTGGGCTGATGATGATGATACTGTTCCACGTTTGCATAGGACCTTACAGGTTACGCCCTGTAGCATTTAATGTATGCTCAGGCACCAAACAATAGACACAAAATGACAGATTTCAGCCAATAGAGGTCCACTGCTGGACATAGGCCTCCCCTAATGTTCTCCACACAGATCGGTCCTGTGCCGCCCGCATACAATTGATTCCCGCGATCTTCAGCAGATCGTCGGTCCACCTTGTGGGGGGCCTGCCATGGCTGCGACTTCCTGTACGTGGCCTCCACTGGAAGACCTTTCCGCCCCAAACGGCTGTCTACGGCCGTAGCGAGGAGAACAGATGGTCGCACTATAAAGCGACCTAAAAAAATTGTACCTAAGTTTGCGGCAAGAAAGTCTTAGAGCGGAGTCCACGGAGCGTAGCATTTCATAAACGCGTATTCTTTATTATACGGAAACGTACAATATTTACTGTATGCTTGCGTATAACGAATAAATACGCGTCTATGAAGCCACGCTTCGTGGACAGTAGCTCTAAGTGTCAGCCCGGAGTCTGGAAGTTGGCGGTCTTTTACCCCTGTGCCTCGGGAAGCATGTTAAGGTGACGGGTAGGGCACACTAGCGACGCCAATCGATTTTAATTATTAGCTACTAAACCATATCTATTTAAAACAATTTCGGCGTTACAATCTCTCAGCAACACCTATACTATTTATTTAAAACTTTAAAGTTAACTTGATTTGTATGATGGAGGCCTTTGCCCTGCAGTGGGCCAGTCTATAGGCTGACACTTACTTTACTCACTTACTTATTTGTGGTAAAACCGAGCAGAAAGCATAATATTTTTAAAGTCACAGTTGTTTCACAAATAGTGAACAAGACTTTTACCGTTGTCAATTCGTCGAGGCGAGATATTTTTTACGTCTTCTAAACCCTTTCCACTTCAAAAGCGTACCTTTATAAATTTAAGACCCCTATTGTCTCGGGGACCTTTGTTGAAACCTATTAGAATGATGATAACGCTTAAGTGGCGGGGAAAAATAAATTCCCCCAAAGCCAAAGAATGGTTTCCGATAGAAATTTCCGATTTTCAACGTGAAACTGGATACTTCACTGGAAACGTTTTGAAACGTTTGTCTCAACAAATTCATTTGGAAGCTGAGATTGCAAGATAAGTTTATGAGAGAGTAGGCAGCGTTCGAGGGTTATTATTCGATTTGGTAAAAGTTTAAGTGGTATGATATTATTTTTAATAAGTAACATTTAGTGGGAAAGTGTAGCGATGGTAGCTCAGTGGATAAAGACGCGCCTTCTACGCGGGGATTGTAGTTCGATTCCGAGAACTTTGGATATTTCAAATCCATCTTTTTTATGCTGATGGAAAGCAATCATCGCTGCCCATAAACATCCGCGAAATCAGAGAGATCGCTATTTCATTGCCGGCCTTTTTAAAAAGGAGTAGGCTCTTCTCTTGAAGGTCCCTAAGTCGTAGCCGGTGACTCGGCGGTGAGGTAAACATCGTGAGGAGACAAGTTTCCTATACACGTTTCGGATAGGTTTTGAGATGAGTAACCATTTTTCGCTTGGTTTGGTTCCCTTGTTCTTTAACCTTTTGGTTACAAAGGTCAGACGGCAGTCACTTCATTGTAATTACCAGACTCCCTTAATCATGAATCATAGTCCAAGAGCCGAGGGTACCGGCTCTAAAGCGACAGCTTTGGACGCAACTGGGAATAACAGCTAAGATGAACAAGATTTTAATAGAACAGTAAATCTTGAGAAATTTTAAATGTGTGTGGTAGAAATTATATATAATAATAATATTTTGTACTATGAATAGGTAAACTTTCGGGGGTTCAAAGGTATTATGAAAATTAGTCTTTGTTCGGCGCCTTTTCTAGTTCCATGGTTCGGGCCTCGACGCTATATTGCAAAAAACCGGCCAAGCGCGAGTCGGACTCGCCCATGAAGGGTTCCGTGGCAGCAAGTGAGATATATGGAAGGTAATTCCGGTTTACGGTTTATAACGTCTCGTTGTAAGTTAACGTGGTAATGTATATCATATATTTTTTTAATTTTATATTTTTTTTATTACACGGGGACACACAGTTTACCAATATGGGAGAAGACCTATCATAGATACCCCACTGGTATGGCATTGATGTAAAAAAATAGTTAAAAATAAAAAATAAAATAGTTTATTGAACAACTTTAACATATGACAGAATGGGTTACAATATATTTTGGTTCTTAACTTAATAGGTAAAGTTGTGGCGAAAAGCGCGTCATATGCACTGGTTGTCATGATTTCTACACTAGGCTAGGCCTGTCACGTAGATAATCATTTAACACCGGTTACCACTTTACGTTATGCGACTTATGTCAACTGCAGACGAATGCCAAATAGTATTTATTTTGAAATAATATTTAACTGTGATTCTAATTTTAACGTGCTACGCATATAACAAATGCATAATAATATCTATTACATAGGAAAGGACCTTGAGATGAACCTTTGAGAGGGTTTGTGCATGGGAGTATGTGTGTGTGCATGTGTGTTAGTGTTTCGGTGTGTGAATGTATGTGTGTGCGCCTGTCTTGTGTGTTTGGGAAAAGATTCAGTTCTAAGTATAGGAAACCTCCAAAAAATTTATTTTCCTATTTTTGTGTAAAAATCGTAGTGCGGTTAATAAAATACATCTATTTACCAATTTACAATAGTATATAGTTCTTATAGTTTCGGAAAATAGTGACTGTTACATGCGGACAGACGGATAGACAGACAGACAGGACGAATCTATAAAGGTTCCGTTTTTTGCCATTTGGCTACGGAACCCTAAAAAACGAAAAAAAATCGCTTTGACACATTATGTTACTGTGCAAAATGAAGTCTCGAAACGAAGGGATACGAGCCACTAAAAACGCTTCTAAAAATAAAACATTCACAAATGATTTCCACGTCACGCCTGCGGGATCATCCATTACATCTGTTGAATCTTTTTTTTATTATTAGAATAGCCAGACATTTGGCCACAATCTCACCTGATGGTAAGTGATGATGTGGCCGAGGATGGATCATGCCTGTCTAGTAACAGCCTATTCACTCTTTTCTTGAATAAGTTCTGATCATGGCGTTCAGGGAACACATCTTCCGTCTAGTCTAGTCTAGTCTCTAGTGACAATTTAATTTAATCTCTGTGACAATTATGTTCCAAACAGTAAAACGAGATCGAAATTGCTCCAGTTCATAGAAAAACAAGGAGGGACAGACAAAGACTATTTTAGATGATCTATCAAAGCGCTGAAGTGTCTGCCGAGAGGATCCCGGCTATGTAATAATGGCGGGTATTTTATGTCCAATTGTTCGACCAATATAAGGTTGTTAATCCATCAAAGGTGGCTAACGATAAAAAGAGAGAGCGTAAAGCTTTGTTATAAATTACAAAATCAAACCACATGTTATACATTGTCATGTCATGACGACCCGATTGGAACAGTGGTAGTGCACGCTGCCTCTGATACAAGGGTTGCGGGTTCGATCCCCGCACAGTACAAACATTTGTGTGCATGAACATGTTTGTTTGTATTGGTCTGGGTGTTTGCTATGTATTATAAGTATGTATTTACAAAAGAAAAGTATTATATGTATATATTTGTAATCCCACTGTTGATTCTGATATCCGTAACACAGGTGCTTGAGCTACCTAACTCGGAGTCAGATCAATGTATGTGATGTTGTGAAATATTTATTTATTTATTTATATTTATGTCATGTTTCTCAACAAAGTAAGTAGCTTAAGCAGTCGTGTTACGTATATCAAACAATAGAAGAATTACAAATTTATACTTAAATTTATTTATTTATTTAATGTTAGGAAAACACACGTTTGTATCTAAAGTTTACATAACAATATATATAAGTTATACTTAGACCAGTTCAGTTTCATAATCACATTTTTGCGGTCATTTACAGTCAAGAAATGTGACAAAACTATACAAACTAAAACATTTTCCATGGTAAAAGATTAATAACTAAGAATACATTAAGAATACAAAACCAGACAGTGTCATTATGATTTGTCTTTATGAGCCTTTTTATACACGCTCCTATCGTAGAACAAAACATGTCTATATTTTGGAAGTATTGCTTATAACTACGACATGAGCGCAGCAAGAATGTATTACCAGCATAATTGGTCGACACTTCGGTACATTGAATAAAAGATGGTGAGAGAGAGATGGAGAGTTCAAACGGGGACATCTAAGATGAATATAACTTAAAAGAAATTATGAGTCAATGTTATCATTCAAAATTTTAAATAAAAACATTTGGTCTCTTTCCATTCGTCGTGACGATAAGGAAAGCATAACCACATGGGCATATTTTACCACTTTGAGAGCGTCTCTTGCGCAAAGTATTAAATTTAGAAAAAAAAAACATTAGAAACCTCAACATCATTTTTAAAAAACCTATCCCCTACAGGCATGGGTTTGATGAAAAACAAATTTTAGAGTAATCAGTTCTAAGTTCTAAGGGACCCCCCAAAAATTTTATCCTATTTTTGTGTAAAAATCGTAATGCGGTTAACAAAATACAAATACCCCCCCTTCCCCTGGATTGATGTCGGCACCCTCACTCACACAGCGAAACACAGTACAGTGCTGCTTCACGCCGGTTTTCTGGACTTAATTATGTCCCCTAGATGGGACAAAGGGCGTCCACAGCACATCGCCTTCCCGCACAGTCTTGAGCTTCACGCTTTACTTCGGTCCTAGTCAGATTTACTTCTGCAGTCTAAATCAGTCGGCCATTTTTCCGCTTTCCTTGGGGATTCCAAGCTATCTTGTGACTCTATAGCTTTTATAGCTTATCTGTTCAAAAAGTAATTCACTGTTTCTGATTCCGGTTCGTTTATCTCTTGAAGGTCTAATAAGTGTTTCTCTTCCTTTGCATGGTTTACCTCACTACTAAGAGTCGTGGAGTTTTCAATAAATTTTGTCTCGGATCCTTGATCTTCAGCTGCTTGAATAGGCTTATGTTAGTGTCCGTGTTTGCGCGAATCGGACCGCGGGGTCCAAAGCGACAGTTTGGGACGCAACCGGGACATGACCGCTAAATGATGATGGTGGCGTTTGCGCGAATCAACATGTTCTTATAAAATACAGTAAGTCTCACCTTATTGTAACTCATGGATTGTGTCATGGACAGAGCTGCCTAACCACGCCATCTATCGAAAGTAGTTATAACGTACTTCTAAGCTACGATAGCGCCATCTATATATGCAGCGGCTGCAACGCCTGCTTATACCTGATCACATACATACATTCTTAGTTTATGCTATGTTGGATAGATGGCGCTGTCCGTCAAGTAAAGCTTACTGCCACCTAGAGGCGATTTATGTAACTCCGAATCGAAATCTAAGAATAAAACCGATAATACGTAATTTTCAAAGAGCTCCCATTTTATTGCAAAATCCCCAAGAAATCCTGCTAGGCTGAACTGAAAAGCAGACAGAATGCAATAAACTATTGAGTATTGAATCTAATCTTTCCAATGCTGGATACCGTCATCCTGGATTTTTTCCAACGACACGTAGCTTTTTGGAGTCGTCTCCCTCTTCCTGAGCATGTGCCTAAAAATAGTACCTTTGATGCACAGCGAAGCACACCGATTGAGGGAGGCCCGTGCCCCAGCAGTGGGGACTTAAATGGGCTGATGATGATGAAGCACACCGTATCGTTCGTATCATTGGTGGAAAAACAGCTTTACAAAGGTATTCATTCACATTGTTTTACTCTCTCCCTTACCCAACTTTTTACATTGAGTGCCTATTTTATTTAATTTCCGACAAGACTGGGTAGTCCTTCCATTTAGGCAATTTCAGTAATTTACTATTTGCGACAAAAATTTCAGTCGTTTTTATTAGTATTGTCGCTGGGAATATTAGCAAAATACCGGCCAAGTGCGAGTCGGACTCGCCCATGAAGGGTTCCGTAGCAGTAAGTAAGATATATGGAAGGTAAATTGCGGTTTACAGTTAATAACGTATTAAAAAACTACTCACTTTATCTAGTTCAAACCAATTTTCGTTGTTACTTTTCATGATTATGTACATCATAATATATTTTTTAGTTTTATGATACATTTTTTATAGAAGTTAGAGGGGCGGGGGGACACAATTTAACACTTTGGGAGCGTCTCTTGCGCAAAGTATTGTGTTTAGAAAAAAATGATGCTAAAAACCTCAACATCATTTTTAAAACCTATCCATACCCCACAAATATAGGTTTGATGAAAAAAAAAATTTTGAGTTTCAGTTTCAAGTATGAAGACGCCCCCATTTTTTTTATTTTTTCCAATTTTTATGGTAAAATACATATATTTACCAAGTTTCAATAGTATAGTTCTTATAGTTTCGGAGAAAAGTGGCTGTGACATACGGACGGACACACAGATGGACAGACATGACGAATCTATAAGGGTTCCGTTTTTTGCCATTTGGCTACGGAACCCTAAAACTGTCGTAATAGAAAGAACCTAATAACTTCGGGTAGTTTATGGTCCAATTGAGCCGCCATTTGATTAATATAAAAAAACTGCCTCGGTGGCGTAGTGGTTAGTGGGTCGCGCTATAAAGTGACAGCTGCACTGACACAAGTATTTGTATCTTAGTTTTCGGTAAACAATTCTTAATGTCAGCCCGGAGTCTGGAAGTTGGCGGTCTTGTCCTCCCGTGCCTTAGAAAACACGTTAAGCCATTGGTCCTGTACCCAATCCCTCTCCAGTTTTGTCACGCTAGTGTCCTATTGGAATATGAGGGTAAGGGAACAAATTGTGTCCACACTTGAGCACTATAATATATCCTGCAAACGTGGCTGATCGTTGAGATTGGGCGCCGTAGCCTTTATCGGTTGGAGGATATTATCAATTAAAAAACTAGTGTCTCCCGGTGAACTTCGTACTTCATGCCGCCCTAATTTTTTTTTAAATTTTTATTGTACAAAAAATATCGTTTAACCGTTTCTTGAAAGAATAAAAGTCCAAGACCACTTTTAGTCGTCAAAGGTTTTAAATTAGGGTATAAGTTCAAAATTAATTCAAAATTTTAAAAAATAAAGTCAAAATTCAAAGTTCAGTTCAAAATTCAAAAAAAAGTAGTTTTGGAATACAAATTTGGTATTTATTTGTGCATTGAAGTGCCACAAAGTGATCCTAATAATAAGAATCGTTGGATTGTATCGTTTTTAACACTGCTATTGTGAGTCGAGTGAGTTTTCTCGTGACAACTTGCTTGGACTTAATAAAATCTTAAAACACGCGATTGCTTTTAGAGTGTTATTAACTGAATCCATAGGTCGATAAAACGTAAAAGACTGGCGTTTTATTGGGTGACTGTGACTTTGACTGACTTCGACTTTTGACTACCTACTTATTCTCAATAAGTTATTTGACATTGGCGAAATATCTTCGGGTAGAGCCAAAATAAAATAAATGAAAAGTTGTCAAGTATTCCCATTTTAATTTCAACTTTAAAAATGTTAACATGATTATAAAATACACAGTTTAAATAATTCTTATCATTAGGCCGAGAACTCGGGGCCCTGGATTCGATTTCCAGGTCGAGCAAATGTATATTTCAAATTTTCGGGTTTGTGATCACCAATCCGCATTAGGCAAGCGTTGTTTATAAATAAGCCTAATCCCATCACAGTAGCGATGACTTGATTTCTATGATGGGGCCTTTGCCCTCCAGTAGGACAGTATAAAGGCTGATACTTTCTCATTAGCTTTAGCTTCCAGATTTCGGGGTGACAGTAAAATTTACTAACCGAAAAACTTAGGTTTAAACTTAAGTAGGCCTGGGTTGCTTCTAAAACCTCACACGTACTTGTAACTTTTTTACCTCTAGCGTAGGTATAAAGTACCATCGAAGCCGTTGGTAATAAACCTTTTACATAAATTTAATTCATTTTAAAACAATATTTTTGTACAATGCCCTTCAGAATTGAAATGGTTGTCAAACAAAATGCAAAAATGCACTGATATTGATACACATCTATTAAGCTGGAACACAATTATAACTGAACTCGCTTTTGTTGTTGCAGAGCTAATGATTACGGTTTCATGGCTCCAAGAGCGGAGTAGCGGATTTCATTTGAATACATTCAAAACAAAGCTTGGTGGCCCAAGTGACAAGAAACATGAGTAAAAAATCAGGGTCATTACAGTCAGTACTTTTTTCCTTAGTATGGGAAAAATAATTCAGCGGTTTTCGTTAGATTGAGCTTGAATAAAGCAGATGTAGCTTAAAAAGTAATCAAGCAGCTGGATCGGCGTTGTTTTGTTGGATGTCACTATGCGTTTTTACATCGCGCTAGTAATGCGTGTTTCCGAAAAATCACCTCAAGCCGCCTGCTCAATTATTAATTTACAATTTTAAAAAAGGAATTTGAAATTTTGTTAGCAATTTTAAAAAAATGTGGGAGAGATACTAGAGATCTAGAAGGTATTAGGAATTTTGTTATATAGCAAATAAAATATTTCTGTACATTTTATTTAATTGTCTCCATGACTGATTCTCGAAGGAGGCCGTACTACATAGCCGTTGAGTATTGGTCGTTTTCCTGTAGATGGCGCTAGCACTGTCTAGTCGCCTGATAAATTATCTCAGTATATATAAATTACTCTATGTAAATAATGCACTTTAAAATGAAACTATCAAAATTCTTCGGGTAGTACTCGAACCCACGATCTTTTTGCTAACCGAGAAACTGCGCAGTTACATTTTTGAGTGTACTATTTACATAAGAATAAAATACATAAAATATGATATACCCAAATAAAATAAGGACCTATTTTAAAAACACCAAATAATAGAAAACGAGTGATCCGTTTTCTCGTCTGCCACCTATTACACAAAAAAGATACCCTTAGTAGTCTTTTGGGGTTGCCAAAAGGCCCCGAAAACGTTCAATATAATTTTTATCTCAATTGATAACGCCTGGTACGAAGTAATCATTACGATATGCCTTATTTTGAGGTGCTGTATATCTGGTCATTACACATCTAAGTCCTTATTCTTTTGGATTCTACAAAACTATGCACCTTATATAAATTTTGATTCCTGTAATGTTAGAGGCGAAAATACTAATCAAATTCGTATCAACTAGGCACTAAAATAAAATCTAACAATCCGCTTAGTGATATATAAATCTTGCGAGAAAACTTCATTTGCAACGCCGTTTTCGCTTATCCGTTGTATCACTCAAACCTTTTGCTTTGTTGGGATACGAAATTGAAAACACAGATTTCTAACAACCTGCATAAAACGCACGCTACATAGCTAGGCACAGTAAAGTAAAAGCACAAACGCTTTCGGATATCAATGCAACAATAATTTGAACTAAAACAATTTCAACGCCATCTACCAAAATATACTGGAACTTCTTCTCGTCCGCAAAACCGCTTGCGCTTGTGATCTTGCATCGAGCTATTTTTTAGCTTTGTTTCCTTGTAAGCAATATTGCACAGACATCCAGCGTAAGTAGACCTTCGCGATTCCGTTTGTTAAGCCGGTGGTAGACTTATTTTTTTTAATACAAAAGCTGTAAGTTGGCATTTTGACACAAAACCGACTTGAATTGTTTTTAAAGGTTTTGGAATGGAATGTAATTTGCTTTTTTAAAATATTTTTTTTCATATATCCATAGAAGTAATCTGACCAATCGAGTGACATCAGCATCCTGAGGGTAGTGGCAGATAATCCGCAGGCACCTATGGTAAGGCCCTTCGTGCGAACGATGGCCTAAATTGCCACCGGCACCTCTTCCAGGTCGAGTTCCCTAAGAGCGAGTGCCCTAAAGTATGGACATGATACAATAAAAAGAAATACTTTTTTACTAGATAGATACCTCGATACAGGCCTGTGAGCCTAGTGAAGTATCTATAGTCACTAAGAAATTGTATGCTTTATTATGTCAATAAATTCATTCATTCATTCATTCACTTATCCTATTTATAAGTTTTTTTTTTTTAGTTTCTACTAACCCATGGGCCTAACTTTGTCCGAGATATAGTAATTACAATTTGAATTCGAATAGAAGAAGGCATGCAAATTTTAGAATAAGGTCATTATAACGTACTTGTCAATATTAAAAATTTCGCCAGAAAGACTTGGCATTCGGTTTTTGTAAACAAATAGGCAATACTTATTGAGTTATAACTAGTGATGATTGAATAGTTGACTATAACACTTGGACATTGTTTAAGCTATAACATTATGGGTATTTAAATAATGTAAATATTTAAATGTCTATATCTACCTCAGATTAATTTTATAGATGTAATACTAGGTACGGGACCCGTGATACCGTGGGAGAGCCACGCTTCGGCATGTAAGGGTTGGCTGATAACAAGCGTGAAGCAGCGTCTCTGTTTTGTTTCGCTGCGTGAATGCTCAACTTTTCCACTTAAGCCCTCGTCGTATAAATTTGCATAAATACGGGCAAAATGGATAGATAGATGCCCAATCCGGGGAAAGGTTGGCAGCGCACTTGTGACTCAACTGGAGTTGCGGGTGTCCATGGGCGGCGACAATTGCAACCCATCTGCTCGTCTGCCACCTACCACATCAAAAACGGATTTATATAAGAACTCTAACAAAGGATTTATGACAAACATTTTTCCTAACACTATGGATTTTGTAGTCCAAAATAAACATTTTTTTTACTTTATAGTCCATGCTTCCGAGTTTTCATTAAGATTGTACAACTGCAAGTTTATGCAAGTTCGTCAATCCTATGTTGATGTCCTCGCGTCTCATTTTACACTGGTTGTATATTCACCCGCAGTGCATTAAAACCCCTCGTCTTTGCCATTCAGTACAATGCCAAAACTGATCTCGAAATATGAATAACCGTTATTTTAATAGCCCTAGAGTCGTTATTTGGTATGTTTATGGGTTCGCTGTGGTGTGCTGTTAAGATTAATTTATTGATACATTAATTTAATAAAGGTTGTAAGTTTCATGTTTTCTAAATGTTTATATATTTATGTTTGGATGTGGATTTTCATTAAATATTGTTATGAGTTTTTGTTATAAGACAAATTGATACAAATGTAATATGTACCTACTTCACTGTAACTAAATACTGTTATTTTTTATCGTTTATATCTCAAAAAACTCATAATAGGTACCGTGAGCAAAGTCCATTTAGCATGTTAGATCAAAAAAAAATTGGCTGTTCCATACATTATTTCCGGGTGGATATTTTATTTTGTATAGAACTGCTGATTTTTTATCAATTATTTTGCTAAGGTGACGGGTAGGGCACACTAGCGACGCCAATCAATTTTAATCTTTAGCTACTAAACTGGATCTATTTTTAACTATTTCAGGATTAAAACCTCTCATCCAACACTTATACTATTTATTAAATAACAATGCAAAAATGTTAGGTCCAACGCGTACGCGAAAAACTGATTTACGCCAAAAGCGGCCACTTTTGGCGTAAATCAATTTCTCGCGTACGAAAACGGACACAACATTTTTGCATGGTTGTTTAATAAATAGTATAAGTGTTTTGCGAGAGGTTATAACCCCGAAATTGTTTAAAGTAGATCCAGTTTGGTAGCTAAAAATTAAAATCGATTGGCTTCGCTAGTGTGCCTTACCCGTCACCTTAATCTAACATCCTTAATGGACTTGAATGAATATTAGTGTATAATTATTATTACTTTAACGATATAACAGTATTTAGCACACACTACTCTTGTCGCAATTACCCTGAGTATGATAAAAGTTTTCAGTGGTAACTATTATTTTAAATCACACTAGAGACATTAATGGCGTTATCAAAATTAACTTGAAATATCAGAAATCCTTTTTTATTTAAAGTGTCTTCAACAACTTTTCATTTATGTCTTCAATTCACTACAATCAGTAAAAATCTGTTAGTGGCGCCACTGAACCGTATAAGGTTATTGTTAAAACCGTTAAGTTCATGGAAATCAATTTTAATTGCCTGTTAATTTTTTTCTAAAAGAAAATTAGCTGTCAGGAAAAAAACTAAATTTTAAAGCTCTTCAAATTGTTCAAAACGATTAAAAATCAAGGTGTACCTATTTATTTGTTACCTCGGATTCGAATTCCAATTGGCGAAGCAATTTATGAACTCCCCTATTTCTCCTGCTGTCCCATGCATTTTTCTATGCTCATAGCTCCTATACATTTTAATTTTCATGGACGACCTGTTTGGAAAAGTGGTAGTGAACGCTGCTTTTGGTCCAAGGGTTGCGGGTTCGGTTCCCACACAGTACAAACATTTATGTGCATGAACATGTCTGTTTGTATTGGTCTGGGTTTTTTCTATGTATTATACGTATGTATTTACAGAAGAAAAGTATTATATGTATACATTTGTAATCCCACTGTTGATTCTGATATCCGTAACACAGGTGCTGGAGCTACCTATCTCGGAGTCAGATCAATGTATGTGATGTTGTGAAAATATTATTTAGAAAAACAATCATCGATTGGACGTAATTTTGCAAAATCTAGGGTTTACGTCATCGACATCAGTCACTTCATTGTAATTACCAGACTTATCAATTTCTGGAACATAGTACCAAACACACTCCTGATTCAGCTTGAATAAGTGTTACAGTTAGTCTGGTTCCCCTGTCTAAGGGTTGCGAAGGTCAGATAGCAGTAGCTTGTATTAGCAAATATAATTTTACGTTCTTTATACGCATTAAAGCGGTAGCAACTATTGTTTTATTTTATATTGAATAGATATCATTTAACAAAACGTACAGGTTTAAAAAATAAAATCGGATTTCTTTATCTGTGGTACTCTTAAGTGCGGTTTTTGCCGCGCGATTCGGAAAGCTGTCAATCTGAAAGAACATGGCGAAAAATGAATGTGAAAATATTATTTGTGTTGAGGGATTCGGCGGGTAGGACTAAAACAAGCCGCATGGGCTAATGCAATTCAAAGGTTTTAAATTAGTGTTTAGTGGTTTTTAGTGTGCAGTGAAGTGCCGCAAAGTGATCCAAATAATAAGAATCGTTACATTGTATTGTTTTTAATACTGCTATTGTGTGTCGAGTGAGTTGTCTCGTGACAACTTGCCTGGACCAAATAGAGTCTTAAAACCTGCGATTGCTTTTAGAGTGATATCCGCTGAATCCGTAGGTCGATAAAACGTAAAACACCGGCGTTTTATTGAGTGACTGTGATTTTGACTGACTTCGACTGTTGACTACCTACTTGTTCTCAATAAGGTACTTGATTATCTTCTGGTAGAGCCATAATAAAAAAAATATATATTTCTGTTAAAAGAGTTCACCTCGTTTAGAGTGTTCTATCATGAAAAGTGTGGAATAAATAAAGAATAGTTAATCCTGGATCATAGTTCAAGCGTAGGTACCCTGGGCTCTGAAGCGAAGGCTTTGGACACAAGAATTACACGCTAGGATGAGGGATATAGCAACTACTGAGAATAACATGTTAAAATAATTCATGAGAACGTGATATCTTGGTAACGCGTTTTACAACTTAAGGCGACTGGTAGCCCTTACTAGCTACACCATTCGTTTTTTATTGTTAGCTACTAAACCGGATCTATTTTAAACAATTTCGGGGTTATAACCTCTCAGCAAATACTTATACTATTTATTGAATAACCATGCACAAATTTTGGGTCAGAAAAATTGATTACCGCCAAAAGCGGCCACTTTTAGCGTGAATAATTTCTTCGCGTACAAATGTTGGGTCCGCATTTGTGCATGGTTATTTAATAAATAGTATAAGTGTTTGCTGAGAGGTTATAACCCCGAAATTGTTTAAAGTAGATCCGGTTTAGTAGCTAAAAATTAAATTCGATTGGCGTCGCTAGTGTTCCCTACCCGTCACTTTAACACTATTTATGGAAACAAAGAAACACATTTGGCTCAAAGGCCTAGTTTCGCCCCTACCGTAGCTTAATTATATTCCATTATACCTGCAATTTACGACGGCGTTGGTCTCGTGACCTTGCACCCGGTTATATTACATTTAGCTTCTAGCGACAGCGCCGTGGTAATTACTATGAGAGAATATAATATATTTTCCTTGTGGATATTACCCCTTGGTATCGAAATTTTAACCCGCGATGCATTTCGCCATTATGACCATGCCAACCTATATCGATGATACCTTAGATTAAATACATTTAGGTAATCTAAGGCAGTGTGGTCCCCGGCAGAGTAGAATAGGCCACCCTCACTCTTACCGAGGTGTCGTAAAAGGCGACTAAGGTAAAGCTGCTGGCATGATCATCAGCACCCATAGAAGGAAAACTCTGCATTTATATCTAAACCTTGCCAACCCGTCTGCCAAGCGTGGTGAGTATGGCAATTACCCCTAATGTGATTGAGGGAGGCTCGTGCCCCAGCAGTGGTGGCTTAGATGGGCTAATGATGATGATGAATCTAAGGATGATACTATACTGTTGCGGCTATTGTCGGACTATCTAGGTGGCGCAGTGTTTAGTGACTTGCAGCTTTAAAGCGACGGCTGCGCTAACGGGTCGGGCGAAAAATGTGTACCGAAGTTTACTTACTCCACTGGTTCAGTGACCCGAAGCGAGTCTTGGCCTCCGAAACAAGAGAACGCCACTTTGATCGATCCTGCACTACTTGTCGCCAGTCACCGGCCTGAAGTTCTCGCAGATCATTCTCGACGACGTCCTTCCAGCGATACCTAGGCCGGCCTACCGGGCGTCGGCCCATCGGTCCGAAGTACCGAAGTTTACGGGAAGAAAATAATTCTCAGCCTGGAAGTTGGCGATCTTGTTCCTCCGTGCGTCGAAAAGCTCTCCGGTCGTGTCATGTCAATTGCCTTCCCATACAATTTGCACCAATCAGCTGATTACTTTTGTATGGGAAGGTGTTTTTTTTTCTGAGTTAAGACGCTATGTTGCTTGTGGGAAAATGTTTGTTATCATCCGTATAATGCCCTCGATAAGGAAGTAAGACGGTTAGAAAAGCACGGTGTTTATAATGACTATTATTAGGCGTACACAGCATCAACATGAAATTATTTATTAGAGTGTCTTTCTCATTCATAAAAAGTGTAGCCCTTTCAGATGCATTTTACAATCAAAATAATAATTCAAACTCACAGAAAACCGCGGCGTGAACAACTGCTTGCCATCAGGTGATCCGTCTGCTTGTCTGCCACATATCACATATAAAAAAAACTATGTACGTCGTCAAAGGCCAGACACGTTCTTGGAGTCACGTTTCGGACACACAATAAGGCCTGTCGCGATGTCCTACTGAAATCGTATCCCATCTTTTTTGTCCTCGCAGGGCGTGTAAAATAGGACGCTGTTTTGCAGTAACGTGTGATTTGCGTGAAGATCGATAGACTACGTGACTGGATACAGCTGAGCATCGGGAATTGCCAAGTTTTACGGGAATCTCATATTTTTTTCGCGTTGTTTTGTTTTGGGTAGCCTATTGATGATTTATTTCCTTTTTGAGTGTTGGGGATATCTGGCAAGAATTTGTGCGTTAGCGTTATGAAAATCTGAGTGTCGGTTTTTGGTTTTGAGATTTCTAATTAGCTAATAAGTAAAGAAAAAAATATGATTTAATATTTGAATAGGAAGCCGTGGGGAAATAAACACCTTCAAGGAAAACCTCAGATGCGCTGGAGGGACGTCGTGAAAAGAGTGGCTGGCTCAAACTGGATGCAAACATCGCAATGCCGGTAGGAATGGAAAATGCTGAAGGAGGCCTAGATGAAAATAATTATAACAGGCTAAAGAAGAAGAAGAAGAATAGGAGACTCATATTATAATTAATAACTAGTTTAAGAACTGCTTCCTTGCAAAATTATACTTTTTGTAGGAAATTTAACAACATAATATGACTGACCGGATGGCGCAATTGGTAGTGACCCTGCCTCTTACGCCAAAGGTCGTGGGTTCGATCCCCGCCCTGGACAAACATTCGTGCGATGAACACTTGTGTTTGTTCAGTATCTGGGTGTAATATATGTATTTAAGTATATATTTGTGTTCCTCTGTTTTCTGATATCTGTAACACAAGTGCTTAAGCTACTTAGTATGGAACCAGGTCAATGTATGAGATGTTGTGAGAATCATTATTATAATCTTCTTTTATTTTGTTATTTCTAATTATATAGTCATGTCAGATAACTAACACCGATTGGCGATAGCTAAGGGCGTTTTTGTGGTCACCCAAACTAAAGATTTTTTTATTTATGTGATAGGTGGCAGAAAAGCAAATGGATCACCTGATGGTAAGATTGCCGCCGCCCATGGACACCTGCGACACCAGTGGAGTCACAAGTGCGCTGCCAACCTGTAAGCCCCCCTTTCTCCCGTATTGGGATCCCGGTACCCTCACTCACGCAGCGAAACAGCATAGTGCTGCTTCTCGATGAAACGAAACACGGAAGGTAAAGTACTATGACAAGATAAAGATAAAATAAATAAATAAATCTTATTGGAGTAGACTTAATCTATACTAGTTAAAACACCAGTTGAGAAACGCGTTAGCGCGATCGGCTATGCACTCTCAGTTTGCTGTTTTACATCAAACAGTTCTCGCAAAGGAGGCGCCAGGTCTCCGGCAACCAGATCTCTTGAGTGCGCTCCTGTGTATTCTGGAACACGGAAACGAGGTTACATTCCCATTTCCAATACGAAGCGCACAGATGTGTCGGGGTTTTAAAGCGAATCATGCTTTATTATTGTTTACATATTTGAGTTTGGATTTTTGAATCGAGGTTTGAGAAGCTCATTTAGCTTAGTGTAGGATAGTGGCTCTTGAATCATTTAAATATCAAATCTCAACTTGTAGACAATTTTAATTGCTAAAAATATCACTAGGTAAAAAAATACTTAATTTTGTTCGCGTTCGAAAATTGTAATCATAATAAGCACCTTATTTTAATAATGGTTTTGAAATAACCAATAATGTATGCATTTACGTCCAAAATTTGTACTTCGAAATAAGTGCCTTAACTTCATATTACTGTAGATAAAATTTGAATGAAGACATACGTAGAGCTAGAGAGCTAACACATTATGTACTCTCTCTTTCTATACGCCGCGTCGCACGCCGCCGACTCACTCTAGCTCGCTGATCAAACACTGAGCTAAAGATATGAATTGAATGAGACTGAGCTGGATGTACGTTGATTAGGTGAGCTAGCTCTTTTTACGAGCTACTTGCCGCTAAAATACAGCGCAGACGCTGCTTCACGTTGATATTTTGTGAGGCAGTGGCATCTCTCCAGTCGAACCGGACCTTCCATGACAACGCGTGGCTCTGGTACTGTTAAAAAGTTTAGCTTACATATCCCATAGGAGTTAAGTTTACCTATACCAGTTCATAACACTAAAAAATTAGTGCGATTATCTTACGTCTACCGCATCTTCCCAGTTTGCTGTAAACGGTACCTATCTGACTATCACTTTGAAACACGAATGGTGAATACAATATAAATATATAAATCTTATTGGAATAGACTAAACCTATACCAGTTAATAACACCAGTTGAGAAACAGCAGCGCGATCGTCTATGCAATCCCAGTTTGCTGTTTTACATCAAACAGCTCTCGCAAAGGAGGCGCCAGGTCCCCGGCAACCAAGAGATCTTTTGAGTGCGCTTCTGTGTATTCTGGAACACAGAAACGAGGTACCATTCCCATTTCCAATACGAAGCGCACAGATGTGTTGGAGTTTTAAAAAGAGACATGCTTTAATATTGCTTAAATTTATTAGTGCTTAGAATCTTTTATAGAGTCTAAGTATTAAGATTACTTAATACTAGCCCGCGGCTTTTCTTGCCTGGAATTCGGTTTGCTAGAAAGTAGTATTTGTCACTCTCCATCTTTTCAACTATCTTTACTTTAAAAAACCAGCCAAATGCGAGTGAAAGGTTCCGTAGCAGCAACTTTACCACTTTACTCACAGACGGACAGACGGACAGACGGACAGACGGACAGACGGACAGACGGACAGACGGACAGACGGACAGACGGACAGACGGACAGACGTGACAAATCTATAAGGGTTCCGTTTTTTGCCATTTGGCTACGGGACCCTAAAAATCATATCAATCCGTCGCTCCGTTTTGCTGTGAAAGACAAACAAACAGACAGACATGAACACACTTTCACATTTATGATTAGTATGTATTTGAAGAGTATTTAGAAGAGCGATAGTATCTCAGTAGATAAACCATTCGCCTTCCATACTCCATTCCATAATTGCGTTTAAATTGAGTATGCACCTATGGTCCAAACGATTGCATACCTAAGTGGCAATGGGCAGGGCACACAGCGAGGAGAACAGACGGCTATTGGGGAGGCAAGGTCCTTTAGCGGAGGCTACGTACAGGAAATCGCAAAAGTGGCAGGCCCCCCACAAGGTGGACCGATGATCTGGTCAAGATCGCGGGAATCCATTGGATGCGGGCGGCACAGGACCGAACTGTGTGTCAGCAGTGTCCACTGCTGACATTTATGATCAGATGATGAGATGGACATTTATATAGATGTCCATCTATGAATAGATGGACATCTATATAGATGTTTAAAATCTATTTGCGTATTTCTACCACTAGACGGTGAGGAAAAACATCGTTTCGAAGCGTGACGTTTCACATAGTTCCTGAAAGGTGTAACCAGGGTTCAGTTGGACTTGATCCTCAAGTTGCGAAGGCCAGACAGCAGTCGCTTCATTATAATTACCGGACTCTTTATCTGTCTCTCTTCATCATGTTCCAATGGTACTGGGCTACAACCAACAGTTTTGGATTCTACGGGGACTTACACGCAAAGATGATTTTTTGACCGTGGGAAAGCTATGCGTCGGCATGAATGGGCCAACTCGACCAGAGTGATACCACGGCCTGACAGAAGTGACCAGACGCTGTATTTCGAGTGAGGGTACCGGCGGCCCGGTCCGGGGGAAAGGGAGGTTAAAAGGTCGCACTTGTGACTCCACTGGTGTCGCGGGTGTCCATAGGCACAGTAGATAATATAGTTGCGTATATATCTACTGTGCCATAGGCGGAGGTAATTGTTTACCATCAGGTGATCTGTCTGCTCGTCTGCCACGTATCACATAAAAAGATGACTTAAATATTAACATATACTTTAATTTAAAACGTAGATTTGATTTCAGTTTTACTACGAGTACATAGAACAATAAAGAACATAATTATGAAGAGAAGACATTATCAGAAGCCATATTCTTTTTCTTCTTATTGTTATACGACGACGAATATATCGCAGAATTTTATATTACGCAATAAAACTCAAAATTAATAGATGTTATGTATCACAAACAATTGTCAATTTCTATATGAAGCTTATATCATATAATTAAATCAGTAAAATACAATTCTGATAACGTATTTTCGAGTTATGTCGTAAACATTTTAATTTCAGTCGTATAGAATTAAATTAACATAATTTTATTAGATTAGTCAGCAGAATAGATCATATTGGGAGAGAACGCTTCGGCATGAATGGGCCGGCTTGACCGGAGTGATACCAATGCCTCACAGAAAACCGGCGTGAAGCGACACTGTTTGTGTTTCGGTGTGCGTAAGTGAGGGTACCGGGGGCCCAATCCAGGGGAAAGGGGTTTAACGGTTGGCAGCGCCCTTGTGACTCCACTGATGTGTCTCGTGTCCATGGGCGGCAGCAATCGTTTATTATCCTCATACCAAGTCATACAGTCTAATGCAACACAAAATAGAATGAAGCAAATTAAAAGCTAAATATGAGGTAAACCGAACCAGACCCCCAAAAGTGGCACCTGTTCACAAGTATGTCAGCCATCATTTCACTCAACCATATTAGAGGGAATGTAATGACCCGCCACATAACGCCACCACCTCAGAGACATTTGAGTGGGCATGACTACTTAGGTTCCCCTCATAAATAGATAGAGTAGAATAGGTTGTTATTCGAATACTAGTATGGAAATCTTTGCAATTTCTCTTTTATGACTAGTTACTACTTTCTTATCTGACTCCGATACTTTTTCACTGAGTTTTGAATGAAAATAACCTCTTTATGTAGTTCGAAAGTATTACAGTACTCGTAATACGAGCAAAAGTAGTTTAAACCTGCGTTTATTCTATATAGACGGGTTTATGCGATGCTTGCACGGAGTGACGTATCAAGCACGTGCACAACCCAGTACAATTTGACGTAGAAGCAAATTATATATAATACGTAAAAGCTTGTTGAAAAAACAACAACAATACGATTTTGTTAAAAGCGTCCGTCGAAACCACATCATAGTAGCTCCAAAACCCAAACTACAACTATACAAAAATAGTCCCTACTACAAATCAATACAAATATACAATACAATTCCAGTTGAAATAAAAAACGAATAAAATATTAGTACATACAGCGAAAGAATTAAAAACCTGCTCACCAATAAATGTTACTAAAGTATTGAACAATATCTAGCGGACAAAACATACAGACATAAAAAAGTGAATAATTTGAAATTACAATACATTTAACATGCGTCTCCCAAATAACACGAATGCAATGAATACAATAGTCTCGTTAACTCTATAAGATCATGTAAATTGTATAGTGTACAGAAGTGTTCCTAGAATCAAACTACTTTAATTAAATATTACCTTTAACTTGACGGATACGAAAGTGTGATAAACACCTAGAACATATATGTATATTTGAATCTATTGTACCTAATTAGTAATTTTGATTACTCATTACTCAATAAATAAATATTTTTTTTCTAAATGATAATAATTCCAACCGACTCCGGCCTAAGCGGCCAATCTTAACAATCAGCTACATACGCAGGATAAATTATAAATAATAAAAAAATATTTCACAACATCACAAACATTGATCTGACTCCGAGATAGGTAGCTCAAGCACCTGGTTACGGATATCAGAATAAACAGTGGGATTACAAATATATACATATATATATATATATTTTTATGATATAGGAGGCAGACGAGCAGACGGATCACCTGATGGTAAGCGATTACCGCCGCCCATGGACGCCTGCAACACCAGTGGTGTCACAAGTGCGCTGCTTACCTTTAAACCCCCCTTCCCCTAGATTGGGCCTCCGGTACCCTCACTCACGCAGCGAAACATAGCGCATGCACTGCTTCACGCCGGTTTTCTGTGAGGATGTGGTATTACTCCGGTCGAGCCAGCCCATTCATGCCGAAGCGTGGCTCTCCCACTGTTAATAACCACCCACTGATAATACTTTTCTTTTGTAAATACATACTTATAATACATAGAAAACACCCAGACCAATACAAACAGTAATGTTCATGCACACAAATGTTTGTAGTGTGCAGGAATCAAAACGTGTACCAAACGGGTCGTCGTATATAATAGTGCTCGAGTGTGTACGCAAACACAAATGCACTCTCTATTCCCTTGCCCTCACATTTCGATGGGACACCAGTGTGAAACGACCGAGAGAAATCGGGCGCAGGACCAACGGCTTAACGTGCTTTCCGAGATACGGGGTACAATATCGCCAACTTCCAGACTCCGGGCTGACACTAAGAATTTCTTAACAGAAAAACTCCGGTACAAATTTTGTCCTGACCACGGAATCGAACCTGGGACTCCAAGCGCAGCCGTTGCTTTAAAGTGGGATGCACTATCCACTGTGCCAACGAGGTAGTCAACAAATGCAGCAGTTTCTAAATGATAGGTGCTTTTTTTATGTCATAGGTGGCAAACGAGCCACCTGAACGAGTCGATCACCTGATGGTAAGCGATTGCCGCTGCCCATAGACATCACACAACTCTTAAGCCCCCCCCTTCCCCCGGGAGGCCCCAGCACCCCCACTCACGCAGCGAACACAGCACAGTGCTGCTTCACGCCGGTTTTCTGTCAGGCCGTGGTATCACTCCGGTTGAGCCGGCCCATTCATGCCTAAGCGTGGTTCTCCGCCGGTCGCTTAACTAAATACAGCGCTTTGATATATTATATAACAGTTTTTCAAATTTTCGCGTTGCATTATAACTACAATTAATCAAGACGGGAATTAACACGATATTTATTATGTGATACAACATTGTGTACTCATAATAATATGTATTATGTACAAAATTTGTGTTTCTTCGATGGTTTTCGTGGACTGAAAATTGATTCTCGTTTTCTTTTTGACTCGTCAAATAATACGAATTTGCTTCAAATTAAAATAACAATATATTTTTCTTGTTTTTTTAAACAGATATTTGACAAGAGTAAGTAATTAACAAAACACAATCGAAATTCGGTATGAAAAAGATTTGTTCTATTTTTAAACAAATGAGGTTTTTTATCTCAAATTCTCAACAAATAACGTAAACAATTGTGTATATGTGAATACACAATGTTGTATCACATAATAAATATCGTGTTAATTCCCGTCTTCATTAATTATAGTAAATACAGCGCATTCGCATTCACATGTTTCTGAAGTTTATTCTAGAGTAACACAAGTTTCTTATATACCATTCCAGGTCAGTACTTCTATACTATTTGACATTAGGCGAAACAGTAGTTTTAAATTTTGAAAGGTTGTAAATTAGTTAACAATAGGAAACGTTCGTTGAGTACGCCAACTGCCCGTTGGTTTGCTGATATTGTACAGTCACGGAGAAATAGTAGATGAGGTTGCCCGGTGACCTAAAGGAGTGGCGAAATTAAAAAGATGCCTTAATGGTCAGAACCTCTTCTTACCAGATAATTTATGTACCAAGTATAGAATTAGTAATTCAATAGTGCCAAGTTATATTTGCTGTTCTTCTTACTACCATTTTTCTTTGAAGATCAGCTACGGCAGGTCACGATGACCTTTTTTTATTTAATAACTCGATAAGGTAGGTGGTGCAGTGGTTAGTGGGTCGTGCTTTTAGGCGACGGCTGCGCAAGAGGTTCCGGGTTGGATCCCCGGGTCGGGCCAAAAAATTGTACCTATGTTTTCGGTAAGAAATTCTTAGTGGCAGCCCGGAGTCTGTAAGTTGGCGGTCTTGTACCCCTGTGCCTCGGAAAGCACGTTAAGTTGGTCCTGCGCCTGATCTCTCTTCGGTAGTGTCCCAGTAGTGTCCCATCGGATTATGAGGGTAAGGGAATAGAGAGTGCGCTTGTGTTGGTGCATACACTTGAGCACTTATAATATATCCCGCGTACTTGGCTGATCGTTGAAATAGGCCGCCGTAGCCGTAATCAGTTCGAGGATATTATAAGGTAGGTAGATGTCTTAGGTTAATTGATTTAGATATATAGATACACTTTATTGCACAAAATTTACAGATCTTAGTCTAAGTTATTATAATAAAACAATCTCTTCCAGGCAACCTCAGGGTGGAGGAAAAGTATAGCGAATTAAGAAAAGGGGTAAGGCAGTGCAAGTCAGAAAAATAGAAAAAAAATACATTTTATAAATACGAGTATGGTATATACATACATACATTATATTAAATAAATATATACTAGCTATAAATACTAATACGTACTAGTAAATTACAAAACAATCTAATTTAATCTAATTCGACATATAATCGAGAAAACTTGGGCATTTATCGGTGTGTGGTCGAAAACAAAAATCGCCTAGTGGTAGCAATACACAAAAGCAAAGTTATATGAAAGCCCACTGCAATGGACTGGGATCTCATATAACTTTGCTTTTGATGGAATTATATTTATTCGCGTTTCTGCCTGGTACAGAGCGTCAAAGCATGTCAACCATTTTTTTTTGTTAACGTCACACACTTTCATCAAAAGTGGTTTTATGTGACATAAAAACTCGTCAATTCAACATTTTCAACTGTTCAGTCAATGCAATCTGTTTTACCCTTTGTGCTTTATAAATACATCCGCACTTTTTTCTATTACATAACCCATTTTTTTGTTTTTTGTTTGGCCATGGACACTTCTGAAAGAGTTAAATAGAAACGTTTACCGCCTCTAGCGTTTTACAGTTTTTTTTCAATATTTTTTTTTCTTTTGAAATTATTTTTTTTATGTAAATTGTGTATTCATAATTACCTCAAGAACTGGAGGTAGGTAAATAATGCGAAAAATTTGCGTTGCCTAATTATGAAGAACCAGGGTGACTGACAAAGATATTCAGATGTGCTGGATATGACTTTTTATAGGTAAACTAGTTTTTGCTCGCGGCTTCATTCGCGTAATCGCGTTAGAATGAGACAAAAAGATGCTTATGTCACTGTCCTCACTTTCAACTATTTTCAACACAAAACACAAAAAAAACCGGCCAAGTGCGAGTCGGACACACCCATGAAGGATTCCGTATATTTTTGCAGCAAGTAAGATTTATGGAAGGTATATTGAAGATTACGGCTTATAATTATAACGTATAAAAAAACTACTCACTATTTCTAGTTCAAACCAATTTTCGTTGTTAGTTTTCATGATTATGTACATCATTTATTTTTTTTAGTTTTATAATTCATTTATTATAGAAGTTAGGGTAGGTAGGGGGGACACACAATTTAACAATTTGGGAGCGCCTCTTGCGCAGGTCTAATCCATGATTTTGAGAGAGTTTTAGCCAGCTGCTCGTATCAAAAATGTAGTTGGAGTTCACAATAGGAGAGTCCATAACTGCTGGATTCCTAAAGAGTTTCGCTGGCACACGCAAGGATTGCCGTGATAGACGGACAAACACAGACATATACACTTTTCCAGTAATGATATTTGTATAGATACTAGACGAATCCTTTGTATTCAAATGTGAGCCGAATCGACGACAACGATGGTAAAATTTTAACTCACGAAAATTTTACTGAAGAATAAATGGCAAAGAATTGCTATCCAAAATAATATATTATTTTTATAATGTATCAAAACGGGAATTAACACGATATTTATTATGTGAAGCAACATTATGTAGGTACTCACATATTTGGCTCGACGTTTCGGCTACGTTACAGCAGCCGTGGTCACGAGCGAACTACCCGTGTCCGCTAGTACACAATGTTGTTTCACATAATAAATATCGTGTTAATTCCCGTTTTGATACATTATAGTTATAATGCAAGGCGAAAATCTAAAAAATATCTTATATTTGCCGGAGAATCTTTCATTTTGATAAATATGCCGCGATTGCGTGCAATACGTTTATCTTCCTCGTTCGTGATGCGCACTACCAAAGAGAGGAACGGCCAGCTTTCGTCTGTTTTTCCTTATCCGTATAACAACCTTAAAATGTTGAAAACAATCTGTTTTTGGATAGGTCTTTTTGATTTGCCTCATCATCTCCGTTGTAGGCTTACAAAATAAATAAAGTGCTATTATTCGGTGCAGTAGCGCTACTAACAGATTTTAACTGATTGTAATGAAATTAAGACATAGGTACATAACAGTAAATTTACCAAGACTTTTTTTTTTATTATTTATTATGACACATAACAGAGTACAGTTATTGTTGTACAAACAGGAAGTTAACATAAATCAGTTCTAAACTTTACTCCAACAAAAAAAAACATTTAAAATAATAAAAAAAAATATGTCACAATTATCTCAGATTTCAAATTAATTTCCTAAGTTACTTGACATTGGCAAAATATCTTCTGCTAGAGCCATACCATACATTTAAAAAAATCGTCTTCAAAAATTTAGAGCACAATTCATAACGCTTCCATTTTTTTTGTTTCCCACACCGAGCCCTGCTAATTGCTAACACCATTTTCAGCTATTTTACAATTTATTTTTCCGGTACATTTCCACGGAGTTCTTGTAATTTTTGTAGAAGATTTTATTTTCATCTCACCCGCGCTAGTGAAACGTATTTTTGTTCAAGAAGACGCTTTAGATTAGCTCTTTCTAGTCCGTAAAATATCGCTCCCTAAATTATGGCTCTTGATGTCACATCGTAAAAATGATCTCAATATAATTCTATGGAATAAAACTTAAAAAAATGTAAACCCTATTTCCATGGTCAAAATGACATCTATCATTTTAATCTAACTATATTTTACGAATTATTGAATATATAGTGTTTATTTACAAATAAACTACAAACAGTATTATTGATTAATATTCACATTGACTTTTTATGATATTGACTGACTTCTACTTTTGACTATTTTATTAATTTCAACTTGACGTTGGCAAAATTGCTCTCTCATTTAGAATAACTCTCTCATGAAGAAACGTGTAGCACGCCATTTTACGTATAAGTACAGTCTAAGGCTTGGTGCCTCCGTGACTGATTCGGGAGTGTACCTAAGTTTTCAGCCCGGAGTCTGGAAGTTGGCGGTCTTGTATCCCCGTGCCTCACAAAGCACGTTAAGCCGTTGGTCCTGGGCCCGATCTCGCTCCGGTCATGCCACACTGATGTCCCATCGGAATATGAGGGTAAGGGAATAGCGCTTGTATTTGAGCACTATAATATATCCTACGTACAGTGGCGGACACATCAAGCTATACAAAACTGTAAAATTTCTTCATTCGAATATAAACCTTATATTGTTACACATTGAGTTCGAAATCGATTGAGGAAGTTTGACTGTTTTGTATAGCTTGACCTGTCCGCCACTGTACGTGGCTGATTATTAAGTTTACCCGCCGTAGCCCTAACAGGCTGGATAATACTATTATTACAGCCTATGGGCCAGAACCAAAGATAAAACTAAAAACCCCTATTCGATTATCCGTAATGACCCCACTTAATTTAAATCAAGCATTTTCTTCATCTTGACCAAGTGCATTCAATCTGCATCATACTTTTTCGGAGAAAATCCGTAGCGCCTTCATTTCGGACCGCCCACAGGCCGGATCGCCCCGAAATTCAAAAACTTGTTACGAAATTCGAAGCTTTTAGTTGACATTTTTATGGGTTGGTGGTACCAAAGGTTTTATTGTATACTCCGTACTAAATGACCAGGAGACGATACCGAGACAGAATAATAAATTACTTGCAATTATTACGTTGAAGGCTTTCTTCTCCAAAATTACAGCCTTTGGAATATTTGACAATAACTGGAAATTTCTGGAAAATTTTCTTTTGTCCCCAATTTCGGGCCAATAACCAACAAATGAAGACCTACCTATTAAGGTGAAAGTCAAATTGTGAATGGGATACGCAAAATTGATAAACTCAATAAAATGTAGGTATATAACCCATTTATGTATAAAAGGTATATTATCACTTTGGCAAACTATCGTCGACAAGTTATGAACTACAAACTCCGATAAAACTGAAATACTTTGTCATAACTGGCTTTTATATCGCTTCGTATATTTCGACAAAGTTGATAGGTACTTAGGCTTTATCAAGCATAATGTATTTATATCGATGTGTCTTGAATGTTTTGTTTTTTCTTAAGATCCTATGAAAAAAAAATATGTTAGCGACTTCTTCTTTTGTGAGTGCCTCTTCAGTCTTGAAGGTTGGGCGCCAGTTTCTTGAACTCTCTTTAGAGAAGAGATGTCCAGGCCAGCCTCTTTCCATCACTTTGCCCATAATTATGAGTTGGAATTGGTGGTGCCCCTATTTAAAATCTTTTTTTTCAAGCGTGACTTTGCTACCTAGTGCCATTAAATTTAGCAAGCCATAAACTTCGATCAATAAGGTTGCGGGTGACACACAGCGATAATGTATGTGAGAAACTTGAAACTGCAGCATGTACATTGAAATTTGGCATCAGCGGCCACTTAGTTAGGTGCTCCAAACACAAGCGGGAGCGGAAGCGGTTTTTGTTTTTGCCTAAAGGAGAAAGTGGGTCACTTAATCGTTAGTAATTGCTCATGATCCTCTGCGAGACCACAAAACTAAGGTGCATGGTAGAACGATCCGCAAAAAACGCACATATCTATACCACCATCCATCAAGATAATGAAGATGAAATGGCAATCGGGATGGAATAGAATAGAATCATATTGCGGTTAATATGGTTTGAATAGCTATGTGAATGATAAATAAGACGGTAAGGGAATAGAGAGTGCATTTGTGTTTCACATATCTTGCGTACATGGCTGATTGTTGAGATTAAACGCTGTAACCGTAATCTGTTGGAGGATTTAATTATTATTAAAATAGGTAAGTAAGCAAGTAAACGGGTCATACAGAGATTATGCATCTGAAAAATGCAGAAAAACTTGAACTAAGTTTTTGATTGCTTTATTTTTTAATACAAACGACAAACGAGCAAACGAGTCACCAGATGAAAAGTAATCAACGCCGCTCATGAACATCCGCGAAATCAGATTATCGCTATCTCTTCCTCCTATGAACCACCATTTGCTTTTAACTGCATGAAAAGTTGATGTAAATTTCCTAACTAGAATGCACTTTGTGTAAACCTAGGATTTGATGCCACGTCTTTGACACTTTAGAGGAATGCTTTGACCTGTACTTTGCGCTTATTTACTAGAACAGAAGTGGCTACTTACCGCATGCAGGTAAATGAGCTATTTTACAATGCAGGAGTTCGCATAGTTGCTGTAATGTTGAGTATAAAGGTTAAACTGACAAAATGGACAATATCTTTCTTGACGGAATGGATAGTGTTTTGCTAGTGAACATGCCTCACGCTGCAAGGTTTGTTGGTTCGATTGATATCCTGGATATTTTTGTGATGATGAAAAGTTATACAATATTATCATCTCAGCGTATCGCCGATGTTTTGAAACTCGGGGTACGCTTAGACCATGGTCAAAAACGACAGTCTGGTTATTACAACAAAGCGATTTTGGACCTAATTATTTAAAGATTAAAGCTAGGCAATCATTTTATTTTTATTTTTTACATTATAACGTAGTGATTACTTGCTCAGTGATTACAATCTTGAAATGCAAATGACGTAAATGAGAACAACCTATTTTGAGTTGTCATCTCTCAAGTCAACAATGAATAATAATAAATGAAAATAAAGTCCGATCACGGTTATTTGGCACGTGGCAAAAGTCGAACCGAACGCGGTTTTTTTTTGATATGGGTTCCTTTACAAGGGCCAATGCTTTTTATATTTTTCGATATAAAATATTGTACAGCGCCCCCATGTCAATGTCACTGATGTGCCAACTGATCTTGGTTGGTCTGTAGCCTATTTAAAAAAAGGTGTCATTTTGACAATGTCAATAAATGCTTTTCCATAAAGTTATGCTTTTAATACCATAAAGTTGTAAATGAAACAAGGCCTATAAAATTTAAGTTTTAAAAATATATTATAAAAAAACATGTTTTATTTTTGTACTGATCAACTGGGCAGTTCAGGGCAGAATCTTGGAACAAACAAGCATATTTGCATACTTATATAATTTCATACTTATATACGAGTACTTAAATACATAGACTGCTAAACAACCCTGCATATTTGCCTTTACCGTGGTCAGGTAAATATTGGCTAGACTTAGATTATATTTTTCAACTGATACGAGTTTAATTTGTCGAAATTCATCCTATTTCCTTAGATAAGATAAGATAAGATAATAATTTATTTGCAGAAAACATGGTACATTTTGGGTCTTAAAACTTATACATTGCACATGCATGTTTTATCGATCTATCGATAAGCATGACGACAGTCATGCATATTAAAACATTTCAATTAGTAATTAAACGATATTAACATAGAAAAAAATATTAATGATAACTTAGTATTTGATTATCCACTTAATTAAATAACAATAAAATAAAATATAAATGTCAATCTTTTGCAAGGTATAGTGATTTAATACAATTGTCAAACAAAAAAATGTAATATGTCACCTTATGATAAATTGAAATTTAAGTAATTTGCTGATCTAATGAAATGTCCGTTACGGCAAAAGGATACAAATTCATCTATGTCATAAAAACAGAAATCCATTAAAACTTTAAATACAGTCTTCCTAAAAATTATTAATGGCAATTTCTGTATCTGGTTTGGAAGCAAATTAAATATTCTTATGCACATACTGTAACAAGTATTTGGTAAAACAGGTAGTAGTTGCTGGTGGAACAAATAATTCCCAAGGATACCTCTTCGAGACAAAATTACAGCACTCTTGCTTTTTTAGGAAAAGGTTTAGATTTTTCCTTGTGAATATTAAAATTTCAAATTCCTAGTGATGGGTTTCCAAGAAAAGTAAACCATCTACTTTTACGTACCTACTTCATATTATAATTGAAATACTGTTCCCTGCTACATTCACCAACTTCATAAAGTTTTAACATCAACATTTTAGTCTCATAAACAGGGTTATAATGAGGCTGAACTACGAGTATATTCTATAAGAGAACTAACAAGTGAAGTTGGTTACTCAAACTCGAGAGAGTAAGATGATCAACTTACCGGGAAACTAACAAGAGCATCTGTTTTCAGTTTGGAATATGTAGTTTTTGCAAATTGCATCCACAAAGTTTTTAACTCATAGAAATACGTTCTTTCATTCCTGTAACAGGTTTTTTTAGCTGACTGTAAGTAAAGACTCCGCCGTGTGGTCCCCGGCAGAGTAGAATAGGCCACCCTCACTCTTACCGAGGTGTCGTAAAAGGCGACTAAGGTAAAGCTGCTGGCATGATCATCAGCACCCAGAGAAGGAAAACTCTGCATTTATATCAAAACCCTCGCCAACCCGTCTGCCAAGCGTGGTGAGTATGGCAACTACCCCTCATGTGATTGAGGGAGGTCCGTGCCCCAGCAGTGGGGATGTAAATGGGCTGATGATGAAGTAAAGACTCGTAACAGATGGTAGTGTATGTCCAAAAATTGATAGTACGTTGCTGAAGACGACGATGATGATGAAGACTAAGGCACTTTCTATGTACCTATTTCTGACAGAAAAAAAAACATTATTGTAAGTACGTGTTAATATGTTGATAAAAGTTCGTAGGCACGGTTAAGGTAGCACAGTATTATTTGGTTTATCACAAATACAGAATTACATGGAAACTTGCAAACAATCGTGAAATAATAATAAATACACGGGAATCTTAAAACACGCGCACCGCGGCCATAGGCGGACTGCCTGGGGCGCCCTCTGTCGGGCGTCGGGATAGCGCGGGTGCGGAATATTGGCGGGAGGCTTGGGGCTTAAATACGAACATCGTAGGGCGCGAAGTTTGAATGTGAGCGTTCTCTCGTGGCCCCGTGTGTCAATCCCTTTGCGCTACATTTTTTTTTCTAGCCAGATATTAGCACATATATAGTGATCTGTGGATATAAGGCTGAAATCTCACCTTATGGTGATTTATGATGTGGCCGGGGTGGAAATTGTGTTTAGTAACAGCCTACAGTCCACATTACGAAGAAGTCCCGCGACAAAATTTTAGATTCCTTGTTCTTATAGAAATAAAGTGACGATGAAATGTTGATGGCGACCGCAGCATGGGGCTACTTTGGTAGAACGGACTCTATTCCCTCTTTTTTTATGTGATAGGTGGCAGACGGGCAGACTTATCACCTAACGGTAAACGACAGCCGCCGCCCATGGACACCCGCAAACCAGTGGAGTCCCAAGTGCGCTGCCAACTTTTGAACCCCCCTTGCCCCCGGATTGGGCCTCTGGTACCCTTACTCACGCAGCGAAACACGGCACAGTGCTGCTTCACGCCGGTTTTCTGTGAGGCCGTGCTATCTCTCCAGTCGAGCCGGCCCATTCATGCCGAAGTGGTTTCCCACGGTCATCTCCCACGATCATATAAATCCAAAGACTTGCAAAGTTAAATACTGATTTTACAATTTACAAGGTACTAAATAAACAAATAATTTATTGCCTACGACGATCACGTCTGATACCCCTGGCTACGTGCCACGTTTTCAGTAGAAATGTCTTTTAACCGGTATCAAAGCGCGTTTTTAAGGCGCCATTTTGCAGGCATTAGATAAGTCAAATTATAACCTGGGGTTTCAGCCAAGTATTGATTCTGGTAAACGGGGATAGATAAATTGATAGTCTGCCCGTAGTAAGGGCTTAACTTCTTAAAAGCGAGCTACTTCCGAGTAGCCAGGTAAATAATGTATATGTAGAGAAGAGACTGTCGTCCTTTAAGAGATAATAATAATATTCTCCAACCGATTACGGCTACGGCGGCTAATCTCAACGATCAGCCACGCATGCAGGATTTATTATAGTGCTCAAGTGTGTGCGCAAGCACAAGTGCACTATCTATCCCTTGCCCTCATATTTCGATGGGACACCGGCGTGACACGACCGGAGAGGAATTGGGCGCAGGATCAACGCCTTAACGTGCTTTCCGAGGCATGGTACAGGACCGCCAACTTCCAGACTCCGGGCTGACATTAAGAGTTTCTTAACAGAAAAACTCAGGTACAAACTTTGGCCCGACCCGGGGATCGAACCCGGGACCCCAAGCACAGCCCTCGCTTTAAAGTGCGACGCACTATCCACTGCGCCAACGAGGCAGTCACTTTTACCATTTAGTTTTTATTCCCATCCCTAAATAATATTTCACAACACAGACGATTTTTGCTTAAAAAAGAAAAAGTTAGACAAGCGAAAAGCGGGTACAAGAGTGCATCAAAATGATGAACTTTTTCTTTGTAAACTCTTACGGAATAAGAATTTCTTAGGTACAAATAATTTTTGGCCCGACCCGGGATTGAACCCAAGACCTCTTGCGCGCCATCGCTTTATACTGCGACTCACTAACAACTACGCCGCGCCCCCGAAGCAGTCTTTTAAGGTGACGGGAAGCGCACACTAGCGACGCCAATGGATTGTAATTTTTAGATACTAAAATGTATCTATTTTAAACAATTTTGGGATGACAACCTCTCGACAAACACTTATACTATTTATTAAATAACCATGCACAAATGTTGGATCCAACGCGTACGCGAAAAATGATTCACTCCAAAAGCGGAAACTTTTGGCGTGAATAATTTTCGAGCACAATAACGGACCCAACATTTGTGCATGATTATTTAATAAATAGTATAAGTATTTGCTGAGAAGATGTTACCCCGAAATTGTTCATAATAGATCCGGTTTAGTAGCTAAAAATTAAAATCAATTGGCGTCGCTACTGTGCCCTACCTGTCACCTTAAGCTTTTAAAATACGCTTCAGATAAGCGTATTTTAAAAGGCCGGCAGCGCTTAGATTATCTTTCTGATCACGCATATATAATGAACGACGGTGATAACTTACTACTAGTTAGTAGAAACATTAAATATTGTTAAATGTTACAAAACAAGAGAGTTATGATAATCAGTTATATTTTAACTATACTCGTACTAATTTGTCGCACCGCACCGTCTTCGCTGGCTTGACCCCCTCGAGAAGTTGGACGAAGATCGTCTCTTGTAAAAAGCATACCAGGGCCGACCCGTGGGTCGACGCGGTGACGCCCAGTTGGCCGACCTAGGTACGAGGGCGACATTAAAAATTTTAAGAACTGGTTACTTATAAGACGATGATTAAAAAAATAAGTTTAAATTTTAAAATGGAACTCTTTGCCAATATTATCGAATATCTATGCATTTAATTCGATTCTCTTTTTTTCCGATTTGACGGCAAATTGAAAATAATCTTTAACAAGTGAGCATGAATTTAACGCGAGAAAATTTCCGTGCAATGATTTTCTATGACGTGGTCGCACTAATCTCACCGATGATTTGCGTGAGGGACGGCCATGTACGGCGACTACCGAAGATAACATCAGTGTTGTGCGACGTAAGATAGAGGCCGATAAAAGAGTGACCTATCAGCAGATTCGGACAAGTTTAGGCATTGGTTTGCGTCTTTGTCTCTGTACCTCGTTTTCTCTATTTTGTTGTATGTGTAATGTGTTGTGGTCTATAAATTGCATCTTATCTTATCTTATATTAAAAGTACACAAAATCATTCATGAACATTTAGAGGCCAGCTTTGTGCCCGGTGGATACCTCATAATTTGACAGAGGCCCAAAAACTACGTCGTGTTGATTGGTGCCGCAAAATGGTTCAAAGATTGAACGGAGGTGACTCAAATGCTGTGTATGACATATTAACAGGTGACGAAAGCTGTATTTATTGTTATGATCCTGAAACTAAAAGACCTCCTTATGCATACCCTACTGCCGGGGGGCAGGCGGGTTATGTCGGGCTCTCCTCTGGCGGGGGCTTCTCCTAGCGAGAAACCGGCCAGAGGCATACCAACTAAACCCCAGCGACGCTTTCTCGTCGTCAGAGTGGGGAGGGGACATGAGTACAGGTTAAAGGTTACTTCACGTCCCTCCCCAGGCGGAGGGCCCACTTACACTGCGGGCCCAACACTGCCTCCCCCAGTCAAGCTGGAGGGGGGGGGGGGGATAGGGACTAGGGACAACCGGAAGCGTTGGGCTGTCCCTACCAATCTGAGGCCTGTGTAGTGCCTGTGCTGTTACCCCCGTACCACGCGCCGGCTGCCCTCTTCCTCGCAGAGGAGAAAGACGCGCCTCTGGTCGCTGTCTCCTTCCCCTCCTTGCCCTTGCTCGGCTGCCTATTTTTAAGACATTACATCCTCACAAAAAGAGGAAAGGGCCGTAAAGGCCCGTACGTCAGCGACCATCACCCTAGTCGAGACGGAGCTCCTGGTCAATAACTGGCAAGAAGTGGCGCAGGATCGACCGAAGTGGCGATCTCTTGTTTCGGAGGCTGAGCTGAGCCATCGGAGTATTAGCAGTAGTACTGATTGTAGGTCATCAGCTACGTACGTCATGTTGCAGTGCATAACATTAAGTTGTTTTTATATGTCATAGTTGGCAGACGAGCAGACGGATCACCTGATGGTAAGCGATCAGTGGAGTCACAAGTGCGCTGCCTAACTTTAATCCTTCTTTCCCCAGGATTGGGCCTCCGGTACCCTCACTCACGCAGCAAAATACAGCACAGTGTTGCTTCACGTCGGTTTTCTGTGAGGCCACGGTATCATTCCGGTCGAGCCGGCCCATTCATGTAACGGTGCAAGTGTGATATACTACGTGTGCTATATTACACGGCCCAAGTGTGCATGGGCTCCGAAACGACAGCACCCACGACATTTGGACGCACCTGGTAAGACACAGCGATGAAGTAAGCAAAAAACCGTTAAAATGCAGGCCAATTAATCTGCAGAATCCGTGACCAAGTTCTTGACCTATTTAAATTAACGGTGTGCAGTTTGGGCAGGTACAGATCGTTAATAGGGATGCTATGTTTTTCTGTTATCGATAAAATTACCTTATATACCCCGTACCTCGGAAAGCACGTTAAGCTGTTGGTCCTGCACCCTATCCCTCTCCAGTCATGACACAGTAGTGTTCCATCGGAATATGAGGGTAACGGAATAGAGAGTGCACTTGTGTTTGCGCACACACTTGAGCACTTTAATATATCCTGCGTACGTGGCTGAAGGTTGAGATTAGCCCCGTAGCTGTAATCGGTTGGAGCTAGGGGAGATATTATTATTATTATATTTTAATCTACATTTATCAGGTAAACAGCCATAGATCCAGTATCTATTAGTATCTAGAATGAAAAAATTATTTTAATTAATGTTCGTGTCCTCCCACCTAGCCAGAGGGCGCCCTACATTACGTTTGCCAAGACGCGGTCTCCACTCCAGAACTCGTTTACCCCATCGGTTGTCGGTTCTGCGGCTAATATGGCCAGCCCACTGCCACTTAAGCTTGCTAATCCGGTGAGCAATGTCGATAACTTTGGTTCTCTGCCGGATCACCTCATTTCGGATTCGATCTCGGAGAGAGACGCCAGTCAGGTAGAAAGAGGGTTAAACGTTGGCAGATATCATGAGGTATCCCGCTTTCCCCTGGTTTTGTCGCGTAACGTGAATTTTTTAAAAACGCTGCATTGAAAAAAAACCTGCACATTATTTTATTTCACTTTATGACAGATCCACGCTTGTGTAGGAATAAGCCGACTCGATCAGAATAAGCGTTAAGTGCCTGTGCTATTTATCTATGTGACTGAGGGTACAAGAGACCCAATACAGGGGAAGGGAAAAGCAGTGCACTTGTGACTTCACTAGTGTTGCCATCAAATGATCCGTCTGCTCGTTTGCCACCAATAATACGCCATAAAAGAATCGATTTGAAAACTTTGCTTGAAACCGTTTCAACCCTTGGTAGTGAATCATGCCAAATTACCTTTAATTTAGGTAGGTAGTTCAAGTTTATATAAGATCTAAGGTACGTAGTTTCGGAACACTGGATGAGAGAGCCTGTCTCGCGCTTGGCCGGTTTCATTTTATCTTCTGCGTGAGTTAGGGTACCGGAGGCCCAATAAGGGGGAAAGGGAGGTTTGAAGATTGGTAGAGTACTTGTGACTCCAATGGACAACATTTCAAAATTGCTAAGCTCTGAAACAAAAAATACCAATTCTTTGTTTACTTTTCCGCTGCTCGAATATATATTTATTCATTTTTTATATTGCTTATTTACTGAGAAAAAAATTAAAAACTAAAAAACGTAAGATGACGTCATCGGACGGCAGAATGTAAAATATTTCTTTGCTTAGCACATTATACTTCTAAATTTACGTAATGCCAAACTCATGACATGTAACTGTCAAAAAAAAAAGACAACTTGTCAACGTTGAATGTATGAATGACGTTGACAATATTGACACTAGTATTATTTACCTTTGACAGTAGTACCTTTTTTTATTAAAACAATGATAAGCAAAGGAATATCGCTGTATTCAGCCGTCCGATGACGTCATTTGGCGCTTACGTCTATTTAGAATAAAAAGAATTTCAATAATTATTTTATGCATGAAAATGGACAAATTTTGAAAAAATATGGGTCTGTTCATTTTATGTCTACTTTCATATAAAAAAACAATATGGACATGTTAAAAATATGAAATTGTGTCACGGTTGTCCATGGGTGGCGGCAATTGCTTTCCATCAGGTAATCCGTCTGCTGGTCTGCCACATAAAAAAAGATGTATATAGATGTAGGATTGGTGATTGGTAGATGCATGATACGGAACGTGTAAGAGATCTATGTTTGAATTACAATGACGTGTGAGAGTGAGATAGAAGATGAATGGCGGACGACGAGTAAAAGACATAGATGTAAGAAAATTAATTATAAATATACAAATACGTACTTGGAATCCCTGGCTTTATTTGGAACCCCATTCCACATAAATACGTGAAGGATAAAAATCATCACATTCACATTACACATCTGTCAATCGTAAATTACATGTCTATATCTCTTATATAAAAAAAATGTAAGTATAATTATGTTTTTAATTAATTATATGAAGAGGGCTTGGCTAATCTAATCAGGACACTAGATAGCATGAAGTACTATGCCCAATTTCGTATCATCATCTTAATGCCCCTTTGTCAGCTTAAATCAGCCAGGTGTCAATCAAAATGATATGCAACAAGCCAATGGATAGTTCAGATCACGTAATCTACTATTGTCTTGTTTGATAGCTCTCGGTTCACCAAATGGAATAGAGCTATCAGGATTGAGGATAGGACATTCGAACTATTCCAATTTGATAATGTCTGTGATTGTGTCCTATAATAGAGGTAGGTATGGAAATTGTATAGTTAAGAATTGTATGTTAGATCTGTTTGTAAATTGGCTAAAATAAAAAAAAAAACACCAAATACATCTTCAACTCTAATAAGTCTTTAAGTAGTAGTATAAGAAAAACTATGTTATTTGTGTCTCAATAAAAGGTTTTTTTATGCTAGAGGCGAGAAAAGAGCAAGCGAGTTACTTACCTGATGGAAAGTAATGAGCGCTGCCTATGAACATTATAATTAATATTTTTCACAACACTCCTATCACATAAAAAAAACAGCATCGCATACATCGATCTGACTCCAAGAAAGGTACCTCAAGCACCTGTGTTACGGATATATTTCTTTTTGTCATAGGTGGCAGACTAGCAGACGGATAACCTGATGGTAAGCGATAGCCGCCCCCCATAGACACCCGCGACACCAGTGGAGTCATAAGTACGCTAACCTTTGATTCCCCCTTTCCCCTGGTTTGGGACACCGGTATCCTCAATCACGCAGCGAAACACAGTACAGTGCTGCTTCGCGCCGGTTTTCTGTGAGGCCGATCACTACAGTTGAGCCGGCTCATTCATGCCAAAGCGTGGCTCTCCCCTGGTTGATATCATAAGTGGGATGATAAATATATTCATTTAGTACCTTTTATTTATAAACACATCATCATCATCATCAGCCTATCGCAGTCCACTGCTGGACGTTGTTCACCACTGTGATCTATCCATGGCTTCTCGCATCCAGCTCTTGCCAGCCATCCTGCGCAGATCGTCCTCCCACCTAGCCAGAGGGCGCCCTACATTACGTTTGCCAAGACGCGGTCTCCACTCCAGAACTCGTTTACCCCATCGGTTGTCGGTTCTGCGGCTAATATGGCCAGCCCACTGCCACTTAAGCTTGCTAATCCGGTGAGCAATGTCGATAACTTTGGTTCTCTGCCGGATCACCTCATTTCGGATTCGATCTCGGAGAGAGACGCCGAGTATTGCTCGTTCCATAGCCCGCTGAGCGACCTTTAACTTGTGGACCAGCCGTGTGTAGTGTGTTTAGAAACACATATTTATAATACATAGAAAACACCTAGACCAATACAAACAGATATATACGTACACACAAATTCATATTTGTAATGTGCGGGGATCGAATCCACAACCCTTGGACCAAAAGCAGCGTCCACAATCACTGTTCCAAACGGGTCGTCTAAGATGATTATATCATGTGAGAAATAAATGTTGGTTAACTTCGTTTATGACAGCGTGGAAGAAAATAACCACAGGCTTTACCTTAGTCGCCTTTTACGACACCTCGGTAAGAGTGAGGGTGGCCTATTCTACTCTGCCGGGACCACACGGCATAACCTACTTACACTAACTACCGAATTCTACTAACCAATTATTTGATATGTCATTTGCATACCTATATGTAATTGTCTAAAAAATTCTCTTTGAGGGTTGCAAAGGCTAGATGACAGTCGTTTCATTGTATTTAACAGACTACCCAAATCCTGAATCATGGTCTGAGGATGAGGAGGCCAGATTAAGATGACGGTTAGAGCACACTAGCGACGCCAATTTTAAATTGTTCGCAACTAAACCGGATATCTTTTCAACAATTTTGAAGCTGCAGCCTCTCGGAAAACACTTATACTATTTATTTAATACTTATACTTAACTTTTGGGTCTGATTTTGTACTAGAAATTTGAATTACCGCAAAAAACGGCCACTTATGGCGTTAATCCAAATTTTGTTAAATAAATAGTATAAATGTTAGCTTAGAAACTGCCGCAACAAAATTGTTTAAAATATAACCGGTTTAGTAGCTAACAATTTAAATTGATTGGTGTCGCTAGTTAGGGAAGGATAAGGAGAGCCGTCCCCACCTAAAGTGGGAACAGGAAAAGAAGAAGAAGGTGTCGCTAGTTAGGGGTTATTTTATTTTATTATTTGATAGAAATGGGGTGAGCCCTGCGTCTCATAGCCACTGCGACCAGTAGATGATCTGTTGTGGCAGCCCCGTAACATATTACAGCACCTCATGTAGCTCTAGTCCAGGATAAACCCGAGAATGGAGCTGATGGGGTAGCTTTTGATCTCGTCTGCTGAGATCATGTGTGCTCCTAGGTGCCGGCTTCTGCAGTGGTGCAGCGCTATGCACTCGCCGAGAACGTGGATAATCGTTTTCTCGTCCTCGCGACAGAACCTGCAGATTTTGGTATCTGAAAGGCTAGTTAGGGATACCCGTCGCCTTAATAATATAAAAAAGCCGCACGCCATAATTTCAAGCATTTTAAGTATTAATGTGTAAACTAATTGTACAAAGATAGTCTTAGCACCATACTTATTCGTTCGACTTAAACGATTCTTATTTTTAAAATCGAATCGAATCATTCGAATAAAACAACCACACGTGCAATCCTTTCCACTCGCCTGGAATTGGACCTAAATCTCTAAAAGCCTTTAAATTCACTAAATAAAAATGCTCGCGTTTGAGCTGTATTAAATGACAATTCTCACAATCGCAGTTGGCAATATGGGGGATTTGTGCGCCGTGCGCCGGCGCGTCCATTCCCTGAGCCCCACCATGAGTTATTGCCACAGCTTATTTAGGGTTTTGTGGAGGACCATCCGAATCGGCAATAACGGTCTGTCGTCACGACTGCCGATACATTTATTTCCGTACCGTATATGAGTGGGAGTTTATCGGGGATTTTATTAATTTCATAAGCTTTTGTCAGTAGATTTGGGCTTTCTTTTTATTGCGAAATATAGGTAGACAAGTATATGATTCATCTGATCGTAAATGATAACCGCTGTCTCATAGACATTAACAATACCGTAAAAGAACTGTCTTCAAACCTTGTTTAAAAAAAGGACATATCATAGCAACCTAGAAACACCGTGTCTGGAAGCTCATTTTAGACTTTGAACGAGCACATTCTAAGTAGTTTGGTGAATAAATGAATGATTTTTATTGTACTGAAAAGGCTTACAATAATTACAAAGGCACTGATTCCCGCACTAGGATTCCCTGTATTGCGAGATCAGCCTCTGACATCCAATATACAAAATTCAGATTATGAAAAATAACAATAGTTTATTATCTATTTAAAGTTTACAAGACAAGTAGTTACTAGAAACAAAGGCAAAAAGGGGAAGAAGATAATAATAATATAAAATATGAACATGTGTGTATAAGCTTGTATGTGTGTGTAAGTCTGTGTGTGTGAGTAACTGTGTGCAAAGTTGAGAGTTTATTTGTGTCTGCATAGACAGCTTGTACACTCTTTGATATCTTGTATGTGTGTGACCTACTTAAATGTTAACTTTTCTGAAGATTGGTTCCAGATAGCCTGAGCTACTTTGTATTGTGGCTGATCGTTAACATTAGCGTCAGTGCCCAATTCGTAAGGACGATTATTCATGACTTTTCCATTAGAAATAACTATCACAACAACCAAGAGACATAGGTCATCTGAAAGTTCAAAGGGGTGTAGGCGCGCTCCTGGAAGATTTACATAGCCTTACAAGAAACCCAGCCAACTGGAATGGGTCCCAACACGGACACATTTGATCCCTTAAATGAAGACGACACTAGGTCAGGTAGCAAAGGCTTGATAGAAAATTATATTTACATTCCTTTTTTTATGCTAGTGGCGACAAATAAGAAAGCGGGTCACCTGATGGTAAGTAATCCACGCCACCCATGAACATCTGTGAAATCCGTGGCCGTGGGAGAGCCACGCTACGGCATGAATGGGCCAGATCGACCTGAGTGATACCACAGCCTCACAGAAAACCAGCTTGAAGCAGCACTGTGTTGTTTATCTGCGTCAGTAAGGGTACCGGGGACCTTTTCCGGGGGAAAGGGGTGCTTAAAGGCTAGCAGCGCACTTCTGACTTTACTGGTGTCGCAGGTGTCCATGGACGGCGGCAATTGCTTACCATCAAGCAATCAGTCTGCTTGTCTGCCACCTATCAAATAAAAAAATCTAAGATATTGCTAAAGAGTACTCTCTTCTCTTGAAGGTAGGGTTTGTAAGAGTAGTATTGGTTTAGCTGTTTAAGTACCGGATCGTAATCTTGGAGCCCGGGGTTCGATTCCTGGAACAAATAAGTTGCAAAATTTTACCTACGTCAAAAAAGGAGGAGGTTGTATGTTCAACTATAATATGTATTTTTTAGAACATACGTATACCTCGGAATTGTGATCACCAGTCCCCATTTGGCAGGCGTGGGGATTAAGCCTAATCCCATCATTTTAGTGATAACTGATTTCTATGATGGAGTTTTGTGCCCTGCAAAACTCATTAGAATTTATATAAGAATCAGAATGAGAAAACATTGATAGACCTCAACACATTATATATGTCACCGGAAAATAACAAATACCGTAAGTTTATCAATTTACTCGGTTGTTTATTAAATTTCTTGGGATTCTAAACAGGAGATAAATTGTATTATTTTGCGTCCATACTTTCCGACGTCACACGGTAAATTTATAAACTCACGGATATCTATTCGTAAAATGTTATATGGTCACAGTAACTCTATCAAATATTTCTACTAAACTACTAAACTCTATTAAAATCTTTGAAATACGTAAAATAACACACTGCTCTCTGATTGGTCAATATTCATAGTGGCAATGCCAATCAGGTCGCTGCATAGCGTTTGGATATTGCTTACTTATTATTTTACGAGTAAGTTTAGTAAGTTTATCAATGTACGAAATTGTGGACGTAAAATAATACTCCCGTTTAGAATTCTACGAAAGTTTATAAACTACCTAGTAAATTAATAAACTTACGGATCTTGTTATTTTCCGGTGACATACATACAAAACAAATGAAAAAAAAAACATTTCATACAAATACCTGGAATCTAACACCTTTTATCATAATGATTCACAAAAAGTGTATTGAGTATTGAAGAAACAAGGAACAAAATTCTAGGCTGGTACTTTAGTTTTTTAATTAAACACGAATTGTTTCACCCAAAAACATACCACCTATAGGTACCTACTTTAATTAGTAGATTCAATTTCGCAGGTGTATTGTCTTATTTAACAATCAATTACTCCTATAAAGCTTCTGCAATTTATCGCCGATGCTATCAGACCATTATCAAAGTTATTTCTTCAACCAAATTGAAAATATGGACTAAACGTTTGCGGTGTAATTTTCTGAGATTTATAATAAATTGGGGACACTTTTGTTGGTAAAAGAGCGATAGAAGCTTAGTTAAAAAGAAATCGCAAATCTATATCCAGGCATATATTTTTACCATTGGCTTGGAGATGAGGGCAAACATTCATGGGGAAGCCTGCTAGTTTCGTATAGTTTCATTATGATTTAGTTAGTCTAGTTCCGTTATTATAAGGTTACGAGGGTCAGAGCAGTCATCATCATCATCATCAGCCCATTTAAGTCCCCACTGCTGGGGCACGGGCCTCCCTGAGGGGTAATTGCCATGCTCACCACGCTTGGCAGACGGGTTGGCGAGGGTTTTGATATAAATGCAGAGTTTTCCTTCTCTGGGTGCTGATGATCATGCCAGCAGCTTTACCTTAGTCGCCTTTTACGACACCTCGGTAAGAGTGAGGGTGGCCTATTCTACTCTGCCGGGGACCACACGGCTAAGCTAAGACCACACGGCTAGAGCAGTCACTTTATTGTAATTACCATACTTTCCAAATCTTGAACTTTTTTGTATGCTAGAGGCGGACAAACGAGCAAGCGAGTCACCTGATGGAAAGTTATCAAGGCCGCCCAAGAACATCGCTAATGTATTGCCAGCCTTTTTAAAAAGAGTACGCTCTCTTCTTGAAGGTCCCTAAGTCGTAGCCGTCGGAAAATACTCCTGGAGCCAAACCGTTCCACAGAACTGAGGCACGTGCTAGAAACGTGGTAGGCTGAGGTGTGAGGTAGGTTGAGCTTTGGATGCAAACGGAGAATTCACGCTATTTTTTGATAAAGGTAGGTCGGAGTTGTCTGCGTCGCGGATTTTCCCGGCTCCGCAGCCAGCGGAGTCGGTTTTTGCGACGCGTTATTATGTTGGAAGCCTGCGGGTTTGTGCCTAACTCGCACTGCACTGCAACCAGCAGTGTATGTGCGCAGTCCTCCTCTCGGTGGTGCTTGCACTGCAGCCAGAAGTGTGGGTGCTACCCAGGAGGTTGAGCAGGAGAGAGGCCGAGCTGGCGAGCCTCTTCACCTTGACCGGGCGACGGATGAAGCCTCCGTGGCAGTCCTCACCCCGGTCTGAGTGTTTCCTGGGCGAGGGATAGAAACGCCCCAATGTTTTTATTGGGTATTCTTCCGGACGGTCTCTGATTAGCAGAGACCTAACCCGGAGGAGAGCCCCTCTCAGCGTGCATGAAGTGCATTTTCACAGGATCATCAAAAAAAGGGATCTCTTTAAGCTCTTTCAAAAAACTTTTTTTTTTACTTTTTGTGTGTGATCGGTATTTTCAATTCTGAAGGTCGAAATCCTTGAAAGTTTCTCGTAGCTTCTTCCATTTAGTTCGGTTTTCGGCTGTCCTTAGGGTGATTACGTCGGAAAGCCCAATGATCGTCGTTACTTGGTCACACCACTGACTGGGACACCTGCTGCGGAATCTCTTTGCCAACCACAACCAATTTATCAAGGTTATCCGGTTAACGGCGAGCGATATTTTAATTTAGATATAGTATAATAATTTATCTGATTTTGATACATACCTGACTATGTATTTTAATATCTCGCTAAGCTAATTATTGAAATGTGAGGAATACAGAACTATCAACCTTATGAGCAAGGTACTAAAACTATTCCTTAGCAGCTTTCGGATAGTCAATTCGGATTCAGATCTGGTGTGGGGACGAGAGAGGCGCTTTTTGCAATACAAGTCCTGCTGTAAAGACATGCAACAAGATGTGTACATGGGCTTTATAGACTATGAAAAAGCGTTCGATAGAGTGTTACACAAGCGACTTGTTACACTCTTGGCTAACATAGGCTTGGATCACAGGGACGTCAGAATCATTCAGAGCTTGTATTGGAATCAACGGGCTACTGTCCAAGTGGAAGGTGAAGAATCTGAAGAGATTTAAATTAAAAGGGGAGTGAGACAGGGTTGCATATTGTCACCAACGCTATTCAACGTTGTAATGGCTCTGAGTATATAATGGCTGAAGCATTAGAAAACCTGGATTGTGGTGTCAAGATTAATGGACTTTTAATTAATAATCTTATATATGCAGATGATACCATCATCTGAGAAGATGATCATAGCATCGTCTGAGAAGGAACTCTGGAGAATAGTTGACAGAGTGAATGAATGTAGTGAAGAAGCCACTAGCACAGAAGACAATGGTTGTGTCCAGTAGAGAATGCCCTAGCTCGTTTATTTCTGTCAACAGGAACACACTGGAGCAGGTACAGAAATAAAAATATCTGGATACGTCGTTGAATGAGACTTGGGAAAGCGACCAAGAGATAAGAACACGTATTGAAATAGCACGCAGCTCTTTTACTACATGTAACGTTTTCTCTGTAATCGCAATCTGAAACTTTCCCTGCGCATCAGAATGCTCCGTTGCTATGTCTAGCCTGTTTTTCTATACGGATGCAAAGCTTGGTACGATCAAGGAAGACATCAGAAAGCGTATCGAGGCATTAAAAATGTGGGCTTATCGACGGATGCTTGCCATTAGCTGAACTCAAAAAATGACAAATGTTTAAGTTCTCTGACGAGTGCACCAGAAACGCGAACTTTTATCGATCATCAAGCAGAGGAAAGTTGCCTACTTAGGACATGTGTTAAGACACGATAGATACTAGTTGCTGCAACTTATTAAGATGGGGAAAGTAGCTGGTAAGAGGCGTGTAAGTCGGAGGAAAAAATCTTGGCTACGTAAAATCTGGGATTGGACGGGGCTCGGCGCCGCCGAGCTGTTTCGCCTCGCTAGAGACCGAGAAGAATATGCTAGATTGTCGGCCAACCTTTGCTAGTCGGAGAGGCACTTTACAAAGAAGAACTAAGTATTGGTGGAATTTTATATTGATAAACGATAAATAATATATACGAGTCGAATTTAGAACCTTTTTTTAAATCGGCTAAAAATTTGTTTCAATATGTTATCATGATCATCAAGGACTATTTTTAAGGAAGTGAGATGTTTTGTGGGTACTTCTCAAATCCTTTGCAGGCCTTCTCATGATTTTGGTTAGAGTTCATTGACAATATCGTTTTCAAAAATATTTTGTACTCTTAACTTAGCAATGAGCAAAATAAAAACAGCAGGTGTTGTAACACCGGTTTTATAAGAAAAACAGAACACCGCTGTAAACAAGGAGTACCACAATTTCCTCGCAGAAAGATACTCCATCATACATGATTTGCAGCGCCATAAATTTGGCATTACTATTAGCGTAAGCGTCCACAGCAAATGGGGCTAAATATAAAAAGCCTGGTCGCCAGCGGGGGATATCATTTGTCATACAATTACCTCCAAGCTCCCAACCTTGTTAGTTGAGTACAAAGGTTGGTGAACACTGGAAGAGACTCCTCTTTAGTGTTGATTATTATTTATCTAGAGCTCCTGGGCCTGGATCTGTCCGTCAGTCTCAATATCGATCGATACATTGAGTCCATAGCAAAACAGCTGCAAAAAAAATAGGCATTGTCTGGAAGGTCAGGCGGTACTTTAAACCTCAGCAGCTCTTAAATCTTTACAGAGCCCAGGTTCGCTGCTGTTTAGAGTACTGCTGTCACCTTTGGGATGGACGTGCCCGATATCAGCTGGATGCTTTGGACTCAATAGAACACCGTGCAAAGAGACCCCTCGGTGAAGACGTATTCTCAGAAGCTTACAGAGCCTTGAAAACCGCAGAGGTGTAGCAAGCCTCTCAGTCCTCTACCGAACAACTACAATCTGGACATCTTTAAGGCAAAAGTGAACAGACATCTTCTAGACGAACGCGTTTCATCCTAGACCTCTTCCTCACTTTCCATAAGGAGAGATTGTGGTCAAACGTTAGCCTATAGTTCATAAAAAAACCTCTCTTTAATATAACCATTTTCTGCGCGAAAGGGAGGACAACGATTATTTCAGGTATTATCTAAACATAACCTTACGGAGATTACCCTTCTCTTTCCTTTCATGTCAGAGTGAATACGAACCTATATGTAAGTGCGATATAACTATAACGAGGTGCCCCAGTGCCGGCCAGGAAACGTCATGTGATCGCAAAGCTAGCGCACGTATTCGAATGAACCATGAGCTATCTGGATGCACTTATGAACCATACAACGTCAGATTCATCAAATCGAAACGTCTCAAATGGACATGTTGAGAGAATAGAAAAAAAATGAGCAATCAAATACCGACTGGAAGCCACAGAAGAAGAGATTAAAGGAAAGGCCTAAGAAGAGATGGTGCAATTGCATCGAAAAAACTATACGAACTGAAGACGGACAACCAGGGATTGTCCCGTTTGGCGGTGAGCGGTGCGGTTGTAAATTAATATGCATTATGGCAAACAATTTCTTCAAGTGCAAACCTTTCTGAAATTTAAGAACAGGTATCCTTATTTTCACCTATTCATTCATTTCCTTCCTTAAGAGCCGGTAACACATCTGTGATGCTTCATGTGTTGCAGATGTCCATAGGCGGCGGTAATCACTTACCAACAGGTAAGCCGTCTGCTCGTTTTTCCGTCTTGTCAATGTTCAAAATCAAAAGGATTGCACCACCCTCCCCTCTTCTATCTAATGTCCTTTACCCGAAGGTTGTCTGGTAGAGATCGCTCCCAGCGATAAGACCGCCTAAATTGTACATTGTATCTCTGTATACCTAGCTTTTAAGTTTTGTATGTTGTGCAATAAAGAGTATCTATCTATCTTAATTGAAAAAAAAGAACAGAACTGGCCATTTGTTTTCAACGTACTAGATTAAGAAAGATTCTTAAGGGTTACGTTGCAGAGAGTATGTTAGAAATGAGTTAAGTTGTAAGAGGCTTTGTGGACTTGACCCTGGATTAACTTCGGAAACAAGGTGGAATTATCGTAAAGTTTCCGGTCACTCATTACATTTGGCTTTAACATCTGATTAGTTTCTTACCCCACTCATCGGAGATTTAGGCCCGATTCGTCCAGTCTTTATCCAACGATAAATCTATGGCATAGCGCAGTTATATGCAGTGTAAAACAATAATCGGTTACATCAATCTACTCATCCAACAGTCTACGCCTAATCCAATGGTATATCGATAATCCGGCAATGTTGATAGAATAACTAAAATTTTTAAATGGCGTTGTCACTGTCACAGCAATTTTTGACTTTTGACATTACCTGCATTAATAATCCTCCTTAAAAACTATCCCGGTGTCATGACGATTAACCACAGAACTAAACATATTGTTTTTGCCAGTTTATAATGTCATTCGTTCATTCACTTTTGAGATAATTGGTGTAGCTATACCGGGTTTGAGTTTATGACGTAAATAATAATCGTTTATTTCAGGCAATAAAAAATTACAGAGCCCATATGATACATTATACAAGGCCGTGTGTTCCCCGGCAGAGTAGAATAGGCCACCCTCACTCTTACTGAGGTGTCGTAAAAGACGACTAAGGTAAAGCTGCTGGCATGATCATCAGCACCCAGAGAAGGAAAACTCTGCATTTATATCAAAACCCCTCGCCAACCCGTCTGCCAAGCGTGGTGAGTATGGCAATTACCCCTCATATGATTGAGGGAGGCCCGTGCCCCAGGAGTCGGGACTTAAATGGGCTGATGATGATGATGATGATACATTATGATGTGATACATTGTTTTGCCTTAACATTAGATACATTCAAATCCATAATACACTCTATTTGATTCAATTCATTTCCAAATAAGTAACAGAATAAATTATCCTGAGGACAGTTATTCTCATATAACTGCCATGTTGGTTGAATTGGCCCTTAACATACTTTACACACACACACACACGCTTATTATACAGCTATACCAACTGTGCTGTCTAGGCCAGATTAGATAAATTTTTATCCAAGTAAAACTCAACGAATTGTATGGTTCAAAAGAATTATTTCATAGATTTATTCTCGGATAAAGATTGGTCGAATCAGGCCTTCGTAAAAACAGTTTTTGCTCGATTTGTGAAATGCATGTGCATATTTTTATCGTTCAATCTAAGGTTGAATCAGTACACATTCCAGTTTGGGAGAGTTTTGACGTAATAAAATACATTCCAGTTTGGGAGAGTTTTGATGTAACAAAATTCATGTCATCATAAATCAAATCACATTTAATATCAACGGGGCAAGGAAAATTGGAAGCGCATGGCCATTTGGTTGCATCAGGTAATCTGTCTACTGTGTTAAGATGACGGGTAGGGCACACTAGCGACGCCAATCGATTTTAATTTTAGCTTCTTAACCGGATCTATTCTAAACAATTTCGGGATTACAGCCTCTAGGAAAACACTTATACTATTTATTAAATAACCATGCACAAATATTGGGTTCAACGCGTACGCCATAATTCATTGATTCACACCAAAAGTGGCCGCTTTTGGCGTGAAACAATTTTTCGCGTACCAAAACGGTTATTTCATAAATAGTATAAGTGTTTGCCTAGAGGTTGTAACCCCGAAATTGTTTAAAATAGATCCGATTTAGTAGCTAAATATTTTAATCGATTGGCGTCGCTAGTGTGCCCTACCCGTCACCTTAATCATCATCAGCCCATTTAAGTCCCCACTGCTGGGGCACGGGCCTCCCTCAATCACATGAGGGGCAATTGCCATACTCACCACGCTTGGCAGACGGGTTGGCGAGAGTTTTGATATAAATGCAGAGTTTTCCTTCTCTGGGTGCTGATGATCATGCCAGCAGCATTACCTTAGTCGCCTTTTACGACAACTCGGTAAGAGTGAGGGTGGCCTATTCTACTCTGCCGGGGACCACACGGCCATCACCTTAATAGGTACCTATCATATAAAAAAAATTATTTCTCCTATCCGCAAACACTTCCACTAACTTTAAATCCACAAGCACGTCGTAAACCACGGGCTAGTTACCACACTAAAACCAACTTGCGAAATATTTTACAATGTGAAAAATTTAGTTTAAATAAACTGCCCACTGTAAACGAATTTTAGTAGCCACGAGTTAATTTTAAGGGCCCGTTAAAAGAATTTTACGGCTCTCACAGCTGTAAATAATAAACCTTAAAAAGGTTCCCGAGTAAAAGGTGATAAATAGGTTGGAACATTCGTGTTGCCCGTTATGGCGACTTTGTTTATTAAGTAAATGTAGAGGTACTTAGGGAGTGCTTTGGAGTAAACTTTGTAATAGCCGTAAGTAGTTAGTACTCTTTGGAGCCATAGCTCAAATTTTTACGACTGGTTGGGTATTTAAAATATAGATAGAGATAAATTGTATTATTTTACGTCACTCGATAAATTTATAAACTAACGGATATCTATTCGTAAAATTTGATATGGTTTGACCAATCACATAAAACTCTTTTAAAAATACGCATCTTTGAAATACGTAAAATGACACACTGCTCTTTGATTGGTCAATGTTCATAGTGGCAATGCCAATCAGACCGCGCGTAGCGTTTGGATATTGCTTACTTATTATTTTACGAGTGAGTTCAGTAAGTTTATCAATGTACGAAAATGTGGACGTAAAATAATACAATTACTCTCCCGTTTAGAATCCTACGAAAGATTATAAACTTCCTAGTAAATTGATAAACTTACGGATCTTGTTATTTTCCGGTGACATATATATTTTTTAAAGATAAAGATTAATATTTTCTTTTTTACGATTCATTACGTCATTGAAATCTTATTGGTACAGCCTATTTAATTATGTTAAACACTTTCGTTGTTTTTTTAACAGCTCTATAAACAACGTGATTTTTGCAATACCGAAGAAAATTCTCAAACTAATTTTGAGAACAGTATTGAAAGAGTTATACTTTACTCTTCACCGTTAAGGAGTGGACCTTCCATCGTCAGCAGAGCCACAAAATTAATACAATCAGGCGTAAATACTGGTGCAGTTTTGAAAAAGATACAAAAACATTACGTGTGCTTTTAAAATTTGAGGGTTCCCCTCAAATTTTCTATGATCCCATCATCAGATCCTGATATCCATATCATGGTATGCCAGCTATCAAAATACCAATACGGGACTATCTTCTTTCGAACTAAAATAGAACCATCTAAATCGGTTCATAAATGGCAAAGTAATCGGCGAACAGACATAAAAAAGTACACGTCGAATTGAGAACCTCCTCCTTTTTTTGAACTCGGTTAAAAAAATGCCTATCTGTTCAAATGGCATAAGTCCGTTGACCACTTTGGTTGAGAAGTTGGCTTTATTTTTTGAGATTAAACTCTATGTTCCCTGGAAAAAGTTATAAGTCCTAAGTATAATGCCATCGAGAAGCTTTTTGGGTATTCAAAAAGTTACACTTTGTCTATAGAAATCTGAAAATGGTGTCATTTTTTTCATTAAAAATAAAATAAAAATAATATTCATTTATTTCAACCATGGTCATATTATCCTCATATTTATATTGTATATTTATTTATTCAATCAGTTTAATAAATTACAATTAAAATCAAAAAGTTAAAATAAAAATTATTTAAATTACATTAGAATAAATATTAGATAATAAATAGATAAAATCAAAATTAAATTTAAATTCAATCAAATTAACATTAACATAATAAATAACACAAACTGATAGCACCTACTATGATAGGCAGCCAAAACTATTTAAACACCTAATAAGTTACTTATTTTATTGACATAAGTAGGCTATCTTTGCTTCTAAAATCAATAAAATTTTTGCGTTGTAAATGCGTTTGTTTTATGATAAAAAGATAAATCTATAAAACATTTATTACAATTTATCACTATCTCTTTGCACACCAAAGGTATTCATAATTACGTAGGTACTTACGTGTATATATTTTAATAGCTGCTTAAAATGATTTCGTTTTAAAAATATATCCGGATTCACAATCACTATCAAAAGTGTTACGTTACAAAATTTCCACCCAACTGCTCGTCGAACTTCGCCCGCGTACAATCGTGCATAAAACAAGTATGCAAAAAAACACTTAACGCGGACGACCAATGTACCAATGACCGCTTACAACTTTAATCAATTGCATTAATTGCATCCTACTGTTGGTCCAGTGTCGTGATCGAGTAATTCTTGCATCCATCCCTGTAGTATTTCCACAGAATTTCGCAACCTGTTACACAAAATATAAGGTTCGTTTTACAGTGCAAACGGGTGGAATATAAGAGACAATTTTATTTTAATCACTCGTATAGAACGTTCGATGGTACCACGGACAATGAGGTGTAATTACGTCGTACTCTTCCGTTTATTTTTTTCTGAGTGCCATAATGAAAGTGTGAACTTTTGTATTTTGTTTCGTCCAGAGACATATGCGGTATTTATTGTTCGGATTGTCTGACATGTTTGGAAGGTATTTATTGGTGCTTTCGTATCTGTTTTCCTTTCAGTTATACAATACAATGCAATATATTTACTTTTCCCTCACAGCAGGCTTATGCATAACATTGGTAATAAATCAACAAATACATTACACATTATCAGACGTGTGTGAAATGGGTTTACCATAAAGAAAGGTTGTAGGGTAGAATATTCACGCATAAGAGTGATGGTTGCTTAGTGGATGTGAACGCACCTTCGATGCGGGGGGTCGTGGTTTAAATCCGGGCAAGCACCTCTAACTAGCTAACTAGGTTGGCGCAGCGACCCAAAGTAAGCCTTGGCCTCCGATAATAAGAGTCTCCATCTAGGCCGGTCCTGCGCCACCTCCTGCCAGTCATCCGCCAGAAGTGTACGCAAATCCTTTTCGACCTCGTCTCTCCATCGGTACCTTGGACGGCCAACTGCCTTCGACCATTTGGCCATCCCAGGTACGCTCTTTTTACTGCACGATCCTCTCCCATTCTTTCGAGGTGGCCGAGCCAGCGAAGTCGATGTACTTTAGTTTCACCGATGATATTAGACTCGCCCACCTGGTCTTGTAGCTCCCAATTCTTTCTACTTCTCCAGGTTCCAATCAGCGTTTGTGTAGATCCCAGAATCTTCCGCCAGATCTCAAGTCTTAAAGGGCAAGCACCTCTGAGTTTATCAACCATTAGCTCGGTGGTGAAAAAATCTACACTTTTCGGATAGTTTCTGAAAAGTGTAACCATGATTTTGTTGGTCTTTTTTATGCTAGAGGCGACAAACGAGCAACCTGATGGAAAGTAATCTTCGCCGCCCATGAAAATCCGCGAAATCAGAGAGATCGCTAATGTGTTCCCGGCCTTTTTAAAAAGGAGTACGCTCTTCTGTTAAAGGTCCCTAAGTCGTAGCTGTCGCGAAATACTCCCACAGGCAAACCGTTCCACAGAACTGAGGTAAGTGGTCTGTTAAAAGAGTAAGCGTAGACTCATCAAGATCCGTATCTACAAAACCGTGATACGGCCCATCTTAATATACGATTGCGAGGCTTTGACACTGATACTCAAGGAGGAGAACAGGCTTCTAGTCGCCAAGCGGAATATTTTGCGGAAAATTCTCGGTCGAGTCCCTAAGGCCTGATGATAGTATGCGGCTTCTTAAAAATGCCGAAGATTGAAGAGTCTGTGGAAGAACCCAATATAATCGGAGAAACAAAAGCTCATAGACTCCGATGGCTGGGCCGCATGGAAAGGATGGGAGAGGATCGATTCGCAGTGTCAAAAAAGATTACTTGGGCCGGCAGACCGGTCGACGCCCGGTAGGCCGCCCCAGATGTCGCTGGGATTATGTCGTGCAAAAAGATCTACGCGAGTTACGTGTCAGCAACTGACACGAAACCGCGAATGAAACGGGACAATGAAAGACTCTTATATTGGAGGCCAAGACATATTTTGGGTCGGTGAGCCATCGAAGTAAGTAAGTAAGTACGTATAAAGAGTTGTGACGTCAAGGTCAGACGGCAGTCACTTCATTGTAATAACTAGACTCCCCAAATCCTCAAACATGGTCTTAGCGTACCCCGGACGCAACCGAGAATCAAACACTAAGATAAAGAGAGAAGAAAATCTTTAACTGATTTTAAAAAAATGAGGTTTTATTTTGTTTCTGTTCAAAAAGAATAACTATCTATCTTTAATTTTTTAACTTCATGAATTATTTTTCGTTGTTATAGACTTAAAAAATTTTAACAAAGTTATCAACTTTGTTTTAGTAAGGGTCTTCCTTTTTTGTTTCCACAAAACCACAATATTTATGAACATTTATCAATACTAGATAGGTAGGTATAAATAATGTTCTAGTAACTACTAAAGTAAACCAATAAAACGAATCGTTGAACAATGTTCGCTTTTCTCTCAACACGAATAAATGTTTCAATTACGATCGGAAGGGAAAATCCCCTTTTCGTTTAATCCGTAAAGTGAAAAAAAAAACTTGAACCGTAAATAAAATACAAGTGAGACAACTTTGAGAACTTTTAGTGTTAATTTTATTTTATTAGCAAAGTCTCTCTTATTTATTTCTAAAATAAGCGAGAGTGTAACAATTTAATAGATAGAAAAAAAGAGCAGGCTTTTTTAACTTAAGAGCCTTTTTTACCAGTTTTTAACCGCCGTAGAAGTGTGTGTGTGCGTTTGTGTGTCATATTTGATGGAAATCAATCCAAGATGGCCGCTAGGGTTACATTAGAACCCTAAAAATGTAACCCTTTGGTGAGAGAGAATAAACGTATCATTCATTCATTCAATACACTATGAACAATTTCAAATACAAGATGGGCGCCCCAATGAAATGGCGAAATAATAAATTATAATATATACTTGAGTGGGCTGCCTATTGACGCGGGAACTGATTTGTACTTAAATAAAATAAAAATTAGAGGCTCTTTAAAATGCGACAAATAAAAAATATCTAAATTAAAATTTTAAAAACCCATGACAAAAATTTAAAAAGTTCAAAAATCAAGAGAAACTGCTGTTGTTCCTGAATGTTCTACTTATGATAATTTTTGCTTAAATATTGTCGCGTCGGGGGACCTTACCTACCTGTGAAATGTAGGCTTTAACAAAATGTCATGCTAATATGTAATATGTAGAGCGGCCTCACACGCGACAATATTTAACCAAAAATGTTCATACGTAGGACAGTCAACAGCAGTTTCAATTTATTTTTGGACTTTTTAAATTTTTGTGGGGGGTTTTTAATTAATTTATTTATATTTTATTGATTGTAACGAAATTAATACAATCAAATTGGAGGTAGTCCACATTCAGCACCTGGCCTAGTCCACTTTCAGCACTTAAATACAGCGGCCTAGTGCTGGCTGCTAAAAAGACGATATAGAATGAAAGATATCGATAGTAAAAATCACTTAATCATATATTACTATTTTGTTATATTTAAAATACACTCAGAATTGAGAAACAATAATTGAACAAGACATTTGAAATAAATAAGGTTTTGTTATTTTTCAAACTTATTATACACACGCTATAAATGTGGGTGAGTCACGCTAAGGCATGAATGGGGCTGCTCGACCGTAGTGATACCACTGCTCAACAGAAGACCGGCGTGAAGCAGCGCCTGCGCTGTGTTTCGCCGTGTGAGTGAGGTTACCGGAGGCCCAATGTGGGGAAGGGGAAAAGGAAGGCATCGCACTTGTGACTCCACTGATGTTGCGGGTGTCCATGGGCGGAGGAATTGCTTACCATCAGGTGATCCGTCTGCTCGTCTGCCACCACTCATATAAAAAAAAACGTTATTTATAATCAAAATCATCTCAGATGATCCGCAAAAGTGGAACGTAAAGACTAGCTTGAAATAATACTAGTTGAAAGAAATAGGGACTTCTGAACTTCAAGAGTAGTAATGACACAACATAATAAAAGAAACGGGGTGAGATGAATAAAACCGTTTAAAAATCAAAAACCAGAAACACCAGTTACTATACATACTACATGTGCGGATAAAGAATGTGATCAGAAATGGCGGCGCATCTATTCACTTCTCGCTCGCACACTATTTGCGTCTATACTCGCACCCCACGAGAGCGAGTATAGACGCAAATAGTGTGCGAGCGAGAAGTGAATAGATGCGCCACCATTTCTGATCCCATTCTTTATCCGCACAGGTTGTAGTATTTTTTATGTGATAGGTAGGTGGTGGTTAGACAACAGTGGAATCACAAGTGCGCTGCCAACCTTTGAACCCCCTTTTCCTAGGATTGGGTATCTCTATCCATCCATTTTTCCCCGTATTTATGCAATGTTTCGATTATTTCGACGAGGGCTTAAGTGAAAAAGTTGAGCCAGTTTCGAAATTAAAACAATTAAGTCCCTGATTGATGGTAATTGGTATGTCTTGATCTAACCACCCTTTCGGAACTTTCTCAATTTGGTTCAATTCGTGTGTTTTATTAACTTGGTTTGAGACTTTTCATCATATTTTGCTAGCAAATAATGCCATTTCTTTTTAATTATGTTGGGCGAATACACTAAATAGAAAATTTGACAGTCATAGGAAAATTGCCTTGTTATTTCATAAATATTTTTTCATATAATTATAACCATTAACGTTAATAAACGACATGTCGTTTATTATAGATAAAAGCCACTATAAATGTAACAGCCTATATTTCACAACATCACATACATTTATCTGACTCCGAGATAGGTAGCTCAAGCACCTGTGTTATCAGAATCAAAAGTGGGATTACAAATCTAGAGCTTAGAAGCATTAGGGCGGATAATGATTTTGCCAATTTTACAGGAGAGAGTAAAATAAAAATTCAATGTTATCTGCAAATATTTTAATAAGTATAAACAACACATGAATGATTTTTATGTATTTATTTGGCTTAAATAAGTACTTTATTAGCTCTATAATTAAAATTTGAAAACAATGTTCATTAAAAGAGTAAATTACCTTTTTTTAAAAAAAATATGACATCCGCCTTTATGCCACTATAATTACTAAAGTAATTTGTTCTACTCATTCGTATATGCCCATACGGCTTTATGCCTCTAATTTTTGTAATTTTGTGTGAGGGACTTTTTCCATATATAACGTTATGCCAAAAAAAAAATCAGCGTTAACTAAAACTTAACAGGACGTAATTGCAAAAGTGAACTTATTGTGTTCATTTTAACTGTGGAGATTTAAGCAAAAAGACGGATATCTCGTAACAAAAACTATTGTAAAAATAATCAACAATCAAATTTTCAATTATAATTATAAAAAATTGAGAGAAAATTAAATATTGAATTAACAATAATTTATTAAAGTAAGTAAGTTAAATTGCTGGAAAGTCGGGGATATTTCCGGTATGAGGCAGATTTTTATGATGAAGGCATGAAATTTCGTAGGAACCCATTTCAAAAGAGTAATCAGATCATTATACTTTGCAGTAGATATAGGTTTCTCAGTGTTTCTCACTTGCGGCAAGTTTTTAGGGAAGTTGATTTTTTTGGTAAAGTTACGCACCAAAGATCATCATCATCATCTTAGCGTTTAGTCCCGGTAGCGTCCCAAGCCGTCACTTCGGAGCCCGGGGTCCGCTTTCCTGCTTATACTCCTCCACTTGGCACGATCGATGTGAACGATGTACATCCAATTTAGTCAATTAATTGGCACGCATGTCCACCCTTACGACGTCAAGTCACACCTTTCTAGGTCTACCCCTTCTGCCGGGGCCCGGTAGTGGTTGCATGGCCAGACGTTTCGAACGTAGCTGTCTGGTTTTCGCAGGACATAGTCGTGCCAACGTAGGCGTACGCACGCACCTTATCATTCTTCAGAAAAGTTTTGTTTAAAATACAGCATGCGAAGATGCGAAGAAGGTAATTTGAAACTGAGATTGCTGAATTTGGTGTTAAAAATTTACCGTTTAGCAATTCTCGTGTTTAGAAAGAGTTATTAAAATTCAAATGTTTAGAAAGAGTTCGTTTTTCATTCATAGCTTCTTGGTATTCTTGGTACATGAATGGAATATTTCAATCAGGCCCCACATATTTTTTGCTACTTTTTTCACGCGAATAGTGTCTCTCATAAGCAGGATATGAATTAATATGATTCTTAACCGATTCAATAATATGATCCTGTGAATTGTTGGCTGGAACATCAAGTTTTTTCTCTAAACTGACTCTCAGAAACTTCACACCAATTGAAAGGGTATTCAGAAACATTACTTTACGTACAGTTTGTCTGTTATTGAATCCAGGAGCCCAAAAGCCCAATTCTCGTGCTCGTGACAATTATTTTCATACGATATATATTACTAAAACATATTTTTTTTGTATGGTTTTCAGGTGATATCCGCCATGTTTTCAAAATATCACGAGCTCGAGAATTGGGTTCCAATTCTCGTGCTCGTGACATTTATTATCATACGACATATATCACTAAAACTATGTATTAGTGATAAATGTCGTATGAAACTAAATATCAGTTGTAAGATTGTATCTATCTGCCTCTAAATTGCCGCTGGTTGTCATAACCCGTTTAGTGATTTCCACAGAGCTTGTTATGTATTGGCGACGTTTGTTCCCATCACTGACATTTTTTCCAGAATTGGTTAAAGATTTCATGCCTTTTTTCTTCTGAAACTTAAGAACTTGAGCAAAGTGACAGATGGCAAGACATTAGATCGCGCAACGACCAATCACAACGCATTTCATTACACTTAAACTCATCTATACCCGAAACAGGAATTCAAGACCAAAAAAGTTACTACAATGTTCCTACTGCAATAAAATGATCGTACAATAGTATATACCTATTTTCTATAAACATGCGCTGACATAATTGATTTATTGGTAATTATGATTGTATAATTTAAAGAACTAATTTTATCGACTTATTTTTACATAAATACAAGACGCTTTAATAAAAACTTGATCATCAATAATGTTTGATAGAAAAGTTGGAAATACGCTTGTGTCCCTTCAGGTGTTAATAACATTTGGTACAACATTTGAACTAACATGTTGTTGTTTCGTGCAGTGAAGTGCCGCAGCGATATTTATATTATGTAATTAATGAGTTGTCACGTGAACAACTTGCTAGGACCTATGAGAGTCTTAAAACCTGCGATTTCGTTAAGTAGTCTCGGCAGAATCCATAGGTCGATAAAACGCTAAACGCCCCTGTTTTATTGAGTAGGTAACTGAGACTTTCGACTGACTTCGACTGTTAACTACCCACTTTGTCAAAACATCAAAAATAAAAAAAGAATTAAGCAAAAACTTTTCCATACTGTCTTAATACTATGCCACATTTTCGTGGGTGTTAATGGGTGATTCAATTTGTTTAAGTTCTTTAAAATAAAATTTTATCAATGTTGGTTGACTTGAAAATATAGTATGTAATTTAGTTTCTATTTTTTGAGAAAATCCTCATTATGAATTGTGCCAGCCTATAACTAAGAAAAGAAGCATACATCAAAAAGGTTGACCAAACCTGAAAACTTGATTTGACAATGACATAAGTGACATTGATAGATTTGATAGTGACGTTTCTGTCGTAGTTTTTTTGGTCTTGAATTTCAGTTTCAAGTATAGTGGACGCGTCGTGACTAATAGATAATGCCCGTTGTCGGTGACTTTTTGGCGCCATAATTTGAATACTCCACATCCATAACGCTCAGTTTTTACATTGGCCCACCAATGCATGTACAAAGTTACTAAAACTAAAGGCATAAAGCCGTTTATTTACAACCGTTTTAATGTTGTGTAAAGGAATCTTAGATGCATAATGTCGGAATTTTAGTTAGGAAGAATATTTTCAATAACTGTTTGGACCATAAAGGCGTGACTTCTGTTACGTAGCCTTTGTGCGATTAAAATGTTTTGGCATAAGGGCCAAACTATCAATCCACCAAAAATAAAATGCAGCATTGAAGACGCAGAGGGGTGTAAGTAAAAATAAAACCTTAAGGTTCTAACAAATTTAAAAAAGCTGTTAGAACCGACATTATGCACTAAATTATCTTTGCCCAGAAAAGAGATAGAAATACTCCTCACAGTGATATAGAATGAGAAAGAAGCGCTTTTCTTCGCTAAGCAATAAAAAAAAATTGCCCGATCTGCATATCCGCCCGTATGCTTCTAAGCTCTAGAAATATATACATATAATACTTTTCTATTGTAAATGCATACTTATAATACATAGCAAACACCCAGACCAATACAAACAAACATGTTCATGCACACAAATGTTTGTACTGTGCAAATTGTGTGTGTTGTGTGTGTGTGTGTGTATATTGTAGAGCAAAGGCCTCCATCATAGAAATCAAGTTATCGCTACTATGCTGAGATTAGACTTTATAATCACGTTTGTCTAATGCGCATTGGTGATCACAAACCCGAGCAATGTTAAAAAATTTGAGACATAGTTTATGTTCGACCCGGGAATTGAACCCAGTACTATAAAAAGTCACTATATGAGCCAAGATAAACGCCAACACTCGTGGCAGACATTTGAGTATTTCATTTATTAATAAAGCAAGTTAAACAATTATGTGATACAACATTGTCATTATCATACCAGCATAGTACGTGAAGCAATTGAAATCAAGAAGTATAAGACTTTCAATCCTACCTATTGAAAGTCTAATGGATTGGATGGATAAATGGATTTGAAATATCATCGACATGGAATCCAGTAAATAACAAGTGCAAACCCCGTGCTAGGCCATTACTAACGCAAACATACACGGATAGTGTTAGTGTAGTGTGTCGGAGTAGATTCACTGACAGTTCATCTAGTGGCGAATTAATATCGGAAAATGTGAGGGTGTCCGAAGATTCACAGCCCAGCCCCTGCAGACGACGCCGAGCTCCACCAGTCCGCTTGTGACCACGGCTGTTGTAAGGTAGCCGAAACGTCTAGTAAAATATATGAGTACACAATGTTGTATCACATAATAAATATCGTTTTAATTCCCGTCTTGATTAATTATATTTAAATCATCATCATCATCATCAGCAACCCACACTCGTCCACTGCTGGACATAGGTCTCCCCTAATGCACGCCACTTCTCCCGATTTTCGGCCACTCTCATCCAGCCCACACCAGCCAGCCTTCGAATGTCATCATCCCATTTTGTCGCAGGGCGTCCTACACTACGCTTACCGAGTCGCGGTCTCCACTCAAGGACTTTACGGCTCCAACGGCTGTCAGTTCTGCGGCTAATATGACCAGCCCACTGCCACTTCAGTTTGCTAATTCGGTGGGCTATGTCGGTGACTCTGGTTCTCTGTCGGATTACATCATTTCTGATGCGGTCCTTCAGAGATACTCCGAGCATAGCCCTTTCCATAGCTCTTTGAGCGACTTTGAACCGGTGGACTAGTCCAGCCGTGAGTGTCCACGTCTCGGCACCGTAAGTCATGACCGGAAGGACGCACTGGTCGAAGACTTTCGACTTAAGACTTTGAGGGATGGGTGACGAGAAGACTTGACGAAGTTTACCAAATGCTGCCCAGCCTAGCTGAATTCTTCTATTGGCTTCTCTCTCGAAGTTGTTTCTGCCTAATTGGATATTTAAATAATTAATTGGATAATTAAATATTTAAATAATTGTGGTTAAGTTGTTCAAAAGGCTCATTCAAATTAATGGAAGTAACTGTTATTGAAAAAAGTGCAAGGCTTCAATGGAACTAGGCTGGCTATACTGTGATAATGCACGCAGCAAGATAGACCCAACATCATCATCATCATTTCAGCCAATAGACGTCCACTGCTGGATATAGGCCTCCCCCAATGTTCTCCACACAGATCGGTCCTGTGCCGCCCGCATCCATTAAATTCCCGCGATCTTCACCAGATCGTCGGTCCACCTTGTGGGGGGCCTGCCACGGCTGCGACGTCCTGTACGTGGTCTCCACTTGAGGACCTTTCCGCCCCAACGGCCGTCTGGTCTCCTCGCTACGTGCCCTGCCCATTGCCACTTGAGGCTTGCAATCCTTTGGGCTATGTCTGTGACATTAGTTATCCTGCGGATCTCATAATTTCTGATACGATCACGCAGGGAGACTCCGAGCATAGCCCTCTCCAATGCTCTCTGGGTGACTTTGAGCCTCCATAATCGGCACATTGTAAGCGAAAATTACGAAATGACCGCCTGTAAATAGCCGTCGCGACGCTGTGAAAAAGAGATGGCGTGACGACCTTGACCAATACACCCGTAACTGGCAAACGCTGGCAAAGAATAGGGAGCAATGGAAGCTATAAGGGGCAACCTTTGCTATCGACTATTCGAGCTAACAAAAAGAAAAAAAAAGTATGTTTCACTCGAACCAAAAAATAGTGGCTGTCAGTGTTTCATTCATATGATATCATAATGAACGAAATATTATACTTTACCCTCAACCACGCGTCTTTGCATTAAGCATACCATATCACTGCTGTTTCACTATCGTGATAAAAAATATGTACATACCTTAGTTTTATGAAATGATTAGGTCAAAGCAATATTTCCTGACGGTTATGACCTTTAAAAGATTCTCCTGAAAGAGAATCAGAAAGATCGCTAATGTGTTGCTGGCCTTTTTAAAAAGGAGTACGCCCTTCTCTTGAAGGTTACTTAACATTGAGTGATCCGCTTGTTCATTTGTCGCCTAAAAAGAAAATAAAATTATGGTACAAATTAAATACTTTAATTTTTTTAAAACTATTTTTGTATCAGAAAAAATCAACCTGTAAGGTATCAAGTCTTTATGAATATTTATTAAATTAGTGTTTTATTATTTTTTACCAATTTTCATAAATACTAACCATAGCCCCTAAGTCATTTGTTACTAACCTTTATGGACGATAGTCTGAAATAAAGAATTATTTAATTTAATATTTAATTTAATTTATATCAAGACAAAGCAAGAAGCCGGGGAATAAAAAAATCAAATGATAATATTTAATATTTCAGCAGTTAAAATGTTTTGCTACTTGAATAGTAACAAACTCCAGCTCTAAACTTACTTGCCTATACTATACGAATAGTATTCGTTACTTTCGGTACAGTTGGACTCATAACTATGTATATAGTTAGAGTTATTGTGAGGAAAACATGTTCATTTAGGATAGTTTGTAAGACATTCAAGAAAAGAGCCATTAAAATATATATTTTAAATCGCTGGAAGCGCATTGTGACTTGTCTGATGTTGCAAATATCAGTGGGAGGTAGTCATCATCATCATCATCATCAGCCCATTTAAGTCACCTGCCTGCAGTCTGCTGGGGCACGGGCTCAATCACATGAGGGGTAAATGCCATACTCACCACGCTTGGCAGACGGGTTGGCGAGGGTTTTGATATAAATGCAGAGTTTTCCTTCTCTGGGTGCTGATGATCGTGCCAGCAGCTTTACCATAGTCGCCTTTTACGACACCTCGGTAAAAGTGAGGGTGGCCTATTCTGCTCTGCCGGGGACCACAAGGCATTTCGGGTACGGGAGGTAGTAATCCCTTGAAATCAGATGCTTTATCTGCTCGTCTGCCTCAAATGACATAATAAAACCCTTATTTTGTTGAGATAACGTAACCAATTGCATGGTCAGGTTTAACTGCTGCAAAGGATTAAAATCAACGCTACTATTATGGGATTAGGCTTAATCACTACGCTTGCCTAATGCGGATTGGTAATTATGATCCCGAGCTATGTTCGAAAAGTTCAAAACATAGCTTTGCTCGACCCGAAAATTGAACCCAGGAACCCGAGTTTCCCCCCAGCTTGACTGGGGGAGGCAGTGTCGGGCCCGCAGTGTAAGTGGGCCCTCCGCCTGGGGAGGGACGTGAAGTAAGGTTCTTTAACCCGTACTCATGTCCCCTCCCTACTCTGGCCATGAAGGAGCGTCGCTGGGGTTTAGTCGGTATGCCTCTGGCCGGATCCTCGCTAGGAGAAGCCCCCGCCAGAGGAGAGCCCGAAATAACCCGCCTGCCCCCCGGCAGGAGGGTATGCATAAGGAGGCATTCCCCAGCGTCAAAAAAAAAAAGGACCCCGAGGTCACGGCTTGGTACTTAAACCACTAGACCAACAGGGCGATCTAGACTAACAAGGCATGGCAGTTCATTGTAATAACCTGATTCATCAAATCCTTGGTCATGTTTTAAGCATGATTTGGGATCCAAAAGATGACTTTGAATGCAACTGGGAATCACAATCTGAGAAATTGGATTACGTATTAAAGTTACGCGACAATGGCTTTAGATGCTAACCATCTAGACTGAAAGCTATGTCATTCCTGAAAAGGATGTCGATATTAACCTAGGAATTTCCTAATCAATACAACTAGGGCCTTTCTAAGGAAAAAGTGAATAGGGATCTTGCATTTTATTCACTATATTCTTTCAAACAATAAATTCCTACAAAGTGACTTGTATATTACAAAATCTCTATCTGACTCGGAGGTAGTTCAAGCACCTATGTTACGGATATCAGAATCAACAGCGGAATTACAAACATATACATTTAATACTTTTCTTTTGTAAATACATACTTATAATACATAAAAAACAACTAGACCAATAAAAATACATGTTCATTCAAGCACACAAATGTTTGTACTGGCAGCGTTCACTACCACCGATCCAAATGGGTCGTCAAATTTAATTTGACGGTTTAAGATTAGTTTAATGAACTCCATAAGTTCAATTTAATGTAAAGCCAAACATCGAGTCGCAATCAAGCACGACTGTCGCGTAAGACCCGCCGCGCTATGATTGGATGACTGTGACTGCCGCGCACAAAAAGTCTAAACTGGTACGAGGCAACGTTTTTGGATACTTGCGCACTGTGTTACACAACACAGTATGCCGTTGACTGTACCAGTCTCAATATTTCCCGGCCCAATTTAGTTCGACTCTCAAACGCGAGGAAACTTTTGCCTATTTTTGAAGTGAAACAATTAAGTGTTAGACTGACGTTAATTGCCCACTTTTGTAGAAACTTTTCGATCAGTTTTCAGTATTTTTGCTCTGGGATTTTCCCCTAATCGGCACTTGGAAGTAACGGGTTTGACATTTGTATTTAAATTTTAGAGGCTCTTTTATGTGAAGGCTTTGTAAATGTTGTTTAGGAAAGGGGAAAATTCTTGTCTTTGCTTTTTATATGAAAATAAATGAAAATAGAGGGGACATTTGTATTTTTACATTCTTTGCGAAAATTTGTAACTATCGATAGTATTTATTAATTTATTTTTTTATAATATTTTTTTTTTTTTAAATAGTGGCTGCTACTGATGTTGCCCGTGGCGAACACATAATAACTCTGCCAGTGTCGAGTGATTAGAGAGACACGTTATTTTTATGGTTATTGACCGGTGTGGCGAGTTTAAATCCTTTTAATATTTATTTTAATTGAGTTTTGCACCAAACACCATCTAAAACCAAGACAGAACAAAACATACACAAAGACGACACAATATTAAAGGGAGATTCTCATGTAAAATTAGAGTCTTATATTATATTTGTAAATATATTTACATAAATATTCTATAACAGAGGAAGAAGAAAGAGACAGTAAGTAAGAAAAGTTAATGGGGCGGGGAATTTTTGGAGGTAGGATGTCATACAGCGAGATAGGGTATTTCTGACAGCTGAAGAAAATGTGATCTGTGGAACCCTCTTCTAAACCGCATTCGCATAGCGAAGTGTCTCTGCAGTGAATTTTGTTCAGGAAGACCGGAGTGCAAGCGTGGCCAATACGCAGGCGAGAAATAGTGGAGATGACGAATTTGTCCTCGGTTTTCCGCTTAAAAAACCTTTTTTATAATAAGGCAAACACTACAGTTGACAATCATAATTTGTTAGTAGTCAAAGTCAAAGTCAAAGTCAAAATAGGTAGGTATATAAAAGGTTTAAGGTCAGATGCGATAATACTAGATTGCCAAACAATTTTCATACCCACTACATGCTTAAATTATTCTATTGCCATAGTAAAAATAGAGTTCAAAAATATTGATACTTTTTTATACTTGCTATCGATAGCTATCGATTAGTATGACAGATTTTTAAGTCACAATAGTATGTATAATTACTGATATATTTATCTATCGGAATAACAACCAAAAAAATGCTTTACGAAAAAAAACGGCCTTCACAAATTACGAACTGAAAAGTGTAAAATAATATTTTTAACACTTCAAAAAGCATTTTATAACACTACACTCGAAAAAAGGTGTTACCAAAGTTAAAAATATTATTTTACACTTTTTAGTTCGTGGTTTTTGAAGGCGGTTTTTTTTTTCATGATTTTTAGTGTCTCCTTTTTTCGCAGCTCCCCATCCTGCCAAATAACTTACAAACTAATTGTGAGTACAGTTTTGAAAGATCCTTTAACTGCTTGTCGTTGAGGAGTTGACCTTCCATCGTCAGCTCAACCTCATATAATTATTATGACCTGGTGTGTGGCTTTGAGATATACACAAAAAACTTTATATGTGCTTATAAAATATGAGGGCTGCCTTCGATTTCTCTCGGATCCCATCATTAGATCCATAACATGCTAACAATGGAACAAACTAAATGCTTTACCTTTTCAAACAAAAAAACAATGTCAAAAGCGAATCATACATACAAAACAGCAGCAATCGGACGAATTGAAAACCTCCTCCTTTTTGAAGTTGGTTAAAAATAGATTCATAGCAACTACTTCCCATGTCAGATCTATGTTCAAGTTAAACAAAAGGTTCTCTTTAATTACGCTACATCTTGCAGATATGACTGTAAATAAATGACAGCATACCCTCGTCGCTCCATCCATCGTAAAACCGCCAAAGTGCAGAATAACCCGCAGAAGTGCAATATATTACTCCCCGCTGCATTCGAGTTGCTTTAACGCCGGAACAGAATGCATATTTATTCGAAGACCAAACAGATTCGAAATAGAAAGTTTAAAGCAATGCAATTTGTTCTTGTGCTCCAGTTTTACCGTTGAGTATAAAGAAGGTTGTGGATTTTCGTTTCTTTGCACAAAAATCATGGTGTAATCTCAAATCGGGGCAGAAACTTATTACTATTTTCTTTTATTTCATCAATTAATCTAACAGCTTGTGTTCATGTAGATCCTAAGTTTATAAGCTAGAGGTAATTACCTCCACAGGGGTTAAACATATATTGCAATAAAGAACATTTATTCCACAAAAAGAAAATTGAGACAATAACTGAGAAAAGAAAATAAGCTAAAAGTAAATAAAAAGGAAAGTTAAAACAAAGTAAGTCCCCGTGGCAGTGTCCCTAAAATGCTGGCAGCATTACCTCGCTGGATCGCGATAGAAATTTGCTGGGTGAGGAAGCTGCCAACTTTTAGCTATCCCGTGACTTTGACTAGACGCTCAGCTAAGTCACGGAAAAAAGAGAGAGCATCGGAACCCCTACGGCCCAGTGTTTTAACACCGAAAGCTACAATGTGGTAAGTACCAGATAGATGCCTATACTTTGGTAGCTTTCAGTATCTCTGCCGTGTCGGCCGCAGCTCCGGAGAACAAAGAACACAATTATCAGAATTGTAAAATAAAAAAATGTAAACACACTACACACTGAATAAAGTGCTAAACATTTACTTAGGTACTTACTAAGCTGTGCTAATACTCACCGCTATAGCGCTAGTCCAGCACATCTACGACGATTCAGTTCAATTGTATACTTACAATTTATTAGTAAACTGTAAAGTTTAGACCCGATCCGTGGATTAATCTATGGTGTAACGTCAGATTTGGAAACAAATATTTCACAACATCATATACATTCATCTGACTCCGAGATAGGTAGCTCAAGCACCTGTGTTATGTATATCAGAATCAACAGCGCAATTACAAATAAATACATATAATACTTTTTTTGTAAATACATACTTGACGACCCGATTGGAACAGTGGTAGTGAACGCTGCCTCTGATACAAGGGTTGCGGGTTCGGTCCCCGCACAGTACAAACATTTGTGTGCATGAACATGTTTGTTTGTATTGGTCTAGGTGTTTGCTATGTATTATAAGTATGTATTTACAAAAAGAAAAGTATTATATGTATATATTTGTAATCCCACTGTTGATTCTGATATCCGTAACACAGGTGCTTGAGCTACCTATCTCGGAGTCAGATCAATGTATGTGATGTTGTGAAATATTTATTTTATTTATTTATACTTATAATACATACAAAAACATATACTTATAACACATACAATACATACCGACATGTTCATGCTCACAAATGTTTTTAATGTGTGGGAATCGAACTCGCAACACTTGCGTCTGAGGTTCACTACCACTGATCCTAACGGATTGTCGTTGTATTTAATGACAGCTTCATACCATAGATTTAGTATCGAATTAAGATTGGCCTAGTTGGCTTTAGCTTTTTGGAAATCATAGCGTATTTTTATCCATCTTACACGAACGTCATTTTAGAGTATCTTACAAAACGCATTGAAATTTAATTCTCTCGTTTTAGAAAATAGCAAATACGAGTACACACAGTAAATTATTTACGCTCGCAGCTCACTAGTCAAAGAATAGATCTAACTGAAAAATATATTATTCTATCAAAACATTATATAATAGTTGTGATATCCCTGTTGAATATTGAATGTTGTATTACAAGATTATTGAGCGCCGACTTTAGTAACACCTTTTCTCGAGTGTACTGTTATGAAATGTAATGTAAAAATATTATTTTGCACTTTCTAGCTCGTGGTTTTTGAAGGCGAATTTTCCTTCGTAGAATTTTTATTTTACGATTTCCTTCCGATGTACGTTCTTAGTAAGTAAGTACAGTTTGTCTCAAATAAAATGTAGCTTCCTTAACTTTTTGTCAAAAATCACAAATAGCTGTTGGAAGACACCAAACAACTTAAGTAGGGATATTTATTAGGCAGATGAGTTCATTTTTTAAAGAATAAGCGGATATTCCGCAAAGCGAACCATTGGTTTTACAAATTGCTTTCGACTTTTTTTTTTATTTTATTTGATTTGTTTAGTCAAACTTGTTACAAGGAATGAATGTTTCAGTCTATCAATACAAGGTAAAATAACTTTTTGTTGACCTACTTCTAAAGGTATATCCCAATTGTTTCTAACTTTGCGAAGTAATATCTTATAAATGATTGGCAAATAAACAGGACATTTTGGTGTCGTAGGTTTGAGGTATAATCAAAAGTTTACGATGTTTATTTATAATAAGAAATTTGCTGAGATATAATGATTAAAATTTTATTTAAATAAAGCTATACAATAGCGGATCATTAGCCGTAGTATGCAAAAATAAAGGATTTAAAAATATTTTATTAAAATAATCGTACAATTATCATTTTAACTATAAATAAAAGGCTAAAGTTATTTATTTAGAAATTTTATTTAAAATAAACGAAATGTTTTGTGGTAAATATTTCATTTACTACTCTACTCCGCCTTGTGGTCCCCGGCAGAGTAGAATAGGCCACCCTCACTCTTACCGAGGTGTCGTATAAGGCGACTAAGGTAAAGCTGCTGGCATGATCATCAACACCCAGAGAAGGAAAACTATGCATTTATATTAAAACCCTGGCCAACCCGTCTGCCAAGCGTGGTGAGTATGGCAATTACCCCTCATGTGATTGAGGGAGGCCCGTGCCCCAGCAGTTGGGACTTAAATGGGCTGATGATGATGATGATGATTTCATTTACATGGCCGCATTTGTGACTCTTTTAGTGTTGCAGTTCGGGAGCCCAATTCATGTGCTCGTGACATTTTAAAAAAATGGCGGATGTCACATGAAATCCATACAAAAAAAACTATGTTTTAGTGGTATATTTCGTATGATGATAAATATCACGAGCCCGAGAATTAGGCTCCTGGTGTCCAAAAAGCGGACTTACCATCAGGTGATACGGCTGCTTATCTGTCCCTTATTTCATAAAAAACACAAAATTTCTTTGTTTGTACTTTTCTTGTATTTTGTCTGTAAATAAGTTAAAGCCTGCACATGAAATTGAAATTTAGGAAATGCAGTCTTTATCTCTAGAGACCCCAAGTACTTTTACCAGTATAATAAACCTCCGCCTTTGCTTCCACTTAGAAGTATGCTCACAGTCCTGTGAGCATACTTTCGTTTAGTTTGCATGTATTATGGTGGGCACATAATAATAATATCCTCCAACCAATTACGGCTACACGGCGGAAAATCTCAACGATCAGCCACGTACGCAGGATATATTATAGTGATCAACTGAGTGCGCAAACACAAGTGCACTCTCTATTCCCTAACCTTTATATTCCGATGGGACACCAGCGTTACACGACCGGAGAGGGATTTGGCGCAGGACCAACGGTTTAACGTGCATTCCGAGGCACGGAGGTACAAGACCGCCAACTCCGGGTTGACACTAATCATTTCTTACCGAAAGTTACGAACAAATTTTTGGCCCGACCCGAGGATCGAACCCAGGACCTCTTGCGTAGCCGTCGCTTTATAGTACTACCCGCTAATCACTACGCCACCGAGGCTGGGAAAGTGCAGAAATAACGTCTGGGAAAGCAAAATGATATTTTTTTTCATATGTAGCATATGTATATCGATTAATGGAAAACCAGAGCTTGAACTCGCAGATTTAGTTTAAGGTAATCCTTTACACACAGTATTCAGTTCATTTAGTCAATCAACATACCTTACCATTGATGTTGTTGTCCAAAGCTTGTCCCGTGTTGCAGACAATTCGGAGTTTTACTTCCAAAATGAAATGACTACAAGTTTATGAGTTAATTTATCTGATAGTAAGACTGCTAAGTTTGACTCAACTACTCATATTGAGTTTCAGCGGTTGATCTTTAAGAAACTCGTCGAGGTTTTATGACAGAGGATGGTGCCAGGAAATTGTATGGACTTAGCTTAAACAACTTTGTAGTTAATGTAATATTTCAAATTTATACACATTTGGATGCAGCCGGGTATGACTCGGTAAGATTTTTTTTTACATATGTTAGAGGCAAAACAAGCGAGTCTTTATGCTAGAAGCAAAATGAGCAAGCGAGTCACCTGATGGAACGTAATCAACGCCGCCCGGCCAAGTGCGAGTCGGACTCGTCCATGAAGGGTTCCATAGCAGCAAGTAAGATCTAAATGTGGGAGAGCCACGCTTAGGCATGAATGGGCTGGGCTGGCTCGACCGGAGTGATACCACTGCCTCACAAAAGACCGGCGTAAAGCAGGGCCTGCGCTGTGTTTCGCCGTGTGAGTGAGGTTACCGGAGTCCCAATGGGGGTGAAGGGGGAAGGTTGGCAGCGCACTTGTGACTCCACTGGTGTTGCGGGTGTCCATGGGCGGCGGAATTGCTTACCTTTAGGTGATCCGTCTCCTCGTCTACCACCTCTATAATAAAAAAAAAAAGTAAGATATATGGAAGGTAAATTGCGGTTTACGGTTTTAAAACGTATTAAAAAAAACTACTCACTATATCTAGTTCAAACCAATTTTCGTTGTTAGTTTTCATGATTATTTACATCATATATTTTTTTAGTTTTATAATTTATTTACCGCAACATCATTATTAAAGACGTATCCATAGATACCCTACAAATATAGGTTTGATGGAAAAAAAATTGAGTTTCATTTTCAAGTAGGGGTTATACTTGAAACTGAAACTAAAATTTTATTTTCAAATTTTTATATATATATTAAAAAATATATTATTAAAATCGTAATGTGGTTAACAAAATACATCTATTAACCAAGTTTCAATAGTATAGTTCTTATAGTTTCGGAGAAAAGTGGCTGTGACATACGGACGGACAGACAGACGACCAGACATGACGAATCTATAAGGGTTCCGTGTTTTGCCATTTGGCTACGGAACCCTAAAAAGAGTACGGAGCATGATGATTATGACGATTTTTCTCTAAAAATGTTATCCAGGTTTACACGTGCCTGTAAATTTTATGTTTGTTTAATGAATAGTAAAATAAGACAATAGCCTAAAAAAATTATCCGACCCCTACAGGATATGCAGTCTGTACACATTCAGTGTCTGTGTTTTTAAAGAGGGTGACGTCTGTGCGCCCTGGACAGTTATTTTTCTAACCTCCGATTTTTTAGATAAGATAAAAAAATATATTTGTCATCATCATCATCAGCTCATTTAAATCCCCACTGCTGGGGCACGGGCCCCCCTCAATCACATGAGGGGTAATTGCCATACTCGCCACGCTTGGCAGACGGGTTGGCGAGGGTTTTAAAAATGCAGAGTTTTCCTTCTCTGGGTGCTGATGATCATGCCAGCAGCTTTAGCTTAGTCGCATTTTACTACACCTCGGTAAGAGTGAGGGTGGCCTATTCTACTCTGCCGGGGACCACACGACGCAATTTATTTATTTACTCTTTAACAATCTACACGGGATAATTCTATTTCAATAGTGGAGTTTTGATATCACTATACGCCTTTTCAAGAAATTTGTAACTATTACGGTACTCAATGAAAAATGGATTATCGAACCAAAAATTAGTAGCATTAAAGCTCATACTCTTATCCTCGTATTTAATGGATTCTTTCAAACGAAGCGTGAAGTAGCATCTCGCGGGTCAGTGTGGCAGTCCCAACGGAGGTGATGCCCAACATCGCTTCCGTTGTAATTCCAACGTGGGCTCTTCTCTTGCTTACCATCAGACTGAGGAGAGCCATTATACTGTGTCACAAAGATAAGCTTCATCAACAAACTGAACAATTAATGGTCTTAATTGATCCTATAACCTCGTTACCTCTGGTGTGTTATACATAGGACATCACCTTCAAAAATATTATATGGTATAAATTGATACCAAACGTTGTATAGGAAAACATTTTGAAAAAAACAGCTTTATACATAATTTTTAAAATTTTTTTTCTTAATTTTAATACCATTTAAAAAAAATGTTCGAAATTGCATCCATTGCAGAAACATTTATTAATATCTCCAAGGGTTAGGAGGATAACACGGAATCTATAAATTCTTAAAATTGCATGTGATTACTTACTCTATAATTCAAAGTTTTGTTAATAGCAATAACGTATTTCAATAATTGAGCACCAAAGTCATCAACAAAATACTGTCGTGAAGACTAATAATAATTTAAAACGTGTGTGTGTTTTTTTTATGTAATAGGAAGACAGACGAACAGACGGATCACCTGATGGTAAGCAATTGCCGCCGCCCATGGACACCCGCGACATCGGTGGAGTCACAAATGCGCTGCCAACCTTTTAACCCCCCCTATCCCTCGGATTGGGCCTCCAGTACCCTCACTCAAATACAGCACAGTTTAACAAATATATTTTTTTATCTTATCTAAAAAATCGGAGGTTAGAAAAATAACTGTCCAGGGCGCACAGACGTCATCCTCTTTAAAAACACAGACACTGAATGTGTACAGATTGCATATCCTGTAGGGGTCGGATAATTTTTTTAGGCTATTGTCTTATTTTACTATTCATTAAACAAACATAAAATTTACAGGCACGTGTAAACCTGGATAACATTTTTAGAGAAAAATCGTCATAATCATCATGCTCCGTACTCTTTTTAGGGTTCCGTAGCCAAATGGCAAAACACGGAACCCTTATAGATTCGTCATGTCTGTCCGTCTGTCTGTCCGTCCGTATGTCACAGCCACTTTTCTCCGAAACTATAAGAACTATACTATTGAAACTTGGTTAATAGATGTATTTTGTTAACCACATTACGATTTTAATAATATATTAAACGAAACGACGAAAGACGAAAACGACGAAATAAATTAATTAATTAATAATTCCCATTATGACCAATTTCTCAAATTTGGCATATATGGATATCAGTTATGTAAATAAAACCTTTTTTTTTATAGCAAAGATCTTAAGCAACCAGATTTCTTAATCTGAACCTAAATTAACCATTTGTCCGTGGCATGAGACAAAGAGAATAACTACCGAGTGTCGGCAAACGGCATGGTGTTTGCGGCACCGTGATTGAACGCAATGTTTGGTCACTTTAGTCAGCACTGTTTACATGTCCCCAATAATAATTCTATACCTAAGGGCGACAGCATACACGCTGCTTTAGTATCGCCTTTGATGTTTTTGCTACTGTAATAATAAAATCCTCCAACCTACAACATCTACGGCAGCCAGTCTCAAATCGAACCACCACACGTACGCAGGATATTAAAAGTGATCAAGTTGTGTGCGTAAACATAGATGCACACTCTCTATTTCCTACCCTCAGATTCCGATGAGAGAGTCTTTTTGTTTTTTTAGATATGTTTCTACCCGAAGATAATTCGCCAATGTCAATTAACTTATTAAGAATAAGTAGGTAGTCAACAGCCGGAGTCAGTCAAAGTCACAGTGATTCAATAAAAAGTCGGTGTTTTACGTTTTAGCGACCTACCAGCGTACCTATCAGGATCCAGCGTATATCACTCTATTAGGGTCCAAGCAAGTTGTCAGGAGACAACTCACTTGACACACGATAGCACTTCACTGCACAAATAAACACCGAATGTGTACACTAAAACCAATAGATACTAATTTAAAACCTTTGAATAGCATCAGTCCACGCGGATTGTTTTAGCCCTACCCGCCGAATCCGACTGGAGTCTTTTTTTATATATCAAATGGGTTTGCACTTGACCTCATCTCACCTGATGGAAAGTGACAATAAGGTCTAAGATGTAGCGTGCTTACCCGGAAGAAGCCTATTCGTTCTCGACTTAAAGTCACCCAAATTGTAGCTCTCTGGAAATACAGAAACCGGCAAGTTGTTCCATGCCTCAGCAGTTCGTACCAAGAAAGAAGAAGCGAAACGCTTAGTAAGAGCTAGTGGAACTTCCACAGTGTAAGGGTGGATTCCTGTCATCTTCCGCAATGTCCGGTGGAAGAAAAGAGAAGGTGGTATCAGGTCGTGAAGCTAATTAGAACACTCTTTAAATATCCTATAAAAAACCGATAGACAGGCCTCTCTACGTCGGTGAGTGAGGCTTTGGGATTTACCCTCCACTAATTCTGCGTCACCAACTAACTTCATAGCACCACGCTCAATCGAGTCGAGGGCAGCCAGCTGATACTAGGCAGAGCCATCTCATAGGTGAGGTTGTCTTTATTGTTTTAGAGGCTTTTGTCACAGTTTGACATGTCAGTCTCATCTTATCGTAAAATTACATAGACTTTTTTTGTTGTTACAGGGGAAATGCTGCCAGCCACCCCAGGTGCAATGGGCCGACATCTTTATACATACCCATCCACGTGAGGGTGGACGGGTTAAGTGGGGATCTCCGTCTGGCAAGCTTCTCCTGACGAGAAGCTGTCTAGAGGCATACCCAAAACCACCATCAACTCTCTCTAATCGCCTGAGTGGGGACGGGACAAGCACACCGGCTCAGAATCCTCTCTTCATGTTCCTCCTCAGGAAAATTACATACACTTATCAAAAGAAATAAACTGAGCAGTTTAATAAAAACGAATGGACAAAAAGGAGTCAAGAATGAGAAACCACTTCTACCAAACATTTTGCAAGTTTTTTAGTTGGCTCGGCTAAATTCTTTAAAACGTATCCAAATAAGAAGCATGTCTGTTGTAACTTTAACTTTATCGTTACCGCAAATAAGAAGAAATTCAGATCCTAATCACAATAGAACCTGAATCATTGTTATGTAAACAATAAGATTTTGTTGACACTTAGGTTTTGGTGGCATACCCAATTGAATATTATGATTAATTGGCTGGTTTGCTATTCAATAGATAGATAGATACTCTTTAATGCACAACATACAAAACTTAAAAGCTAGGTATACAAAGATACAATGCACAATTTTATTGTATTAAATTTTCATGGTTATTTACGGGATTTCTACAATGTACCTTATTTTTGTGTTTCCGATATTTCGGCGTTGTTTCAAGCGCCATTGTCACGGAGTCACCTCAAAAATAAGGTACATGGTAGAAATTCCGTAAATAACTATTCTAATATTTTGACTGTTATTGCAAATTTGATATTTGCGTAGGCATAATGTGTTTCATTGTAATTATAAACATTATTTGTGCATGCACTGTTTGATGCAAAATGTTCTATTAAAAACCAATTACGAGATAGCATAAAAAATCTAAACTTCGCCATCGAATTGAATAGAAATTCCTTGATATCAAATAGAACAAACAAAAGGTTAAAAAAACAAAACATACAGTAGACAAATCAATATCAAACCACCCATTAGAGGTACAAAATCTGTGGTTGCTTTAGCTACAGCCTTACTTGTTATTTCTGATGTAATGTGCCTTAGTAAATAAAAATATTTTTATACATTATAAAACAATATTCATTACTCATTTTAAAATATTCGTATGGTGGCAGAAAATAAATTTATTGAAAGATCTGTCAAAAAGGTGTTTACTGTATACGCTAGTGCTGTACTCTGGCTGATGCCAGAACTTTGTAGTAGTATCTCCTGTTGACAGATTTTTGGTCAATTGGCAATCAAAATTAATATTATCTGGTAGTAATATTTTGCTGCTTATTTCCAAAGATATATTTGTTAATATAAGTACGCAATATTAAATTAAAAAAATATAATTTAATCTCCATATTATTATTTTTTATATGAGAGGTGGCAGCAGACGGATCACCTGATGGTAAGCAATTCCGCCGCCCATGGACACCCGCAACACCAGTGGAGTTATTAGTGCGCTACCAACCTTTTCCCCTTCCCCCCATTAGGCCTCCGGTAACCTCACTAAAAAGGTGGTGTTTCCTTCAAGTACAAAATGCTAACCTTATAATTGAATGTGTTTTGTTCTTTGCCTTGCGACGCTCTGTATACGTCACTGTGGTAATAGACCACACAGTCGCTGACATGGCAACGCAGCTTAATTAAGACCTTAAATAAAAGCTTATTATATTACGTTATCGTGGAACAGGTGCGTTTGTACGTACTAATTGTGACTGCATACTATGTAATGGGGACTAGAACAGATCAAAGAATAGTATTAATGTAGTAGCAAAAGTGTATTACAAGATTAATTTGATGAGAAAGCCAATAACATGGTAAACAAATCATAATTAGGATTGATTTGATTAATCTTAATTCGATATAAAGTCTATGATTTAGCGATGTCTTTCTAAACAAATCTGACGTTATATCATATGGTTTATCCACGAATTAAATATTGATCAAATCGGGCCTTAGGTACTCATCTCAGGCCCGATTGAACCAATTTCAATCCGAGAGTAAATTTATTGTATTTTATTATCTGTTAAGTGGCAGACGAGCAGACGGATCAACTGATGGTAAGCGATTGCGGCGGCAATCGCTTATGGACACCAGTGACACCAATGGAGTCACAAGTGCGCTGCCAAATTTTAAACCCCTCTCTCCCCTTTATTGGACCTTCAGTATATCACTTCGCACTAGCGATCATTGAATTCGGAGGGCACCCATTTGTCAAGTTTTTTACTTTGCCACTTTGACGCATATGGATCAAAATTGTTTTGACACTAACGTCGAAAGCCACAAATTGTATATCATCAGCTTCCACAATCGCCTTTAAGTCCTCATAGTCAACCAAACCTTCAAGCGACCGCAAGGTTGGTTTTTCAGGTGGAATTCTCCAGAACGGAAGCGAGCAAACCAATAACAGGTGGTGCGTTGGTTTGTAGTGTTAGCTCCGTAAACGTCTTTGATATTGTGTGCCGATTGTGCCGCGTTGCTGCTACGTGACGGTACTCATATTTCAGTATTACTCGAATTTTTACCATATGCATCATGACGGAATAAATGAAAATGCGATGAAAATATAACACTATTCAAAATATAAACCAACTACTACTTTTGGAAAGGAATTCCAAGTTTTTAAAATAAAATTCATTTGAAATTCGATTCAATTCTCAAACAAACATTATTTTTATTTGAAACCTATTATTTACTTACATATTTCTCTTACATAATCCATTAGTATAGACTAAAACCATTGACCACACGTCAGCTCAAGAAATGCTCTGAGCAGAATCGCCGTTTCAACCGAGTAATTTGTGTCCATTGTTCTAAATCTCGTCTCAGCCGGCTTTGTTCGCGGCGCCTTTGATGTTCATTGTTAGTTTCAATTAGTGATCACTTCCACCCTCCTGACGATTGGAATTAACTAAGAACACCCTGTAATTGCAGAAATAGAATTTTCGGTCAATTAACATTATTATTCCTAACTTGAGAGATTTTTACCACGTTAGTGTAAGAACCATGGCGTCATGTGAAAAGTGGGGATATCTCAAGATATGAAAAAAGGCATAATTTTTTCTCTGTTGCAATTTTACTTTTTTATATATTTATTTTAGTTATTTATTATACCTCATTATGGCAGACAAACGAGCAGATGGCTCACCTGATGGTAAGTGAATTACCGCCGCCCATGGATATCTGTGACACACGGGGCATCATAGATGCGTTGCCGGCTCTTAAGGGAGGAATAAGCTCTATTCGTGAAGATCATCAGGTCGTACCTGTTCGGAAACACCATCGTCTGTAGCTGATTCCATAGTTTTACTACGCACGGTAGGAAGTGGCGGATTGTGGTGGAGTAAAATCCATCCAAGTGATGTGGGTGAAATTTGGAGTTCTGGCGTGATGTACGATGGTGGAAATTTGCAGCTGGAATAAGGCCGAATAGCTCCTCGGAACACTCCCCATTGTAGATGCGATAGAAGACACATAGCGATTCTGCATGATGCGTGCATGCATGATGTCTGTCTATTTGTCTGTTTGTTCGCGCTAATCTCAGAAAAGAAAACGGATTCAAATGAAACTTTTATTAGTTAATATGTTGTTTCTTCGCAGACAGGGCAAGTTATAGGGTATGATATATTTTTAAGACAAGGCTGGGCTCTTGTGGTAAAACTACAAGAGCCCAGCTAATATTGATAATTTAATTTATTTATTTGTGTTGGTTGTTTGTGGAACCTTCGTTGTTCCTAGTTTCAATAGTGCAAGGGAAAATTTTGGTTTAGTACCAGGACAATGTTTGTAGTTTTGTCACAATTTTTCTTTTAGATCGAACACATAAAATGAAAAGTGTAATCAATCATTAGAATGATATTCACGAAAAACTAGTCTTTATATTCATCTTGGTGTCTTGGCAGATTAGTGTAGGTTTTTAAAAATCTCGGTCATTTTAGTCCGTGAAATGTAGTTTGATTAAAATGATAACCATTATTGTCCCAGAAAAATAACCTTTAGATTGTTATGTTATAAAGCTCAAGGAATGAATCCGGGTTAAAATAATAACCCTTATGTATTTGACAGCTGTCATTCTAATAAAGCGTAACTACACGGAGTATTACTAAAGGACCGCATCAGAAATGATGTAATCCGACACAGAACCAGAGTCACCGACATAGCCCACCGAATTAGCAAACTGAAGTGGCAGTGGGCTGGTCATATTAGTCGCAGAACTGACAGCCGTTGGAGCTGTAAAGTCCTTGAGTGGAGACCGCGACTTGGTAAGCGTAGTGTAGGACGCCCTGCGACAAGATGGGATGATGACATTCGAAGGCTGGCTGGTGTGGGCGGGATGAGAGTGGTCGAAAATCGAGAGCAGTGGCGTGCATTAGGGGAGACCTATGTCCAGCAGTGGATGAGTGTGGGTTGCTGATGATGATAATGATGATGATGACACGGAGTATAGTATCTAAGAGTATTATTTCCGGATACCTCCAATGCTTGGAGTTTGGGGTACGCTTGGACCATCATCAGTCCGGATCTCGGGAGTCTGATTATTGAAACAATGAAGCGACTCCCGTCTGACCTACGCTTTAGACAGGGGCTATACCAGACTAACTGAATCATAGTTAAATATTTCAGAAACTATATGAACACAATTTCATCTTCGTCGTCAGCCCATTTAAGTCCCCACTGCTGGGGCACGGGCCTCCCTCAATCACATGAGGGGTAATTGCCATACTCACCACGCTTGGCAGACGGGTTGGCGAGGGTTTAGATATAAATGTAGAGTTTTCCTTCTCTGGGTGCTAATGATCATGCCAGCAGATTTACCTTAGTCGCCTTTTACGACACCTCGGTAAGAGTGAGGGTGGCCAAAAGGGAACACAATTTAACGTAATTTAAACATCTAAATGAATACAATACAAATATTTGTTACTAACCATTATTAATTATTTGTACTAAGAAAATAATATATGTTTTTAAATAATGCTTCCTTATTATTATTCTTTTTGATAGCTAACAGCCTTGACATGAAAAAAATAATATAACAAAAATATCAAATAGCTATTGACAAGATACCACATTTAGACTTATAATAATAATAATAATTCATTTATTTCAGGCGACAAAGTACATTCAAAAATATGTCTCTGGCCCTATTTTAGATTGGCCAGAGACATATTTTTGAATTCGCAATAAGCGCCATCTCACGGAGGGTAACGGTTTCATGTACCAGTTTCAAGTCTCAGTAATTATATTGGAGTACTTAGATAGTATAATACATTATAATTTAACCTAAAGAGTAAATAATGTTTACCGGGAAACAACGTAGCACAATATGCAACTGTTCTCGTAGCATCTGTAGCAGACGTGATTGTCGTAGCACACCGACGCGTCGTAGTATTAGTGCTACGACGTAGCCAGCTACGTACGAGCTTTTCGTGAAATTAGCTGCCATTGCCGAAAACTGGTAGGAGGTCATTATTTATCCATATATCTAGAACAGGTGTTCTAGGTAGTACAGTCACCATCAATAACATCTTAACGTTCAAAAATCTAAAATATTATGAGTATTTGACAAAATACAACTGTATGTCAGTATACGCCATTTGCATTTACAGTTGTTAAAGAAAAAGTGAAAATAAATACAATGACGACTTAAGGTTATGGGCCAAAAGTGATTTTTGTCATCATGCTCAGATATTTATTGCAAGTTTGAACGCTTAGATCATATTGATGTTGACTGTACCTATCTATCTAGGTCACATGACCAAATTACCGACAAACGTGTTCGTCGCACCACAAAGTGCATTGTGCAATGACCGCACTGGCTTCCGATGCACTTATGGTTGAAAACCCAACAATATCGAAATAGAAGCTTCAAAATGGTAGTGATAATAAATGTACTGTAATGTACGCTGTTCTGCTTTTTTAGGACGTAAAGGTTTATTTAAATTCATTTTTTAATGATAGAGGCAACAGACATACACGCAGGAATATTTTATTTAAAAGAAACATGGTAAGGTCAGCATCAAAAGTAGCTTAACACTTTAGTACCATGTAAGTAAGTAAGTCAGAAATGATGAGATCCGCAGGAGAACTAAGGTCACAGACATAGCCCAAAGGATTGCATGCCTCAAGTGGCAATGGGCAGGGCACATAGCGAGGAGAACAGACGGCCGTTGGGGCGGAAAAGTCCTCGAATGGAGGCTACGTACAGAAAGTCGCAGCCGTGGCAGACCCCCACAAGGTGGACCGATGATCTGGTGAAGATCGCGGGAATCCATTGGATGCGGCACAGGACCGATCTGTGTGGAGAACATTGGAGGAGGCCTGTGTCCAGCAGTGGACGTCTATTGGCTGAAATGATGATGATGAAGTAAGTAAGTAAACATTTATTGACCACATAAAAGATTTACATAGACAGGACACATTACATAAGCATAAGAAGATTGCACAGTAATACATAGGAAAAAATATTAAAACAAAAACAAACAAAATAAATTAATACATAAACTAGTGACCAAGGAAGAAGAAAAGGAACAAAGTGAAGTGGTCAACAAGGTTCAAGCTCAGCATGTGCTGCAGCGGTTTGAACTGGTTTTCAGTTTGGACCTTGAGTGACTGGTGAAATCAATTTTTAATGTGACAGATAATAAAGAATACGAAAAAAAATCTAAGATAACAAAAAGAAAAGACAAAAAGAACGAAGATACAAAAAATCAGTAGTAATTTTCTATATATATATAATACAGTGATAGCCTTAGTGATGGCAGACCGCGCGCCGAGTGTGCAGCGCGAACGAAGTAACATTTTTTACGAACCCCTTGGAAACGTCGACTGACCGGAAGGCTCAATTGGTAGTGACCCTGCCTCTTACGCCAAAGGTCGTGGGTTCGATCCCCACCCTGGACAAACATTCGTGCGATGAACACTTGTGTTTGTTCGGTGTCTGGGTGTAATATATTTATTTAAGTATATATTTGTGTTCCTCTGTTGTCTGATATCTGTAACACAAGTGCTTAAGCTACTTAGTACTGAATCAGGTCAACGTATGAGATGTTGTGAGAATTAAAAAAAAAATCTTTAAAAAAAACAAAAAAACTGACTTTAATAGGCAAAACAGTTACTTTGACGTGGTACTAAAGTGTGAAGATACTTTTGATGCTGACCGTACATGGTAAGTTTTAACATTTAAAAAATAATCTAGGAACATGTTTTGCTATCTTGGAGCATGCAAATATAAAATTTAAAAATAACATTCATTATTCAGAATTAAAAATTAAATATTGTTCATAATACTTTATAAATATTACATACTTTAATTAATTTATATTATTTGCCGACTGCCTCAGTGGCGCAGTGGTTAGAGGGTCGCACTTTAAAGCGACGGCTGCGCAAGAGGTCCCGGGTTCGAATCTCCGGGTCGGGCCAAAAATTTGTACCTAAGTTTTCGGCAAGAAATTCTTAGTGGGAGCCCGGAGTCTGGAAGTTGGTGGTCTTGTACCCCCGTGCCTCGGAAAGCACGTTAAGCTGTTGGTCCTGCGCCCGATCCCTCTCCGATCGTGTCACATTAGTGTCCCATCGGATTATGAGGGCAAGGGAATAGAGAGTGCACTTGTGTTTGCGCACACACTTGAGCACTATAATATATCCTGCGTAAGTGGCTGATCGTTGAGATTGGCCGCCGTAGCCGTAATCGGTTGGAGGATATTATTATTTGCCGAATTAACCCGGTAAGATGGACCAAAATTGCCACCCAATGACAGCCCGTCAGACCGATCTTAATAACTTTGCCCAAGATTGGCCACAGATAGCACAAAATAGAGAAAAATGGATTGGTTTGGGGGAGGCCGTTCGCATAAAGTTCAGTGTTTGTAACAAATAACAATGTTTGTGATTGAGAACATAAAGAGTGAAATTTAACTCTGTATGTTGCTTGGGCTTATTATAGGCAATTTAAACTTAGAAACAAAGATTAGTAGAGATTAGCACCAACATTCGACATTCCGAACCAGCGTTAGAATTTAATATGTGTACTTCTCTGACCTTCATCTCTCGATCTGAAAACCAGCGCGGCAGCGGCGGCAAACCGCTGCAGTACATGCTGAGCTTGAACCTTGTTGACCACTTCACTTTGTTCCTTTTCTTCTTCCTTGGTCACTGGTTTATATATTAACTTATTATAATTTATTTTTTTGTCTTTGTTTAATATTTTTTCCTATGTATTATTGTGCAATCTCCATATGCTTACGTTTTGTGTCCTGTGTATGTAAATCTTTTATGTGGTCAATAAATGTTTACTTACTTACTTACTTATTACTATTCATGGGTATTCTATATGAACCTAACTTGAATAGAGATTTTGATCTTTAAACAGACAGATAAATATTGGAATTTAGTTCCACACTATAAAAAGAAGGCGCTGGGTGTGCACTGTATCGTGATTAGCGACCAACATGGCTCTACAGATTTACCATGGATAAAACTGAAGGTCATCTAAGAGGTTAACGAACAATCTCAACAAAATAAAAAAAAATATATTACAAATTATATATCAAAAACAATTGATATTATCAAGTTATTTTTACATGAAATGGAGTTATTTTTAAAATACATCAAAATGACAAACATTGACTAATTTTAAAATATATCTACATTCAATAGTTAACGATGCTTATAAATATGATTTGTCAATTTAGGAGGTAGTTACAAAAATTTTTGGCAAAAACACTTTTTTTATGTGCCAGAGGACTAGACGGATTCACCTGATGGTAAGCTATTGACGCCGCCCATGGACATCCACGACACCAGTGGCATCACAAGTGCGTTGCCAACCTTTAAACCTCTTTCCCCCGGATTGGACATCCAGTACCCTCACTCACGCAGCGAAACACAGCACAGTGCTGCTTTACTGCACCATTAACTGTAGTTAAAAACCTTATGTATAACTTAACCAGATGGGGTTCCTCTGGGTATTCCGTTGTTAACAGTTGACTTAACATACTGTAATCAGAAACGATTTCCACGTGATTGTTCCAATATTGATTTCTCCATTAGATAATAATTACAGAGACCGGTTCCTTCTTATCATCGTCTTATCTTGTCTTCCCGATTGCATTCAAAGTATTAGAGAAGGCTATCGAAGTAGAGAAGTATGTTGAGGCATCAAAGTATCCGACAAAATAAATAATGAAACGATAAGGAAAAGAACACAACTAACTGATATACTGCAAAGGATAAGAAGTATCAAATGGACATGGGCAGGTCCTGTATGTAGAATGGCAGATAATAGATGGACTAGGAAATTTACAGAATGGATACCAAGAGGAAAACAAAGAGGTAGAGGTAGACCAAAAAAGCGATGGGAAGATATATTTAGGGAAAAAGGCGGACCAGACTGGAGAAGAAATGCTCGAGATAGAGACAACTGGAGGAAGCTGAGGGAGGTCTACGCCAAAAAGGCGACTTTCGTAAAATGTTAAATCTTAAATGTGTGAAAATAAATAAAACAAAATTAATAATAATAAAATTATAAAATTAAATTAATAATATAAAATAAAATATAAATAATGGATTCTTGATATTTACTATAACTTGATGATTGTAAACATGTTTTGTGGTAGAATTAAAGGCTTTATTTATTTTATAATCGAAGTGGTGGGTCCACTTCGATTGCTTATTTTCCAAAAAAAAATCATACGTCATTTTACATGAAATGTTTCAATAATTCCCTCTTCTTAGCGTATAGTTCTCTGTTGCATACAAAACTGTTTCTCTGGAGCCCAGGATACGCTTAGACTATATATTTTTTTTATTGGGAATAATAGGCAGACGAGCATGTGGCGCATCTGATGGTAAACGGTAACCGCCGCTTATAGACATCAACAATGCCGGAGCGCAGTCATGCCGCTGCCTGCCGTGAAAGAAGAACAAATTTCAAACCTCGTTTAAAAAGGACATGTTGTAGCGATCAGGGTACACCGCGGCTGGAAGCTCATTCCAGAGTTGGCACGAGCGTGGGAAAATGACCGCTTGAAACGGAGCGCTCTGGAAGGGATTCGTTCCAGAATTTGGTGACAGACAGTATGGGTGGAATTTACCACGTAGTCTAGTCGTGCGATTGTAAAATGGTGACTCTGGTAAGATATTAAAAAGCTCTTCAGAGTACTCTCCGTGGAGGAGCCTATAGAAGAGGAAAAGAAAGCCAAAGTTTCTTCGCGTATCCAACGATTTGGATTTGGGGGTCTTGTTTTTTTTTTTTTTTTTATTATGAACTGTAGGCTAACGCTTGACCGCAATCTCACCTGATGGAAAGTGACGATGAGGTCTAGGATGTAACGCGTTTGCCTAGGAGATGCCTGTTCACTCTTGCCTTAAAGATGTCCAGATTGTAGTGGTCCGGAAAAACAGACCTTGGCAAGGAGTTCCATTCCTTGGCTGTCCGCATTATGAACGTGGAGGCAAATCGCTTCGTGCGGATAAGGGGTAAGTCAACAACATATGGATGAAACCCCTCGCCACGCCTTGTTGTCCGGTGGTGAAATGGGCTAGGGGGGATCAAATTATGCAGAACCTCCGCACACTCACCGAAATGAAACGATTCTGGTAATTACAAAATGATACGATTCTGGTAATTACAAAATGAACGAGTCTGGTAACTACAAATGAAACGACGGCCTGACTTTCACAACCCTTTACAGGAGAACCAGACCAACTGAATCATGGTTACACCTTTCAGAAACTATCCGAAACATGCAGGTTTTCTCACGATGTTTTCTCACACCGCCAATATGGTAGAAATACGGATGTGTTAATGAATGACTTTACGAATTAACCAAATCTAAAGATCTTAAAAACTTCGGAGAGCCATGCTTCGGCATGAATAGGCCGGCTCGACCGGAGTAAACTACACTGAAGCAGCACTGTGCTGTGTTCCGCTGCGTGAATGAGGGTACCGGAGGTCTAATCTGAGGAAAGGGGAGTTTAAAGGTTGGCAGCGCACTTGTGACTCCACTGGCGTTGCGGGTTTCCATGGGCGGTGGCAATCGCTTACCATAACGTGATCCGTTTGCTCGTCTGCCACCTATCACATGAAAAAAAATCTGCTGAGTATTTTTTTTAAAGTGACGCCATGTAATCGAAAACGCTCTGAATCGCGAAACATCCCTGCAAATGATTGCTGTTACACTTATTAAACTTGTGATGTTCATTTACGTCGCACCCCTGTTAGCAACGCCATATTGTTGTGTGAAAGGTTTCGGTCGGTATTCATACAGTGAGGTGCAGTAAAATGGTTATTTCAGTTTTTTATGGAAAAATTTCCAGTTGAAAATCCACGAGGGGTTTTTCATACTGTCAATGTCATCCATCGGCTTACTATTCATATCAAAATTTATTCAAAAATGAATTTGAGATTGAGTCATGCATAATTCTGATTCCAATACGAAGATTTTGCTTGAATTATGAAAACCAGAAACAACAAAGTTGTCACAGACCAAGCCAAACTCAATAATAACACTTTTTGATATAAGTGATATTATGATAACAAACATTTTTATTGGTCGGTATCGAACCTACGACCCTTGTCACTTAAACAACTGCGCCGCTTTGATTCACGTTCTTACAAAAACTATGGGAACGCGTAATAACTCACGGAAATGTCGCCTGAGTTACGTGTCAACATCGGTATAATACCGAAATACCCGGAACAAAAGGATAGAAGAAAGGGTGAGAGAAATCACTCCAACCAATCAATCGGCAAGGATCTACAATAAATTATACGTGGTCATAATGTGATTGAAACGTTTATCATAAAGCGGCTGGTACGAAAAATTGCTTAAGTAAGTAAATGACAAAACTAAAAACTGATTACTTATTTATTTTTCATAATAAGTTTAACAAGCAACTGAAAAAAGGCAAATCGCCAGCAGGTTGATAAAAATTAAACATATTGATTTTTTTTATGTGATCGGTGGCAGTCGAGCAGACCCTATGGTAAGCGATTGCTGCAAATGATCTTGAAATTATGTCAATTATTTTGAAAAATATCGAATATTCTGTGATCACATTTGGCAATTTTCTCCTCTGCGTCGAAAGCTGTCGGTCTACAGCCCGGGGACTGCCGCCTGACTCTCGCAACTCTTTGCAGGGGAACCAGGCAGTTTGCAATATTCTATTCTTTAATTAATTATATAAATATGGAAAAAATATTTATTGAACAAAGAACAAAAACACAAGAAAATTAGGACAATAACTGAGAAATAAAATTATGCTAAAAGCAAATAAAAAGGAAAGCAAAATGCTGGTAGCATTACCCCACTGGATCGCGATAGAAATTCGCTGGGCGAGGTAGCTGCCAGCCTTTGGCTCTCCTATATAAATATTTATTATTTATTTCTGCGAAAGATTAGAATTTTAATAAAATTCCAGCTTTAGCCAAACAAAACAAGATCACACAATGGGTAATTCTGACTTCAAATTAAATATCCTTAGCACGTTTTAGTAGCAACGATTGTAGCAAAATATTTAATTATAGCACAACGCTCTTTTAATTAACTAACGCAACAAAAGCCTAATAAACAAATCCACAAATTTGCACGTATCCGCATATACGCCTAGCCCGCACGCACTCCTGCACGCAGAACCAAGAGAGACTGCGCGGGCGGTCTCAGTCTTTTCGCGGGCGCCACGGGGCACGGACGTTGTTGACAGAGAGACGCGTGCGGTCAAACACGGAGTTTTGCGAGTGAGGTGCGGTGACCAGTGATCGTGTTCACAGCATGTTATCAATAAAGTTTGCCGTGGTGATCGGCTGAGTTCTTCAAGTGACAATTATAGGTGAGTTTGGAGTTGGGTGGTTTTACAAGTTTCCCGCGTGGAGATTGACAGCGGACCGTCAAACTTTTATACGTGCACTTTTACATATTATAAATAGGTATTTATATGTATACAAATATGTAGTTGTACAGTAATTTTTCATTCTGTGCGTGAGTTTTGTTTATTTCAGACCCACACATAAAGCATTTAAACAATATTGTTAATATTTAAAAAATTAAACACATAAAAGCTAGACAAAGTAGGTAACAAGAAAAATATGTCTCTATTTATATATTTAACTTATATGACGAAACCCGTTTATGTATCATAAATTTATATAATATGTAATTAGATTGGAAATAAAAAAAATGTTTTGTAGAACAAAAGAAAGATACAAAAGTTTAACCTGTACTAGTAGCTTATTTAATAATGCTGGTCCTTTCTTTGTTCTTTATTGAGTATCTTATTTTATAAGTCACTTAATGTTACCTTTGCGGTTCCGGGTATGTCATGGAAAGTCTTTACCGGTTTCCCGTGGGCGCACTTTTCCCAGGAAAAATTTGGCTCCTGTTTATTTACGCTCCATGAACTACCTTCATGGTGGATTCTGTCTATATTGAAGGGGCACATTCAATCAGGAGCGAACAAAAATGATTTTCGGAAAGGTTTTTTTTAAAGATAAGTTTGTGTTTTTATTAGGTTTTTTACCCTAACCTCACCACCTCATTCCACCTAATGTTAAGAGAAGATGGCCCACCGGCCATGTTTGTCCGTAAAAAGCCTATTTACTCTTGTCTTAAAGATATTTGCGTCATATATGGGCATATTGTTTACTTTAGTTGGCTACACTAAAACTTATTTTTGTTTTGTGACTGGTACAATCATAATGAGTTTATCATAATCACCATATTATCGATTCACAAAAAAATTCAAATATTAGGATTTTTTCGATGAAAAGAAACTGTTATTTATCCCGTCCTCTCTTCTTTTCGGGAGATTAGTTACACTTCTTGCCAATAGATGACGCTAGGTGTAGATTACATCGCGGAAGCGTTTCGTGTTTTCGGATTATCTATAAGCGTTGCCGCTGTCTGTAGGATTTAGCTCTTTAAAATAGTAATAGTAGTTTAAGTATAGATAACTCTTTAGTTACGTAAAAAAACTGTTTATTTTTCTCAACGGTAGTTCCTGGTTGGATTTAAAGTTGTCGTTTTGAGGCCTAAATTTACTTGTCTGCTATAACTCTTCCATTTGTACGTTCTTTGGCTTTCATAGTGATGAGTCTATTGCAGCGATGATGGATAAGAACGCGCCTTCCGTATGTGAGGTCATGGTTCGAAACAAAGCATGCATTTCTTTTTTGTGATAGGTGGCAGACCAGCGGACGGATCACCTGATAGTAAGCAATAGGCTATTCACGTGACCCCTGTTTAAAAAATACTAATTTTAAATGACGAATTTTGATGAAATTATGCAATATTTTTATCTCACGTTATTATATGTATATATATATATATTCAAATCACTCCACAAAAATATATTAACACTGATGTTATAAGGCCTGAGGCCCGTGCCCCAGCAGTGGGGACTTAAATGGGCTGATGATGATGATGATGTTATAAAAGAAATGTATATTTTTATCACAGTCAAATAGCCTATTGCCGCCGCCCATGGACACCCGCGATACCAGTAGACCTAGTAGTAGTAGTAAGTACCTCTTGATTTTTCAAATCTATACAACCTACGACTAGCTCGATGGTGTAGGAAAACACCCTGAGGAAACCTGCACGTTTCTGATAGTTTCTGACGTGTACCCTACCCATGTTTCAGTTGGTTGTAATCCCCGTTAAAGGTTGCGAAAGTCAGACGGCAGTTCATCATCATCATCAGCCCATTTAAGTCTCCACTGCTGGGGCACGGGCCTCCCTCAATCACATGAGGGGAATTGTCATACTCACCACAGCTTGGCAGACGGGTTGGCGAGGGTTTTGATATGAATGCAGAGTTTTCCTTCTCTGGGTGCTGATGATCAGTGCCAGCAGCTTTACCTTAGTCGCCTTTTACGACACCTCGGTAAGAGTGAGGGTGGCCTATTCTACTCTGCCGGGGACCACACGGCAGGTTGATTCATTGTAATTAGCAAACTTCCCAAATTCTGAATGCTGAAAACTTTGGACCTGGAAACTACATGCTTAGGTTTGTGAGAGAAGAGTGGTGAGATTATTGCCATGCATAATATCCTCCAACCGATTTCGGCTAACGGCGGCCAATCTCAATGAACAGCCACTTACGCAGGATATATTATAGTGCTGCAAGTGTGTGCGCATAACTAAGTGCACTCTCTATTCCCTTGCCCTCATATTGCGATGGGACACCAGTGTGACACGACCGGAGAGGGATCGGGCGCAGGACCAACGGCTTAGCGTGCTTTCCGAGGCACGGGAGTACCTGACCGCCAACTTCCAGACCCCGGCTGAGATGAGAATTTCTTAACAGAAAAACCCATATACAATTTTTGGCCTGATCCGGGGATTAAACTCGGGACCCCAAACGCAGTAACGCACTACCCACTGCACCAACATGGCAGTCAGCCACGTATATATATACGAAGTCAAGTAAGCTTTTTTAGGTTTCTTTTTTATCAAGACACAGTGATGGCATTTTATAAGTGAATACAGTCATGTACAGACAGCCACACATTGGGTTACTTTTATCTGTCAAATTTCTCAATTGACACAGAACCAAATACGTATAACATTAGGGTGAGAATCGATTAAAGGACAGATTGACACACGTCAACGAAAGCCACATGGCTTTGTGCACATAATTAGAAATAGCATTTAATTGGACATGGTTATCCATGTCCAATTAAATGCTATTTCTAATGTCACTATGCACAGTTCATGTCACATAATTGTAATAACTATGCACAGTTCATGTCACATAATTGTGTGTACTGTGCATAGAGTTGCCGATGATTTGTTTTATTGAAACAGATTTTAAAATCATTCAGTTCAGAAGATTCCTATCATGCCCTGTTCAACCTTCAGTTTTACCAACTTATATATTTGTAACCTTTGAATCGCATCAGCCAACTTATTTGTTGGTTCTCCTAATAGAACGCAATACACCATTATTACATTGTTACAAGTATAAAGATAAAATAAAGAGAGAGATAAAAAGATAAGATATTTATTTACGAAAACATATGCACACATGTTATCTATTATTGCTTATGTATTACATAATCACAACATTGTATGAAAGTTTGGCGATTAAAAAGAGTAAATGGCGAGTTTCTTGCCGGATCTTCTCGACCAGAAACAACTTTCCGAGCCGGTGGTAGAATCGCATTATGTTTATTTATTTCTTTAGTATATTTTATGTATCAACATAAATATGTATTAACATGTAAATTATACATGTACATTATACTTATAAATAGTTTTAAGTCATTCAAATGTATGACGATTTGTAAGTGCTGTGTACAAGCCTATGAAAATAAAGAATTATTTGATTGATTGATGATTGATGATTAATAATACAGAGCAAAATATTGGTACAGATTTAGAGTTTCAACATGTTTTGCCAATATTTGGCGTGTAAAATTTAAATTAAATAAATAAATATTTCACAACATCACATACACGCAAGCATACAACTCAAGCATGTGTGTTAAGGATATCAAAATCAAAAGTGGCGTTACAAATATATACATATGATACTTTTCTTTGTTCTTATTCTTTTGTAAATACATACTTATAGGACATAGAAAACATCGAGGCCAATAGAAACAGACATTTTCATGAGCACAAATGTTTGTAATGTGTGGAGATCAAACCCAAACGCAGCGTTCACTACCACTGTTCAAAACGGGTTGTCTGATACTATAAACACTCACATACCAACAATGTTTCCCGGAATGACAGTTGCTCCAGTACAAATAAAGTTTAGTTTGGTTAAATTAACATCTCTTGAACTAAGAACTCTCGTCAAACTTAGAATCTGTTATGTAGGTTACACCGCGAGCTAAGACTAAGTTTTCCTGGTTCTCACTGGTATATTCTATTGTGACGGTGCTCCATGTATGGGTAGACCTCCATGATGACTGGGAACTCCGTTCTTATTCATGCGTAACCTACTGGCCACTCATAATCTAAATTTAAACTGTCGGTGACAGAATCCAATCGATCTTCAATCTTTGCCTTAGGATTCAGTCCCAAAAACACAGCCGAGCCGCAGAGAGCTCCGTAATAGAAGCTTAGAAGCACACAGCTCCTGACCGAACAGTAAAATGTATAATTAAAATAATGTGCAATTGCTAAATAACTAAAAAGAACCCGTCAACTACACGGGTAAGCATCATCATTCTCTAATATCCAGCCATACACTAAATAAACTCATCTAATTCATACACAAAAATGAGTAATACAATAATAAACAATAATTGACGACGAGAATCTCACTGATAACTCTAAATTCACTGGCCCTCCGGAGATAAGTCGCATCCCTATGTGTCTTTTACCACCTTTACCATGGTGAGTGTTCAGAGGAGTTGTTTAAGTTAATACCCGCTGCTAAACTTCACCACCCTACTACGCGCTTTAAACTAGGTTTCCACCCGTACCATATAGAAGGATAAAGGTCCAACACCGTGCGATTTACATGTAATTTTTTGCCACGCACCACATTGAGGAAATGTGGAATCAAATCACCGCAGAACCATTTCCCAACCGGTTCTATAGCAAACTACAAAAAGCCTCTATTTCAAATACTTGCAGGCTGACCCGGAAATTCCTACAAAGTTACCAAAATAGAGCTGAATAGAAATGATATGCACTTGGTGCCGGCCTGTGTATATCATGAAAACCGATGATCTAAAACGTCGAGTAAAATAATGCACTAAATTTTTTTTCGACAGTCTTCGGATAGAACTCGAACCCACGATCTTTGGCTAACCGATTTTTTTAAAGTGCATTATTTACTTAAGCATAAATTGCAAAAAATGGCTTTACTCAAAAAAATCACATCGAGTAAAAATCAAATAATAGTAATAACAAGTTAAATAACTAACCATTTTAAACAATTGGCGTCGCTAATCCGGGGTACACCGTAACAGAGGAGCCACACTAACAAAACAATTAATATGAACCCTATTTATTTATTAGCCTTACCCTCGTCACAATTGTGTCAAATCAGCAAATTAATAACACAAATACTGACTTACTTAGGTATTTACCGCTGGTTCAGTGACCCGAACCGAGTCTTGACTTCTGAAAAATTAATAAAGCCAATAATAATTTTCGCAGATCTCTACGCCGTCTTTCCAGCGATATCTAGACCGACAAGTCAACCCTGAGGACTTAAACTTGATTGTCCGGATGGCGCAATTGGTAGTGACCCTGCCTCTGACGCTAAAGGTCGTGGGTTCGATCCCCACCCTGGACAAATATTCCTGCGATGAACAATTATGTTTGTTTGGTGTCTGGGTGTAATATGTATATTTAAGTATATATTTGTGTTCCTCTGTTGTCTGATATCTGTAACACAAGTGCTTAAGCTACTTAGTACGGAATCAACGAATGAGATGTTGTGAGAATTATTATTATTATTATTAAACTCGTGCAGAATGGACACTTCTCGTGGACATACTTGTGGGCCCTTGACAATCCTTCATTACTATACCCAACAAAGTGCCTCCTTCTCCCAGGACACAATTTTCCGTGGCAAACCTGGAAGTACTAGAACAGGTTGCGAACCCGAGTCGGCCACTATAGGGACAACTTGATTTGATGGGGATATACGGATGCATCCAGCAATATTAGCGAGTGCGACGCCGCCCCTATTAATTCAAATAATTTTATTTCAGATATTACATCCATATTATGTTAGTATGACAATAACTTATGGTAAATCTATTTTTATTTAAAAATAATTAGTAAAATAAAATAAGTTTTCATTTCCCTCTGCAAAGAATGACGATCATGAGAACGGCTATGTTCCCGTGACAGTCACTCTCTGCAGAAAGAAATTCCAGAGCGGTGATGTCCATCGATCGGCTAATGTTTTTGTTATTAAAACTCGTCCCAGAATTTTAGAATTTTTTGCTGGTCACTGTTCTAACCTAACCCAACTAATATTTTTGTGGCGGTAATACATACTGCACTCTACAAAACCAAAAATATTGGTTAGGTTAGGTTAGAACAGTGGCCAGCAAAAAAGATCCTAAAATTTTGGGACGAGTTTTATAAGGGCAAGTTTCCCCCTAATCCTATCCCATCTACTGGCATACCCCTTGTGCCCAGACAACTGCACGTATTACAAACTTTTGCAGGCTACCGACAGCGCAATTCACGTGGTCGAATATTAGGTTAGGAAAATATAAAATTATCGCCATCGACATTGATAAAAATTATTAAATCCGGCATTGTTGGTGTCTTTGAGCGGCGGTTACCATTCACTCGTACCATCTAATGGGCGGCATGCCCGTTTGCACTATTTTTAGCAATAAAAAAAAAGAAGTAGAAGATTCTGGTGAACTCGACAAAGAAGTCGAATTAGACATTTTTTACATTCATCCATATAAATGTCGAATTTGATGTCTATGTCGTTCGCATTAGAATAGGCAGTCTAGTATTCTCTGTTCTAGAGACAATCTTCTTTTAATCACTTAAGGTGGCCCAGCGAACACTATCATGCCACTTTGACCGTGGGAGAGCCACGCTACGGCATGAATGGGCAAGCTCGGCCGGAGTGATACCACGGCTTCACAGAAAAAAGGAGTGAAGCAGCACTGTACTGTGTTTCGTTGCGTGAGTGAGGGTACCGAAAGTCCAATCCGGGGGAATTAAACCCCCCTGGTTTAAAGGTTGACAGCGTATTTGTGACTCCACTGGTGTCGCGGGTGTCTATGGGCGGTGGCAATCGCTTACCATCAGGCGATCCGTCTGCTCGTCTTTCACCTATAACATAAAGAAAACACATAATATTGAGACTTATTGTAAATACAATTTTTGACGCCGCCTATGGACACCAGTGGAGTCACAAGTACGCTGCCAACCGTTTAACCCACCTCTTGATTGGGCCTTCGGTACCCTCACTCACGCAACGAAACACAGCACAGTACTGCTGGTTTTTATGTGAGGCCGTGGTATCACTCTGATCGAGTCAGCCCATTCATGCCGAAGTGTGGCTCTCCAACGGTCAAATGCTAATGAAAATACTGCTCGAAACCTAAAAAAAAACAATCACCCCTAAGGACATCATACGTTAAAGATAACAAGGGAGACGATCTAGCGAAAGGGTGGAGGCGGAGGTCACAAGATCAAACATGGTCTCAGTGACCACTGACTTTGTAAACGAGTTCTCCCAAAATCTCCTATAATAATATTAGTCACTGAACAGACACAAATAACTCAATATAACTCCAGTGCCTCGCGTTTTATTGATGTACCTACGGATTCTCTCGAGATTTCTCTTAAGGTGAAGGGTAGGACATACTAGCGATGCCAAACGATTTTATTTTTTAGCTACTAAACTGGGTCTCTTGACTGAAATGTTAATGAGGCCATACATGAAACATCATATTCAGGGCACATCAACATCTTATTTTGATAAGCACTACCTTTTTATAACAAATTGAGATCATTAATCTGAACAAACAAAAATGTTCAACATTGTTTGGATACCCGGCAAAAAAATCTGTAACAGCTGTTCCGAATGATCCGCGATTCGGTAACTGTTTACCGATACGAGTATACACGAAACAAAGGCAAATACGTGACACAATATCTCACCGTGATTTTCGGAATTCCGTACCTAAAAATGAAACCCCTAATAAGATAGGGCCTTTTGATGTTCGTTTGGCTATTGATACCCCTTTTCTCGGGAATGCGGAAAAATGTAAAACCGAAAATATTACTCATTCCTCAAGTTTCTACGGGTGACCGTAAAACCTTTATAAATATTTTTTTTTACTTATTCCTTATTTAATAATTCGGCAGTTTTTTTATTAATCCCAATTTAAATAATTTGAAAACATTTCTAATAATCTTTTAACATTTTAACCGGGCATGACGTCGCATTTGGTCACAAAAAAAATTGTTTTTACTAAAATAGTTTTTTTATGTAATACGTGGCAGACAAGTAGACGGATAACCTGTTGGTAAGTGGTTGCCCATGGACACCCGCGTAACCAGTGGAATCACAAGTGAGCTGCCAACCTTTTAACCCCTCTTTCCCCTGGAATCGACCTCCGATACCCTTACTCACGCAGTGAAACACAACACAGTGCTGCTTCACGCCGGATTCCGGTTGAGGCCGTGGTATCACTCCGGTCGAGCCGGCCCATTCATGCCGAAGTGTGGCTCTCCCACGGTCAAGGTAGACAAGTAGCCCATTTGATGATTAATGAAGAAAAAATCACATACTTAGCCTGGGTTCTAAACTGAGGTTTTCCCTTGTAGTATAAAAACTATGAAGAACAAAAGGTACCACAAATGGTATTAGAGTTAATTAGCATTGATTATATACAACCCAAAGTAAATTAGATTCTTACTTTGGACAAATCTTTTTTATATTGTTTTAAACTTTAATGGTCACTAACATTAGAATAGTTATTTACGAGATTTCTACCATGTACCTTATTTTTGAGTTTCCGAAATTTCGGCACTGTAGCAACCGCCATGGATTCATGGTAGAAATCTCGTAAATAAATATTCTAATATTTTTTATTTCTTTCTTTATGTTCACCAACATCACACCATACAAATAATTATAACAATATATATAAATAACTGTTTGTTTAGTGTTTAAGCATTATTATGTACTTAAAATAGGGCAATGAATTGAATATAAATTTAAAAAATAATATTAACTTGCACTATTTTTTTTATTTTTCATTATTGTATTCATTGTTAAAACTGTTAAGATTTGCATGCTAGGTAATTAGCAATATTTTAGTGAGACTAATTAAACATTTAATACCAATGCACGTACCACCTAAAATTGTGCAAATAAATAAATATATTTCATTTCAAAAATAGTTTTATTTTTTGTTTTAACATTGTACCAATCGTATACCTGATCGGTATATTATAAAATTAGTGCCTCGACTCCAGCCGGCGCCGCGAGACGCCTTACTCCACGTATCCTTTTCATCTTTAATTTAATATGTTAGGATAGTCTTTTTTTATAGCTGCTATTGTGTTGCCCTCGGCGAACACTTATATAACTCTGCCAATATCGAGTGATTAAAGAGACACGTTTGAAATTTGAAATTGACCGGTGAAAGGAGTTAGGGTAATCGTCGGCTGTCAATACAGCTAATGATGTCTATCAGTTGTCAAAAATATTTAACTTTTTTTTTTCTTTGATCTACATTGGCATATTATATAATAATCCACTGATTATTATATTATATACCAATGTAGATCGAAGAAAAAAATCAAATAAGAAGTGAAATACCATCGCCATCACTAGAGTGCAATCTAAGAGAATAAGTGATGGCGCCACTGTCGCTCATTAGCACTGTCGCTAAATATTAGTGGGGCACCCGCGAAATGCAGTCTTTTGGTGTATTTTTATGTTGTTTTGTGTTTAAGAACTAGTTACCTATGTATACGTTATTATATCTTTGTTTTTGCCTGTGTCAATTTTCATTTTGTATTACTTTTTTTGTACCTATATTGCATGTCAATCTTTTCTCTGTATATATATAGGATGGAAACCCAGAACATTTTTCTTGTAATCTTTATTTTACTAATAAATACAGTTTTTAAAAATAAACTCAGCCTAACCACGTCCGTCTTTCGTCTTCCTTCCAACCAATCTCTCCGCTCTCCGTTCACTCCTTTCATTCCTTCGCTTCTATACTCACTCTCACCGTTCTTTACATTCGTTCTCTCTAGCATTGGACTACACACAATCAATCCCACATATATTTTCTATTGCAAAGGCGTCACCCAAGGCCCAGCCTGACAACCAGCGCAGCTACACTGCTGCTTGTTGCAGCAATGCTTAGGCTGAGCCTTGGCCGCAACTTTTGTCTCTCTACCTTTTTCTACTGTTTTGTGTATACACAAAATATGTAGGTATAGTATTGTGGTCAATAAATTGTTTCTTATCTTTTCGTCCGTATAAAAAACGCTTTGACCACAAATCCTACTATTGTCAACTCTGGATTCAGATGAGATGATTTCCATCTGACCTCCAATGCTTGGTTGGAGAAGGCCATCTGAACGTGGAGCTTGTAATGTACAATCTGAGTTCACAAAACAGAATTATAGTGGTTAATATCAACGAACAGAATTTCTGAAACTATTCTGTAGTAATCCAACTCACGTAACAATATTTCTGCAACTGACCGTGGGAGAGTTACGGTTCGGCATTAATGGGCTGGCTCGTCCAGAGTGATACCATGGCCTCACAGAAAACCGGCGTAAAGCAGCACTGTGCTGTGTTTCGCCTCGTGAGTGAGGGTACCGGAGACCCAATCTAGGGGGAAGAGGAGGTTAAAGGTTGGCAGCGCACTTGTGACTCTACTAGTGTTACGGGTTTCCATGGGCGGCAGCAATCGCTTACCATTAGGTGATCCGTCTGCTAGTCTGCCACCTCTTATATGTAAACTAATAACAGTATAAACAGTATACAGTGTAATGTATGTAATATAGTAGGAGGAGTTTAAAGGTTGGCAGCGCACTTGTGACTCCAATAGTGTTGCGCCAACGTCATAAGAAAAAAACATTATTCATTAAAGCGAAAAAAATGCTGTTACATAAAAATGTTTGTGAAGCAGCAGATATTTGTTGGCAAAAAAAAGCAAAATATATAATTTCGATGCCTAATGGAACCTACGTAGGTATAAATATGTATGTAAACCAATGCCTATTTACTATTACATAGAAACCGGCAAAAATACCTATTGTTTTCACATAAAACCTACTTGGCATCTTTTCATATCCATGTAACGCTGTCAAATGCGAATAAAGCTTTTTCTCTCGATCTTATTGTAGCGACCTTAGATCTCACTATTTTCTTTTTCCTACATAATTTAGCTAACATTTCAATCTAGTTTTCCTTTGATGGGTGAAAATGAGACGTGGTTAGGAACACTCCGCTTGAATAGCCTTTCCATAATAGCCTTGATGTCGAAAAAAGGCCCAGATTTTAGGCAATATAGCTCTTCGTATAAATGAACCTATAATCTTTATTTCTTTGAGAAAAGTACAATCTAGAAAATATCACTTTCCTGGAATTTTTTCGTCCTATTTACACTACGTTGCTGCTTTTAGCGTGGTGATTTGTGTAGATGACAAGATTTACGTTTTACATAAAGGTGAACCACCAGCCTTTTATTTTAAACTAGTGGCCCACCCATCTCTTTGTTTAAGTACTGAATTTTCTAAAACCAAGTTTTTTATTTTTTAATATTCATTAGTTCCAAACTGAACCAATAGATGTCGCTGGGTGTCGACTACATTGTAGTAGTGTTTGTTTTTTGGTTTTATCTCTAAGTCTTGTCGTTGTTTGTCAATTAACTGTCAATTCACCTCTTTGTACATTAGATAATGTCATCAAGGCTCATAATGGCGTTAGAGCGTGGTGAGGATCCATAAATAATAACGAGGGAATGATTTGCAGGAGGTGTTTATCCGACCAGAGTTCGAACAGGAATGAATCTAACTCCCAAAAGGCAGCGCTTTTATAAGGCTATCAAAACAAATTACCGAAAGGGAAAGGGGGATTGCGCGAGGCGTATTTTGGATCGCTTTATATTACAATTAAGTAATTTAATCTAGCGTACTACTTACAAAATAAATTAATTGTTTATAAAATTGATTTAAAAAAAATGCTTTTATTATTAAGATTAAAATAAATTTGTCCAAATAATTCAATAAATAGAAAGTAAGATGATTTATTCAAATATTTGATTTTAATAAATAGGAAGCTCTTATGATTAAAACAAATTACATTTATTATTTTGATTTATTTAGACAAATTATAGAAGTAAGTATATAAACTCACTAATCAAACAATTTTAATATAGTTTTTGGTGGTCCGCCGTGTGGTCCCCGGCAGAGTAGAATAGGCCACCCTCACTCTTACCGAGGTGTCGTAAAAGGCGACTAAGGTAGAGCTGCTGGCATGATCATCAGCACCCAGAGAAGGAAAACTCTGCATTTATATCAAAACCCTCGCCAACCCGTCTGCCAAGCGTGGTGAGTATGGCAATTACCCCTCATGTGATTGAGGGAGGCGCGTGCCCCAGCAGTGGGGACTTAAATGGGCTGACGATGATGATGAATATAATTTTTAAACTTCATTTAATAGGACGCTTTCAATGTTAATGTAATGTTTGGTTTTTAGTTTATCGTAACAAGTTATAATTTTTATCCAAACTTGAACTTATCTACTGATAGTACAATATCTCTGACGTCATTATATTCGTATGTGCAATAGCGAAGATAGTGGATCGTACTGCTCGTTGCATTAGTCTTGGTTGCAGCTGAGATAGTCCGATTTCCTTTAACAATTTGGCAGCACAATGCTATCAGACATACGACGTCATGCCAGCCTGATTTGAATCTAGAGCATGCCTAGTGCTTTGTGTAAAAACGATGGATTTTTTTCTATGTAATATAAGTTTTTTGCGAAGTCACAAGTGCGGTTCCAGCCTTTTTACCCACTTCCCCTGGATTGGGAACGAGTACTCGTACTCACTCGGTGAAGTATGCGCTGTTCTTTTCGGTTTTCTGTGAGGCCTCACACTAGTCGAATCTTAATCTACGTTCTATTATTAACGGCTATGGTTTCTTAATGTTTTTTTTTTCATCATGAGAGGTGGCAGACGACAGACTACTAGAGAGAGAGGGAGAAGAAGGCTGGAGAGAATATATGTTCAATAGAAAATTAAATAATAAGAAATCCACTTTCTTTATAAGCGACCATCCTTAACGTTAGTATGTGGGGGAGACATAAGTACGGGTATTAAGAATCTTACATCATTGTTCCGTACGTCTTATATCACGCTTCGGCATGAATGGGCCCAGCTCTATTGAATAACTACCTCGGAAGCCTCATAGAAATATGGGTAAAGCAGCACTGTGCTGTGTTTCGCCTCGTGAGTGAGGTTACCCGGAGACCCAATCTAGGGGGAAGAGGAGGTTAAAGTTTGGGCAGCGCACGTTGTTGACTCTACTAGTGTTACGTTTTCCATGGGCGGCAAGCAATCGCTTACCATTAGTATCCTTCTGCTAGGTCTGCCCCTCTTTATATTTAACTAATAACAGTATAAACAGTAATCAGTGTAAGGTATGTAATATAGTAGGAGGAGTTTAAAGGTTGGCAGCGCACTTGTGACTCCAATAGTGTTGCGCCAACGTCATAAGAAAAAAACATTATTCATTAAAGCGAAAAAAATGCTGTTACATAAAAATGTTTGTGAAGCAGCAGATATTTGTTGGCAAAAAAAAGCAAAATATATAATTTCGATGCCTAATGGAACCTACGTAGGTATAAATATGTATGTAAACCAATACCTATTTACTATTACATAGAAACCGGCAAAAATACCTATTGTTTTCACATAAAACCTACTTGGCATCTTTTCATATCCATGTAACGCTGTCAAATGCGAATAAAGCTTTTTCTCTCGATCTTATTGTAGCGACCTTAGATCTCACTATTTTCTTTTTCCTACATAATTTAGCTAACATTTCAATCTAGTTTTCCTTTGATGGGTGAAAATGAGACGTGGTTAGGAACACTCCGCTTGAATAGCCTTTCCATAATAGCCTTGATGTCGAAAAAAGGCCCAGATTTTAGGCAATATAGCTCTTCGTATAAATGAACCTATAATCTTTATTTCTTTGAGAAAAGTACAATCTAGAAAATATCACTTTCCTGGAATTTTTTGTCCTATTTACACTACTTTGCTGCTATTAGCGTGGTGATTTATGTAGATGACAAGATTTACGTTTTACATAAAGGTGAACCACCAGCATTTTATTCTAAACTAGTGGCCCACCCATCTCTTTGTTTTAGGACTGAATTTTATAAAACCAAGTTTTTTATTTTTTATTATTCATTAGTTCCAAACTGAACCAATAGATGTCGCTGGGTGTCGACTACATTGTACTAGTGTTTGTTACTTGGTTTTATCTCTAAGTCTTGTCGTTGTTTGTCAATTAACTGTCAATTCACCTCTTTGTACGTTAGATAATGTCATCAAGGCTCATAATGGCGTTAGAGCGTGGTGAGGATCCATAAATAATAACGAGGGAATGATTTGCAGGAGGTGTTTATCCGACCAGAGTTCGAACAGAAATGAATCTAACGCCCAAAAGGCAGCGCTTTTATAAGGCTATCAAAACAAATTACCGAAAGGGAAAGGGGGATTGCGCAAGGCGTATTTTGGATCGCTTTATATTACAATTAAGTAATTTAATCTAGCGTACTACATTACAAAATAAATTAATTGTTTATAAAATTGATTTTAAAAAATTGCTTTTATTATTAATATTAAAATAAATTTGTCCAAATAATTCAATAAATAGAAAGTAAGATGATTTATTCAAATATTTGATTTTAATAAATAGGAAGCTCTTATGATTAAAACAAATTACATTTATTATTTTGATTAATTACGACAAATTATAGAAGTAAGTATATAAACTCACTAATCAAACAATTTTAATATAGTTTTTGGTGGTCCGCCGTGTGGTCCCCGGCAGAGTAGAATAGGCCACCCTCACTCTTACCGAGGTGTCGTAAAAGGCGACTAAGGTAACGCTGCTGGCATGATCATCAGCACCCAGAGAAGGAAAACTCTGCATTTATATCAAAACCCTCGCCAACCCGTCTGCCAAGCGTGGTGAGTATGGCAATTACCCCTCATGTGATTGAGGGAGGCGCGTGCCCCAGCAGTGGGGACTTAAATGGGCTGACGATGATGATGAATATAATTTTTAAACTTCATTTAATAGGACGCTTTCAATGTTAATGTAATGTTTGGTTTTTAGTTTATCGTAACAAGTTATAATTTTTATCCAAACTTGAACTTATCTACTGATAGTACAATATCTCTGACGTCATTATATTCGTATGTGCAATAGCGAAGATATGGATCGTACTGCTCGTTGCATTAGTCTTGGTTGCAGCTGAGATAGTCCGATTTCCTTTAACAATTTGGCAGCACAATGCTATCAGACATACGACGTCATGCCAGCCTGATTTGAATCTAGAGCATGCCTAGTGCTTTGTGTAAAAACGATGGATTTTTTTCTGAGTAATATAAGTTTTTTGCGAAGTCACAAGTGCGGTTCCAGCCTTATTACCCACTTCCCCTGGATTGGGAACGAGTACTCGTACTCAGCTCGGTGAAGTATGCGCTGTTCTTTCCGGTTTTCTGTGAGGGCCTCACACTAGTCGAGTCTTAATCTACGTTCTATTATTAACGGCTATGGTTCTTAATGTTTTTTTTTTCATATGAGAGGTGGCAGACGACAGATATAGAGAGAGAGGGAGAGAAGGCAGAGAGAGAATCTACGTTCAATTGAAATAAAGAATAAGAAATCCCTTTTTTATAAGCGACCGTCCCTTAACGTTAGTATGTGGAGGAGACATAAGTACGGGTATGAGAATCTTACATCACGTTCCGTACGTCTTACATTACGATCGTGGGAGAGCCACGCTTTGGCATGGATGGGCCAGCTCGATCTAATAATACCTCAGGCCTCACAGAAATCTGGCGTGAAGCAGCACTGTGCTGTGTTTCACTGCGTGAGTGAGAGTACCGGAGAACCATTCCGGAGGAAAGTGGGGTATAAATGTTGACTTGTGACTCCACTGGTGTCACGGGTGTCCACGGAATGATTGCACTCTCTATTCCCTTGCCCTCATATTTCGATGGGACACCAGTGTGACACGCCCGGGATTGAGCGCAGGACCAACGGCTTAACGTGCTTTCCGAGGCACGGGGGTACAAGACCGCCTACTTCCAGACTTCGGGCTGACACTGAGAATTTCTTAACAGAAAATCTCAGGTACAAATTTTGGCCTACTCGGGGATCAAACCCAGGACCCTAAGCTTTGAAAGTGCGACGCACTACCTACTGCGCCAACGAGGCAGTCGATTCTTTTTATACAACCTCGGTGGCAAACAAGCGCTGCTGCACGCTTGTAAGCAATTACCGTACCCTATAGACGTTTGCAACTCTAAAGCATACGCTTTACTGAACCTTTAAAACTTTAGTCCTCCATTTTTGAAGAACCTCATAATGTATACTTCCGAAAGAACATCTGATGGGAGCTCATTTTATTTGCGGGAGGAAATTTCTCTGGAACCATATTATACGCGACCATTATGGTTCAAATGTGTGAGAATGTACGTCTTTCCTACGGCGAGCAGGTGCGGTAGTAAAATGCGTTTTTTTTATATGATAGGCGGCAGACGAGCAGACGGATCACCTGAAGATAAGCGATTGCCGCCGCCCATGGATACCCACGACACCGATGTAAGCCACAGTGCGCTGCCAACCTTTTAACCCCCTTGTAGTGGCATTATTTTGAACATTTCCTCAGAGCCCAATCTATTGTGTAGACAGTAGAATTCGCATCGTTATTCTTTAATTTTTATAAGAGTGGTTTTTACTAAACGACGTCGAAGGCTTTTAAGTAATTTGAAACCATGATACCAGGCTAACATATAAAAAACATGAACAAGAGACATATGAATAATCAAAGCGGAAAGTAGGTCAATATTGACTTGCAGATTTGACCTAAGCAACACAATGAAGTGAAATGAAAGCTTTTAAAATAATGGTTTATCCTACAGAGCTTTTATAAATTAATTTTTCTTTTATTTCAATTATACAATTTTTCGGACACTCAATAAAACGATTCGGGGAATTGGTGATAAAATCAAAAACAAATTACTGTCACACGAATCCATTTATCTTAATTGAAGGATCATTTAACCGAAGTTATCTACTTTGGATAGCAATAATTTAAAATTGATGGACTGTTTCCAACCGCGACTCTAGACTATAGATTCCTCGTTTGTCAATTTGATTTACTTATGTAGAATAAGAATTAGGTTTCCAATCGTGTCTTTTTGACGGGCACTGGTCCACGACCATGCGCTTTATGCGGTGTTTCCTGCTATGCATATCTTCCATTGTGGAATCAACTTCCCGCAGCGGTCTTTCCAAACCGATACGATATTGAAGTCATTAAGAAACAATCCTACATCTTCTTGAAAGGACAGCTACTAGTCTAGCTGGCCATAAGGTGAGAAGCGGAATATTCCCAATACAAGTGTCTATGACTACTTAAAGGGAAAACTCGAAGAAAAATCTGTGAAAAGTACTGTTGAAATTAAGGATTTTTTCTTTTAGCTACGCGTTTGCACTTCTTCTGGAGTAGCGGATATCCATTGGTGTTGATGATCACTTAGCGTCAGGTGACCTGCCTTCCCGATTGGCTCTTTTTCCTATCAAAAATATGCTCTGTTATGAAACATTTAGGAGAAATAACGAGAGCCTCCCTAATAAGAGGTCGCAGTTTTTAATTCAAGTAAAATAAAGGTATCAGCCTATATGAAATGAAATGAAAATTGTTTATTCAATTTAGGTCCATACAGAACACTTATGAATGTCAACATGTTTACCACTGGTTCGGAATGTAGTTTTCTGCCAAGAAGACACCAGCAAGAAACTCAGCAGTAACTCTTTTAAAAAAAAATGTTTTACAAAATGTTACAGTTTTTGTGTTACTAATATGTACCTAAATTATTGTCTTTCAAAAAATCGTCTATTTTATAATAGCCTTTCTTCATTAAACAGTTTTTCATATACAATTGAAACGTATGTGTGGGCAAGTCAATAATAATCTGAGGTATCTTATTAAACATTTTATTTTATTTTTATTATAAACTATCTCACTGCAGGACAAAGGCCTCCTCACTGCAGGACAAAGGCAATAGAAATCAACTAAACTATCTCACTGCAGGACAAAGGCAATAGAAATCAAGTTCGCTACTATGATGGGATAAGGCTTAATTACCACGCTTCCCTAACGCAGATTGGTGAACAGAAATCCGAGCAATGTTCGAAAAATTCGAAAGATACGTTTTGATCGACCCCGGAATCGAACCAAGGACCCCGAGATCACGGCCCAGTACTTAAACCACTAGACCAACAGGGCGTCTCTGAATTCAAGTAAATATCTCTAAATTGTGTTTTTTTGTTTTTTGAGAAAGGGAGGCAAACGAGCAAGCGAGTTACTTGATGGTAAGTGATCACCGCCGCCCATGGACATCAGTCACACCAGAGGGAGTGGAGATGCGTTACCGGCCTTTTAGAAAGGTATAGGCTCGTTTCTTGAAGATCGCAATGTCGTACCGGTTCGGAAATACCGCTGCGGGAATTGATTCCACAATGAGGAGGTGCGTGGCAAAAAATGACGTGTAAAGCGCATGGTGGTGGACCTGCACCCATTCAGATGGTACGAGTGGAATCCTAGTTTACGGCGTACCGTAGTACGGTACTGAAATTCAGCGGGTATTAACTCAAACAACTCCTCGGAACACTCACCATGGTAAAGGCGGTAAAAGAACATAGAGATGCGACTTCTCTCCGCAGGGCTAGAGAGTCTAATCGATCAGTGAGATTCTCGTCGTCGACTATTCGAGTTGCACGACGTTGAACGCGGTCAAAAGGGAGGATAGAGTTTATTTGTACAACTGACTTGGTGGCCAGGAAAAACCTTGTCAAGTGTTGAGAATCGTGGTGGTTGTTTTTGATCACCTTGATGTATGTAGATTTGCATGAATTATATTTTGATAGCTCCCCTTTTCTTCAGCTTGGACCGGAAGATGATGTATAGAAAGGAAACTGTTAATAATTAAAGGGATAGTTTCCCTGTTTTACCGACGGAAAAAATACTTTTTTTTTTGATATGTGTACTTTATCAAGACTTAGAGTGTATAGGTTAGATAGGTTAAACCCAAATATTTTCTGCTTCCATACTCATAGTAGAAACAAACCAAGTTTATATCTAGCAGTGTTAAGCGAAAACTATTACACTTGTAGTTGTAATAAAACGTTGCTGTTGAGACTTTATTGTTTTGCGCATTTGCGACTCCTCTCGAGGGAACAGATTTTTAAGATGCCATTACTTCTAAAGCAATTTGTCCACGCCACAGGACGCTATTCAAACAATGAGTGGACGAAAATTCATTTCATTGATTTTACTTTGGTTTGTTGTAGGAATAAGAGATAAAGGAACTCGAAATTAAGTATCATCTTTTAAAGAACATTATCCTTTTTTTGGTAAAATTATGAAAGTACCTATAAAAAAAAATATGTAAGGACTACTATGGCACCAAATGTATAGTGTCATTATCCTTGGTTCCATAGAACTTGTTGCCGGTGTATGTATTTCCTCATCATCATCATCATCATCAGCCCATTTAAGTCCCCACTGCTGGGGCACGGGCCGCCCTCAATCACATGAGGGGTATTTGCCATACTCACCACGCTTGGCAGACGGGTTAGCGAGGGTTTTGATATAAATGCAGAGTTTTCCTTCTCTGGGTGCTGATGATCATGCCAGCAGCTTTACCTTAGTCGCCTTTTACGACACCTCGGTAAGAGTGAGGGTGGCCTATTCTACTCTGCCGGGAACCACACGGCCTCCTTCCTGCTTTGTATTTCCTCCTTCCTACAATATGGATTTCTTCCAACGAAGCGTGAAGAAGCATCTCGCGGGCCAGTATAGCGGTGCCAACAGAGGTGATGCCTTGACATCGTTTCCGTTGTAATAGCAACGTGGGCTCTTCTCTTGCTGACCATCAGGCTGAGCCAATATACCGTGCCACTTTAAAAAAAAATGACTTTTTTTATGCTAGACAAACAAACAAGTGGGTCACCCGATGGTAAGTTATGAACGACGGCCCATGAACATCTGCGAAATCAGAGAAATCATTATCTTGTTCTTGACATTTGAACTTCTTTTAGGGCAGATTCGACTAATCTTTACCCGAGAGAGTAGATATTCTACCAATTAGATATTGGTAGGTACGAATATATCACTGTTAAATGACTAGTACCGTGCTATGGTGTATTGTTGTCATACCATACGACTAGTAGTATTACTATAGGATAAAGATGGTTGAATTGTGTCTTAGAGATTTTTTTTTATGTGAAAGGTGGCAGACGAGCAGACAGATCACCTGATGGTATGCGACCGCCACCACCCATGGACACCCGCGACACTAGTGGAGTCACAAATGCGCTTCCAACCTTTAAACCCCCTTTCCCGCGGATCGGGCCTCGGGTACTCTCACTCACGCAGCGAATTACAGCACAATGCTACTTCATGGTCGAAGTTACAAATTACAAAGACTAAAATACCATCCCAAAAAAGGAAAATCGAAAAAAAAAACAAGTAAATTAATAAAGGTTTTCCCACTAGATCACATACTTCACATTGTAATATTCCCTGTATCCAATAAAGTAACTATCCCACATAACGTCAAGCCATTCCAAACTTTATTGCATTGTTTTAAAGCACGAGTTCTCATATTATAAGATCGACATCTTCCTACACCGGTGTGCAGAGCTGTGTAATATCAGTCCCTAAACAAACGAGGGAAGGAAAACATCACTCAACCAGGTATATTGGGCTAACTTATTAAAATTAGTGACAGTTGATTAAATCTCCTCAGGACAAGGGAGGCGCATAAATAATTCTCTGACGGCTAATGGCACGAACTGAAGTTTACCTTTGTCAAGTCTGCCTCTTAAATTACGCCCATTTGTACTCAGAGATGAATATATAGTCTATTAATCGTATTGTTGGAGATAACAACGTTTTTGATACTTTATTCCATTTGATCAAAGTGTCTACTAAGATAAGCTTGTGTGAAGACCTCAATTTTAGATAGAAACAGATAGATAGATAGATAGAAACATTTATTCACTGAACAATACGACACACCACATTTTACAGATAATAACGCAACAAGTATAATCAAATCAAACACAAACTAATACAGCAAACACAACATTACAAATATAAAAGAAGACAAACAGAGAAAAAAAAATTAAAGAGAAAAAAAAAAACAAAGTAATAATATGGCTTCTCAAGCCGGGCACTAAGTATTTGTGTAGAGGTGTGTGTGTGTGTGTAAGGTATGTCGCGATAGTCAGTGAAAAGTAGCTCACTCAGCTTCGGCCATGGCTTTAGGTAGGAGTACCTTCAGGCCATGCCGCTGGTTTTATGTGAGCCCTAATGTGACGCACGGACGATAAACGTTATATATTTTGACGTTATATATTTTATATATTTTGAACTTCTTCCCCTGTTTGAGGTCATCTCACCACGTCCTTATATGAAGTCACCTTAGGATTTTAGATGGAATCCTTAAAACTATAACACTCTTTCTTGGAAGAATCGCATGATGTTTTTTTTATGAACTGTAGGCTTGACCACAATCTCACCTGATGGAAAGTGACGATGAGGTAAAGATAAAGATAAAAAAATCTTTATTCAATTTAGGTCCACACAGAACACTTATGAATGTCAAAATAGGTACCTAATATCTACCGCTGGTTCGGAATGTCTATTTCTACTATGTAATAGGTCTAGGATGTAACGCGTTTGCCTAGAAGATGCTTGTTCACTCTTGCCTTAAAGATGTCCAGATTGTAGTGGTCCGGAAAAACAGACCTTGGCAAGGAGTTCCATTCCTTAGCTGTCCGCATTATGAACGTAGAAGTCGCTTCGTGCGGATAAGGGGCAAGCCAACAACGTATAGCATGAAACCCCTCGCCGCGCCTTGTTGTCCAGGTTGTGGAATGGGCTAGGGGGGATCAAATTATGCAGAACCTCCGCACACTCTCCGAAATGAATCCGGTAGAAGACTGAGAGACTTGCCACACGTCTGCGGTGGTCAAGGCTCTGCAAACTCATGTATCAGTATAATTATTACCGTGTCTCCGACCTCCCCCTTTAAAATTCTTTCAACCTAAGTCACCCCTCCCTTCTCATTCTCCCCCCACCCCCCAAAATCGAACATTGCCGACAAAATCACGGTAGATACGTAAGTAATCATTTAAGGTACCCCCTATTAGGGGGCACCGCAGAATGTCTTCATATCATACGTGGTGACCTGCAGCAACACCAAAATAGTATTCTGGCCGTAATCCTTGCATTATGCCCATTTGTGGCCCATATGTGTAAAATTAAATCCCATTGTTGAAGTTACAATTTTTTACAAGTAAATTTCTTTGAGATACCCCCTCTATGTAACCGTCGAAATGGAAACCGTTTGTGCCTACAACCTGCCAAAACCACATTACTGAGAAAAAGTTTCCCATGTATGGCACCACTTATCTATAACAAGCTTCCTGAATATTTAAAATTACTAAATAAAAATATCTTTAAAAAGAAACTTAAGCAAATTCTTACTGAGAAATGCTATTACAGTGTAGATGATTTTTTTAATGATAAATTTTGACTGAATCCTATGGACGCTTGTATGTTTATGATTTGAACAATTAAGTAACAATATTGGAAATTTAATTTTATGATTTGAAGTACTTAGGTATTAATTAGTTATCTATGTTTAATTTAAATTTTACACGCCAAAGTTGGCAGGACATGTTGAAACTAAAAAAATTGTACCAACCCATATTATGCTCTGTTGTAATATGTCTTTACACATGTTTTGGTAAATAAAAATCTTTTATCTTTTATCTATGCCATCTCAGCATCCTTCCATAACATATCTCCCTCCCCACCACAAATTCTGGCCAACGCTCTTTACGCCCATTTGTACGGGAAAATGAAAATAGTAATTCCATTGTTGAAGACAGCAAAGCTTTTTTATACTATTAAGTCAGATTGCCTACTAAAGTCAGCCTTCTCGAAGTTTTTCAAATAAGTCTACGAATAATAAAGTTGTTAAAGTCAGAAGTAGTTCAGCGATAATGGGAATGTCTGGTAAGTTTTGATGTTCGTGACTTGAAATAAGCGTATGTTATGATATAATCTTCTAATATATAAAATTCTCGTGTCACAGTTTTCGTTGCCATACTCCTCCGAAACGGCTTGACCGATTTTGATGAAATTTTTTGTGCTTATCCGGTATCTATGAGAATCGGCCAACATCTATTTTTCATCCCCCTAAATGTTAGGGGTAGTCCACCCCTAAATTTTTATTTTTATTTTTTAGACAAAATTTTTAATTTCTCTTTTTTTATGATACAACATACAAAAATACATACAATCCTCAATTTTCACCCTTCTACGATCAACCCTTTTATTTATATGGCAAAACAACGTTTGCCGGGTCAGCTAGTTATTTTTGTATAATTATCTACACTCATGATCATCATCGTCATTCATCGTCAGCCTTTTTTAATCAAGCTTATCCACACAAAATAAATTACAAAGAAAATATCATGAGAGATTGGACAAAATTAAGGAGCTCACGTTGTCGCCCACTCAATATCAAAAATCTTTACCTTGTTTTATTATTAACCGACTTTAAAAGTGCCCAACTCTAAATGTTATTTTATGTTTCATCATCATCATCATCGTTAGCCCATTTAAGTCCCCACTGCTGGGGCACGGGCCTCCTTCAATCACATGAGGGGTAATTGCCATACTCACCACGCTTGGCTTGGGTTGGCGAGGGTTTTGATATAAATGCAGAGTTTTCCTTCTCTGGGTGCTGATGATCATGCCAGCAGCTTTACCTTAGTCGCCTTTTACGACACCTCGGTAAGAGTGAGGGTGGCCTATTCTACTCTGCCGGGGACCACACTCATGATCATCAAATCTTCAAATTAAGGAATCAAAAGTTAACACATTAAGACAGGCTTTATAATATTGATAGCTTTAATGTATTAAAAAGTAAGGGTGTGATCTTTTTGTTGCACTTTATGCAATAGCCCAATTTCTTAAATGACAATATTCCTCCTTTATATTAGTCCTTTGCCTGAAGGTTGTCTGGTAGAAATCGCTTCCAGCGATAAGACCGCCGAAATTGTACAATTAAGTTTCTGTAATGCCTAGATTTTAAAGTTGTGTTTTTTTTTGTTCAATAAAGTATATCTATCTATCTATATTAGGACAAAGTTATCTAAATGCTATGCTCGCGAATTCTATTGAAAAACTTGCCGAGGCTCGTTTCTTTTTTAATCTATCTTGTGTTTTAATAACCCTCATTATTAGACAGTTATATAAACTACTATTATATTTCTTACTAGTGGCTCACCCTTACTTCGTTTCGGGTTTTAAATAACTTCAAAAACGGCAAAGTTTCAAACTTACTTCGAACTTTCGTTTTACTCCTTTAGAGGGTGAATTTACAATGATTACTTTTTAGTGATCCCCTATGCTATAAAAGAAATCCCTGTGCAAAATTTCAAGTTTCTGACCCTTTTAATTTAGGCCCTGCGTTAATAGATCAGTCAGTCAACTTTCGCGTATTATACAGGGTGAAAAAACATTGCATAATTGGAAACAACCTTAAATCCTTAAGCTAGCACGTTTGACTTAAAAAAGACATTCCTCATTTTTTTAAAGAAATAAAACTGCTTAACTCTTGTGGTAGTATAGTCGTTGTAGTTGTCCCTGTGTTAGTCTTTGTAATATGTTGAATCATCGTCCTTTTTCAAAAATGAAGCTGTGTACTCAAAATCGTTTAATTGTAAATATTCAAAAGTAAATAGAAGATGTGAAACAATAAAATAGATAACTTGTAATTTGGAAAAAGAATAACTTAAAATATATTTAAAAAAGCAAAAGAGACTTTTGTTAGAAAAACAGTTTTGGAAAAAAGGTAATAAACTTGAAAATTTTTAAAACAACTTAAATAGTAAACAAAAATATAGCAAACACAGGCTTCGAATTTCATATCGAAGGGAAAGTATTAAAAAAAAAAAATACCTCATCTATGCCTGTTTACTTTTTTACATTTTAATAAGCGATCTTTCTGATTTTGCGGATGTTCATGAGCGGCGTTGATTACTTTTCATTAGGTGACTCGCTTGCTCGTTTGTTGGAATCTATCATAAACTGGACAAAAGAGCAGACAACTTACTTGATTTTAAGTAATTACCGCCTCTCATGGACAGTGGCAGAAGCTGCAAAATGTATTTTCATAAAGATCACTAAGTGTCTGTTAGAAAAAGCATCGTTAGTAGCTGATTCCACAGTTACATACGGAGCCATAATTAATAACGTACTCTGCTCTAAAAGGATGATGATTTATGTGAGACGAGAGCAAATATATCGATCTTACCCCAAAATAAGTACAAGTACCTAAAAACATTTTGATACCCATAACACAAAGTTAGTTGTGGCAGCCCTCCCCACAAGGTGGACCGACGATTTGGTGAAGGTTACGGGAATCCTTTGTATACGGGCGCCAAAGGACATTGGCGGTGGTGTGGAGAACATTGGGGGAGGCCTATGTGCAGCAGTGGAGGTTTATTGGCTGGAACGATGATGATGATAAAGTTAGCCTGAGTTCAAAAATTCAACATCTTCACCCATTTTCAGTAAAAAAAAGTGTTATTCCATATCTTGACATTTGAACACCTTTTGGGTCCGATTCGATCAATCTTTATTTGAGAGTAGCTTGCCTTGTATGGTATAACACTGTCAAACCATATTTTTTATGATACAGGTGACCACCTGATGGTAAGCGATTACCGCCACCCATGGACCCATGGACCTGCAACACTAGTGGTGTCACAAGTGCGCTGCATACCTTTTAACCCCCCTTCCCCTAGATTGAGCCTCCGGTACCCTCACTCACTACTACGACAAATACCGTGGTTTCGTATAATGTTGTCATATCATACGACTAGCATTACTATCGGATAAAGAGTCTCTAAGCGTACTTTATAAGTTTATAAGTTTATTGTTTATTTTTCTCACAGTACAAGGTCATACAGACAGTGATAGGGTACTATTTTATGTGACACTCAGACCTTAACTTTGTGAGAGACTGGTACCTGAAGTATGTTTGAAAAACCTGTAGTACAGGTCACCAGGGCCCTCCCACAGATAAAACCGGTATGTCGCAAAAATAGAAGGCTCAGAAACAAATGTAAAATGTTAAACTAATACAATTGGCAAAAGCAGAACAAAAGGAATAAAAGTAACTTAATACTAATAACAAAAAAAAAAAACTAGGTGTTTGTGTGTGTAGAGTGTGGGTGTGTGTGTGCGTGTTTATGTGAACCAATGTGTGTTTGTGCTAGAGAAACATTTATTGGGGAAACAATGCATAAGTGGTGGTGATTAAGAAAGACGAATAAGCAAATTCTCCGTTTCTTGAGAATTTGCGTATTCGTTACTTTACTCGAACTCCTATTCTCTCTGAAACGATACTAAGTCCTAATGCAAGACGCAAGAGTCTCGCAAGACTAATTTTGAACAACACATCCCTTCTGTGTCTCCGCATCTTCACTTAGACTCGGTATCCATTCTTTTCTCGATCTTTCTGAAATGAGGCTTTTAGATACTAAAAGAACCAACCCTAAGCAACAAAAGTTCATTGTGTTTGCGTACTTGCTCGACTTAATTTCTCACCGCACATTGTGCTCCAATTTAGATGGTTCCCATTGATGTACAAGAATTTATGGACCACCCATCTCGCTGCCATTCACAAATTCACATATCTGTGAAACAATAGCCGCTTCCTGACGTTGAGCGACGCTCGTTGTGGTGCGGTTTAGGGTGGTTTCAGATTAGCGTTTTATAGCGTAACTCAGTGGATAAAAGCGTTTAGTCCCAGAGTGTCATCTTCGCATTTTGTCATACGTTCGCAAGCGGTCTAAATCGCGAAATGTTACATTATATTACATGTACATTATGTTACATGTTACATTACTGCAGCGCGTCTGAGATGTTCGCACGGCGACATACCGATGGGTTTCACGCAATCCTTTGCAAAAAAACGGCATCTCTGATTAACAGAGTGCGTGGCAGCCGCAACAGCATCCTGCAGACAGTGGCGGACAGATACACATCGCCTATCTGGTCATCTTTGATCCGGAGGGTGATTTAGTTTAAGTACCTATAATAATATTTTTCTATATCTCTTACTGTTACTAACTCTAGATAATAAGATAATAAGATACAAATATGAATACTAACAAACCATGTATGAGCCTCAGTTGTTCGAAATAAAATATTTTTATTTTATTATATTCGCAAAATGTCATGTTTTCAGAATGTCCAGTTTTTGAAATCAAGTTGTTAGCGAGCGAGGGAGATGGGTAAAAATAGCAATAAAATAATAAAATATAGAAATTAAATATATTACGTACCAATTGCACCAAAACAAATCAATGACAATACGAAAACGTTAGATTGAGAAACAAAACAAAAACGAAAATAAAATAATTAACTTAAAGAGGTCGGTTTGAAACACAAGTAATGAACGAAAGTTCGGTATTTATAAAAATATGTTTCATTATTGTAGTAAATCGACCAAAAAAATATAAATGAACGCGCTTTCCATACGGGGGGTTGTAATTTGATCATTGACGCTGACGTATCCAATACATTTGACTTGGCTAGTTAGCCTATATTTCTAGTTAGTCGATAGTTATCGTCAACGAAAGTGCTTCGTAGTAGCGTATTGCTCCGGAGTCGATACGTTAACATTACGAATTCTTTGAATGTTCATGCTAGTTATTCAGAAAAATACGCTAATCTGAAACCGCGAGCGTTACACGTACACAGGCCATTTGCCGGCTTATTCTGTACCGAGAAGGGGTGGATAGAGGTTTTTTTTTTCAACATTTGTGTTACTGTCCACCCGGGAAGGACAAGCAGGGGGTGGAAAGTGGGAAATTTGCTAGCACTCGGTACTACGGGTTTTTGCCTACGTGAGTATGAAGCTTTTAATGTAGTAGACAAGCGGACGGATATGGAAGACAAAGGTCTAACTTTGCCACCACCCCCCGACGACGGCAAAAAGGGTAACCCAAAAAGGAGTGACTTGACACCGTAAAGGATGACACGCGTATCAATTCAAAAAAAAAATCAAAATTCAAAAGTACTTTATTTGCATAGGCTTATATACAGCTCTTACAAATCGTCATACATGAAAAATATAAATTATAGCTATGTATATTATACATGTTATTAAACATATATGTCGATACAAAAAATATACTAAGAAATAAATAAATATAATGTGATTCTACCACCGGAATCGGAAAGTTGATTCTGACGAGAAGATCCGGCAAGAAACTCGCCAGTTACTCTTTTTAATCACCAAATTGTTTTAAGTACAGTATCATGGGTGTAGGCGAACAGCTTATCATTTCCACAAATTCTTGTCATTTAAGTAATCATTAACTGTAATATATATATCACTCACAACAGGTCCTGCCAGAATACCAGCGCTGCCGCGGCATTTCGTCGGTGTTGTGGCAGCACCATGCTGAAACCAGGACCTGATTGACCTCACCCTTTACACACGCCTATTATTTAGAATATTTTCATTATATAACTGTGTATTTACCTACCTATCGTCTGTTCTCGTACTCACCTTTGTCTGTAATTTTAAGGTGTTAATATTATCTATGATTTCTAATGAGTTTTCATTGTTAAATTATTTATTGTGATGGTCAGTAAAATGTTTCTTTCTTTCAATAAATTGATCATAATGGAAGCAGAAGACCGAGCAAAGTAAAGGTGTCGAAAAGCGGGCTCTTAAGCGACAGCTTGGAATGCAATTGGATCAAAAAAGTTAATTGATGACAGTGCTGACGAGCAGACGGATCAGCCGATGATGGTGATGATGGTAAGCGCAATTAGGGGAATGTTGAGATGTTGCGTGTTGAGGATTGACGGCTGAACCAGCCTCTTTTATATTGTTTGTTTTTAAACTTTTTTACTGGTTTTGATTTTTTAACCGACTTCAAAAAAAAAGGTTCTCAATTCGACCTATATATAAATTAGAAGTGAATAAAGTAAAGAAGTAAGTAAGTAAGTAAGTAAAATAAAGAAAGTAAGTAAAGAAAGTAGTAAATATTATTTTACACTTTTTAGTTCGTGGTATTTGAAGGTTGTTTTTTCGCATTTTTTTTTATCATTATGGACGCTACTGTGTTGCCTACGGCAAAGACATAATAACTATGCCATTGTCTAGTGATTATAAAGACACGTTCATTTTATGGTAATTTACCAGTGTGACGAGTTTAAATTCTTTTGATGTTTATTTTAATTGAGTTTTGCACCAAGCACACATTTAAAACCAAGACAGATCGAAACATATACAAAGACGTCACAATTTTAAAGGGACTTGTTTAACCGAGTACGGCTATGGCGGCCAATCTCAACGGTCAGCCACGTACGCGGGATATATTATAGTGCTCAAGTGTGTGCGCAAACACAAGTGCACTCTCTATTTTCTTACTCATATTCCGATGGCACACAATACCTCCATAATTTAATTGAATTTTGATTTTAATTCTAAATTTATTATATTTTTTAAATTCTGCCAATTTTTAATTTCATTTTATTTTGTACTATTGTTATTAATAGTGTTTTAGATTTGGTTTGATTTAATTTAAATTTCATTGTTATTTGACATTATGTAGGTATTTTATTTTAATTAATTTTCAAATTTCAATTTTAATGTTATTATTACAAAATTCAATTCAACTCAATTCATGACACTTAAGAGTACTAACAACTTTAGGTAAGTTGTACTATTTAATCATTTATAAATTAATAATACTGGATCAAAGTCATCTGAAATAAAATCATTTTATTTATTTATTTATTTACACCAGCATGACACGATCGGAGAGGGATTGGGCGCAGGACCAACGCCTTAACGTGCTTTCCGAGGCACGGGGGTACCTGACCGCCGACTTCCAGACTCCGGGCTGACACTAAGGATTTTTTACTTAGGTACAAATTTTTGGCCCGACCCTTTTTCTATTTTATTTTGAGCAATAAAGAGTAGGTATTTATCTGTCTAACCCATTTACGAGGATCGAATAGAAGCATCAGCATTGTGAGTATCGACAAAAAGGAATAGTGTAATCCGCTTACGCATAGTGGTATCCATTAGTATTGAGCATGGAAACAGCTTTTAGGGTTCAATTCTGGATTTACTTAATCTTTTCCCATAGAAATGTTTTTTATGCTATAGGCGGCAGATGAGCAGACGGATCGCCTGATGGTACGCGATTGCCGTCGACGCATAGACACCCGCGACACCAGTGGAGTCACAAGTGCGCTGCCAACTTGTGAACCCCCCTTTGCCCCGCTTTGGGCCTCCGGCACCCTCACTCATGCAGCAGAACACAGCACAGTTCTGATTCACGCCGGTTTTCTCAGCCCCGCCCCCTTCCCTCTTCCACCCCAAATAACTAACAAACTAATTGTGAGTACAGTATGGAAAAAGTTATCCTTTAACTCCTTATCGTTGAGGAGTTGACCTTCCATCATCAACAAAGCCGCAAAATTAATACAATCAGGCGTAAATACTGGCGCAGTTTTGAAAAAATGTACAAAAACATTAAGTGTGGCTTTAATTTTTTTTATGCTTGAGGCGACAAACGAAATCAGAGAGATCGCTAAGCGTTTGAGGGTTCCTCTCAATTTTTCCAGGATCCCATCATCAAATTCTGATATCCTAAAAATGGTACCATTCTGGGACTATCTTCTTTCCAACTGAAAAAGAATCATCTAAATCGGTTCATAAACGGCAATGTAATCGGTGAACAAACATAAAATAACATTTAGAATTGGGAACTTTCAAAGTCGGTTAATAATAAAACAAGGTAAAGATTTTTGATATTGAGTGGGCGACAACGTGAGCTCCTTCATTTTATCCAATCTTTCAAGATATTTTCTTTGTAATTTATTTTGTGTGGATAAGCATGATTAAAAACCTTCTTTGGTGGAATGAAGTTACTTCTATTATCGATGACGTGATTTATCAAATTGTTTTAAGCGCTGAGTTGCTTAATCTTTTTTCGATATTAAATCTATAGTATAGCACTATCATTCTATACTAATCTGATGTTATATCATAGATTTATCCACGGATAAAGATTGGACAAATAAGAAGAAGAAAGAAGGTTTTTTTTCTAAAAATGTCGGACAAGCATGTGCAGTCTCTGAGACACATTCTAAATCGTGCTGTTTTAAGCTGTTTTCGCTAATCACAGAAAAAAATGTAAATACTTTCCTTAACATTTATTGCTCACTTTTCTATCTGACTGAAAAGCAAAAAAAAGGGTTATGATTTTGACCTGTTTGTATGCATATATGTACATACATACAAACAGGTCAATACATTTGAACAGATAAACAAACATACATACATATATATGGTTGTTCATCTGTTCCATAATAACTTCTAAACTAGTTATCATATTTGAACAAATGAGGTTTCGTTAGAAGCGTCTTGATTGTCTTCTGGTTGTAGGCGACATGACGTCAAGTTAACTTGACTACAGCGCCCTCTAGGGGACTAAGGGTAAGGAACTAAAAAAAATTGCTTAATGGTACCGTTTGGAGTATCAATTAAAAGAGCTTTTTAAGCACTATTCAAATATGTAATTTTATTCCCATGACTAAAAATATGTTAAATAAAAATAAAGTTTGAAAACTAAAACCCAACTACCAATAAAACACGTTCTAAAAAGTACGAAACAAGAAAATTGTCTCTGTTGAAATTATTATGCCGTATTGCCGTGGTCTTTTTTCGTACTTTTTAGAGCATGTTTTATTGGTGGTCGGGTTTAAGTTTTTAAAACTTTATTTTTTTAAATGTGTCTTATTCGCCACAATCACTTGGCGGCGCGAGTATCGTCGGGGTGTCAACTTATAACTTTACTTTCAAACGTCAAAAGTGCTCTTTAACACCGGTTTAGCGAACAAAGCATTATTGAACATTTATGAAGATACTAGAGGTAGGACTAAAACACTCCGCGAGGGCTGATGCAATTCAAATGTTTCTAATTAGCTTTGTAGTGGGTTTTAGTGAACAGATTTAAAGTTAATTTATGCAGTGATGTGCCGCAAAGTGATCCTGATAAAAAAATTGTATCATTTTTAACACCGCTATTGTGTGTCGAGTGAGATGTCATGTGACAACTTTGGACCTAATAGAGTCTTAAACCCCACGATTATGTTTAGTGGCATCGGCAGGATCCGTAAGTAAAATTAAAACACCGACGTTTTATTGAATGACTAAGACTGACTGACTAGGACTGTTGAATACTCACTTATATCAATAAGTTACTTGACATTGGCAAGATATTTAAAGAAATAAATATTTTAACCTCGACTGCATTATGTATGTACGTAAAAACTTGCACACTTTTCCAAAAAAGTCCGATAGTCATAGTCTTACACCAGAAATAAACATAGACTTGCCGTCCCAGCCGTCAGACTCCATAAAATCGGTAATTCCTTTGGCCAACAAAGGAATTACCGATTTTAAGTATTAAGATATTCAATAAGCCCCCACAAAATGTCATTAACCTATCATTGGATAAGTTTAAGCCTCATATTAAAACCTGCCTTACTTTAGTGTACAAGAGTATTTAAATGATTAGGATTCTTGGTCATGTTAATCGATTAGTCTTGTGAAATGTTATTCATAGTAGTCTGTTAACTTTGACAGTTGTATTATTTTTCTTCTCATTTGAAACTCTGTGACATCAAAAATATTTGAAAAGAGTAACTACTGAGTTACTTGCTGGTGTCTTCTCAGTAGAAATCGACATTTCGAACCAGCGGTAGATGATAATATGTGTACCTATATTGACATTCATAAGTGTTCTGTATGGACCTAAATTGAATAAAGAATTTTTTATTCTTATCTTTTTAATATCTTCGCGTAGACCAATATTATGAAAAATATGAATAAAGCCTTAAATATTAAAAGATGTAACTATTTTACGATACACTTTGTAATACCTACTGGTTACCTAATATACAATCAATCTGTTATTCCACCTCTTCGTTTTGACAACGTGACATTATAATTTTATTTTTACGAGGAGTTGTCACGTGGTAGTATCAGGGTCACGATTGATATAGGTACCGACTATTTAACTGAAAGCTATGTAGGGCGATTCGATTATGATCATGTAATCATGTTAAATTTGTTGGTAGTAGGCAATTAATTGATAAAAAACCACAATCATTCAGACTATCGATAGTGCTATCGATAGTATTTCTATTTAATACTATCATTGTTTCTTGCCCCATACTATCGATAATATTGTCTTTCCTAACATAATTAATCACAAACTAACGATACCATCGACAGTTTTGTGCTATCGATAGTCAACTTTGTTTCGATAGTATTGCTGCCAAATTAAACGTGTCAGTAACTATCTATAGTATCGGACATTAAACAATCTATAGTATCCATTGTATTAGCGTTATCAATAGTATTGATCTTATTTCACTATCGATAATATCCACAATATCTATACTATGGACAACTAGCAATATTATCAATAGACAATCGATACTATTGATTTTACTTTTGCTATCGACAGACTATCGATAGTGGACTATCGATAAGAAACACTAAAGGGAACCCGACCAACTGAGTCAGCCGCTCACTGTTTGCGTGAAGTGAACGCGTCCCTAATTTAGTAGGTCCCCCTGCGGCTATTATACTTCCTCTGTTGCGCAGTGGTTAGTAGGTCGCACTTTGAAGCGACGGCTGCGCAAGAGGTCCCGGGTTCGATACCCGGGTCTGGCCGAAAATTTGTACCTAAGTTTTCGGTCAGAAATTCTTAGTGGCAGCCCAGAGTCTGGAAGTTGGCGGTCTTGTACCCCCGTGCATCGGAAAGCACGTTAAGCCGTTGGTCCTGCGCCCGATCCCTCTCCGGTTGTGTCACAGTAGTGTCCCATCGGGTAATGAGGGCAAGGGAATAAATATTTCACAACATCACATACATTGATCTGACTCCGAGATAGGTAGGGATTACAAATATATACATATAATACTTTTCTTTTGTAAATATATACTTATAATACATAGGAAACACCCAGACCAATACAAAAAGACATGTTCATGCACACAAATGTTTGTACTGTGCGGGGATCGAACCCGTAATCCTTGGACCAAAGGCAATGTTTACTACCACTGTTCCAAACGGGTCGTCAAAATTAACGAATAGAGAGTGCACTTGTGTTAGCGCACACACTTGAGACTGAAGCACTATAATATATCCTGCATACGTGGCTAATCGTTGAGATTGGTCGCCGTAGCCGTAATTGGTTGGAGGAGGATATTATTATTATATAAAATTTCTGAAACAAATCTTAGGAACTATCTGATTTCCCTAAGCCCTGTTAAAGGCGCAAATAAACATCAATACATTTCAATAAAATCCCCACCTGTCATCGTGATAACATAGACTAAAAAAAGGTTTTGGTAGTGCCTGACATTGACTGATGTCTACGTATTGCTGGAAGCTCATATAACTTTTATAATATAAAGGTTTCAGCTCGTTTCGCCGCTGCTGACACATTTCTGGGGCCTAATATTAAGTCCGTCGAATAAAAAAGGTAACACACGTAAAAAAAAAAGGAAAAGTATCAGCCTACTTACTGTCCCACTGCAGGGCTAAGGCCTCCATCATAGAAATCAAGTCATTGCTACTATGGTGGGATTAGGCTTAATCACCACCCTTGCCAAATGCCAATTGGAGATCGCAAATCCGAGCTATGTTCGAAAAATTCGAAACATACCTTTGCTCGACCCGGGATTGAAACCAGGACCCCGAGATCATGGCCCGGTACTTAAACCATTAGACCAACAGGGCGTTTCGATCATCAAATAAAAGTTCTAAAACAAAAACCAAACCAGTATAACACTGGTGTAGCAGGTGTCCATGGACGGCGGCAATCGCTTACCACCAGGTTATCCGTCCGCTCGTCTGCCATCTATGGCATCAAAAAAAAGTATACTTACGTGGACGCAACAAATTTTCTATAATACGAAAAACCGTTTTGACCGTGGCTGAGCCACGCTTAGGCATGAATGAGCCGGCTCGACCGGAGTGATACCTTGGCCTCACATACAACCGGCGTGAAGCAGCACTGTGCTGTGTTTTGCTGCGTGAGTGAGGGTACCAAAGGCCCAATCCGGGGCAAAGGGGGTTTAAAGGTTACCAGCGCATTTGTGACTCCACTGGTGTTGCAGGTGTCCATGGGCGGCGGCAATCGCTTACCATCAGGTGATCTGTCTCTGTTTAAAGCGGTAACGGCAGAATCCGTAGGTCGATAAACGTGAAACACCGGCATTTTATTGAGTGGCCGACTTTGACTGACTTCGTATGTTGACTACCCAATTATTTCGATAAGTTACTTGACTTTGGTAAAATATCTCCGGTTAGAGCCATATTATAAAAAAAAAGTTTATATTTTCAATGTCTTGATCCATTTTTCATTTATTATTTAAATGTCGTTACAATCAGTGGAAAACTGGTGTTGGCTTCACTGATCCGTAACAGGGCTCTTATCTCTCCAAAGTGCCTAAACCCCATGGAACTAGAAAACGCCCTTTAAACGTACCTATTGTGCCATTTTCGGATAAAACGTTACAGAGTCTAAAAGAGATCCAACCGGCCCTGACGCAGATTCTATACGAGTGCGGTAGAGAAAGAAAATCATCCAGAACGTCACCCTAGTACGAACAGCTTCGCGTGGTGTTTCAAGAATCTCTCTCTTTCTCTCCTGTCGTTTCCCTCACTGCTGAGGCTTGATCTGACTCCGAGATAGGTAGCTCAAGCACCTGTGTTACGGATATCAGAATCAACAGTGGGATTACAAATAATATACATATAATACTTTTCTTTTGTAATTACATACTTATAATACATAGAAAACACCCAGACCAATACAAACAGATATGTTCATGAACACAAATGTTTGTACTGTGCGGGGACCGAACCCGCAACCCTTGGACCAAAGGCAGCGTTCACTACCACTATTCCAAACGGGTCGTCATATCGAGGATCGTGACTCTTTCCGATTTTGTCGACCAGCTGTCGCCATCTGCATCGCTCCGCCGCTTGATGCAGGGCAATGCTTATCGGGATCTCGAGCTGTTTCGCTATCTGGTCTGACCATTGCTGGGAACGTCCTCTCGGCCTTCTCCCCTCTACTTTCCCTGTTAGAATCAATCGGTCCAAGTTATCCCCACTCCTTCGTGCAATGTGTCCAAAATATTGCACAATACGTTGCAAACAGGTGCCGGACAAGCGCTGAGTACCATCATCATCATCAGCCCATTTACGTCCCCACTGCTGGGGCACGGGCCTCCCTCAATCACATGAGGCAATTGCAACCATAACCATACTCACCACGCTTGGCAGACGGGTTGGCGATGATTTTGATATAAATGCAGTCGCCTTTTACGACACATCGGTAAGAGTGAGGGTGGTATATTCGCTGAGTGTCCTCTATTTTTAATTCTTTGAGTATCGAGACGTTTCAAGTATAGCTTTCTACAAAAAGGCATAGTCTGTTTAGGATATATGTCTATGCTAAAACCTCGATACTCGTACATTTAAATAAAATAAACAGCTGTCATCGTGATAACAAAAACTAAAAGTCTTCAGTACTACCTGACATTGACTGATGTCTATTCCTCGTACATTTGGCGGAGTGCCACGCACAGTCAGATGTGACCTCCTTTATAAGGACCGTCCATTTGTTTTTATTTCTCCTTTTTGCGTCATCTGCAGGTCTAACGATCTTTCCAACCTTTGCGTTAATAACACCTTTTTGTATTTCATCAACATGCGGTGTGTTTTTATTTTTTTGATTGCGGCGACAGTGTTTTCATTATGATTTATATAATCTGTATATGTACGGCTAATAAATGTTATGTTCACGTGTACGATTTTCTTTAATTTTTTTTATGTGATTGTTGGCAGACAAGCAGACAAATGAAGGAAAGAAAATACATTTATTGACCATCACAACACAGAAAAAGTAAAAATGTTCAATAGGCATAACACAACACGATACAGATACAAAGAGAAGAGGCGGTATAAGAAGAGGTGGTGTGGTTGTGTGTGGTCAATCAGGTCCCGACCTCAGCGTTTGCTGCTACGGCACTATCTGCGGTGCCGCAGTAGCGCTGGTATTCTGGTGGGACCTGGTTGCCAGTAATTGTATAAGTAACAAATCACCTGGCGGTTTGCGATGGCCGCCGCCCATCGTCACTCGTAACACTATTGGGATCACAAGTGGGCTGCCAACCGTTTTCCCTTCTCCTCAAATTGGTCTTCGGTACTTTCACTCAATCGGCGAATCACAGCGATGGTGTTCCTTCACGCCAGTTTACTGTGAGACTTTGATATCACTCCGATAGAAGCTTGACTCTCTCACGTGTGAAAGGTGGCAGATGAGCAGATGGATCGCCTGATGGTAAGCGATTGCCGCCGCCCATAGACCTACCCACGGCACTAGTGGAGTCACAATTATTTATCGACTAAATCGATGTGCAAATGCCTCCATTATTTTCCGCTAACTTAACCTACTCTGAGCTTTTGGATCCATGTGGCACTGTTTAAGGCACCACATAGTGATAGTTACTTGACAGTCAAGATTTAGTCTGCCAGCTCAACGAAAAAGCAGCGAGTCACTGCACAAATTGTTATTAAATTTGGACATAAGGTTCTTTAACTTCATTTTAAGTGTAAATTGAAGGAAAGTTCTTAAAAGGAAATTAAAAAACAACCTGCTATAAAGTGGAAAGTAGGAGGTTCAATGCAGTATTTATATTCACAAAAAATAAAACTGGCAAAGTGCGTATCGGGTCACGCGGGATGAAGGATTCCGTACCTAATCATGATCGATGTCATCTTCTATGTACATGTATGTTTCGTGGTGTGCCACCCACCGGCCACTGCCAGACGAGAGACCCTGTGAACCTTCATTAGTTGATCAACTATACCTCGTAACCTAGTAAAGCATATCTATGTGTGATAGTTGTCCTCCAAAATAATCCACTTAGTTGACAGAGACGGACTCTAAGGAAATAAAACTTTTTAAGTAAATTACTCGTACCTCACAAGAGAATTACTTAATCAAAAAAATGTTTTTTCAAACCCATAATATTTTAAAAACCTTCAGATAGCCTATCTTCAGATATCCCATAACGATGGGGTACGTGAGAAAAAAAATTACAACTCCATCGTATGTTTTGGATCCACGCCAATATATTTTTTTTCCAAATTTGAGTGTAGTCAAAATAATTATCCAAGTGGTGGAAACCACTTGAAAAATTATTGAGACGCTTACAAAGTGGTATTATACAATTTTGAAAAAAAAAATGGTGTAAATTACGATATAACAACAATCTCTTTATTTCGGAAAAACATTGTATATTTTCGTCACATAACAGCTTTTTACCCGACTACGGCAAAGCCAAATAGGAAAGGTTATGATTTGAGCAGTCTATGTAAGTATGTAAATATAGAGAGATCGACACTCTTTCTTGTACAACATACAAAACTTAAAAGCTACGTATACAGAGATACAATGTACAATTTATTTATTTTTGTATATTTATATTAAGTATGTTTGTATGTTCCCCGATTCTGTTTTAACTACCCAGCCAATTTTGATGAATGAGATATCATTTGGTTCCTTATTGGCCCTAAAAGTCTTTTAGGTGGTCTGTGGATGGACAGTCAAACACAAACTATAAGAATTCCTCACAAAGACAAAGTAAAAGTATTTTTCTGCAAAAAATAGGTATACAAAAGATGTTATTAAAAATTATATTTACTATTTTTAGTCAATTAAATTAACATGCAAATTGAAAAAATCTTTAAGGCTATAAAACAATTAGATATTAAGCATTGGCGTAGATTATTGGTCATTACATTAATGGGTCCGTATTTGAATTTATTTGGAATTTTACATTGATACACATGCTATAGCAAATTTTTTTGACATACTGATGTTTGTGGTTAAAAACCTAATACAAGTCTCCAGACTTCGGTCGCAGACTCCGGAACCCTAAATATAGTAAAAGGAGATGCGCTAACGCAAAATATAGCATTGAAATTCCCACGAAAGAATATGCTTGAGAAATGCGCACAATTTTCTGAAATATTCCCTTTCTTTCCAACCAGTTACTGCTTGAAGGAATAATATTTTTATACTCCAGTTAATAATTTAAGTATTTATTGTAGTTTCCACTTTGAGCGCCGCGGGATCTGGCAACGAAGTACGATCTTAAGTTATGGAGGTTGCTTTTTATTGTTTTATTAATGGTTCGGTGGGAAATGTTATTTTTATTTTGTACAAATAATACATTAAGCGTATATTTAGCGTAACTTTTTTCTGCTAAATTGTATGCTATATTTTTGGATGGAAATTTCATGATCACACTGATTCAATTAAATGATACCCTTCTTGGACCTTTTTTGTCGCATTTTTCAGTAACTGTTCTGTTAATCAGTTTTGAGTTTTGATTGCAGTATTAGTAAAGTAAGTGAGGGTACCGGAGGCTCATTTCGAGGGAAGGGAGGTTCAAAGGTTGACAGCCCACTTGTGACTCTACTGGTGTCGCGGGTGTCCATGGGCGGCGGCAATCGCTTACCAGCAGGCGATCCGTCTGCTCGTCTGCAACTTATCACATAACAAAAAGTATCCGACTGTCATTCGGTCGTTGTTTATTGCATATCATCGTGGGCGGAATGGAAAAAACGTGGATGCTGAGAATTGAGAGAGCCCAGAGAGCTGCACTCAAGGATGATGCTAGGTAAACCACGACGGTATCCCACAAGTCAGCTGTATGTAGATAGCAGAGTCCTGTGTGTCCGCTATCTATACGTTCTTCATGCAGTAACAACAACGCACAAAGTAGTTGTTTGTTGCAACAACTACAAACAACTGCTTAAGGTGACGGGTAGGGCACACTAGCGACGCCATTCGATTTAAATTTTTAGCTACTAAACCGGATGTATTTCAAACAATTTCGGGATTACAACCTCTCGAGCAAACACCTATACTATTTATTTAATACTTATACTTAACTGTTTGGTCTGCTTTTGCACTCGAATTTTGGATTACCGCCAAAAGTAGACGCTTTTGGCGTGAATAAATTCTTCGCGTACAAAAACGGACCCAACATTTTTGCATGGTTATTTGATAAATAGTATAAGTGTTTGCCGAGAGGTTGTAATCCCAAAATTGATTAAAATAGATCCGGTATAGTAGCTAAAAATTAAAATCGATTGGCGTCGCTAGTGTGCCCTACCCGTCACCTTAAAAAACGCGTATTCAAAATTTCTACACCAGTTGTTCGCACCACGTTTGCCAAAAGGCACGCTGACTACCTGTACCCTTACATATATAATAAGGTTGTGGCTAGATGCGAAATTAAGGACTGTCCCCTAGTTCTTGCTAAATCTAAAATAATATCTTGACTCCGTACACTAAACTACACAAAACTGAACTATTATTGAGTGGATAAAGATAAATATACTACTATTCATAACATTTTACTCATTTATAAATTCATGAAATTACTTAATTACTAACATACTACACATATAAGTTGAGCCGTGTGGTCCCCGGCAGAGTAGAATAGGCCACCCTCACTCTTACCGAGGTGTCGTAAAAGGCGACTAAGGTAAAGCTGCTGGCATGATCATCAGCACCCAGAGAAGGAAAACTCTGCATTTATATCAACACCCTCACCAACCCGTCTGCTAAGCGTGGTGAGTATGGCAATTACCCCTCATGGGATTGTGGGAGGCCCGTGCCCTAGCAGTGGGGACTTAAATGGGCTGATGATGATGATGATGACACATATAAGTACACAGTATCATAATAAGTTAATTATGTATATTATATTTTTTAAATACATGTGAATGTTCTTACACACACAACATTGTTAATACTACTTTTATATACCTCAAACATAGCCCCCATAAGACAGGATTACCTAGTTTGGGCGCTACTGGTAACTGTTTGTTGTAATGTAATGTTTCTGGTAATAAAATGTCTTTATTATTATTATTTTATATACTGTCCCACTGCAGGTCAAAGGCCTCCATCATAGAAATCAAGTAATCGCTACTATGATGGGATTGGGCTTAATCGCCACGTTAGTCTAATGCGGATTGGTGATTACAAATCTGAGCTATGTTCGAAATATTTAAAGCATACCTTTTTGACGACCTGTTTGGAACAGTGGTAGTGAACGCTACCTCTGGTGCAAGGGTTGCGGGTTCGATCCCCGCACAGTACAAACATTTGTGTGCATGAACATATCTGTTTGTATTGGTCTGAGTGTTTTCTATATAATATAAGTATGTCGCAGCCGTGGCAGGCCCCCCACAAGGTGGACCGACGATCTGGTGAAGATCGCGGGAATCCATTGGATGCGGGCGGCACAGGACCGATCTGTGTAGAGAACATTGGGGGAGGCCTATGTCCAGCAGTGGACGTATATTGGCTGAAATGATGATGATGATGATGAATATGATAAGTATGTATTTACAAAAGAAAAGTATTATATATGTATATATTTGTAATCCCACTGTTGATTCTGATATCTGTAACACATGTGCTTAAGCTACCTATCTCGGAGTCGGACCATTTTATGTGATGTTATCAAATATAATAATAATTATTATTATTATACCTTTGCTCGACCCGGGAATCGAACCCTGGACCCCGAGATCATGGCTCGGTATTTGAACCACTAGACCAACCAAGCATTTAGATACAAATCCTTCATCCTATTTTTGCCCCTCAGCTCTTTATTTACCAACCCTTTACGAGGCAAATGCCCCGAATCGTCACCATAAACTTGTTTAGTTACTCTTGTTGTTCGATTTTATCACCTTGTTTATGATAAAATTTATGTTGATTTCTTTTCCTCATTTTTCCTGATAATGCTTTGTACGGAACTTTTATGACCATAAGAAGTCATAACAAAGAAAGCGATACGGCAATGACGGTAAGCTTTTCCAGTGAACGACTACCTTAAGGTGACGGGTAATTTTTGGCTACTTACCCGGATCTATTTTAAACAATTTCGGGGTTACAACCTCTAGGCAAATACTTACATCATCATCATCAGCCCATTTAAGTCCCCACTGCTGGGGCACGGGCCTCTATCAATCACATGAGGGGTAATTGCCATACTCACCACGCTTGGCAGACGAGTTGGCGAGGGTTTTGATATAAATGCAGAGTTTTCCTTCTCTGGGTGCTGATGATCATGCCAGCAGCTTTACCTTAGTCGCCTTTTACGACACCTCGGTAAGAGTGAGGGTGGCCTATTCTACTCTGCTGGGGACCACACGGCGAAAGGCAAATACTTACGTTATTAAATAACCATGCACAAATGTTGGGTCCAACTGCGTACGCGAAAAATTGATTCACGCCAAATGCGGCCACTTTTGCCGTGAATCAATTTTTCGCGTATAATAACGGACCCGATATTTGTGCATGGTTATTTAATAAACAGTATAAGTGTTTGCCTAGAGGCTGCAAACCTGAAATTGTTTAAAATTGATCCGGTTAAGTAGCTAAAAATAAAAATGGAATAACGTCGCTAGTCTGCCCTACCCGTCACCTTAAGGCTCTACTTCGCCAAAACTGGCGTCGCCAATAGATTTATCTTGATAGCTTCCTCGGTGGTGCAGTGGTTAGTGGGTTGCACTTTAAAACAACGTCTACACAAAAGCTCCCGGCTCTGGACAAGGCTCCCGATGCCTCTGCGGTCGTGTCATAGTAGTATCAAATTGGCATATAAGGGTTAGGGAATAGAGAGTGCACTTGTGTTTGCGCATACACTTGAGCACTATAATATGTCCTGCGTACGTGGCTGATCAGTTGGAGGATATTAATGATTGTATGAGACAAACTTATTAAAGTGGCGAGTTTTAGCAATTATAAAGGTAATTGTAACTGGTTGCGTGGAAAATTTTACGGGGGACACAGAAGTGGAGCTGCGCGGAGCTGAGCGGAGACTTATAAAGATTGACCAATCACATTGCTCAAAATAAATAAGATGTGTATTTTGAGCAATGTGACTAGTCAATTAGGCAGCGTCCCAGCACCCTCCTGTCGCTCGATCCCATTAAATCATAGGGCTACCCAAAACCCAACTCCTCCTCACCACACACAAACATACACATACACACACGCACACACACTACTTCGCTAACGCGCTTACAGCCATAACTTAAATTTTAGTATTTTTGGTTACATTTCGATTTTGTTTTTGAAGATTACATTCAGTTTGTCACTTTAGTCTTAATTTAGACAATTAGCCATAGCGGAAATTCATAGGATTTGACACCCACGAGACAGGCTCTGCCTAGTGTGGGAGTTAAAGAACTTTTCTTCCTGTTAATTTGTGTTTTTGGTTAATAAATGTTTTTTTTTATTTATTTTTTAATTTTCATAAATCTCCACTCAACTCCGCGCAGGTTTACTTCTGTGGAAACGCAGCCTAAAAACGGGTTTGAGGTAGACGATGTTCGCTTCATTGTATTTACTAGAATCTACAAGTTCCAAGGTCTATCACGTAGTTTTCGTTCAGTGTATCAAGAAGCTTTTAAGTTTTTATACCTTCTACGGAAAGTGGCCGTAAAAGAGCTTTTCTCCTCACTGGATTAGCTAGGCCTAAATCTAATGCTATGTAAATTTTTACATCAATCATCTCATACACTAGACGACTCGTTTGGGTCTTTCTTCTCTTTTACACTTGGTGACGTTTTTTCTGAAAATAGCGCGTTTTCTATTTCCATGCTATTTAGTAATAGTCTGTCTCTGTCACGCCAAACCACGCCGATCATTGCACGCGCGCATGTGTGTGCGCCTTGACAAGAGGATAAGGTAGGCAGCGTTCTACTTATTTATTTATTTAATAAATTTCTTACAAACTTACAGATATCGCCATCCAAAACGCTTATTAAAATTGTCGCGTTAAGTAATTAATATCTAACATTAGAATAATTCATGAAATCAGCTAGTGTTAGTAGGAAGTTAAATTTCAAAAATGGCATACTTAGAGCAAAAAAAATTACAAATACAAAAAAAATATATATTAAAAATACAGACAGTTAAAATATAATTAAATACAAAATACATATACTAGACGACCCGTTTGGATCAGTGGTAGTGAATGCTGCCCCTGGTGCAAGGGTTGCGGCTTCGATTTACGCTCAGTACAAACATTTATGTGCATGAACATGTCTGTTTGTATTGGTCTAGGTGTATTTTAATATAGGTATTATAAGTATGTTAGAATAGTTATTTACGGGATTTCTACCATGTACCTTATTTTTGAGTTTCCGATATTTCGGCACTGTAAAGGGATCAAAAGGCGGTTTGAAGTTTGCATGGCAGTCCGTCAAATTTGATGTTAGGAAAGTGAACAATTATACGTTTAATTAAAATAAAAAGTATTTCACTGCTGCGGCTGACGCTGCAGAGAGACTGAAAGCTGTAAAGTATAGGCATCTATCTGCTGCCTACCACTTTGTAGCTTTCGGTGTTGAAACACTGGGCCCGTGGGGTTCCGACGCTCTCTCTTTCTTCCGTGACTTAGCTAAGCGTCTAGTCGAAGTCACGGGAGAGCCAAAAGCTGGCAGCCACCTCGCGATCCAGCGGGTTAATGCTGACAGCATTTTGGGGACACTGCCACGGGGACCTACTTTGTTTTAACTTGCCTTTTTATTTACTTTTAGTTTAATTTCATTTCTTTGTTATTGTTTTAATTTTCGTGTGTTTTTGTTCTTTTGTTCAATAAATATTATTTTATTCACTGAAACGTTTATGGAAAATCACCCTTTGAGGGGGTAAATTAGGGAATGAAATGCAGTATGGCGGATCAGTTAGAATCATAAAGTTGATGTTTGGGCACCGGTTGTGAATAAAAAAGTAACTTTTGAATTTTCAACCCCTAAAGGGTAGTTGCGCGGGTTTGAAGTTAGAACGAAGACTTTTGTAATAAAGACTAACACTGCATAAGTAACGCCGCGGGCGCAGTTAGCATGTATTTACAAAAGACAAGTATTATATGTATATATTTGGCAATTGCCCCTTATGTGATTGAGGGAGGCCCGTGCCCCAGCAGTGGGGACTTAAATGGACTGACGATGACGATATGTATATATTTGTAATTCCGCTGTTGTTTCTTATATCCATAACACAGATGCTTGAGCTACGTATCTCTGAGCCAGATCAATGTATGTAATGTTGTGAAATATTTTTAATTTATTGACCTAATTTCGTACTAAGTAGCTACAGCTTGCTGTAGTTGCTTCTTTAAGCACACTGAATTTGTACAAACAGGCAAAGTTGCAAATTTTTTTTTATGTTTTCCCATAATTTAACGCTCATTTATAATTTCGTTCTAAGTATTTAGTGTTGACTGACGAAAGTCGCGTATATACAGAATCGTGATAACTTACGGCTTTAGATTCTTTACAGGACAGGCCTAGCCTAGTGTAGTAATCTATGTCATTTAAAAGGATGCGTCTGTTTGTGCAACTTAAGCACTATTCAAAGCTTTTATGTAAATTATAGCGCTGTGAGAAAATATTGTACTAAATGTGTTAAAGTTGTCTAAGAAATTTATTTTATTTATTATTATTTGCCGTATGGTCCCCGGCAGAGTAGAATAGGCCACCCTAACTCTTACCGAGGTGTCGTAAAAGGCGACTAAGGTAAAGCTGCTGGCATGATCATCAGCACCCAGAGAAGGAAAACTCTGCATTTATATCAAAACCCTCGCCAACCCGTCTGCCAAGCGTGGTGAATATGGCAATTACCCCTCATGTGATTGAGGGAGGCCCGTGCCCCAGCAGTGGGGACTTAAATGGGCTGACAACGATTTATTTTTATTTAATTTTATTTGTATAACAAACAATCTTTGATACCACGGCTTCACAGAAAACCGGCGTGAAGAAACACTGTGCTGTGTTTCGCTGCGTGAGTGAGGGCACCGGAGGCCTAATCCGGGAGAAAGGGGGCTTAAAGGTTGGCAGTTCACTTGTGACTCCACTGGTGTTTCGGGTGTCCATAGGCGACGGCAATTGCTTACCATCAGGTGACCCGCCTGCTCGTCTGCCACCTATCACATTAAAAAAACAATGTTGTATCTATCTGAAAGAGAAAAAGACTTCTTGCATATTTGATTTCATTGGTTTTGTTGGACTTCGTAAAAAGATTTATTCACTTCACTTCATTGCTTTTTTTCGAGTGAACGGCTGAACATTCCTTCGGAATAGATAGTACGGATTCTTCTACTGCTTTGAAGTTTACGCCGTGAAAGTTCATCCTATTGATGCATTCTTTTACCTACTTTTCGCTTGTCTAACTTTTTTTTAAGCAAAAATCGGTTGTCTATATTCTGAAATATTATGTAGGGAAGGGAGTAAAATCATATGGTAAAAGTGACTACCTATTTGGCGCAGTGAGTGGTGCATCACACTTTAAGGCGACGGCTCCGCTTGTGGTCCCCAGTTCAATCCCCAGGTCGGGCCAAAATATGTACCTGAATTTTTCTGTAAAGAAATTCTCAGTGTCAGCCCGGAGTCTGGAAGTTGGCGGTCTTTTACCCCCGTGCCTCGGAAAGCTCGTTAAGCCGTTGGTCCTACGCCCGATCCCTCTCCGGTCGTGTCTGGTGTCCCACTGGAATATGAGGGCAAGGGAATAGAGAATGCACTTTTGTTTGCGCAGACAGGTGTCAGTAGCTGATCGTAGATTCAGATTAAACGCCTTATCCGAAATTGGTTGGATGATATTATTATGGTAAAAGGTAAAAGTGAATAAATTATAGACGTATCTTCAACTTTCTCCTGTTTCAACACGGAAAAGAATTTGAGCAAACTTGACCGCCGCCGCAGCCGCCGCAGCTTGAAGCCGGTTGAGGTGAAGGAGTATTACTTTCGATGATTATGTTTAAGTACAAACCGTCACACACCAGGAGCCCAATTCTCGTGCTCGTGATATTTTGAAAACATGGCGGATATCACCTGAAACCATACAAAAAAACTTTGTTTTAGTGATATAATATGTCGTATCATACATGTCAGGACAAGACATAAATGTCAAGCTCACGAGAATTGGGGTCCTAGTAGGTCTAGTAAGTAAATGACACGTAACTAATTGACGGAAACGGAACGGAACTAAAAACACGTAAGTGAACGACATGAGCACCATGAGTATAACCTGTCGAAATTCCTCAATTGATATTGAACCGAACGTGTTTGTAATTAAGGTGAGATTCGATTCAAGAAATTTGACAGTTTTGTATACTTAGATGTGTGGCTTACTGTACGTATATTAGCACGAAAGGATGAATTTATCACCAGGAGCCCAATTCTTTGGGCTCGTGACATTTATCATCATACGACATATATCACTAAAACATAGTTTCTTTTGTATGGATTTCATGCGACACCCGCCATGGTTTCAAAATATCACGACCACGAGGATTGGGCTCTGAGCCCCATTGGGCCAAGAACCCAATTCTCGGGCTCGTGACATTTATCATCATACGACATATAACTAAAACAAAGTTTTTTTGTATAGATTTCATGCGACATCCGCCATGTTTTAAAAATATCACGAGCACGAGGATTGGGCTCTGAGCCCCATTGGGCCAAGAACCCAATTCTCGGGCTCGTGACATTTATCATCATACGACATATATCACTAAAACATAGTTTCTTTGTATGGTTTTCAGGTGATATCCGCCATGTTTTAAAAATATCACGAGCACGAGGATTGGGCTCTGAGCCCCATTGGGCCAAGAACCCAATTCTCGGGCTCGTGACATTTATCATCATACGACATATATCACTAAAACATAGTTTCTTTGTATGGATTTTCATGCGACACCCGCCATGGTTTCAAAATATCACGAGCACGAGGATTGGGCTCTGAGCCCCATTGGGCCAAGAACCCAATTCTCGGGCTCGTGACATTTATCATCATACGACATATATCACTAAAACATAGTTTCTTTGTATGGTTTTCAGGTGATATCCGCCATGTTTTAAAAATATCACGAGCACGAGGATTGGGCTCTGAGCCCCATTGGGCCAAGAACCCAATTCTCGGGCTCGTGACATTTATCATCATACGACATATATCACTAAAACATAGTTTCTTTGTATGGTTTTCAGGTGATATCCGCCATGTTTTAAAAATATCACGAGCACGAGGATTGGGCTCTGAGCCCCATTGGGCCAAGAACCCAATTCTCGGGCTCGTGACATTTATCATCATACGACATATATCACTAAAACATAGTTTCTTTGTATGGTTTTCAGGTGATATCCGCCATGTTTTAAAAATATCACGAGCACGAGGATTGGGCTCTGAGCCCCATTGGGCCAAGAACCCAATTCTCGGGCTCGTGACATTTATCATCATACGACATATATCACTAAAACATAGTTTCTTTGTATGGTTTTCAGGTGATATCCGCCATGTTTTAAAAATATCACGAGCACGAGGATTGGGCTCTGAGCCCCATTGGGCCAAGAACCCAATTCTCGGGCTCGTGACATTTATCATCATACGACATATATCACTAAAACATAGTTTCTTTGTATGGTTTTCAGGTGATATCCGCCATGTTTTAAAAATATCACGAGCACGAGGATTGGGCTCTGAGCCCCATTGGGCCAAGAACCCAATTCTCGGGCTCGTGACATTTATCATCATACGACATATATCACTAAAACATAGTTTCTTTGTATGGTTTTCAGGTGATATCCGCCATGTTTTAAAAATATCACGAGCACGAGGATTGGGCTCTGAGCCCCATTGGGCCAAGAACCCAATTCTCGGGCTCGTGACATTTATCATCATACGACATATATCACTAAAACATAGTTTCTTTGTATGGTTTTCAGGTGATATCCGCCATGTTTTAAAAATATCACGAGCACGAGGATTGGGCTCTGAGCCCCATTGGGCCAAGAACCCAATTCTCGGGCTCGTGACATTTATCATCATACGACATATATCACTAAAACATAGTTTCTTTGTATGGTTTTCAGGTGATATCCGCCATGTTTTAAAAATATCACGAGCACGAGGATTGGGCTCTGAGCCCCATTGGGCCAAGAACCCAATTCTCGGGCTCGTGTCATTTATTTTCATACGACATAATATTACTAAAACATAGTTCTTTTGTATGGTTTTCAGGTGATATCCGCCATGTTTTAAAAATATCACGAGCACGAGAATTGGGCTCCTGGTGTGCCATTGGTAATAAAAGTTACTGGTGTACCCACCCCGTTATAACAGGCTTATGTCCCAGCTTTGTAAGTAGATTCTGGTGGATGTGAAGAGAAACGGCGATCACAAAAATGTTTAATGTTTAGATATATATATTTTACTGCACAAAATACGCAACTTAAGTACTAGGCATTACATTTTAGGTTTAGTTACTGGTATCCTTTATACTGTCTTGCAGACCTCCTCAGCCTTAGCTCTCCGATCCCAAGGGAAATTTGTCACAGCACAGAGGCCGCTCTGGACCTATATTCATGCGACCAATAACGTATGGGATTGTTCGACCCTAGTTGAATGGGAGTTAAACAAAGTACCTAATTGCTTGGTATTTGGGATATGGTCCTACTTGAATTTGAAAAGGGTATTCATGTTTTTAATCCAATCATCATTCTAATAAAGCTGTCTTTTCATTTTCTTGGAAAACGGGAGTTGAGGACTTTGGGTTCCTTTAAATTTTGTGTTATTAATAGGATGGATAACAGTTAAGTATATACATACTTATAATACAAAGAAAACACCCAGGCCAATACAAAAAGACATGTTCATGCACACAAATGTTTGTACATCGAACCCGCAATCCTTGCACCAGAGATGGCATTCACTACCTCTGATCCAAACGGGTCGTCAAAATGAGTTTTGTTTAAAAATTATACACGAAAACATCTTAAGTTAGAACTCCAATAAATTTTATGAATTATAAACAAACATTTTGACAAAAGTATGTTTCTTTCGTTTTATCATTTAAACCTTTGTTAGGAAAAAAAAATGATTTTAAGGTACTGTTTCGGCATACTGTTTTCCTTTAATTTAATATCTAAATTGACTGTAAGAAAGATGAACCAAAAACGTAATTGCAAAAATAGCCACGAATTGCACAAAAATAAAATTTATATTTAAACCTTTTTTCATTCAGATTATTATTTTCTTTATTTATTTATGTTTTCCTTTCAATTCCCATAGAAATACAAGTCGAAACACTGAAAATATGGTCGAGACATCTGTCAAAAATACCCTAGACGGCATTTCGCCCTAACGTTCCAAATTGAAATACGAGATCGATTATCGTCCTGTGTACAGATACGAATCATCATCATTTCAGCCAATGGACGGACGACATAGGCCTCCCCCGATGTTCTCCACACAGATCGGCCCTGCGCTGCCCGTATACAATGGATTCCTTTCATTTCATTTCATTGCCACTTGAAGCATGCAATTCTTTGGGCTATGTCTGTGAGTGTGTCCTTAGTTCTCCTTTGGATCTCTTTGCTTCTGATACGATCACGCAAGGAGGTTCCGTGCATTCCGTCTTAGTGTTACGAATACTAAACTTCTTTGGGCATATCTCCAGAATAGTGTAATCGCATCGCACAAAGTTGACAAAAATGGAGTGATATCGCACGAAGTGCGGCTGCCATAGAATAGCCAGCAGCGACCGTGAGCTGCAACCTTGTCCATTAAGGTGAGGAGTAGGGTACACTAGCGACGCCAATAGAATTGAATTTTCAGCTACTAAACCGGATCTATTTTAAACAATTTCGGGGTACAACCTGTTGGCAAACACTTATACTATTTATTAAATAACCATGCACAAATGTTAGGTCCGTTTTTGTACGCGAAAAATTGATTCACGCCAAAAGCGGCCACTTTTGGCGGTAATCCAAAATTCGAGTGCAAAAGCAGACCAAACAGTTAACTATAAGTATTAAATAAATAGTATAGGTGTTTGCCAAGAGGTTGTAACCCGAAAATTGTTTATAATAGATCCGGTTTAGTGGCTAATAACTAAAATCGATTGGCGTCGCTAGTGGTAGGGCACACTAGCGACTAGGGGTTACAACCTCTCGGCAAACACTTAAAATATTTATAAAATAACTAATCTTTATCCGTAGATAAATTGATGGCAAAACGCCAGATTTCTATATAATGACAGCGCTATACCATTATATATCGAACTAAGATTGGTCGAATCAGCCCAATACCTATTTAGATAACATATTTACAATATTCATATAAACTTGCCTATCTATTAGGATTCCAGAGCAACTGAGATCAATCGACTAGATATATTTAACCCCAAAATTGCCTGAACTTAATGATTCAAACTTTATGCCGTAACGGTGTTGATTTATTCGGGTCAGTGAACCATGTCTAACTCAATTTTTACGCTAAAATATCAACATAAATTCAGAATCTCATGGTAAGGTTAAATTTTCCTGTTTAGCGCCATCTGTGCGGTGGCGCGGGAACTTACTCAAAACAACTATAGGGTAGAAAGCATCGCACTGTTTGGGAGGGGAGTGGTTCTGTCATCGGTTGCGAAGTATAATATGTTTTATATCTCCTTATTAATTTTATTTTAAACTTTTGAATAATGGGTATAGATGCAAATTTATGGAAAAATATTTTTTTAAGTAGGTACTTAAGTAAATTGAGACAACATCACATACATTTCCCCCGTCCCAAACAAAGGTTCTCCATTGCGTTATGGAACCAAGAAAAAAACTAAGGCACTACAAACGAAGGTAACCGAACACATATCTATTTTATTCAGCAAACATTTTTGTTGGTACTGAAATCGGCGAAACTCACTCAACCGGCGCTCCAACCACTACTTTATTAGTCGGTTCATTGTTACAAAAGCGTATCTAGGCATTTTTTACATCAATAATACTTTCATCTTCCGGCGTGAAGCAGTGCATGCGCTGTGTTACGCTGAGTGAGTAAGGGTACCGGAGGTCCAATCTAGGGGAAGGGGGTTTAATAGGTAATCAGCGCAATTGTGACACCACTGGTGTTGCAGGTGTCAATGGGTGGCAGTAATCGCTTACCATCAGGTGATCCGTAGGCTCGGCTGCAAACTATAAACCCTATCAGGGTTCATGTTTGAACTAAATATATCAATCAATACCTGTAATGTACAACATGATTGCAATAAACGTTTGAATTGAATTGAATTGAAATAAATCATTAAAAAAAATCTCAAAATTTACTGTTTTATTACAAGGCAAGGCCCTCTAGCTGATACTTTATTTTACTTTTTGCAGTTCAACAAAACAAAACTTTAGTTCAGCAAAACACAAATGGAGTAGTTTAACATTCTAAAATTGGCAAAATTAAATCTCGTCACGTCCATAACACATATACCAATCATATTCACAGTTCTATCAAACACGACAGAACACACGCAGCATTCATTGCTGAATAACTAGTACATTATTCCAATAACAAATCGATTATTCATTCAATTTTCTTATTCATGAGTGTGGATACGTGACTCCTTTTTGTTCAAGACCAAAGCATTTTATTTATTTCACCCATACCGTGTTTGTTAACGCTCAACTGAAATGCGTGGGTTTTATTTTGTCTACGAATTTTAGGAAACATAGGTTTGATTAAGGATACAACAGGATACGGAAACTTATTATGTTCTAAAAAGTTTCTTAATGGTTTGGTTCTTTACGAAAACGAAATAAAACAGTTTATGTCTGAGATTAAATCATTAATCTAAGGTTTATGTCAAGCTAATGCTTGTTTAAAATGTTTCTGTGTATGCCGACGCCGTAGCACAGACAGGTAAATCTCAAATATAGATATACTAGACTGCGCCCGCGGCTTTACTCATGCAGTTTTAGTTTTTATTACAAAAGTCTTCATTTAAACTTCCTTTTCACCCCCTTAAGGGTTGAATTTGTAAAAATATTAAAACAACTTTTTCTTGGTTGAAAATAAGGAGAACGTGTAGCGATTTCCAACATTCTTAATCGATTACTTAAAACGGCTAAACCCCCATACTGGCATTTCATCCCCTATTTTACCCCCTTTAAGGGTGATTTTCAATTTGTTTAAAAAAAACGTTAAATGGGTTACTTTTAATTTCAAATTATTAGTCTGAATATAAATTTTCACATTTCTAACATAAAAGATGGCGAACTTCCATACAAACTTTTAACCTCCTTTTTACCCCCTTAAGGGTTGAACTTTCCAAAATCCCTTCTCAGTGTTCATTTTCACTATTAAGGTGACGGGCACACTAGCGACGCCAATCGATTTTAATTTTTAGCTACTGAACCGGATCTATTTTTAACAATTTCGGGGTTACACTTAAACTATTTATTAAATAACCATCCAAAAAAGTTTGGGTCCAACGCGTACGCGAAAAATTTATTCACGCCAAAAGAGGCCGCTTTTGGCGTGAATCAATTTTTCGCGTATAAAATGCACCCAACATTTGTGCATGGTTATTTAATAAATAGTATAAGTGTTTGCCGAGAGGTTGTAACCCCGAAAATGTTTAAAATAGATCCGGTTTAGTAGTTAAAAATTAAAATCGATTGGCGTCGCTAGTGTGCCCCACCCGTCACCTTAAAGGAAGAACCTTCCTAAATTTCAAGCTTATAGGGTCAGTAGTTAGGGCATTGCATTCCTAGTCACTTAATCACTAGCAGGTGATCCGTCTGCCACCTATCACATAAAAAAATGGTCATACCAAAAAAAGATGATTTGCCTACAATTCATCAATGATGGGGGCCACTTTCATACTTTCTCTAATATTACCTTCTATTATTAACTTATTCTTCATCTTGTCCATTATCGTCACGCCACACATCCATCTTAACATTCTCATATCTGTTGCATGCAATTGTGTTTCATCCGTCTTCTTAATGGCCCAGCATTCTGATACATACGAGGCAATAGGTCTATCAGCCAATATACTGTGTCACTATTAAAAAAATACATGATATTTGAAAGTTACCGTGATGTATCGTTTACTATGTTATTGAAGGCGGAATTGTTGTCATTTCCGAGCTTTGGATATTACTTGAATTCCGCAGCCCTAGGGTAACAATGGCTTCAATTGTTAGGCCTACACCTCGGACGTTTTGGAGTAATTGTTTAGCAGTGACATAACTTTTTAAATATTTTGGTCGATCATTCACAACTGGTGCTAATGCTTGTTGAAATTGTTAATTTATTACAAAAAGCAGGTTGGTCTTGTGGTTTAAGTACCGGGCCGTAATCTCGGGGTTCGTGGGATTCGATTCCCGGGTTGAGCAAAAAGTATGCTTCAAGTTTTTCGAACATAGCTTGGGTTTGTGATCACTAATCCGCATTAGGCAAGCGAGGTGAGGTGAGGCTGATAGTTTACTTTTACCAATTCTTCATTTACCGTGTGATGTTCACAAAATATTCTCTCACTATAAGAATAACGTCGGAGATTTCGGCGGTAGAAACCAACTGCAGAAAATTAGACACTAAAAACGTTGAAAAAAAGCCGCTTTCAAGAACCACGAACTTAAAAGTGTAAAATAATATTTTTAACACTTTAAATACTTCAAATAACATTTTACAACAGTACACTCGAGAAAAGGTTTTAGCGAAGTCAGCGCCTAATCTCTGTTGAATAATTGAATGTTGTATTAAATTACAAGATAGTATTGGGCGCCGACTTCGGTAACACCTTTTCTCGAGTTTACTGTTATAAAATGTTATTTTAAGTGTATAATGGGTTACAAATATTATTTAACACTTTTAAGTTCGTGGTTTTTGGAGGCGGTTTTTATTTCGCAAACACTTTTTTTAGAGTCCAAATTTGATGTTTATTTTAAAAGAATCATTGAATTGTATCGTTTTTCACTATTGTGTTCAGTAAGTTTTCACGTAACGATTTGCTTGAAACTAAATAACGATATCAGTTTTAACAGTTCTCCCACAAAACTGTGGAAATAACTCAGCTAAAATTGGTATAGTAACTTTGTGAAGAGAAATGTTGAGTGCCCATGGGATGTTCCATAAAGACTTTCAGTGACAGACTGAATTCCACACGGGGAAGTGAAAAGCAATGTGTATGTTGGAAAAATAAAAGTAAAGTAAATTACGAATGTATGAAAGTAGCTGGGATATAGATAATAGTCAATGGTTCTGTTATAATAGTTGGTGGAAATTGAGTGGGTTATTCAATGGTATAGGTAATTATTTTTTAATAATTTCATACTTTTGAAATGGTTTGCTCATGAATATTTCAATGACAATAAACCCGGCTAGAAGTTATATTTTCAATTGAGAATTTTTGCTGTTGGCACATATTGACCTTTTTTTTATTGTAGACAGGTAGGCGTTTGACCATATTTCACCTGATAGTAAGTGATAATATGGTCTAAGATGTAGCACGATTACCTAGATGAAGATACCTTTTCTTCCCTTTGAAAACCCCCAAATTGTAGCTTCTAGGGAACACCTCCTCAGATAGCTGATTTCATTGTTTCGCAGTACGAATAAGGAAACAGGATTCAAACCTCTTTGTGCGGACTTTTGTACCTACCTATATTTTGACCTTTATTTTGATAAAATATTTATATTTTGTAAAATCTTGAGCTTAGTCAAATACCCTATTGATAGTGTCAGGTAAGACCAGCAGCTCTAAAATGTAAGTCATTAGTACACAAGTAGTACTGCGTTACTGTAGTTTTAAGGGGTTGTGTAGGCCAAATCAAACCTGTGTGCCCGAAAACTTAATACGGAATCAGGTCCAAGTATATGATGTTTTTTTTTTTATAATAATTCTCACAACATCTCATACGTTGACCTGATTCCGTACTAAGTATCTTAAGCACTTGTTTCATAGATATCAGACAACAGAGGAACACAAATATATAATTAAATACATATATTACACCATGACACTGAAAAAACACAAGTGTTCATCGCACAAATGTTTGTCCAGGGTGGGGATCGAATCCACGACCTTTGGCGTAAGAGGCAGGGTCACTACCAATTGCGCCATCCGGTCAGCCGTATGACCGGATGTTGCAATTGGTAGTGACCCTGCCATTCATTGCATTATCTCGGAACGCCAATTGCAAAAACATAAGAGCTAGCCCGCATGCGAGCCAAAATACGCACGAACTTAGGCGCTCAGTTTTTCAGGCTAGGCACAGGGGGAAACGGCTGCTGCCGATAAATGAGACACTAAAAGCGTGATAAAAAAATCTACAAAAAATCTGCCATTAAAATCCACAAATTCAAAACTGTAAAATAATAAAATCAAAATCAAAAATGTCTTTATTCAATTTAAGTCCATACAGAACATTTATGAATGTCAAATATTATGTAATCTACCGCTGATTCGGAATGTCAATTTCACCGAGAAGAATCAGCAAGAAACTCAGTAGTTACTCTTTTCAAATAATATGGTAATTACAATATTTATTCTTATACAAATTATGATTACAGTGACAGTATTATATACAATGCTTTTTTTTATTGCTTATAGTAGGTAGACGAGCTTGCGGCCCATCTGATAATCAATATACTAGCTTATAATCAATATCATTTAGATAAATCGTCAAAGAAAAATAAATATTTTGAACATCATACTCGTACCATACTCGTACCAACCAGAACCAGAGTCACCGACATAGCCCACCGAATTAGCAAACTGAAGTGGCAGTGGGCTGGTCATAAGCCGCAGAACTGACAGCCGTTGGAGCCGTAAAGTCCTTGAGTGGAGACCGCGACTCGGTAAGCGTAGTGTAGGACGCCCTGCGACAAGATGGGATGATGACATTCGAAGGCTGGCTGGTGTGGGCTGGATGAGAGTGGCCGAAAATCGGGAGCAGTGGCGTGCATTAGGCTCCCCTAATGCACGCCACTGCTCTAGGTCTCCACCTATGTCCAGCAGTGGACGAGTGTGGGTTGCTGATGATGATGATGATGATGACTCGTACACTCATCAGATAACATTTTATAACAGTACACTCGAGAAAGGTTTTAGCGAAGTCAGCGCCTAATCTCTGTTGAATAATTGAATGTTGTATTAAATTACAAGATAGTATTGGGCGCCGACTTCGGTAACACCTTTTCTCGAGTTTACTGTTATAAAATGTTATTTTAAGTGTATAATGGGTTACAAATATTATTTAACACTTTTAAGTTCGTGGTTTTTGGAGGCGGTTTTTATTTCATCATCAGCCTATTTAAGTCCCCACTGCTGGGACACGGGCCTCCCTCAATCACATGAGGGGTATCTGCCATACTCACCACGCTTGGCAGACGGGTTGGCGAGGGTTTTGATATAAATGCAGAGTTTTCCTTCTCTGGGTGCTGATGATCATGCCAGCAGCTTTACCTTAGTCGCCTTTTACGACACCTCGGTAAGAGTGAGGGTGGCCTATTCTACTCTGCCGGGGACCACACGGCCTACACGGCCTACGGTTTTTATTTCGCAAACACTTTTTTTAGAGTCCAAATTTGATGTTTATTTTAAAAGAATCATTGAATTGTATCGTTTTTCACTATTGTGTTCAGTAAGTTTTCACGTAACAATTTGCTTGAAACTAAATAACGATATCAGTTTTAACAGTTCTCCCACAAAACTGTGGAAATAACTCAGCTAAAATTGGTATAGTAACTTTGTGAAGAGAAATGTTGAGTGCCCATGGGATGTTCCATAAAGACTTTCAGTGACAGACTGAATTCCACACGGGGAAGTGAAAAGCAATGTGTATGTTGGAAAAATAAAAGTAAAGTAAATTACGAATGTATGAAAGTAGCTGGGATATAGATAAAATAAGTTATATCTGTGTGGAGGTGTCGTAAAAGGCGACTAAGGTAAAGCTGCTGGCATGAACATCAGCACCCAGAGAAGGAAAACTCTGCATTTATATCAAAACCCTCGCCAACCCGTCTGCCAAGCATGGTGAGTATGGCAATTACCCCCCATGTGATTGAGGGAGGCCCGTGCCCCAGCAGTGGGGACTTAAATGGGCTGATGATGATGATGATGATATCAGTGTGTGCCTGCTTATTTTTAATTTGGACTTACCCGAAGCTTCTAGCTTGGTAGTATTTAAAATTATCCTCTGACGGACTGTCGACGGGATTATTTATTTCAATGGCTTAGTTAAAAGTGTTATAGACACAATCTGTAAAAGCCTTTTTACAATAAGAGCGTTTCTCTTTCGTCTGAAAAAATTGGACACTGATAGATTTTAAAACTTGTGAGAACTATGGAGCAATACGATATTTGATTATTTTTCTTTATTCTTGTAATCAAAAGACCTCTCAATAATAAAAACATCGTTGAAAGAATTACTTAGATTCTCCTTTAAACTACCTGAGATATCACAACTTTGAAATCTCATTATTTTGGGAAAACCCAAAACGTTCCATACAAATGGCTACTTAGATATGACGTCACACACAAGAATTCATTTCATTTGAATTGTGTATGGTAGCTATATCAAATGTTTCGTGTATGTCAATGGTTTTGTTATAATAGTAGGTGCAAATTGTATGGGTTATTCAAAGGTATAATAATTTTTTAATAATTTCATATTTTAAAATGGACTTGCCCATGAATGTTTCAATGACCATAAAGCCGGCTAGTCGTTATATTTTTAATTGAGATTTTTTCCTATTGGCACATATTTCCCTATATTTTGATATTTTTTTTATTATTTTGCAAAATATCGAGCTTAGTCAAATACCTTATTGATAGTGTCAGGTAAAAGCAGCTGCCCTAAAATGTAAGTCATCAGTACACAAGTAGCTTTACTGAAGTTTTAAGGGGTTGTGTAAGCCAAATCAAACCTGTGTGCCCGAAAACTTAATACGGAATCAGGTCAAAGTATAAAATGTTGTATGAATATATTTAAAAACAATTGGCGTTCCGTGATAATGCAAAAACATAAGAGCTAGTCCGCATGCGGGCCTGAAATACGCACGAACTTAGGCGCTCAGTTTTTCAGGCTAGGCACAGAGGGGGAAACGGCTGCTGCTGATAAATGAGACACTAAAAGCATGATTTTAAAACTGTAAAATAATAATATCAAAAATGTCTTTATTCAATTTAAGTCCATACAGAACATTTATGAATGTCAAATATTATGTAATCTACCGCTGATTCGGAATGTCAATTTCTACCGAGAAGAATCAGCATGAAGGTCAGTAGTTACTCTTTTCAAATAATATGGTAATTACAATATTCATTCTTAAAATTATTATAAATTATGATTACAGTGACAGTATGATATACAATGCTTTTTTTATTGCTTATAATAGGTAGACGAGCTTGCGGCCCATCTGATAATCAATATACTTGCATATAATCAATATCATTTAGATAAATCGTCAAAGAAAAATAAATATTTTGAACATCATACACTCTTCAGATAACATTTTATAACAGTACACTTGAAAAAAGGTGTGACTGAAGTCCCCGTTGAATTAGATTAGTATCTAGATAGTACTGGGCCAACTTCGAATTCGTAAAGATTATCGACAAAGCCTCTTTAGGACAAATCCTAAAGTTTTTCGACTTGTCTGGCGCCGACTATCCGGCGTAGAGAGTGCCCACTTTACCTCCCCGTTGTGAAGATAAATTATGAGTTGTTCCATTTGATAGCGCGTCAGAGCGAGATTAGCGCCATTTTAGTTATCTCACGGAGCTACGGATACAGCGAAATGTTTTTGCCTTGTTGCTGTTACTTTTCATTTTCAAGATTTATTCTTGGATTTTTTGAAGACACAAAGATTCAATTACGGAATATTGCAAATTCTAAACTGACTGATATGGAAATACGTTAATTAATTGCTATTTATTTCTTTCTTCTTCTTTTCTTCATCAGCATTCTTTCGCCCACTTTTGAGCATATTTCTCTCCGACGCACCTCCACTCGGTGCGGTCAATGGTTTTCCTGATTAATAAAATGCCTGCGTAGCTTCGTAGATTATCTGACCATCTGGAGCCCGATTCTCGTGCTTGTGACATTCTGCCAAAAACGATATAATATCGCAAAAACATAGATTTTTGGTATGTTTTTCATACGAATTCCGCCATGATTTTATCGAAAATCCTGAGAAATTGGCTTCTGGCTTTACCCCAGAGTATTATTACCTCACTTTAAGACCCCATTACAAATACGCTGTTTCTCTTCTCTACCCAAAGGTTGTCTGAAGAAATCACTGCAAGCTATAAGACGGCCGTGCTGTACTTACTGTATTTATTTTTGTAACTTAACGCATAGCCAACCTTTAAGCCCCCCTTCCCCCGAATTGGGCCCTCGGTACTCTCACTCACGCAGCGAAACACAGCACAGTGCTGCTTCACGCCGGTTTTTTGTGAGGCCGTGGTATCACCCCGGTTGAGCCCGCCCATTCTTGAACAACCGTGGCTCTCTCACATATAATAAAAAAAAACACTTTCATCTTCCATTTTTTCGTTTACCTATAAGCTTATTATAAGAAATGCATATTTTATCCGTTTGACGAATATTACCGAGATCTATGAAGGAAACTCTACTGGAAAACCTTAGAGATTATATTCCAATTAAATAAATGAAAAAAAGTAATACCGTTTGAAATTAAAATATAATATTCTTTGTAAAATACTCTAATGGGACATCAAAGGTTTCCTCTCATTTACTTAAGTGGGTACTTTGAGAAGCTCAATAAAACATAAATAAATTTGAAATACGTAAAATGGTTTTAGTCTTATTGGCTACAAAATGTTAATATCCGAAATGTTTCTGTTATTTTTACATCAGAATTCTTCCTGTTTGTTGTTTTTATACAAAATGATAGAAAGGGTGAGGCATCGACGTCACAAGCGCCGTCAGTAGATTTGTATTAATCGTGGCGATTATGAGACTTTATTTTACATAGTACAACGGTGTATCCTTTTAGGAAAATATATACTTTTTTGTTGAGATGTACTTGTGTAATAACTATATAATAATAAGGTAAAGCTGCTGGTATGATCATCAGCACCCAGAGAAGGAAAACTCTGCATTTATATCAAAACCCTCGCCAACCCGTCTGCCAAGCGTGGTGAGTATGGCAATTACCCCTCATGTGATTGAGGGAGGCCCGTGCCCCAGCAGCGGGGACTTAAATAGGCTGACGATGATGAATAACTGCATAAGTCCACTTTAGACAATAATTATGATTACTTATATATACAGATTTTGTGTGATAGTTGACATTTTTCATAGCAATCTTTTGCAATTTATTCTTAAGTAAATAACACAAATAATAAATATTTTAAGTGTGTTATTGACTTAAGAAAAAATTGCAAAAGATTGCTATAAAAACTGTCAGCAATTGATTTAGCAGTCTCATCTTAAGGTGACGGGTAGGGCACACTAGCAACGCCAATCGATTTTAATTATAAGCTACTAAACCGGATCTATTTTAAACAATTCCGGGGTTACAACCTCTTGGAAAACACTTATACTATTTATTAAATAACCATGCACAAATGTTGTTTGAGTTCAAGCGAAAAATTTATTCACGCCAAAAGCGGCCACTTTTGGCGGTAAAGAAAAAATCGAGTGCAAAAGCAGACCAAACAGTTAACTATAAGTATTAAATAAATATTATAGGTATTTGCCGAGAGGTTGTGACCCCGAAATTGTTTAAATAGATCCGGCTTAGTAGCTAAAAATTTAATTCGATTGGCATCGCTAGTGTGCCCTACCCGTCACCTTAACTCAAATATTTGAAATAATATTTCCACTGGGTATTGTAAATATACCTTCAATATTGATAAGACTATTGACAGCTCAGGTCGAATCAAGCACTTGCAAATTTCGTCGGCTTATTAACGCGTTCAGTAGTCTAATTGGTAAACATTCACCCGGAATGTGGAAGGTGTGAATTTGAGTCCTGCCTGAAAACGAGATGAATTTTTTAATTGTGTTATTTATTTTGTGTGATATTCGGTACTAAGGATATCTTTCATGAGAGCCATCAGTAATGATTGACAGAATAAAAAAGCCATTTTTTCCAGTTCAATACAAGCACGATCTAAAATTACTTTGAATGCAATTTATTTTCTTTAAGAATAAAAGTGATGTTTCCTTTAAGTAACAAATTTTACAAAGGATAACAAAGATTTAAAATATTTTTTCTTCACGTCCCATAGTCGTGGAACGCCCTGTCAATCTTTATCCGAGAATAAATCTATGGTATGGTTTATTCTCGGATAAAGATTGATTGAATCGTACTTCACAGTTTTGGAATCCCGAATTTTTCGTTTATTAGGTACAGTCGACTCCAAAAATATGTATAGACTTTAGGACCTTGTCACAATACTTACTTATAAGAAAGTAGAGGTCTACTTTCTTATATTATATATTGTGACAACGTCCTAAAGTGTATACATATTTTTGGAGTCGATCGTACAGTCACTGGAGTGGCAGTCTTCAAAGGTTCTTTGTCTTACTATTGGATTACCTATGTTCTATAATAAAACAATATGTGTCAGAAACATCTCTTCATCTTAATTAATAGAGAGCCAATTAGGAATCCAGTGATCAGATCTTTCATTTTAATCAACTTGTCACCTCTACGCAGTACCTACAGCTTGTAGGTTAAAGTTAGATGAAAGTCAAAATAAATTCAACGTGTTTGAAAACATATTTGCAATTAAAGCATGTCTTTATTTGATTTGAATATTAAATGCCTGATTACTATTTTATTCGAATTAATATGATCGTAATTAAAATCTGAATTAGGTATACATGCGTTTAGGCATGTAATAAGATAATTATAAAGTGCGACCCACTTTAAAGCGACGGCTGCGCAAGAGTTCCCGGGTTCGATCCCAAAAATTTGTACCTAAGTTTTCGGTAAGAAATTCTTAGTGACATCCCGGAAGTTGGCGGTATTGTACCCCCTTGCCTCGGAAAGCACTTTACGCTGTTGGTCCTACGCCCGATCTCTCTCCGGTCGTGTCACAGTAGTGTCCCATCGGAATGTGAGGGTAAGGGAATAGAGAGTGCACTTGTGTTTGCTCACACACTTGAATACTGTAATATATCCTGCGTACGTGGCTGATCTTTGAGATTGGCCGCCGTAGCCGTAATCGGTTGGAGGATGTTATTAAGATAATTATAGTAGGTAAAATTGTACTAGTCGGATTTCAAAATGTAGTTACGTTTTAGTTACAAACGGCATTATCAAACTATTAACATTTAAAAAAAATATACATAAGTACATACATAAGTTAAATACAAATATAAATCTGGCTTCATTATTTTTGGAAACATGAGTTGCACTCTTTAATTCTTAATTACAAGTTTTTAGAAGCAACTTCCAAATTCAGGTATAATTTACACTCAGTTTTACATAAATTATAAACAGTCTAAATGTTATTGTGTCAAACGAATTTCGAAAATCTCAAATTAAAAATTTGCCACCACATAGCTTGCCGACAAAATTCCTAATCCGAAATTCACTCCCGAAAAATGTAAACGCAATTTTTCTTCCAACAGGAAAAAAATAAATTTTAATTCCTTTGAATTTTATGAAACGATTTCTGTGGAGGTCGTATTATTTCAGGACTGAAATTTAATTAGCACGGTAGGGATAAGATCTGGTGGTTTCTGTTTTCGTATATTCCTGAAATCCTAGTAACACAAAATCCCTTTCAGGAATAAGTGACTAGTGGTGTTTACTCGATGGAAACTATAATTAATGATTTTTATTTCATTTTATTTTATTTGAGACAACAAACAATTACTCTCGCACTCCGAGTGCGAGTATAGACGCAAATAGTGTGCGAGCGAAAAGTGAATAGATGCGCCGCCATTTCTGATCCCATTCTTTATCCGCACGGGTTGTACACACATGTAACACTATAAGTGATCATATTAGGTGACAATACATACTTAATGTTAATGTAGGGCGCCCTCTGGCAAGGTGGAGGTATAATCTGCGCAGGATGGCTGGCAAGAGCTGGATGTGAGAAGCCATGGATAGATCAATTGGATCAAATTTGGTGGCGAATAATTGGAGAGGCCTACATCCAGCAGTGGACTGCGATAGGCTTATGTAGATGATGATTATGATGACATACTTAATGTGCAATCAGCACCGCCGTCTTCAGATTAGGTACATACATGAGAAAAGGGCAAGAGGAAATAAGCAGGTACATACTATACAGCTTGTTTCGTATAGCAAAACATAACGCGTATCGGAAATCAACGCGCACACTGAGGCCAAAGTAAAAACCTGTGAAAACAGTAAACACACCTATGGCTACGGTTAAATGACTAATCCCACAAAAAACAAAAGTTGTCAAAAAATCCAAGTCTCGCACTCAGTTGTTCTACCGTGAAAAGTTGCGAGATCTATGTTACCAAGTCGGTTATTAACTTGGAAATCGGTTGTGTTTTCATGCAATGGCCGAGTCAAATAGTCAATAACCGATTGATATCATTTCTTTTTGTAGTCCACCTACTTTTTAGGGTTCCGTAGCCAAAATGGCAAAAACGGAACCCTTATAGTTTCGTCATGTCCGTCTGTCCGTCTGTCACAGCCGATTTACTCGGAAACTATAAGTACTACAGTGATGAAATTTGATGGGAATATGTGTTGTATGAACCGCTACAAAAATATGACACTAAATAGTAAAAAAAAGAATTGGGGGTGGGGCCCCCCATACATGTAACTGAGGGATGAAATTTTTTTTTTCGATGTACATACCCGTGTGGGGTATCAATGGAAAGGTCTTTTAAAATGATATAAAGTTTTCTAAAAAACATTTTTCTTAAAGTGAACGGTTTTTGAGATATCAGCTCTCAAAGTCGTAAAAAGTATGTCCCCCCCCCCTCTATTTTTATAACTACGTGGTATAAAATTCTAAAAAAAATAGAGGTGATGCATGCTAATTAACTCTTTCAACGATTTTTGGTTTGATCAAAGTATCTCTTATAGTTTTTGAGATAGGTTGATTTAACTGTAATTTTGGACTTTGCTGCTACGGAACCCTTTGTGCGCGAGCCCGACTCGCACTTGGCCGGTTTTTTTCTTTCCAGTACCTTCATCTTCAACTGCAAACGTAACTTTGTAATCCTATACATTTATATAAGATAATAAAGTTATTCATGCAGTTGGTGTATTTAGAAAACTGGCGTGAAATTACACTAAATTTAAGACACTAAATTCTATTTGTATTGTAAATTTTAAGCTTCTATGTCTGCTAGAAGTGCCTTTGACTTATGATGATGGATCGAGTCAGCGAGTCAGTCAGTGAGTGAGTGACAAAGTTCAGAAACTTTAATAAGTTGCTATTTTGTAAAAAATGAATCTGATGGAATACGAAAAAAAATGGATATGTAAAAAATAAATGTGAATATTAAATGTTCTAAATCTCTGTTTTTAAGATATTCTCATCCCTACAAATCACAGCACTATACAGAACGGAGTGTTCCTTTCTAAGGTGGTGGAATGTCAAAACATACTTACGCACCTACCAAAATAAAGGTGTTTTCATTTGCTACATCACTGAGTTTGGGTCACCGCTTAATAAGATGGAAGTGTCCAAAACATGTAGCGTATCCGTTTTTTTGTAGCACGATGTAGACCCTTGAGTTTTGCTTTATTTGAATTGATTTTAAAAATGTTTTAAAAAAGCAATTAGCTAGCTAGATAATTAGAAAGATTACCCGAAGCAAAAATTTTCGTTGAAATATTTTTCATAAAAGACGCTTAAAACGACTTACTTATAATAATGAATTTGGCAGTATTACATTTTATTTAGCAATACATTAAGCTTTTGAACTTATTGTTAAAATTTGTACAGAAAAAATAGCATTTTATTTTTTTTATAAGTGGCAGTAGAGCAGACGGATCACCTGATGGCTCCCACACTAGTGGGAGTCAGTGGGCTGCCTACTTTTAAAGCCCCCTTTCTTCTGTATTGGGTCTTTAGTGACCTCACTCACTTGGTTTTCTGTGAGGCCGTGGTATCAATCCAGCCTGAGCCAGAGCGCTCTCCTACGGTATTGTGAAAAAGTGAGGTGTTCTGATTTTACCCACCAGTTTAGTATTTAGTAAAACAGTGTTTAAAATATTATTTTATGCACTTCTGTTATCAAAAAGATGAGACAGATTTTTATTTACAAAGATAAAAATAAAAACAAAGTACTGTTAAGCGAAAAGTGTTAAGCCCGATAAACACGATTAAAACAAAACTGGAGCAGTGAAAATAGTTGTGCACTCAGATGTTCTTTATAAATATTATACATATTTCACAACATCACATACATTGATCTGACTCCGAGATAGGTAGCTCAAGCACCTGTGTTACGGATATCAGAATCAACAGTGGGATTACAAATATATACATATAATACTTTTCTTTTGTAAATACATACTTATAATATATAGGAAAACACCCAGACCAATACAAACAAACATGTTCACGCACACAAATGTTGTTTGTTTGTAGTTGTGCGGGGATCGAACCCGCAACCCTTGGACCAAAGGCAGCGTTCACTACCACTATTCCAAACGGGTCTTCAAAAATATTCCACTGCTGGGGACCGTATTATCAATAAAAATGTTGAGCAAACAGCTAAATACTAATTCATAAAAAATACCTAAATGCTTTTTACACCTCTCGTCAAGCAAAGATAAAACTAATAAAGGAGATCCTGCGCGGGGTCATAAAACGAGTCGTATTGGTTGATGCAATTCAAAGGTTTTAGATTAGTATTTTTTTTTCGGTTCAACGTCGCTCAAAGAGCTATGGAAAGGGCCATGCTCAGATTATCTCTGAAGGACCGCATCAGAAATGATGTAATGCGACAGAGAACCAGAGTCACCGATATAGCCCACCGAATTAGCAAACTGAAGTGGCAGTGGGCTGGTCATATTAGCCGCAGAACTGACAGCCGTTGGAGCCGTAAAGTCCTTAAGTGGAGACCGCGACACGGTAAGCGTAGTGTAGGACGCCCTGGGACAAGATGGGATGACGACATTCGAAGGCTGGCTGGTGTAGGCTGGATGAGAGTGGCCGAAAATCGGGAGCAGTGGCGTGCATTAAGGGAGACCTATGTCCAGCAGTGGACGAGTGTGGGTTGCTGATGATGATGATTTTTTTTTATATAAATGAAAAAAAAACCGCTGACTCTTGGTCTGCGCCTTTTTTATGCTAGTTTTTTATTGTGCTCATTGTATTAAATACAGTGCTCCGCGTAACAAAACTTTGTTTTTGTGGCTAAAAGTTCCCTAAATTTCTAAGACAGTATTAGTATTTAGATGGTTATACAGATTAGTATTTAGTGGTTTTTAGTGCAGTGAAGTGCCGCAAAGTGATATTAATAAAATAATCGTAGAATCGTTTTTAACACTGCTATTGTGTGTCGAGTGATTTGTGACGTGAACAACTTGCTTGGACCTAATTGGGATTGGGACTCCGTAGGTCGATAAAACGCTAAACACCTCAGTAATATTGAGTGACTGATACTTTGACTGACTTCAACTGTTGACTAGGCACTTTGTCAAAATATCATTCGAATTATTTCCTGGCGTCGACTTGATCCTAAAATAAAGATAAAGATAAAAAACATTTATTTGTTAAACACACATCCTCTAGCACTGCGGCGGGATATAGCCACCCTCAGCATTCTATACCGCATCAATCATGGGGAGTGCTCTGAAGAACTGTTTGATCTACTCCCTGCAGCTGAATTCTTACATCGAACCACACGCAAGCGATTGTCATTCCATCCTCATCATCTCGTTGGATGGCGGTTGAATACTGTGCGTTTTTCGCGAAACTTTCTACCACGTACTTCAGTTCTGTGGAACAGTTTACCTGTGGGAGTATTTCCCGACGGCTACGACTTAGGGACCTTCAAGAGAAGAGTCTACTCCTTTTTAAAAAGGCCGGCAACACATTAGCGATCTCTCTGATTTCGCGGATGTTAATGGGCGGCGATGATTGCTTTCCATCAGGTTTGTCGCACTGTAAAGCGGCAGCTACGCAAGAGGTCCCAGGTTCGATCCCCGGGTCGGGCCGGAGTCTGGGAGTTGGCGGTCTTGTACCCCCGTGCTTCGGAAGCACATTAAGCCGTTGGTCCTGCGCCCAATCCCTCTCTGGTCGTGTCACCCTGGTGTCCCATCGGAATATGAGGGTAAGGGAAAAGAGAGTGCACATGTGTTTCCACACACATTTGAGCACTAATATATCCTGCGTACGTGGCTGATCGTTGAGATTGGTCGCCGTAAACGTCATCGGTTGGTGGATATTATGTCCAGTAAGTAACAAGCCAAAAGGTAAAACGAATGTAGGCAATGTAATTTAGTAAGTAAGTAAGTAAGCTCTTTATTGTGGAAACGGGTTACAAAAGATAAAAATTTAAAAATACATCCTCCGAGTCCAACCCATTCCTGAGCTTACTATTTGCCCTTTCATTCAAATAATTTACATTAAACAATAGTAGAAATTAATAGCAATAACAATAAGACACACAATAAATAAGGAAAAACGAAAATTCTAAATGTCAGCAAAAGGTATCATTTACATAGCTATTTAGGAAATATTCATCAGTCAAAATAAAAGGAACATAAAAATCAATAGTTAATGTCATTCTTAATTAAAATTTAGTGAACTGGCATTTACTCAATGACATGTAAATTGATAATATTTTGTTTCTTTTCAGGTAATGCATTATTCCATGGCCGCTGGTACACCCAATCCCGACACCACATGGGCAAAATCTCGTAAATAAATAGTTTTTTTTTCCTAAAAAAATCGCACCTGAGATAAGGTCGCCTGAAGGCATGCCACACGTCGACGGTCGTCCAGGCTCTGCAGGCCAGCTTCGGAGAGTGCGTCATCCATCTCCGATGAGCCTCTTCGCACGTCGCTTTGTTGAGTTCAGAGCGGCTTACTCAAGTCAAAGTCAACTCAAATAATTATTTATTTGCAAAGGCTTACAAATCGTCATACATTTGAATTACTTAAAACTATTTATAAGTACTTATGTATAATTTACATGTAAATACATATATATGTTGACACATAAAATATACTAAAGAAATAAATAAATAAATGCGATTCTACCACCGGCTCGAAAAGAGTTTCTGGTCGAGAAGATCCGGCAAGAAACTCGCCATTTACTCTTTTTAATCGCCCAACTTTCATACAATGTTGTGTCATCATCATACCAAGCCATACAGTTTAATTGTAACTCAAAATAAAATAAATGGAAATAGTAATAAAATAAATATTATGAGGTAAACCGAAGCAGACCAATCCCCAAAGGTGGCACCGTTCACAAGTATGATGTTTGTGTCAGCCATCATTTCACTCAACTATATTAGAGGGAATGCGATGACCCGCCACATAGCGCCACCACCTCAGAGACATTTGAGTGAGCATGACTACTTAGGTTCCCCTCATAGGCCACAAAGAGTAGTAGTTACTTAAGTAACTCCTCTTAAGGACAAGGTGTACAATAGTAGGTGGTTAGCATCTTGTTACAGTTAACTTGTTAGTCTTGTAACAGTTGTCTTGTTAGTTAGTATCAGTATACTGATAGTTTTATTGGACCAATAGGTACCGTATCCCAGGACTACGACAGCGACAAGACTTATATACCGAAATGTGTGTGCGGTGTAATCAATATCTAGCGCCATCTTATGAAACGGAGTGAAACTTATGTTCTGAAACGAAATGCGGGCGGGCCACCATTTATATTATCTTCTATCTATACTATTAATAAAGAGGTAACGCCTCGCCGGGTGACTGTCTGACTGACTGATCTACTGCTACTACTTATGTAGGCGCGCAATAAGAAGGGGTTTTAAAAAATTCAACCCCTAAAGGGGTAAAGGGGGGTGGAGGGGGGGGGGGGTTAATATTAGTATGAAGTCTGTCATATTTGAGGTTAGAGATTTGAAAATTCGGATTAATTTAATTTATCAAAATAGATGAAATAGAGGTGAACACATTGTATGGAAGATTAGTCATTTTCAAAGCTGGTGTCATGATAGTTGGTATTTGGGCCCATCATACAAGTTTAAGAAAAGTGATTTGGGCAAAATGCGGATTGAAACGTTGTATTGGAGATTCGTCATATTTGAATAGTTCGTCATATTCAAACGTTAATGTCTACAAATTTGTCAAATTTCCTCAATAGATAAACAACAAATGAAAACTAAATAAGTTTGTACTTTGCTTCTACTGTTATTATCTCTTGTAAACCTTTGTATGTTTATAAAAATACCATGTAGGTATCTCTTACTCTATATTAACTTAACTGTAAAGAGCTGCACCGATCCAACTGCGAGAGGGCACTGGTGACCTGTAACACAGGCTCTGAACCTACATTAGGCACCAGTCTCTCACAATGTGACGGCGGTTTGACGCTAACATTAGCTATAACAACTACAATTAAATAACATGTAAGTCAAAATTGTGAAGAGAATAATAAATGATTTATTTATTATTTATTTATAGGGTAAAGACCCTAATTTAGTTTTCATTTTTTGAGAAAATTAGGCATAGTACCTACCTTAGATATAGTATATTTTTTAAAGTGTTTGTGCTTTGTACTACCTACTGTTTTCTTCTCATCATTGTATTCTATCTAGCTTTTGAGTGTTGTTTGTATCTATCTGTATGTTATCAACTAAATTCTGTTCTTCTTATTTTGTGTGTGTTTAAATACGAATTTTATTATATCTACCATACCATAAGTATATATTTTTATTTATTTATCTACACCACACCATCACACTCACTCGCAAACAGGTCCCGCCAGAATACCAGCGCTGCTGCGGCAATGCAGATATTGTAGTAGCAGCTAATGCTGAGGTCGGGACCTGATTGACCACACACTATCCACATCTCTTTGTCCCTCTTCTGTGTAAAATTTGTTGTTTTAAACCGTGTGCCAACTGTATATGTTTGTTTCCTGTGTATTGTGATGGTCAATAAATGTATTTTCTTTCTTTCTTTCTTACCTACATAGGTATTCGTATCTGTGTTCTGCGGCTGCAGAAGCCGCTAATGACGGCAACAGTATGTAACAGTGTTATTAAATTTATTTTTACGTTTCATCGCCAACTTGATCTGTTGCTTTCCGTGATCTTCAGCATGTTAAAACTGTTACTTACTTTATTTCTATCAGTGAAGACCTGTTATTAGCTTTAAGACATTCATTGTGAAATGCTACTGTATTAAGACAGCTGTTGGTCTTCCGAATAAAAAAAAATGCTAGAGTCGTGAAAATTGGTATTTGCACTGTTGATACAAAATTAATTATCAGTAATTTCAGCATATTATATATTCAACCCTCTAAAAAGGGTGAACGGGGTTAAAACGTTAAATGGAAGTTTGGTTATTTTTAAAGCTCGAGTCATGAAAATTGATATTTGCGCTTTTTATATCAATCGAAATATTAACCACTTTTTTATTCAACCCCTAAAAGGGTGAACAGGGGTTGAAACGCCGTATGGAAGTGTCGTTATTTTTGAAGCTAGAGTCATGAATAATTATACTTGGTCTTTTTATATAAATTAAAATGTTTTGCATTTTTTATTCAACTTCTAAAGGAGATATTGCACCATATTTAGTACTAGAGACATGAAAATTTATGCAAAATGAATAAAAGGCATTTCAGTATTTTTATTCAACCCCTAAATGGGTAAACGGTGGTTATACGTCATATCAATTCGTCATATTTAATTCTAGAGTCATGAAAACTTGTTTAATGACTTTCATCATTTTTTATTTAACCTCTGAATTGGTGAAGAGGGCTTCAAACGCCATGCAACAGATGGCAGATGAGCCGACGAACCACCTGATGGCAAGCGATTGCCGTCGAAACACCCGTAATCTCATTTAATTCACGGAGGATGGAAACAATGGTGCGACAAGTAGTCGTCAAAGCGTCTCAACTCCACTTAAAAATATTTAAGAACTGAGAGAGTTGACAAGTCTCATTTTTAGACTCAGTTAAATACCTACCTACTTACCTATAATCTTAGAATTGGTTAATTATAAATTAAGTTCCTATAGAACAATACAATTCCTAACTGTGTTGTTTTAAAATTAAATTACCGAAGCGAAGCGGGGGCGGGCGGGAATAAATGGATAAGAATGTATTTTGCAGACAAGACGGATCACCGTGAAAAGCCGTGTGGTCCCCGGCAGAGTAGAATAGGCCACCCTCACTCTTACCGAGGTGTCGTAAAAGGCGACTAAGGTAAAGCTGCTGGCATGATCATCAGCACCCAGAGATGGAAAACTCTGCATTTATATCAAAACCCTCGCCAACCCGTCGCCAAGCGTGGTGAGTAAGGTGAAATCCCTCATGTGATTGAGGGAGGCCCGTGCCACAGCAGTGGGGGCTTAAATGGGCTGATGATGATGAATGTATTTTATTTATGTAAGATAATTATATGAATTTATGCTTGACTATTTTAAAAAACATTTTGTGTCGTACCTATCATAGCTGTTCATAAATGCCAGATAACTTACCCCATTAAGCCGTAGAACCTTAAATCTGCACTGCTAGCCGCTGTTCATTCGTGTGTACTACCCCGTATCAGATAATATAATATTGTGCTTCCCGTAAATATATTATTACGTTAGCGCGAAACTCGCGATGTACCTTACACGTACTTTAAGAGATGTGACAATATTTTATCGAATGTAAAAAATACAACGGTATTTTAAATTGTTTCATCATCATTTCAGCCAAAAAACGACCACTGCTGGACATAGACCACCCCAATGTTCTCCACACAGATCGGTCCTGTGCTGTCCGCATACAAGGGTTTCCCGCGACCCTCACCAGATTGTCGGTTCACCTAGTGGGGGGCCTGCCACGGCTTCGACCACATATACGCTATTTTAAATTGATTGATGTAGGTAAATAAAACATCACTATAAATTTATCTGCCACTTTTTGTCATCATCATCATCATCATCAACCTATCGCAGTCCACTGCTGGACGTAGGCCTCTCCAATTGTTCGCCACCGTTATCTATCCATGGCTTCTCGCATCCAGCTCTTGCCAGCCATCCTGCGTAGATCGTCCCCCCACCTAGCCAGAGGGCGCCCTACATTTCGTTTGCTAAGACGCGGTCTCCACTCTAGAACTCGTTTACCACACTTTTTCGTACTTGTCCAGTTTTCAATTTTAAACACGAACAACAGTATTAAAACACTATCTTGACCTTTCCAGAATCAACTTTTCGACCCGATTTCTAGTAGAATCACATTATGTTTACTTATTTTTAGTATATTTTATGTATCGGCATAAATGAGCTACATGTAAAAGAGACAAAGGTTTAAGTTAATTTAATGTAAATATGGCAATTCGTAATATAATTTACATTGTTAACAAGTTCGGATGGTAGTTAATTTATAATTGATCTTACATTATAAGCTTTGTCTGGGCTGTGACATAAGCTGAGTGAGTGCCATTTATACTAGACGTCATAACACATCATAATATTCATTTAGCACTGTCGGGACATGATTGAATATAGTTTTGTTTTTTTTTTCCTTTTGTTTTATTTTTATGTATTTTTAATTGTTTTATGTTTTGTTTTCTGTTTGTGCCAAATTGTGTTCTGTTTATAATCGCTATATGTTCTGTGTTGTGATGTCTATAATAATAAATATTTTCTTTCTTTCTTTCGTTCTTTCTTTCTTTCTTTCTTTCTTTCTTTCTTTCTTTCTTTTCTTTCTTTCTTTCTTTCTTTCTTTCTATACATACAAAAATATACAACCAAAAATTAGGCTTAAGCGAAAGTCGATTCGAACATAGTCGATTAAGTCGATAAAGAATGCCACATCCCTACTAACATGTTTACGTTTTATCAACTTCTACGGCGTAAACTTGCAACCACATTTATTTTTAGCTTCGTAATAAAAACTTTCGGTATTTACCACACCTAACGTGTACAGCGTCAAAATAAAGCAATTTGCAGCAAAAGTACAGGTCATTCATTGTAACGTTGGACTAAAACTGTGAAATATGCTGAAATTCATTTGAGTTACATTTGCAAATAACTTTTGCCTGCCTGGCTGAATTTCAGGAAGGTAGGTACAGTCAACCGACTAACTGCAGTACTCAGAGACGTTCAATCAAGCTAAATGTTAATTAACTTTGTAACACATTAGCGATCTCTCTGATTTCGCGTTTGTTCATGGTTGACGTTAATTACTTTCCATCAGGTGACTCGTTTGCTCATTTGTCACCTCTAGCATAAAAAAAAAACTTAGCTTTGGAAATCTTTTTGCTTCGGCATAAATGGGCCGGCTCGACCGGAGTGATTTCACGGCCTTACAGAAAACTGTGAAGCAGCACTGTGCTGTGTTTTCGCGGCGTGAGTGAGGGTCTCGGGGGTCCAATACCAGGGAATGTGGGGTTTGAAGTTTGGCAGCGCACTTGTGACTCCACTTATGTCTCTGGTCCGGCGGCAATGCTTACCATCATTAGATCCGCCTGCCGTCGGGCCACCTATCAGCATAAAGACTTAATATTTTTTCTTAAGACCTACAATACGTAAATTAGCGCCGAAACCCAATAAATGTAAATTGATTATAGCGCTAATGATATCATCATTTCAGCCAAAAAACGACCACTGCTGGACATAGACCTACCCCAATGTTCTCACACAGATCGGTCCTGTGCTGTCGCATACAAGCGGTTTTCCCGCGACTCCTCACCAGATTGTCGGTTCACTAGTGGGGGGCCTGCCACGGCTTCGACCACATATACGCTATTTTAAATTGATTGATGTAGGTAAATAAAACATCACTATAAATTTATCTGCCACTTTTTGTCATCATCAATCATCATCATCAACCTATCGCAGTCCACTGCTGGACGTAGGCCTCTCCAATTGTTCGCCACCGTTATCTATCCATGGCTCTCGCATCCAGCTCTTGCCAGCCATCCTGCGTAGACTCGTCCCCCCACCTAGCCAGAGGGCGACCTACATTTCGTTTGCTAAGACGCGGTCTCCACTCTAGAACTCGTTACCACACTTTTTTTGTACTTTGTCCAGTTTGTCAATTTTAAACACGAACAACAGTATTAAAACACTATCTTGACCTTTCCAGAATCAACTTTCGACCCGATTCTAGTAGAATCACATTATGTTTACTTATTTTTTAGTATATTTTCTGTATCGGCATAAATGAGCTACATGTAAAAGAGACAAAGGTTTAAGTTAATTTAATGTAAATATGGCAATTCGTAATCTAATTTACATTGTTAACAAGTTCGGATGGTAGTTAATTTATAATTGATCCTACATATAAGCTTTGTTGGGCTGTGACATAAGCTGAGTGGCAGTGCCATTTATACTAGACGGCATAACACATCATAATATTCATTTAGCACTGTCGGGACATGATTGAATATAGTTTTGTTTTTTTTTTCCTTTTGTTTTATTTTTATGTATTTTTAATTGTTTTATGTTTTGTTTTCTGTTTGTGCCAAATTGTGTTCTGTTTATAATCGCTATATGTTCTGTGTTGTGATGTCTATAATAATAAATATTTTCTTTCTTTCTTTCGTTCTTTCTTTCTTTCTTTCTTTCTTTCTTTCTTTCTTTCTTTCTTTCTTTCTTTCTTTCTTTCTTTCTATACATACAAAAATATACAACCAAAAATTAGGCTTAAGCGAAAGTCGATTCGAACATAGTCGATTAAGTCGATAAAGAATGCCACATCCCTACTAACATGTTTACGTTTTATCAACTTCTACGGCGTAAACTTGCAACCACATTTATTTTTAGCTTCGTAATAAAAACTTTCGGTATTTACCACACCTAACGTGTACAGCGTCAAAATAAAGCAATTTGCAGCAAAAGTACAGGTCATTCATTGTAACGTTGGGCTAAAACTGTGAAATATGCTGAAATTCATTTGAGTTACATTTGCAAATAACTTTTGCCTGCCTGGCTGAATTTCAGTAAGGTAAGTACAGTCAACCGACTAACTGCAGTACTCAGACACGTTCAATCAAGCTAAATGTTAATTAACTTTGTAACACATTAGCGATCTCTCTGATTTCGCGTTTGTTCATGGTTGACGTTAATTACTTTCCATCAGGTGACTCGTTTGCTCATTTGTCACCTCTAGCATAAAAAAAACTTAGTTTTGGAAATCTTTTTGCTTCGGCATAAATGGGCCGGCTCGACCGGAGTGATTTCACGGCCTTACAGAAAACTGTGAAGCAGCACTGTGCTGTGTTTCGCTGCGTGAGTGAGGGTCTCGGGGGTCCAATACCAGGGAATGTGGGGTTTGAAGGTTGGCAGCGCACTTGTGACTCCACTTATGTCTATGGGCGGCGGCAATCGCTTACCATCATTAGATCCGTCTGCTCGTCGGCCACCTATCACATAAAAGACTTAATATTTTTTCTTAAGACACTACATCAACGAAATTAGCGCCGCCAATAAATGTAAATTGATTATAGCGCTAATGAGATCATCATTTCAGCCAACATACACCTACTGCCTGAACAAAGGCCTACATACAACACATACAATAACATAGGCTAATGATATATTTAAAAAAAAGGACATCTTTGAATACTTTGAGTAAAGTATAAACAGTTTTTGAAACAAACCTTATGTTATATTTTTTTCCTACAAGTAACAATAATCTTTATTTATTACTTGTCGCGTGTAAAGCGTAAGGGTAGGGCACACTAGCGACGCCAATCGATTTTAATTTTTAGCTACTAATCCGGATCTATTTTAAACAATTTCGGGCTTACAACCTCTCGGCAAACACTTATACTATTTATTAAATAACCATGCACAAATGAATCAATTTTTCGCATATAAAAATGGACCCATTTTTATATGCGAAAAATTGATTCACGCCAATGATATAAGCGATTTCTACCAGACAACCTTCAAAGAAAATAATGAATTTGATGACTGTCTCTCTGATGACCCGAGTAAACAATAGATTTATGAAATTCTACTCACAGTATGGAAACCATAAGTTAGAATAAAAGCATAAGTCGGGATTGGTCTTCCAAATAAACGATGACGTCATAATGTCTACAACTACCTACTTATAAATCAGACTGCCTCTTTGGCGCAACGGTTAGTGCGTCGTACTCTAAAGCGACGGCTGCGCTTAGGATCCCAAGTTGGGCCAAAATTTGTACCTGCATTTTTCTGCGTCTTCAGGAATATCCTTGAAAAGCAGTCCTGCCCTTGATCCCGTTTCGATCGGTAAGGGAATAGTGAGTGCACCTATGTCTGCGCAAACACTTGTGCACTATAAATGTCCTGCGTCGATGGCTGATCACTGAGATCGGCCGCCATAACCAAAATATTGGTCAGGAGGACATTATTATTACTACTTATAAATATTTCCCTTCTCCCCATTTCTCCATCCTTGGTTCATTCCTTCAGCGGTCGCAATAAAAAATAAAAACAAAATTTTACGAGGAATACGGTCAAGGACCTATTGTATGTATAAGCTTGTATACAGTAATACGCCCAACCCGGGCAGTCATAAGAGGCGTCAAAAAGGTCCTTGGGGTTCGGAGTATTCACGCCAAGAGCGTCACTAGAGGTTTTATAGTCGGAATTCCAGCCACCTTTAGTGGACTGAATGAGACTGAGAAAGGTCACTCAGGTTAACACCGCAAGTACATTTTCGTTTCTGTCTAAAAACTTTTTTTTTGCGTTTGTAGTTTTCATTAACACATAAAAGCTGGCTTCGCGCTTAGACTTATGTATAATAACATCCTCCATCCATTTACGGCTACGGCAGTCTATTTCAACGATCATCCACGTATGCAGTATAAACGTATTATAGTGCTCAAGTATGTGTGCAAAGACAAGTGCCCTCTCGATTCGTTTACCCTCATATTCCGATGAGACACCAGTGTGACACAACCGGTCCGAGGCGCACGGGTACAAGACCGCCAACTTCCAGATTCCGAGCTGATACTATGAATTTCTTACCGAAAACTTAAGTACACATTTTTGGCATCGAACCTGGGACCTTTTGCGCAGTAGCCACTGCGCCAACGAGGCAGATTCCGATAACAAATCTATGGTACACAATAGCAGTGTTGAAAACGATACAATTTAACGATTCTTATCATTAGGATCACTTTGCGGCACTTCACTGCACAAATAAACACCACATTTGTACACTAAAAACCTAGACACTAATTTAAAACCTTAGTCGAATAGGCCACCCTCACTCTTACCGAGGTGTCGTAAAAGGCGACTAAGGTAAAGCTGCTGGCATGATCATCAGCACCCAGAGAAGGAAAACTCTGCATTTATATCAAAACCCTCGCCAACCCGTCTGCCAAGCGTGGTGAGTATGGCAATTACCCCTCATGTGATTGAGGGAGGCCCGTGCCCCAGCAGTGGAGACTTAAATGGGCTGATGATGTTGATGATGATGTGAATTTAAAACCTTTGAATTGCATCTGCCCATGTGGCTTGATTTAGTCTTACCCGCTGAATCCCATTACATTTTTAGCTCAATGGGACTTATTGTAGCCTTCAATGTCTTATTTGACATGACTATTGTCAAACCATTAACTATCTAAGCCGAAACATGGCATGCCTTTATCGTTCAGTTTCTCGAACGAGGCCTGGAGCAATTAGGGGCCACAGGCCGTGAAATAACATTCAACGGCCGATACTGAGGTTTCCGTTATTTGCTGATCCTTAGTTTCCATTTTCTAATATAACCGGGATGTTGTGTAGTAAATTTTGCTAGTAAAGTCAAGGAAAATATTTGTGTAAGAGTTAATCTGAACACAAATATTTGCCTTGAATTTACAACAAAATTCACTACACTCTCAGAGACGTCAAATTTAGTTGATGTTTATTATCTTTATGATAAATATTCTTTATACGTATTGAAATAAGTTTCAATTTTTTTTCTTGAGTAAACATTTAAGTCAATTTCACATCTCTGAATGCGGTTGTTAGTATCTTTATTATTGAGAAATTATTATACTTACGTAAATAAACAAGTAAAAATTACATTTTACTGTTATACTTATCATCATCGCCATCGTCAGCCCATTTAAGTCCCCACTGCTGGGGCACGGACCTCCCTCAATCACATGAGGGGTAATTGCCATACTCACCACGCTTGGCAGACGGTTTGGCGAGGGTTTTGATATAAATGCAGAGTTTTCCTTCTCTGGGTGCTGATGATAATGCCAGCAGCTTTACCTTAGTCGCCTTTTACGACACCTCGGTAAGAGTGAGGGTGAGGGTCGTTATACTTATAACGAGCGTAATTTATGCTATTACAGACTGTTCAGCTTTTACTTAAATTAAATTTAAAATAAAATAAAAAATATATTTTCTTGACCAAATTGAAAATTTATTAGTTTTTCGCTTGCCACACTGGTAGGATATAGTCTACAATTTTTGGTGAAGTTTCAAAACGCTTTTTGGCGGTTAAACAAGTAAAAACTTCCTCTTCTATTTTCGAATTCACGCTACAGCATATACAATTTTTCGTCGCTCTCATTTTTCGTATATTTTCAATAATTTCTTTATAAATTAGCATAACTAATTTGTGCTTGCAACCACCGCATCGTCTTCTGGCAGCCTACGAGGAGGAGTGTTCAACTTTGGGTAAAGATAACATTAGTCTCAGCTGTGCTAAGTTTGAACCTTTTAGTGTGAACCCGTTCCACAAGCTCCAGGGATTCCATGTAAGTAGTGCACAAGATTACGATTCCCGGTCTAGCAGAGCAAACAACCATTTTCGTTTTCGTTTTTCGTTTCGCTAAAACAACAGTCCACTTAATTTACACACACAGACATACATACAAAAAATGTAAAGGTTACCTATGTGGTATAAAAATTGACAGGTCTTTCCTTGTCCTGCCCACACAGAAGACACGATAATAAATACTTGTGGCTTAAAAGTTTTTGGCTTCCATTAAATGTTTGCCTTTTATAGTGATAATAGATTTTTTTATGTGGTAGGTGTCAGACGATCAGACGGATCACCTGATGGTAAGCGATTACCGCCGCCTATAGACACCTGCGACACCAGTGGAGTCACAAGTGCGCTGCCAACCTTTAAACCCCCTTTTCCTTTGAGCCTCCGGTACCCTTACTCACGCAGCGAAACAAAACATAGTGCTGATTCACGCCGGTTTTCTGTGAGGCCGTGGTATCACTCCGGTCGATCCGGTCCTTTTATGCCGAATTACCATATAAATAAGTAAAAATAGAAAATCTAAAATAAAACATGATATGATAATGATAATTGACTTTTATTAGTTACAAACAAATAAACGACTCAAAAAGAACAAAAAATCTAAATACATAAAACACGTAAAGGCAGTCTGAAACCAAACTTTATAGCATTTTAAGTATTATCTAAAACAAAATAATTTGTAAGGCACTAAAATTGCCCGTATTCGCTTCTTTAGTATGCTCCTTTAATATTAAAGATAACACTCAAAGAACGGGGCTAAAGTACACTTTAATGCCACTCTATAAGCCGGCGTGGCATGTTGCCAGACGTACAGATCACCTTACAAGATTATCTGTGTATTTATTCTTTGAGGAAGGAAACATCTTGGGGTGGAGCCCGGGTCTTAAATCATTCAATTCGTTGCTCATACAACTTTGAGAGCGGTGGCATTTTGGTTAGAAACTTTTATATAGGTGAAAAGATATGAATTCATCGCCTTCAAATAACATTTTGACCTAATTAGCGAGTGTTTGCAAGTTTAGGACCGGCTATAGTACTTGTGAATAACAGCTATTTAGAGGAATCGAGAATGGCCCTCTCCGTTCCACGCAAATAGAGTTAGAATTTAACTAGATGTCTCATCATCATACCTTGAAAATTCGCGAGTAAATGTTTAGAAACAAATGCGTTCCAATTACACTGTCTTAAGCTGGGCAGAATATTTATTGAAAAAAAAATACAAGAAAATCAAAACTATAACTGAGGAATAAAAATTAAGCTAATATTTAATAAAAAGGAAAGTTAAAATAAAATAGGTCCCCGTGGCAATGTCCTCATAATGCAGGCACCATTACCCTGCTGGATCGCGATGGAAATTCGCTGGGCGAGGTAGCTGTCAACCTTTGGCTTCGACTAGACGCTTAGCTAAGTCACGGAAGAAAGAGAGAGCGTTGGAACCCCACGGGCCCAGTGTTTCAACACCGAAAGCCACCAAGTGGTAGGTACCAGATAGATAGATGCATAGATAGATTTGAACAGTGGGAGAGCCACGCTTCGGCATGAATGGGCCGGCTCGACCGGAGTAATATCACGTCCTCACAGAAAACCGGCGTGAAGCACTGCATGCGCTGTGTTTCGCTGCGTGAGTGAGGATACCGGAGGACCGATCCAGGGGATAGGGGTTTCAATGGTAAGCAGCGCACTTGTGACACCACCGGTGTTGTAGGTGTCTATAGGGGGCGGTAATCGCTTACCATCAGGTGATGCGTCGGCTCGTCTGTCTCCTATAACATAAAAAAACGGCTATATGGCTTATGATGTCATAAGCTTGCATAGGTGAGCTGAGCTGAGCTGAGCTGGGGCGAGGAGAGGACTGTGGCGCCGCGTCGGCCGCCGCGCCTTCTGCAGCGACCCACTGTGCGTACCACATATGCTGGGCATGCACCCACTAATCGCGCTTTACGTTTTATAGGGGATATGCTCGCTCATGACTTCAGTATTGACTTTTTCGCCGACCATCTTAATACTTTACTAATCAAAGCAATTAGCTATGCTTCCAGTAAATATAATTAAATTGTTTATGTACTAATTCTGACATCTTATATTGAAATTTTATTCGTATGTATTAATCATGTAATTGTTTTCTGTATTTTCTATGTATTATTCTTATATGTAATTTATTCGGTTTTGACATTTGTATACATTTTAATTTCACATGACATTTAATTTTTAAATTGATTATCTTGTAATAGCATTTTTATTGACATCAAAATTGGGACTGACTATTCTTATAAGCGTTTTGGATGTTGACATCTGTTAGTTTGTAAGAAACAATTGTATTTAATAAATAAATAATAAATAAATAGGTGAATGAATACGTACCATATGCGTGGGTGTATTTTTTTTCATCCTGATTAAGTGAAGATTGTCGCTGCGTAGTGTTAACTCGTTGGTTTATCATTTCTTTAATCAGAGAGGCTCTGTAAACAACTGAAGATTCTGGGGACCCTCAGAAAGAACCGTTGTCCTAAAAAACTATTTTTTATGCGATAGGTGGCAGACGAGCAGACGGATCACCTGATGGAAAGTGATTGCCGCAACCTATGGACACCCGCGACACCAGCGGAGTCACAAGTGCGCTGCCAAACTATAAACCCCCCTTTCCCTCGGATTGAGCTTCCGGGACCCTAACTCACGGAGATTATATTTACAAGATTCTTAACATATTTTAACTCCTTGTTCATGTTTAAAGGAAGAAAAATATGTCTTTAAATTCCGTTCTAACTGGATTCCAAGTTCTTCAACCTCCAACAACGTTAACGTTACGTGTTCTAAGTTCGAAGATTTCAAAGTTAGTCTGGCTTTGTTTATGAGAAATACGACGATAACAGATTAATACGGCTCAAGTAACAATTTGTTTTCTTTTTTCTTTTATCCGGAAATGTAGAATGTTAACTTTATTCGGAGTATTGTTGCTTCTGATTCTTTTGAAAATTACTTTGACTTTGTATGTTCTGTCTTTGCATGTCTGTTGTAAGAATGTTGTGATATAATGCGAACTTTTGAGCTTTTGACTTAGCATTTAAAATGAAAGAGTTTTCTGTGATATTGTGTGTTGCTTCAATAGCTCAATAAATAGATATATATTCTTTATTGCACAAGAATAGAATTTAGCATAGTATATGAACTAGATAATAGTTTTGACCATGAGAGAGCGATGCTTCGGCATAATTGGGACGGCTCAACTGGAGTAATACCATGGCCTCACAGGAAATCGTCGCGGAGCAGCACTGTGCTGTGTTTCGCTGCGTGAGTGATGGTACCGGAGGCCCAAACCGAATGAAGGGGGGGATTGAAGGTGCGTGCGCTGCTAGCACTTGTGACTCCAGTGGTGTCGCGGGAGTCCATGGGCGACGGAAATCGCTTACCATCAGGTGATCCATCTGCTCGTCTGCCACGTATCACATAAAAAGAAAGATATTATTTATTGCATAAAAAGAGAATACAGGTAGGAATGTGTTACAACAAAACAGACAGCACAACGTAGCGATTTCAACCAAACAACCATGACCTTAACATTAAGTTTAACTAATAATCTTTGAACATTTTCATCCATACAATAACGTAAATCTAGTGAAAATAAGCTAAATCAACCATAACACTTTCATTCATGGTAGAATAGCCGTCCATAAATAATGCTATCTATAGTAGTTCGCCCGTCAGGCACCCAGCCAATTGGCCAGTAATGGTAGTCCCCATATAAAATACATTCGCGTTCCATCGAAAACCGTTTATAGGTCCCAAATGAAAATGCTTTTCAATATTATAATACCTAATTGATATCTTCATTACATTCGCTCCATATTTTTGTTTGTACCGCTTCCGGCTATATGGTAATATTGGTATAGGTATTTATTAGATTTCACGGTAGCGATAAAAATCATGTTAAATTATTTGATGTTTGTTTACTCAAAATATATTGTGTTACTCTCCCATTGATTGATGTAGGAAGTAATTAAACCAGGATAAGAATAATTGTTTTGTAACTAATTATAATATCAAAAAAAAAGCCAAGGTCAATATTATCAAAGACCTTCTCAATTAGATCGATTGCCCCTGTTTGAGTGACGCAAATCAGACGGGGAGTTTAAAGGTTGGCAGCGTACTTGTGACTTCACTGGTGTCGTGGGTGTCCATGGCAATCAAATGGTAAGCACCATCAGGTGATCTGTCTGCTTGTCTGCCACCTATGTCATAAAAAAAATAACTTTATATACGATTGTGGGCAAACGGGCCAATACGGTATTTCATTCATTAATAATACATTTGACAATATTAATAATAGTGACAAGGTAAGCTGTTCAAAATGGTCAGTAGAATTCACTTTCATCATCATTCATTTCAGTCAAGTAAACATCTACTGCTGGACATAGGCCTCCCCCATATGATCTCCACACAAATCGGTCCTGTCGCCGCCCGCATCCAAAGGATTCCCGCGAACCTTCATCAGATCGTCGGTCCACATTGTGGGGGGCTGCTACGGCTGCGACTTCCTGTACGTGGCCTCCATTCGAGGACCTTTCCGCCCCAACGGCCGTCTGTACTCCTCGCTATGTGCCTTGCCCATTGCCACTTGAGGCATGCAATCCTTTGGGCTATGTCTGTGACCTTAGTTCTCCTGAGGTTCTCATCATTTCTGATAAGATCACGCCAGGAGACTCCAAGCATAGCCCTCTCCATTGCTCTCTGGGTGACTTTGAGCATCCTTAATCGGCATCATTGTACGCGGCCATGTCTCGGTCCCGTATGTCATCACTGGCAACACACACGCATTGAAGACTTTCGTCTTGAGACACCAACCAACCAATTAAGATCTCCATTCATTTTATTGCCATGGTCGTCCAAGGAGGTACAGATCAGATATGTTTTATGATACCACAGACGCAGTGCAGTAGGTTAAGAGCTCTTTTATAGCAAAATGTGGTTCAGTAAATAGGTCTCGAGAGTATTCCACTCGTACCGTAAACACAGCGTTTGCTCACCCATAATGCACTTTAAGCAAATTTTGTGTGGCGCAGTTTTATGTGGCTATAAAATAAATCAACTTTGTGAATTAAATAGAAGTCTAGTGGAACTTTTAACTGAGATGGATTTTTATATATGCTATTAAAGCTCGTTTTTTTTCAATCTCAGCTCGTGTTTTAATAACACTTATTGTGTATCAGACATATAATGACGACCCGTTTGGAACAGTGGTAATGAACGCTATCTCTGGTGCAAGAGTTGCGGGTTCGATCCCCGCACAGTACAAACATTTGTGCATGAACATGTTTGTATTGGTCTGGGTGTTTTCTATGTATTATAAGAATGTATTTACAAAAGAAAAGTATTATATGTAAATATTTGTATTACCACTGTTGATTCTGATATCCGTAACACAGGTGCTTGAGCTACCTATCTCGGAGTCAGATCAATGTAGGTATGTGACGTTGAAATATTTATTTATTTATTATTATTATTATTTATAATCTACTACTATTAGACTGCCTCGTTGGCGCAGCGGGTAGTGCGTCGCACTTTAAAACGACGGCTGCGCTTGGGGTCCCGGGTTCGATCCCCTGGTCTGGCCGAAATTTGTACCTGAGTTTTTCTGTTAAGAAATTCTCAGTGTAAGCTCGGAGTCTGGAAGTTGGCGGTCTTGTACTCCCATACCTCAGAAAGTACGTTAAGCTGTTGGCACTTTTTTTATATGAACTGTAGACTAACGCCTGACCACAATCTCACCTGATGGAAAGTAACGATGAGGTCTAGGACGTAATGCGTTTGCCTAGAAGATGCCAGTTCACTCTTGCCTTAAAGATGTCCAGATTGTAGTGGTCCGGAAAAACAGACCTTGCCAAGGAGTTCCATTCCTTAGCTGCTCCCTTACTGCGCGCGATCCTTCGCTGGTCTTATATCTGAGCATGCCCCTCATGATTTACCAAATCTATGTTCGTATTTTTACTATAAGCTTAGCGGTGATAGCAAGCGTCGCGAGGAAACCTGCACGTTATAGAAAATTTCTGGAACGTGCTATGATTCAGTTGGTATGGTTTCTCTGTTAAAGGTTGCAAAGATCATATGGCAGTTCGCAGCGTTGGCACTAGTGAGTGCACTGGTGTTGCAAATGATGCCGATAGACGAACGTATGCCACCTATCACATAAATAAATAAAATACATCTGTAAACACTATTGGGAGAGCCAGCCTTCGGCATGAAGAGGCCGGCCCGACCGGAGTGATAACTGGCTTGAAGCAGCAATGTGCTGTGTTTCACTGCGTGAGTGAGGGTACTGGAGACCCGATCCGGGGGAAAGGGGGGTTTAAAAGTTGGTAGCGCACTTGTGACTCCACTATGTCTATGGGCGGAGGCAATCGCTTACCATCAGGCGATCCGTCTGCTCGTCTGGCACTTATCACATAAAATAAAAAAACTACATCACTTTGATGGCCCTGCCCCAGTTATTCTATAAACCATTTTCAAACACATCACGTAGTTCAAAATATGTATATTCCAACGTGATCACATCTATCCAGAATGTTATTCAGAGAGTTTGTCACCGCGGAAAGTTTCTCCGTGTCATTTATTTTCCCTGTGTTCCCTGTCACGGTGACATCCGTGACACAATGGTGAGATATAAGAAGAACACAGTGATAAGTATCTATCAAGTCAATGTTGACGAAAACAACCACGTTACTGGAGTCAAGATTTTATCTTACTTAAAGTGATACTCCGACGTTACTAGCGCCACCAAGTGACGTATAGGAGATACTTTTTTAAAAAGTGAGCAACAAATACTTTAAGGTGACGGGTAGAGGACACTGGCGACCAGACCAGATCTATTTTAAACAATTTCAAGGTAACAATCTCTCGACAAACACTTATTACTATTTATTAAATAACCATGCACAATGTTGGGTCCAATGCGTACGCGAAAAATTGATTCACGCCAAAAGCGGCCACTTTTGCCGTGAATCAATTTTCCGCGTACAAAAACGGACCCAATATTTATGCATGGTTATTTAATAATATAAGTGTTTGCTGAGAGATTGTAACCACGACTTTGTTTAAAATAGATCCGGTTTAGTAGTTGAAAATTAAAATCGCTAGTGCGCCCTACCTAAAGGAAATGATTTACAATGTTATTTACAAAAGTTGCTTACTTTTTTAAACATAAGAACATCAAAAGTCTAAGCCTATGTCAAGCTCAAGATTTGCCAAAGAGCTATAGACCGGAGCATATTAGGCATTAAAATTACTGATCGGATCAGAAATGGCGAAATCCGCTGTCTGTCAGAAATACCGAGATGTCGGCGAAAAATCTGCTAAACTAAATTGGAACTGGGCGGGTTATGTGTGTAGGATGCACCCGGAGCGGTGGACTAAAATCATCACACAATACCATTCAGATGGGCGCCAGTTGAGAGGCAGACCCAGAAAAAGATGGTGGGACGATTTAGACCACCAATGCCAAGATTGGCAAGCGCTGGCTTCTAATAAAGACCATTGGAGGAGTTTGGAAGAGGCAAAAAAACATTTTTTAAAAATGTCTCATATTCGCCACAATCAATACAAATCACTTGGCGGCGTTATTATCGTCGGAGTATCGCCTTTAAGTGACGTATCGTGCAACTAGCGCCGCCAGTAGATTTATATTAACTGTGGCGATTATGAAACATGTTTTAATCATAGTTGTTCATTGCGTGTTAAGTGGCACAAAAGATATTAAAATAATACAATGTAGCTTAAATACTGAACACCTAATAAGGCATTACAATGATCTTATTATTATTATTTGATTGAAATGGGGTGAGCCCTGCATCTCATAGCCACTGCGACCAGTAGATGATCTATTGTGGCAGCCCCGTAACCTATTACAGCACCTCATCTAGCTTCAGTTCCAGGATAAACCCGAGAATGGAGCTGATGGGGGAGCTTTTCATCTCGTCTGCTGAGATACAATGATCTTACAATCTAAATAATTAATTATATATTAGAAAGTAACAATTACTTATTATTACTTTATTATATGTTTAGGATTCGCAATAATTGTAATCTGTAATGTGTATAAAATGAACAAATAAATAAAATAAATATGTACTGATAAAGTGTAGGTAGTATCTACCTACATAATTTAGAAAATCAGCACAGAACGTCATATTAATGTTTTTTATTAATTTTGTATTTATTTATTTTTTTACTATCGGAGCAACGAGCAGACGGCACACCTGGTGAAAAGTGATCATCGCCGCCCATGGACATCTGCAACAACTGAGGTATCACATATGCGTTGCCGGCTCTTAAGAAAGAAGTAAAAACCCTTTTCTTGAAGGTCACCAGGTCGTATATGTTCGGAAACACCACGGATGACAACTGGTTCCACAGTTTTACTGTGCGTGGTAGCGAATGGCGTGAGAAACGCACTGTAGTCGATATAAATCCATCCAGGTGATATATGACTCCGAGATAGGTAGCTCAAGCACCTGTGTTACGGATATCAGAATCAACAGTGGGATTACAAATATATACAACATCGTCATCATCATCGTCAGCCCATTTAAGTCCCCACTGCTCCCTCAATCACATGAGGGGTATTAGCCATATTCACCACGCTTGGCAGACGGGTTAGCGAGGGTTTTGATATAAATGCAGAGTTTTCCTTCTCTAGGTGCTGATGATCATGCCAGCAGCTTTACCTTAGTCGCCTTTAATGACACCTCGGTAAGAGTGAGGGTGGCTTATTCTACTCTGCCGGGGACCACACGACTTTATATATACATATAATACTTTTATTTTGTAAAACCTATACTTATGATACATAGAAAACACCTAGACCAATACCAACAGACATGTTCATGCACACAAATGCTTGTATTGTGCGGGGATCGAACCCGCAACCCTTGGACCGAAGGCAGCATTCACTACCATTGTTCCAAACGGGTGGTTAACGGTAATGGATGTAATGTCTCAGATACCATATATCTTTCACAAGTTACAAGTCGTTGCCGACAAAAACAACTATGTTACCGGAGCCAAGATCTTATCTTACGCAAATAGAATTAGCCTTTCAAATTGTTTCATTTAGTCAAGGGCCCACATTAGGCAAATGGTTTAGTTACTCTATTTTTCTCTGAAAGGATTCTTTGGACAGAGGTACTTTTGCTTACCATCAGGTGATCCGTCTGCTCGTCTGCCACGTATCACTTAAAAAAGTGTTGCTTATTGTGCTAATAATATTTTTCAAGGAAGTATAGTAATACTACTTTTTCAGGACAAAAATAGTATTTAAAATGATCTTAAACAAAAAAAAGATAAATTAACCAACTGTGGCTAAAAAAAATAAAAAAGAGAATTTCTTGCACATCAGCTCTACTCAATAAAAAAAAAACAAAGTTCAAAAAAAAGTTGACAATTTCTTCTGTTTTAATCATTGTACAGGGATTCGGCAGGTAGGGCTAAAACAAGCCGCGTGGGCTGATGCAATTCAAAGGTTTTAAATTAGTGTCTAGTGGTTTTTAGTGTGCAAAATTTGGTGTTTATTTGTACAGTGAAGTGCCACAAAGTGATCCTAATAATAAAAATCGTTGGATTGTATCGTTTTTAACACTGCTGTTGCGTGTCGAGTGCGTCGTCTCGTGACAACTTCCTTGGACCTAATAGAGTCTTAAAACTCGCGATTGGTTTTAGAGTGATATCCGCTGAATCCGTAGATCGATAAAACACCGGCGTTTTATTGAATGACTGTGACTTGACATTGGCGAATCATCATCGGGTAGAACCATTACAAATAAAAATCATCGTACAGCAACTACATACCTATTATGATAAATTTATTTCATATCATTAGTAGGTAATATTATGAGCCCATAATATATTTTTTATGTGATAGGTGGCATAAGAGCAGACAGATCGCCTGATTGTAAGCGATTACCGCCGCCCACCAGTGGAGTCACAAGTGCGCTGAAAACCTTTAAATCCCCTTTCCCCCGGGGTGGGCCTCCGGTACCCTCACTCACGCAGCAAAAACACAGCACAGTGCTGCTTTTTGCCGGTTTTCTGTGGGGCCGTGGTATCACTCCGGTCCAGCCGGCCCATTCATGTCAAAGCATGGCTCTCCCACGGTTAATAATATCCCACTACAGAGCTAAGGCCTCCCTATCCTTTTTCCACCTACTCTGGTAGTGGGCTGCCAGTAGAACCAATCTTTAAGAAACGCATGGAGCTCATCACGCCATCGTCGCCTCAGTCTTCCGCGGGGATGGTTTACGTATTGGGCATCTCTTTGTTCTACATATTTTGGCCCAAAGCTCGACCGGCATGCGACATACCTGACCGGGCTCACTCCCATTTGAACAGAGCAGCTTCTTTGAAGACATCGGTTATGAAAGTTTTGGAGCGTAGTGTTTTATTCCTAATTCGGTTTAAATTTTTTTTTATATTACGTCGGTGGCAAACCAGCGTGAGGCTCATCTGACCTCTAGAACTGTACTATGCGAGACTATTTAGGTTCCAATGTGTGAGGGTGGACGCTCTGACGTCGGCGAGCGGTGTGGTGGTAAAATGAGGATGTTGATATTAAGTCGAATAGTACCTCGGAGCACAAAGCATTGGACGGACAGGCGGTAGAATACACATAGGGAGGCAAAATCTCTCCTAATCGCATGTGAGTGATATACCGCATATGTGATAATTTGATTCTTAACATATTCTAGGCATAGTATAGCTATCTGACGGATCTCTAGAGTCAACCTTTGATAAATGGTAAGAGACCAAGTTTAGGCACCGTATGTTTGTAGGATTATTCCAGAAAAAAAATCACGAAGACTGCGCATTGTAAAATACATTAATAAATATTTCACAACATTACATACATTAGTCTAACTCCGAAATAGGTAGCTCAAGAACCTGTGTTAGGGATATCAGAATCAACAGTGGGATTACAAATATATACAGATAACACTTTCTTTTGTAAATACTGTGCTGTGTTTCGCTGCGTGAGTGACCGAAGTATCCGGGGGAGAGGGGGGTTTAAAGGTTGGCAGCGCACTTGTGGCTCCACTGGTGCCGCGGGTGTCCATGGGCGGCGGTAATCGGTTACCATCACAGGTGATTCGTCTGCCATATCACAAAAAAAAATCATACTTTTAATAGATAGAAAACACCCAGCCCAGTGCACAAACAGATATGTTCATGCACACAAATATTTGTACTGTGCGGGGAGCGAACCCGCAACCCTAGGGAGCCGAGGGAGCCCAAGGAAGCGTTCACTACCACTGTTCCAAACGGGTCGTCAAATCAATTTGGAATAAATAAAATAGAAAAAACTGGTTCGTAAAAATCTAAAGCCTTTTATTAGCTTGAAGATTGAATGAGCCCATGTAATTATTCTTCACTTGGCAAACACACACAATTTGAATCATAATTTAGAACAAAAAAAACAAGTTCCTGCACAATGTCGACCTATCTGACCAAGTTTTAATGAAAGACAATGTCTAAAGTAAAAAGCCCTGAGCTAGCGATTTCTCAGAAACCATTAACTTTCTACCAGGACGGTCGTCGCTACTTGTTTTACTTAAATGGGATTTATTATGTTACTTACATTAGTATCCACAGAAAATAAATCTTTTTATATGTATATGGTAGGTAGGTGATATATGAGGTGCCAAATAACCTGAAGGTAAGGAATTGCCTCCGCTCATAGACACCAATAAAATTAAAAACACGCTGCGACCTTTCCCCGGATTGGGCTTACCACTCTTTGAAACATATTCAATTGAGAAACTTTTTATGTACCAAAGGTTTAAAAAAATAAAAATTTAAAAGACCCCCGACACAACTCAAGCTCTTTCATTTGATACCAATATTGAGGCAGTTGGAATAACAAATAGGTTATTCGTCATTTTCTGACGGCGGCCATCTTGGATTTGAAATTTTTCACAATTAATATATTCTGCTACTACAAGCCCTTTTATACAATACCCATATTGTGGGAGTTGTGTTAAAACATAAAATCCAAATCTTTGTGACGGCGGCCATCTTGGATCGATTTTAATTCAACATAGCTAAGAACACTCCTTCCTTATTCATCTTTCAAACAAAAGAAACAAAATCAAATCGGTTCATTTGTTCGGGAGCTACGATGCCATAGACAGACACACACACACACAAACACAGACACGTCAAACTTATAACACCCCGTCGTTTTAGCGTCGGGGGTTAAAAATACAGAACTATACGATCGCTGCGAAGACAAACAATCATTTTATTTGCATAAATACATTTGATACATAAATGTCTTTAATGAAGAGTATCCCAGTAGGGTGCAAAAAATTAATTATTTTAATTCTCATTATATCTACTAGATGGCGTTTTTAAACAAACATGACTATTCTACATACATATTTACAAAGAGAACTGAAAAAAAAAACCTTTTTAAATCATATTCGTACCATGCTCCGAATGTATACTTCTTTACATTTTAAAAACAGTACCTAAAGATATTTTATTCCAGCCTGACTCTAAAAGAATTGTAAAGAATAATCCAGTGGGCCGGCAATAATTACGGAATGGCCATGAACTGGGTTATTTCGTTCGTCACTAGAGCAATTTGGGCTCATTTTTCACCTTTAATCTAGTACTGTTGAGTCACTAACGACGTGTTAGAAAAACGTTTTGAAAATTAAGCAAAAGAAGTAATTGTTACAGCCTTTTTTCAAAGAATGGTTTTATTTTGAAATAAAAGGTTATTAAGTGAAAATTGTTGCAAAATTTTGGTACCTTTTAAATCTTAACTTAAATATGTATACAAATTAAATATGTGTGCGTTTTTCGCGGAACTTTCTACCACGTACCTCAGTTCTGTAGAACAGTTTACCTATGGGAGTATTTCCCGACGGCTACGACTTAGGGCCCGATTTCACCGTCGAAATTGAACGCGATCAACGCTCAAACGCGATCATTGCGAGCGAAAACAAAGGAATCGGAACTCAGTTTAGCGCGTAGACCGAGTTCAAGTAATTAATCGCGTTCAATTTCAACGGTGAAATTGGCCCTAAGGGGCCTTCAAGAGAAGAGCGTACTCATTTTTAAAAAGGCCGGCAACGCATTAGCGATCTCTCTGATTTCGCGGATGATAATGGGCGGCGATGATTGCTTTCCATCAGGTGACTCGCTTGCTCGTTTGTCGCCTCTAGCATTAAAAAATAAATAAATTAAAGTCGTGTTTTATACTATTTACAACTCAAGATCAACTCAATTAATCAACCAATAAAAAAAAATCTTATTTAATACCTCGAAAAGGTAATTTCTAACAAAGCAAAAATAACTGCAAAGCACACATTTCATTTTATGTTAAGTACCAATATGTTGTAAAAATATGTGAATAGATGATTATGATAAATGACTATGATTATTTATAACTCAAGAACGGCTGGATTGGAAATTAGTGGAGAGGTAGCTTAGCAACTGGGAATGATACGCTGTAGTGTTGCGGAACTATCGATAATTTCCCTATCGATAGTTTACCTCGAAAATCATTCAGACTATCGATAGTACTATCGATAATATTGTTATTGGTCAAAACTATCGATAGTAAAATTTGATCAATACTATTGATAACGCGAATACTATCGATATTATCGATTGTTTAATGGCCGATGCTATATACTTTTGTGCTATCGATAGTCAGCTATGATTCGATAGTATTGATGCTTGATTAAATGTGTCCGATAATATCGATAGTATCGATACTATTAACAACTAGCAATACTATCGATACTATTGATTTTACTTTTACTATCCATAGTCTATCGATAGACTATCGATACTGTTGATTTTACTTTTACTGTCGATAGTCTATCGATAGACTATCGATAGTGAACTATCGATAAGCAACACAAATACGCTGAGTTGATGCTGTCATGAATACCTTGTATATTTGAGAGCTACTGAAATATCATAGTTATTATCTCTTTTTATACAGCTTTATGACAAAGACTAATTAGTGTTGGGCCATCATCATCATTCATGATGAGTGTTCGGGCATAATTCCTTTCAAACTGAAAGGCATTTTTTGGCCTTGTATTTCAAAGAAAAAAAATCCATTACATCGGCACCGTTTGGAACAGTGGTAGTGAACGCTGCCTCTGGTCCAAGGGTTGCGGGTTCGATCCCCGCACAGTACAAACATTTGTGTGCATGAACATGTTTGGTTGTATTGGTCTGGGTGTTATCTATGTATTATAAGTATGTATTTACAAAAGAAAAGTATTATATGTATATATTTGTAATAGCACTGTTGATTCTGATATCCGTAACACAGGTGCTTTAGCTACCTATCTCGGAGTTAGATCAATGTATGTGATGTTGTGAAATATTTATTTATTATTATTATTTATCGGCAACGCTCACTGGTAACATTAATCCGTCACCTAAGCGTGTTATTCCATTTGTGCCCAAATCTGTCGCTTCGGAGCCCGGGGTACGCTTGGACTATGATCCAGGATTTGGGAAGTCTGACAATTACAATGAAACGACTGCCGTCTGACCTTTGCAGCCCTTAGACAGGGGAACCAGACCAACTGGATCACGGTTAAACATTCAAAATCATTATCATAAATACCTTATTACGAATACGATATTTCTTTCCTCTACCCAAAGGTTGTCTGGAAGAAATCGCTACAAGCGATAAGACCGCCTTATTGTACTGTCTGTTTCTGTTGCTTGTATTTTATTTTTGTGCAATAAAGAATATCTATCTATCTATCTATCTAATATCGCAGGTATTCACAATTTTCGAAATACTATTTTTTTTATATTAGAGGTGGCAGACGAGCTGACGTATCACCTGATGGTAAGCAATTCCGCCGCCCATGGACACCCGCAACACTAGTGGAGTCACAAGTGCGCTGCCAACCTTTTCCCCTTCCCCCCCATTGGGCCTCCGGTAACCTCACTCACACGGCGAAACACAGCGCAGGCACTGCTTCACGCCGGTCTTCTGTGAGGCAGTGGTATCACTCCGGTCGAGCCGGGCCATTCATGCATAAGCGTGGCTCTCCCACGTGGCTTCTCAAACTCTCCGAGACGTGCGAGGTTTCCTCACGATGTTTTCCCTCACCGCCGAGGTAATGGTAAAAATATACTTTGAAATGCACATAGATTTGAATAATCTAGAGGTGCATGCTCGGACCACTGGTAAATTTTGTGTTTCAGAATTACCCTGTATTTATGTAGGTACTTCAGGGCACTTTAAGTTCACTCTAATTGACGAACTTTTTTCAAACTTCAGCAGTCAGAAAGAATACGTTCATCTAGTGAGCGGTAAGCGGCGCGTTCTCAGCATTAAAACAAGGAGTTCCAGAGTTTCCTCCTTTGGGCCCTGCAGTTGGGAGTAGACCTCTTTCATATCTTTAACTCAAGGAAAACTTGCGCGGCGGTACTTTCTACTAGTGGTGTCAGTAGGAGATCAGAACTCGAATCTCTTTCAAATAAAAGAACCTTTTTTAGGGTTTCGTAGCCAAATGGCAAAAAACGGAACCCTTACTCCCTTATTCCAAAACTAGGTCTAAGAAAAGTTTCGGAACTAAACTTGTGCTTGTCCCTTTTAACATTGCGTATTGGAACGGGACGACTTGAGCTTTAGTAAGGTAATAACTTCAGCCCACGTTTTATAATAAGGTGGTTTTAGATTCGTCATGTCTGTCCGTCTGTCCGTCCGTCCTTATGTCACAGCCACTTTTCTCCGAAACTATAAGAACTATACTATTGGAACTTAGTAAATAGATGTGTTTTGTTAACTGCATTACGGTTTTAACACAAAAAATGGGAAAAAAAATTGGGGGGGTCTCCATACTTGAACTGAAACCCAAAAAATTTTTTTTCATCAAACCTATACGTGTGGGGTTTATATGAATAGGACTTTAAAAATGATGTTGAGGTTTTAAGCATATTTTTTTTCTAAACACAATACTTTGTGTAAGTGACGCTCCCAAAGTGGTAAATTGTGTGTGTGTCCCCGTGTGTGTCCCCCCCCCCCTCCCCTCCCTCTAACTTCTATAATAAATGAATTATAAAACTAAAAAAAATATATGATGTACATAATCATGAAAACTAACAACGAAAATTGGTTTGGACTAGATCTAGTAAGTAGTTTTTTTAATACGCTATAAACCGTAAACCGCAATTTACCTTCCATATATCTTACTTGCTGCTACCCTTCATGGGCGAGTCCGACTCGCACTTGGCCGGTTTTTTTATGAAGAGGAAATGCCGTCAGCCCAATTTGCAATGGGCAGACGTCCGGCGTCGGTGGTCGGCGCCGTCTCATGCACACCGCACACTAGTTGGCTGGGAGACTCACATATAATGTGGGCCTCTCCTCTTGATTGGGTCTCTGCTAGTCAGAGACTGTCCAGAGGCATACCCGATCAAAGCTCTCCGTTTCCTATCCAGTTTCCGTTTCTTACCCAGGCACCGAGACAAGATACGAACTCATCGGACGAACCCTAGAACCTCCTCATAGGCTCATAGGCTTTAATATTTTTGTTTTTAAATTTTTTCAATAACCTGCTACATGTACTTAATGGAATTGGATTACTTTGTAACAAAATTTTGTTTACTTTCAACCCATTGTTACTTTTACAAACTCTATTCCCGGATAAAACCCGTTCTCTATTAGTAGTTACAAGATATGTTCGGAGTAAGTTCAATCGGGTGTGAATTCGATACAGTCTAATCGAATTACGCGATCGCACTATAAATACAACAGGATAGAGATTGTCACAGGGAAGTCTGTATACTTGTGTTATTTATAACTCAGTAATTGGATTAGACATGTTAAACGATTTATGGTTCCTTGGTGTTGGACTTACAATGGCGAGTATTACTTGCTCATGTATACTCTAAGGTTTCCAGCCTCCAGAAGGGAGGTACAAACTTTTCGAAGAATCGTAGCGTCATCGTAATCATCAGCAACCCACACTCGTCCACTGCTGGACATATGTCTCCCCTTATACACGCTCCCGCCACTGCTCCCGATTTTCGGCCACTCTCATCCAGCCCACACCAGTCAGCCAGTCATCATCCCATCTTGTCACAAGACATCCAACACCACGTTTAACGAGTCGCGGTCTCCACTCAAGGACTTAACGGCTCCTACGGCTGTCAGTTCTGCGGCTAATGTGACCAGCCCACTGCCATTTCAGTATGCTAATTCGGTTCTTCCATAGGTCTTTGAGCGACTTTGAAACCAGTGGACTAGTCCAACCGTGAGTGTCCACGTCCCAGCACCGTATGTCATGACCGGGAGGACGCGTAGCGTATGCGTATCTTAACCACTTTTTATGAAAACTGAAGAACCTCACTCTATCGTACGTAAGCAAAACTATCTTCTCTCTCACTTGCATTTTAAAGATTACAAAGTATTGCAAAGACACGCTACAAATTACTTTATGCGTATAGAAATAAGTGTCAATATTTTTTCTTAAGTAGCCAATTAAGTGAATCAACGACTCTGAGTATAGCAGTAAGCAATCAATGTTGTTGATGTTGGACCTCAGTCCAACAGTATGCTATCTAGTGGATTTTTCACACGCGATTGACGATTACGAATTAAACTGAGTTCCGTTCTCACGTTTTCGTTTAAATTAATCGCATTCAATTTTAGCGGTGAATTAGTCCTAATTACTCTTTTAAATGTCGTATAGGAATAAAAAAATAAGTATGTAAAAAGTTCACCTATGCACAAAAATATCCATTTCTTGCGTACTTGGCTAATCAAGGCCGCCAGTGTTGATATATTAGCTGACGAAAAATATTATCATTGTTATATTTTAAAACACCTGCCCTTTTTTGTTTATCAACCCCGTCAAAGCAGCCGTAACCTTAATAAAAGATATTCTAAGTATAAAAGAAAACCCCGTATCCAATCTGGACCCTGCACAGGTAAATTATTCAGTGTGGACACACGAAATAAATCACACGCATCACAAAATTCTTAAATGAGCGCTAGGTACAACCCTACGCTCCCCAATGGAACAAGACGGCAGAGCGGCCAACTGTGAAAAGTTCGCAAATTGTTTACGCCACGAACTGGTGCACAACTGTCGTTTGTCGCAACATCGCTGTTACAATGTGTTGCTTGCGACAAAATGAAATCTTTGTTAAGACGCCGGGACGGGGCAGCTAAGGCTCTTGCGCACAAGATACACAGACATAGAAGGCTCTAGCTGATTTTGATATTGGAGAGTAGGTTAACCTACGTTTTAGGCAGTATATTGTCTTGTCTGTCCAGTATACATTTTTGCACCTTACATTTTATTTATGCTACCAAAATTACCCTCATACTAAGCGGTTGCAATAGTTTGACTAAAAGGATTCTGCTGTGATCTATTTAGATAAAATTATGCTAGTCATTGACCTTTCGTTACCTCAGGGTCTCTCGTACAGGGCGATGGGGAGAAAGACAGGGACGTTAAGCATCGAATCAAATCATCATCATCATCATCATCAGCCCATCTAAGTCCCCTCCTGGGGCACGGGCCTCCCTCAATCACATGAGGGGTAATTGCCATACTCACCACGCTTGGCAGACGGATTGGCGAGGGTTTTGATATAAATGCAGAGTTTTCCTTCTCTCGGTGCTGATGATCATGCCAGCAGCTTTACCTTAGTCGCCTTTTACGACACCTCGGTAATAGTGAGGGTGGCCTATTCTACTCTGCCGGGGACCATACGGCTCAAATCAGCATGGATGAAATGGCGGCAGGTCACGGCAACAACATGCGATCCACGGATGCCCCTAAAACTAAACGGCAAAATTTACAAATCCGTCATTAGACCTGTTGCTCTGTATAGATCAGAATGCTGGGCCGTTAAGAAGACGGATGAAAGACGATTGCATGCAACAGAGCAGAGATGAGAATGTTAAGATGGATGTGTGGCGTGACGAGAATGGACAATATAAGGAATGAGTATATTAGAGGAAGAGAGACCCCAGATAACCTGGGAAAAAGGCAGGAGGATGATGATGCTAGTCATTGACCTACACGCTAGACAGTTATCGTATAGTGTCTCTCTCGTAGGTGTTCCGCATAATCTGTTTTTACCCTCATATTAAACAGTTGGTCCATGCGAGCCTTCCATACGGGAGGGTCGGGTTTGAATCCGAGCATGCACTTCTGGATTTCTCAAATCTATGTGCGTATTTCTCCCATTCGCTCGGTGGTGTGGGAGTAATTCAGTTGGTCTGCTTCCCCTCTTTAACAGGGAAAAGCAGCAATGGTTGCAAAGGTCAGACGGCAGTCGCTTCATTGCAATTACCAGACTCTTCAAATCAAGAATCATGGTCCAAGCGAACCCTGGGCTTCCAGTGCAAAATTTAGCTTTGGATGCAACTGGGAATTACACGCAAAATGAGGAGATAAAACAGTCGGTTAGTGCGGAGTTTGAATAAAGGATTCTTTTGTAATATATCCAGGTATCATTATAGTTATGCATTGCTAAATCAAGCAGACGAGCTTGCAGCCCATCGTTTGAACGAGCTTGCAGCTCATAGACATCAACAATGGCAACATGCCACTGCCTACGTAAAATAAAATCTAATTTCAAACTTGGTTTAATTATGTAATGCTAAACTAACAATAAAGCTGTTGGTCCCCGTGTTAGAGGGTTGCGAAAGTCAGATGACAGTTTTACCAGTCTCCCCAAATTCTGAATCATGGCCTAAGCGTAACCTGAACTCCAAATCAACAGCTTTGGGACGCACTAGAAATTATAGGCTTAGAATCTTACAAAAAATCATTTTAATTAACAATTTTTCATGATATTCTTTTTTATATTATAAAGTAGTATTACTTTAAAGACAATAAATTCCTCATGGTCACACCAGTGTGAGAAGACCGTGTGAACAAGAGTCCGTAGGGGGTCGCTTGGAGATTAAAATTGTCAAGGGTCGAAGATTTACGTATCCTTCGTGTTCGAAGGGCGGGATTTGTGTGGTATTGTTGTTTACTTGGTTTCAATAAATCTCCCTGTCGCACTGTGATATTTGAATATCTACCAAGTATGTACAATGAACAACATAGACCGTTTAAAAACTTTAGACCTTATCAATTTTGCAGTAATAATGTGTGTTTATCCGATGCAATGGTAGCTCATTGGATATTTATCGCGCCTTCCATACAACTGGACGTGTTTCGAATTCGAGCATACTCCTCTGAATTTTTCAAATCTATGTGCATATTGTAACCATTAGCTCAGTTATCTCATTAGTGTGAGAACACATCTCTATCTAACATTCAGGTGGTCTAGATCCCTGATAAAGGGTTGCAAAGATCTGACGGTAGTCACTTCACAACGATTACCAGAATCCTAAATTATAGATTAAGCGTACTCTAAATTTCAAAGCGATATCTTTGGACGCAACCGGGAGTTTTGAAGATAAATTCTCGAAGAGACAAAGGTAATTTCGGTAAAATTACAGATATTATCGGCAAAGTGGTTCAACAATGGAAGTGACTACTATTTGAAGAGTAAATATGTATTTCGGTAAAGTGCGAAGTGATGTGACCACGAGTAATAGAAATTACTCGTAGTCACACCAGTGTGACAAACTTGGTGTGGACACGAGTCCAGCGGGTGAATAAAACATTTTAAAAAAATAACTGCAAACCAGGTCCAATGATTAGTAACGTGGGATGGGGTTAGGAATAAAGCCAGGGATTCCTGAACACGTATTTGTATATTTATAAGCGTCTTTCCACGTCGGCCATTCATCTTCTATCTCACTCTCGCACGTCATTCTAATTCAAAATCGATCTCTTACACGTTCTTAGCCATGCATTTACCGATCACCAATCCCATAGTCATATAATACTCATATTTTTTAACTATAGGTACAAATAAACAATATTCTTGTAACAAAGTCTAAATATCGGAATCTCATAAATAACTTTTCTAATGATACTCGTACCTGTTATTTGCCATTAGCGAAAATGTGCTTATAAGCCTTATAAGTGCCTTATAAGTAACTATAAACGAATAATAATGGATGTATCGTAGTAAAGGTCTAATAGGCCGCAAGAAGCGTGACTAATATGGCTAGCCTAATTACTTGGGTATCTAGTCTTTTTACAAGCTAAGAATTCATCATCATCATAATCATCATTTCAGCCAATAGACGTTTACTGCTGGACATAGGCCTCCCCCAATGATCTCCACGCAGATCGGTCCTGCGCCGCCCGCATCCAATGGCTTCCCGCGACCTCCACCAGATCGTCGGTCCACCTTGTGGGGGGCCTGCGACGGCTGCGACTTCCTGTATATACGTGGCCTCCACACGAGAACCTTTCCGCCCCAACGGCCGTCTGTTATGTGCCCTGCCCATTTAGAAGCCCAAGCTAAGAATTATCTTGCCTGATATCCGTAAACAAGTGCTTAGTACTTAACTTTATACCAAATTAGGTTGAAATTATGTGATGTTGTATGAATTAATCAATTAATAAAATAATACAAAATATTAAATCACCGACACTACTTTTTTATCTCGTTTAGCACATTTAATTAAACACAAAAATATAAACAAACACTTTAAGTACATAAGTATTTTTTTCTAATAAATAGAACCGATGAATTTACGTATCTCATAGAACGGAAATATTTTTTTCGTACAAAAACCTTTAAGAGCGAATTCAAATTTATTCGATAATTTTAGACATTTGCACAACTGCAGATCAATTCAATTTCGAGATAAGTTTGGCCTACGTCAGTTAAGACAAAGCGTAACTCTCGAACTAGTTTTCTTTGACCAATTACGACGCCACAATTTGGTTGCTGGATGTTGCCGCGTTTCGCTTGCTTTGCTCGCTTAGCCCACAAATCTATGCGCTACACACAGCTAGTTTATAATAACAAGTTGCTACACATATAAATTAACTTACAAGATGCATACATACCTAGTTATGTTTTGTGTTTATTATAACATTTCTTAAAGGAGGTTTAAGTTGAATAGTGAGCTATGCAATAAAATCCGCGCTGTCGTCTGATTGATTAGAGACAAAAACTCCTAGATTGGACACTAAATTATTTCATACTAAAGAGAGACTAAGAACGTAACGGGGGCACCGTGTGGCCTTGTGAGTGAATAATTAGGTCTGCTCGAATAGTCCATACAAATATTGTATGTCTGTGTGTGTACAGACACACAGACACACAGACACACACACACACACACACACACACACACACACACACACACACACACACACACACACACACACACACACACACACACACACACACACACACACACACACACACACACACACACACACACACACACACACACACACACACACACACACACACACACACACACACACACACACACACACACACACACACACACACACACACACACACACACACACACACACACACCCAGACACGTCAAACTTATAACACCCCGTCGTTTTTGCGTCGGGGGCTATAAATAACAGTAAATAGTCATTTGTTCGGGAGCTTCGCCATAGACAGCTATGGCATCGTAGCTCCCGAACAAATGAACCGATTTTGATTTTGTTCTTAGTTATGTTGGATAAAAATCGAACCAAGATGAAATAAACTATTTGTTGTTCCTACTGCTTCAATATAGGTATCAAATGAGCTTTATTTGTGTCGGGGTTTTTTTAAATTTTCAATTTTCGATTTTTTTTTTATTATTATGTGGCAAGTGTGGTAATTATGTGTTAATTTACTATATTTATTTTTTTGTTTGTTCACATTCTAGATGCTTCCTCATCCTCATCTTAGCGTGTAATTCCCGGTTGCGTCAAAAGCTGTCGCTCTGAAGTCCGGGGTACGCTTGGACCATGATTCAGTAGTTGGGAAGTCTAGTAATTACAATGAAACAAATAAAAAAAAATCAAAAATGTCTTTATTCAATTTAGGTCCATACAGAAAATTTATGAATCTCAAATATTATGTAATCTACCGCTGATTCGGAATGTCAATTTCTACCGAGAAGAATCAGCAAGAAACTCAGTTGTTACTCTTTTCAAATAATATGGTAATTACAATTTTCATTCTTATACCAATTATGATTACACTGACAGTATGATATACAATGCTTATAACAAATATTGGTTAGATGAATTGTCAAAGAAAAATTATGAAATGAATTATACATTAGACTTCCATTTGTCCTACGCAACCCGTTAACAGTTGAACAAGACCAATATCATGGTTACACGTTTCAGAAAATATTCCCTGACCGCCGAGCTAGTGGTAGATACGTACAAAGATTTAAGAAATCCAGAGGTGCATGCTCGGATTCGAATCTCGACCCCCCGTATGGAAGGTGCGTTGTCATCCACTGAGTTACCATCGCTTGGGCTTCCTCTTCATCAGATCAAAACCGTAACTTCATTACCATTAACTGAGATTTCAGATTATTCAAATGGTGCACCGTAGTTTCATGAATAAACCAAATAATTTCCCCATTACCAATATTACGAATATTTGCATAGCACGTATTAATCTTGTACTTTAAATTTATTGATAGAGTGTTTATTGGTCTGGCCTATCCGATTTGCGACGGTATCAGCGGCAGAATAGTAATATCATGAATATACTCAGTTAGACGGTGCCTCGGTGGCGCAGTGGTTAGTAGGTCGCACTTTAAAGCGACAGTAGCCTAGTAGCTCCCAGGACGTGCTAAAATTTGTAGTTGCCTGAGATTTTTGGCAAAAAAATCTGCCTAAGGAAGTCAGTGGTCTTGCTTGGGGTCCTATATCATGCCATTTGAACCTAAGGTTTTTCAGTACGAAATTCTCAGTGTCAGTGGTGCGTCTCCGTGCCTCGGAAACCACGTAAAGCCGTTGATCCTACGCCCGGTTTCTCTCCAGTCTTCAGAGGCAGAGTAGAATAGGCCACCCTCACTCTTACCGAGGTGCCGTAAAAGGCGACTAAGGTAAAGCTGCTGGCATGATTATCAGCACCCAAAGAAGGAAAATCTGCATTTATATCAATACCCTCGCCAACCCGTCTGCCAAGCGTGGTGAGTATGGCAATTACCCCTCATGTGATTGAGGGAGGCCCGTGCCCCAGCAGTGGGGACTTAAATGGGCTGATGATGATGATGATGATGAATTTTATTTTAATGTAAGACTGTATTTTAAGGTTTATATTAAATTGAGATAAGCTATTATTAGAAAAGATCAAGAAGATATTTTGCCAATGTCAAGTAACTTATTGAGAATAAGTGGGCAGTCAAAAGTCGAAGTCAGTCAAAGTAACTTTACAAATTAAAAAAGTTAATATTGGAATTGAGTCATTTACAAAATGACTTATTTAAAAAAATGCCTAATATTAAAGGTAATAATCTAATATTATGTGTCCCATCGAAATATGAGGCTAATAGAATAGAGAGAGCACTTGTGTTTGCGTACAGACTTGCGCGCAATATATCATTGTTAACCCCCGACGCAAAAACGACGGGGTGTTATAAGTTTGACCTGTCTGTGTGTGTGCGTGTGTCTGTGTGTCTGTCTATGGCATCGTAGCTCCCGAACAAATGAACCGATTATGATTTTGTTTTCTTTGTTTGTAAGCTGAATAAGGGGGGAGTGTTTTAGCTATGTTGGATAAAAATCGATCCAAGATGGCGGCTGTCACAAAGATATGGATTGTATATTTTAACAAAACTCCCACAATATGGGTATCACATAAAATGGCTTAAGTAGCAAAATATATTTATTGTGACAAATTTCAAATCCAAGATGGCCGCCGTTGGGGGTTTCTTAAATTTTCAATTTATATTTTTATATCCTGCGCACCTACGTAATTGATCGCTAAGATCGACCGCCGTAGCCGTGTCCTCCTTCGGAGGATATTATTATGGGACATAGAAAGCTTTCTACACAAGCTTGTGTCGAGTCAGAATTTTCTCGAGTAGAAATACTTGCTGACTGGGCGTTTATATTTATGAGTTTTACTAGATCATCCTTTCACGAGTGAACTTAGCAAAAAAGAAACCGCCTTTTTATTTTCCTGAGCGGTCAAAATGGGTATCTTAAAAGTACACAAAAGAGATAACAGGAAAATTTGGGCTAATTTTATTGCAAATTAGTTTTTTTTTTGTGTGATTGGTGGCAGACGAGTAGACGGATGGCCTGATGGTAAGCGATTGCCGTCGTCCATAGACACCCGCGACACCAGTGGGGTCACAAGTGCGCTGGAAACCTTTAAACCTACGGTACAGATTTATCAATCGAGAAAAGGTGTTACCGAAGACGGCGCCTAATCCCTGTTGAATAAATGAATATTGAATTACAAGATAGTACCTACCTATTGGCCACCGACTTCGGTAACACTTTTTCTCGAGTGTACTGTTATAAAATGTTTTATGGAGTGTTAAGAATATTATATTACACTTTTTAGTTCGTGGTTTTTGAAGCCTGTTTTTGTTTCGTAGACAAATTTTATTGTATGTACTTGATATTGATTGAACAATATAATTTTGGAACCAACGAGATACATATAGCCTTTCCAACAAAGAAAAAAACAATTTTAAAATCGGTTTTTAATTTACGGAGCTATCGCGTAACATACATACAAAAAAAAAAAACTTTCAGACGGATTGAGAACCTCCTCTTTTTTGAAGTCGGTTAAAATTTTCAACTTAAATTCTATTTATACTGAAAATTAGCGTGCCTGAACTAGGTTTGAATCTGTGTTTCAGACATAAAAGTAAAAAACAAAAGTACTTATTTAACACACATAGCTTTGAGGGTAGACAAATTCTTGAGAATTTTTGAGACTATATTGAGCAACGTGTACAGACGGCGTAAAGGCGACATAGGTTACTCTCATGCAGTGCAAAAATAGCATTCGTGTATTTTAGACATAGAACGGATCAACGTTCAAAAATTTTTTTTTGACCGTAGGAGAGCCGGTATGAATGGGCCGGCTCGACAGATAACCGGCGTGAAGCAGCACTGTGCTGTGGTTCACTGCGTAATTGAGGGTACCGGAGGCCCAATCCGGGGGGCCCTTTCCCCCGTTTAAAGCTTGGCAGCGCACTTGTGACTCCACTAGTATCGCGGGTGTCCATGGGCGGTGGAAATCGCTTACCATCAGGTGGTCCGTCTGCTCGTCTGCCGTATCACATAAAAAAAAATACGTGATTTAACTTAGTTTTGGAGCGTTACCATGATTTTTTTGTACAGAAACATCATCTTTAGTCAACTGTTCTATATGAATAGGATACCAAATTACACAAAAAATATTCTGGCTTCATTCCTTTGTACCTATTATAATGAAGCATTTGTCAAAGGACATTGAAAGCTTGTAATTATTCCATACGATTAGGAGTCAACGCACGCATTGAGAATCCAATGAGATCGGACTTCGTATGGCCGTATTTGTCAATGTTTGTTACCAAACCCAATTAATATTCATTAAGCTACCCATGAAGTAAACATTTTGTAGAATAGGTTTTTATGTGATAGGACACAATCACACTTTTATTAAAAATTGAAATTACTCTAGTAAAAACAATTTTGTGAACGCACCAACATCACATTAACTGCAACTTATCAGCCCAGCCATGTCGTCTGGCACGACTCATCGTACTTGGTCAAAAACATTTTAAAAACTGGGACGAAATGACGTACATTCATAACTTCACAAAAATCTTTAAAAACAATCGCTATTTTCTTTCTTACTATACCACCAACACTAATATCATAGTCTACCAAATAAAGCTACCAACAGAGAAAAAAAACTTTACAGTGATCTGAGGAATTATTACGACGATAACTACTCTCATGACGAAGATATTTTCATAATGTACAAAAAACTTTGACATCACTCTTTAATAATAAAGATATCCTTTTATTTATAAGCCTGGCCCTACTGAAAATCAGCATCATGACCTTTTTCAGGGTCACGACATAGGCTGAGTGGGGGCCATTTATGTTGGAGGTCACAACACACAATATATTATATGCACTGCCTGGTTATTTGTATGTACTTATTATTTTGTTTTTCGTTTGTTTTTTTCCTTTTTTTTTCTTTATCTATTTTTTTTTGTTTGTTTGTTCTTTTGTAACTAATATCGTACTTGTATATAGTGTTTTGATGTCTAAAATAATAATTTTTTCTTTCTTTCTATAAGTTTCATACATATTTTTTTTCTACTAATTTGTTGCAAAATTATTTAAATTGGCTTTAAATGATACAACTAATATTTAAAAGTATACCATTGTCATACGTATAGATTAGATTTATGTGTTTTATTTTTTTTTTGGATTTGGGAGGGGTCAAGGAGTCATTCCAGTCTTGCTAAATTGAAAATCTACTTTGAATGGCTGATTAAATATGAAAATACTCATATACCATCTAAAAGTAATAAGGTGATTTCCCCACTGGATTCACTTCAGTTCTTCTAAGATTGGTGGCACTGGAACAAACCTACGATGGAGCGAGCTTACCCAATAGCAAAACCTGGCTTAAAAATTATTGGGGTTCTATTCACTGTAGAAAACAGACGCTGGCAGGGCGTTTGCTTGTATGCTATCGTTATAAAAATTAAAAAAAAGATTATCGGATCGTATGTAGCCCGGTTATAATAAAATAAAAATAAGTGTATTTTTTCAAATTACACATTTAGTATAATTCAATAAAAAAAGAATTTCAACAAAACCGTTATTTATTTCCTGACAAAATCGAATTACAACAGAGAAAAGATGGCTGAATCACACTTAAACACTATTAGTTCATAGGTCTTGACCTAGGGTCCAAGGTCACTGCCTATAGTACACAATAATAGGAACACTATATCGATGCTAACAGTACGAACGCTCGAAGAAAAGTGAGTGCGCAGCAGTTTGCTTCGGCTTATATTAGGGATGTGCCGATCGCTGGCTGGAAAACGGGGGAACTGCTTATAATATATAATATACCCGAAGATATTTTGCCAATGTCAAGTAACTTATTGAGCGTGTCTAAGTTAGCCTATCCAATAATGTAACTTGATATCCGTAATCTTCTACAAATGAAAAGATGGCCAGAACGTAGAATTAATTGAGTTTATATTGATTATTACAAAAAACATTAAAAATTCACAATATAACATATTTTTGACAGCTGGACGGTAAAATTATTTTCTTCTTTTTTCGAAAACAGGCATCCATGACGCAACTAAAGATGTTGCATAGGTACTTATTTAATATGAACTCAAACACAGTCAAAGTCACAGTCACTCAATAAAACGCCGGTGTTTTGCGTTTTATTTTTTCTACCGATGCCACCCCGGGTTTTAGTCTTAAAACCCGGAGTGGCATCTTTGGAGTCTTCCAAGCAAGTTGTCACGTGACAACTCACTCAACACACAAAATCAGTGTTAAAAACGATACAATTCAATGATTCTTATTATTAGGATCACGTCGCTATAATAAACACTAAAATTAAAAAAAATCGAAAAATTTAATTCAAAATTTTATTTATTCCAAAAAAAAATGTTTATCATTTTCTCCATGCACAAAATTTTTAAGGTACTAGTCTAGTTGTTAAGAATGCAAACTACCTTGCCTAAAATTGTTCAGTCTATACAAATTTAAAAAAACAGACTTTTTCTTTTTTGTTTAATTCCTACCACCAGAATCAAAAAGTTACATAATCGATTTCTTATTTACGTAACTCAGATTTTTATTTACTTCCTAGCAGATAATATAAAGCGGATCTTGAATGAATAATGCCTCTGATGGGTTCAATTGGTTACCAATTCAACAGAATGCTCGAGCAGTCATTACAGACGTCTCGATGGTATTTGAATCTACTCACTGCGTGCCACGACTTCTAATCTAAGGGAGTGAATAATCACATGCTTTCACAATACTTAGACAAATGTATTCCATTAGACAAAGTACCAAGGTACTAATCCGGTTCAGTGCATTCTCTAATTTTGGAGGGTCAAAGGTGAAGTGTATTCAAAATTGTAGATTAACGTAATGTCGTTAGTTATTTTGGAGATGTAGATGAATGCATGAAGCATTAGTTAGTTTTGTGCATATTAGTTTTGTTCATTAACGAATTTCTTAAATGTTTTAAGAAAATTTTCTTCGAAAAATAACCGCCTTCAAAAACCACGAACTAAAAAGTGTAAATTTTTTTTTATCGCTTTATACACTTCAAATAGGTAACATTTTATCTCAATTACTAAAATTCAATTATTCAACAGAGATTAGGCGCCTTATTCGGTAAAACCTTTTCTCGAGTGTACTGTTATAAAATGTTACCTATTTGAGGTGTATGAATTGATTAAAATATTATTTTACACTTTTTAGTTCGTGGTTTTTGAAGGCGGTTTTTATTTGAAGAAAATTGTTTTTCAAGATTTTAAAAAGACCTTTTTAAAATTTAAGGGTTCTAATTTTTTAGCTGCTTCTCAACCCCCCTCCATAACAAAGTTATTGTGAGTACAGTATTGAAAACGATATCCTTTAACTCTTTACTGTTAAGGAGTTAACCTTCCATCATCAGCAGAGCCACAAAATTAATACAATCAGTCGTAAGCACTGGTGCAGTTTTGAAAAAAGATACAAAAACATTACGTGTGCTATTAAAATTTGAGGGTTCTCATTTTTTGACAGATATAAAAGAGACTAATCTTCGAATGTATAGTTTCACAAAATCTGATTTATGATATCATAATTTACACAAAAAGGTATTTTTAAAGTCAGCCGTCTTTTTGTCATCTCTATCAAATGATGATGAGGCAGATATAAGGCGTTTTTTTTTCGTTCATTTTTGACGACAATGCTTGTCGACGAAAACGCTCAATCAGCAAGTCTTTTTCTGTGCGACAAAACTTTGACTCAACACAATTTTATAATATCTTTCAACGATCCTTCAACGACGCCATGTTGGTCTAGTGGTTTAAGTACCGGGATGTGATCACGGGGTCTTGGGTTTGATTCCCGGGTCGAGCAAAAAGAATGTTTCGAATTTTTCGAACATAGCTCGGGCTTGTGATCACCAATCCGCATTTGGAAACCGTAGTGATTAGGTCTAGTCCCATCATAGGTAGTAGCGATAACTTTATTTCTATGATGGAGGCCTTTGCCCTGCAGTGAGACAGTTATACAGGCTGATACTTTACTTCAACGATTCGGATACGCGACTGATCTCAAGATTCAAGAGGGCGATCAGCCACGTACGTAGGATAGTATTCTTCAATAGCTCAGTATCTATCGTCTAATTTAGGTGTCTATTCTTGATGAGATGTAAATAAAACTTGTATCTATCGTTTCAGCAGAATGCATCGGCATAAAAAAATATTTTTTTTAAATTGCACGAGTCGTAGACAACACATAGACAAAACCACAAATAACATTTATAAACGTGAGAGGCGACTATCTTCATATCGATAGGGGGCGCCGAAGTAGCCTACTTCAATAAATCGTCATTCCGAACCAGCGGTAGATGATAAATCTATACCTATTTTGACATTCATAAGTGTTCTGTATCGACCTAAATTGAATCAAGATTTTTTTATCTTTTATCTTTATCCTTAACAAGTACTCAAGCGTGCATGCAAACACAAGTGCACTCTATTTCCTTACCCACATAATTCGGTGGGACAAAATAGTGACATTACAGAAGAGGGATCTGGTGCAGGACGAACAGCTTAGAGTGCTTTCCGAGACAGGCAGAGGTATAAGATCACCAACATCCAGACTTCGGGCTGACACTAAGAATTTTTCAGGCAAAAATTTTGGCCTGACCCTGGGGTTGGAGCCCGAACTTCTTAGTTCAGCCGTTGCTTTAAACTGAGAACTACAAATCACTAAATCACCAAAGTTTAAATAGGAAAATTATATACATTTGCTTATAATGGAACATTATTTTATGATGTTCCATTATCACCTGAGCGTCTTGTCCCGGTTGCGTCCCTAACAGTAGCTTCGGAGCTCAGGGTCCGCATTCTTACTTCGACTTTTCCACTTCGCACGATCTCGTGCATCCATTTATACTAGACGATTTGAAATACATAATAGGAGCCTGCAATAAAACCGCCCAATAACCAACGAGAATATCCAGAAAAGAGAAACACACCTGACGCATCCACAAAAGAGACGTACAGAGCATGTGAAAGGGACAGTAACAAATAAATATTCGGTCATGAATTCCATTTCCTTGTAAACTCTCTTGACCGGGCAAATTTGAATTGCTCAAACATTTGAGCAGCCATTCATTTGTCTTCAGGAGTTTTAGGATTAGTCAGATAATGCACCGCATCTTCATGAATTAAACAAAACAATTCATTACCATACTGCGAATATTTGCATAGTATTTAGCATTGTACCCCAATTTGATTGATTGTTTATTGACGCCTCCGAGCCTGTCGGATTTGTCGCGATGTCACAGAATAGTAATCGCGTGATTAAACTCAAAACTACCCGAACTGTTCCAGCTAGCCCAACATTATAATATACTATGCGTATTTAGTTTCGTTTTATTTGAATTTCTACCACTAGTTTGGCGGTGAGGTCTATATTTATTCTGTGGTAATACCCCGGCCTCATAAAAAACCGGCGTGAAGCAGCACTGTGCAGTGTTTCGCTGCGTGTATGAGGGTATCGGAGGCCTTATCCGAGGGAAAGGGGGGCTTAAGGTTGGCAGTGCACTTGTGACTTCACTGGTAGTTGGTAGTGACCCTGCCTCTTACGCCAAAGGTCGTGGGTTTGATCCCCACCCTGGTCAAACATTCGTGCGATGAACAGTTGTGTTTGTTCGGTGTCTGGGTGTAATATATGTATTTAAGTATATATTTGTGTCCCTCTGTTGTCTGATATCTGTAACACAAGTGCTTAAGCTACTTAGTACGGAATCAGGTCAACGTATGAAATGTTGTGAGAATTATTATTATTTATTATTACTGGTGTCGCGGGGGTACATGGGCGGTGGCAATCTCTTACTGACAGGTGATCCGTCTGCTCGTTTGCCAATTATTACATAAAAAAATCTTCATAAATTAAAACATAAAACATTTTTACGTAAAATGACCCGTTTTGCATAAGTATATGAGACATTTTTTTTTGTTTTTAGGCAGAATTTGCTCCGACTTGTGCCATTGGGCAGAATAAGCTGACAATTTTTCACTTTTAACGTTTGCACTTGCTCCCACTGCAGACTTTTTCTTCTTAACTTTCTTCCCAAAGTTGGCCTTCAATTTTTTCGCCGCCGTTTGCTTCATAACTTTTTTTTATTATCGCCGCTGAAGTTATGGTTTCACCAGAATCTCTTTTCGTATTATTTAACTTCATTACTCGTAAAAAATGCTAGACGTTGAGACGGAGGGCGGGGTTAATCATAATATACATTTTTCCCACAAAATCGTTTTGTGGAAAAATGAGCTAAGGGATTATTTTGGGAATGAGTTTGATTTAAGTATAATACATTATTTTATTTCCAGCAGTAAAGTTTATTTCTAGTAGTAAAACTGATAGATAATACGTTTATTATTTAGTTAGTTAAAAGTTACATCGAAAGACAAACAAAAAAAAAATTACAACTGACAAAAAGGATTTTTTAAGGCAAATACGTAAGACCCTATGTTTTTTTTTATAGAAAGAAAGAAAGAAAGAAAGAAAGAAAATATTTATTATTATAGACATCACAACACAGAACATATAGCAATTATAAACAGAACACAATTTGGTACAAACAGAAAACAAAACATAAAACAATCAAAAATACATAAAAATAAAACAAAAGAAAAAAAAAAAAACAAAACTATATTCAATCATGTCCAGACAGTGCCAAATGAATATAATGATGTGTTATGACGTCTAGTATAAATTATATATGAGAGGTGGCAGACAAGCAGACGGATCACCTGATCTGACGGACACCCGCAACACCAGTGGAGTCACAAGTGCGCTGCCAACATTTTCCCCTTCCTCCATTTGGCCTCCGGTAACCTCACTCACACGGCGAAACACAGCGCAGGCGCTGCTTCACGCCGGTCTTCTGTGAGGCAGTGGTATCACTCCGGTCGAGCTGGCCCATTCACGCCTAAGCGTAGCTCTCCCACATTTGTGAACATATAAACATATGCGCGTGCGCGGTGTGGTTCCGGCAGAGTAGAATAGGCCACCCTCGCTCTTACCGAGGTATCGTAAAAGGCGACTAAGGTAAAGCTGCTGGCATGATCATCAGCACCCAGAGAAGGAAAACTCTGCATTTAAATCAAAACCCTCGCCAACCCGTCTGCCAAGCGTGGTGAGTATGGAAATTACCCCTCATGTGATTTAGGGAGGCCCGTGCCCCAGCAGTGGGGACATAAATGACGATGATGATATGCGCAGTAAAGAATATGACTAAGTTGTATTTTGATTTGTTACTACCTAGTACCTAATAACCTGTTGGTAAGCGATTGCCTTCGCCCATGGAAACTGGTAACACTAGAGCGTGGTAGGAGTAACAAGAGCGCTGCCAATCTTTTCCTCCGGCTTGGGCCTCTAGGTCCGATACCCTTATTCACTCAATGTTAATTAGGATCACAGCGCGGAAGCTGTTTTGCGCTAATTTTCTGTGAAGCCGTATAACCCTTGACGACCAGTTTGGAACAGTGGTAGTGAACGCTGCCATTGGTCCAAGGGTTGCGGGTTCAATCCCCGCACAGTACAAACATTTGTGTGCATGAACATGTTTGATTGTATTGGTCTGGGAGTTTCCTATGTATTAGTATTTACAAAAGAAAAGTGTTATATGTATATATTTGTAATCCCACTAATGATTCTGATATCCGTAACACAGGTGCTTGAGCTACCTATCTCGGAGTTAGATCAATGTATGTGATGTTGAGAAATATTTATTATTACTATTTATAATTATTATAACTCCGGTCGAGTCGGCCAGTCATGCTAAAGCGTGGTTCTCCTAAAATTAAAACATTATTTTAACACTTCTCCATTGACTTTTTCTGGTACAGAGGAAGGACGCAGTGGAAGTGCCGGAATAATAGCCGCTGTTCATCCAATAATGGACAACATTTCATATTTTTAACATGTCCATATTGTTTTTTTATATGAAAATAGACATAAAATGAACGGACCCATATTTTTTCTTTTTTCCAAATTTGTCCATTTTCATGCATAAAATAATTATTAAAATTCTTTATATTCTAAATAGACGTAAGCGCCAAATGACGTCATCGGACGGCTGAATACAGCGATATTCCTGTGCTTATCATTGTTTTAATAAAAAAGGTACTACTGTCAGAGGTAAATAACACTAGTGTCAATATTGTCAACGTCATTCATTCATTCAACGTTGACAAGTTGTCTTTTTTTTGACAGTTGCATGTCATGGGTTTGGCATTTCGTAAATTTAAAACTATAATGTGCTAGGCAAAGAAATATTTTACATTCTGCCGTCCGATGACGTCATTTTACGTTTTTTAGTTTTTATTTTTTTTCTCAGTAAATAAGCAATATAAAAAATTAATAAATATATATTCGTGCAGCGGAAAAGTAAATAAAGAAATGGTATTTTTTGTTTCAGAGCTTAGCAATTTTGAAATGTCCATTGGTTGGATTGTCAAAGGTATCAGAACTATACAGGGTATCTTTGTTTTCAGTTAAACATGACGAACAAACAAAGCACATACAGATAAACAAAGCACATACAGAGACACTCGTATAGAAATCAGTGCCAGTAAAGACTACAAACAGGCTTTACCTACAACTCTCAGCATCGTCATCATCTCAGACAATAGACGCCCAGTGCTGGACTTATGCCTCCCTAAATATTCTCCATACAGATCGGTCGTGTGCCGCCCGCATCTAAGGGATTCCCTCGAAATTCACCAGATCGTCGGTCTATTTGTGATTTTAATCAAATTGATTTTGAAGTAACCCAAGGTGTGTCTTCTAGGTACTTGCCTACCAAAAAACGACGTAAATATCCACTTTTTTTGTATTAAAACATAATTTATTTTATTTTTGTAATGTACGTAAGAAAGAAACCCAGTCAAGATTTTCCAACAAAAGCCTTCACGATTTTGTCGACCCAAAAACGTCGTTAGTCCAATTACAGACGTCGAAATTATATGCCGGATTAGCATCGCATGGCTATATTTTAGAGATTAAGGAACGACAACTAGTGTTGCTTAAGGTAAATTGTCAAATATCGGGACAGAATGTTTAACTTTTACCGTGGGAGATCCACCCATCAACATGAATGGGCCGGCTTGACCGGACTATTCATGTTCAAGTTTAAAGTTTGGCAGCGCACTTGTGACTCCACTGGTGTCGCGGGTGTCCATAGGTGGCGGCAATCGCTTACCATCCGTGATCCGTCTGCTTGTCTGCCACCTGTCTTAAAAAAAATGCGATTGTGGGCAAACGGGCCAATACGTTATATTCATCGTTTAACCAGGCAATGGTTCATACGAGACCACCAGATTTTGAATTTTGTGCAGTTGAGATAAGGTTGAAAACCAATGAAATAAATGATGTATATTTGCCTGGTAAAGGGTTATTAATACAAAATGGTCAGTAGAATTTACTTTAGAGGTAAGTATTTTTTATCCTTTTCCAACGTTATACATTCGCAAATAGCTAAAAAATATTTGAAAAATAATAGATTTAATAAATATTATTTTAATAAATCTGCAGGACATTTTTTTCGTGTGTAATTTATTTATTAAACAAGCCCCTTTATAGCTGACAGTCGGTGAATTGTAATACCTAAACAGTAAAGATCGCCTTGTCACTATTGATCAAACTTGTTGGGTTGTCAGTTTTTTAAGGGCAGACCTCTAAATCGGGATGTCCCAAACACTTATATTCTCATAACAACACTACTAACACTAAAACCTTTGCCATGTGACACGGAGTCAAGTAGCATTGTATAAATTTATCCGAAGCGTCTTATAAATTATACAATGCTACTTGACTCCCCGTGATCTCACGTTTGTTTAGATTTTAGCGTCCCGACGTCTAATCCTGTTGTGTTTCATGTATTTTGTTGATTTTTGTGTGCCTTTTGTGAGGTAATTGTGTATTTTTAACCTGTGAAGGTTAAACACAACACGGCATGTGGGTCTTGTCATAATACGATACGCGAGAAATTTGCGTAATGTACTGTAAAAAATAAAGATAGGATTTTTTTTCGCTCAAATTGAAATTGTAAAGATGTATTACGCACCTCTTTGAAACATGGAAGTTGATTTTTTGTTCCACCTGTTTATGTTTTTATGATTCAGCGCCATCTAACTGTACGAGAAAGTTCAAGCATGGTGGTAAATAAACAAACTACTTACCCATTTCCTTGAAAACCTTTTTAATCAGATTTTTTAAATTATTTTTTTCACCAATCTTATCCGTACATATTGGCATATCAGTCATAATTTTAGTAGGTACTTATTTCTGGTTTTAATTATTATTTCTTTATTACCAAATCATTTATATCTACATGTTGTACCTATGTCTATCTCATTATTGTAATAGTCAATAAATAATTGTTGATCACCGCGTGAGAAACTCACGCATACGTGGGAGCCTTCATATCCGTGACATAGAAGACAAACTGCCTACGTTGGTACGGTCATGTCCTGCAAAAACCGGTCAACTACGTGGGAAACTAATGTCTGGCCATGGCACCACCGCCGGGTCCCGCCAGAAGGGGTAGACCTAAAAAGGTGTGGCTTGATATCGTAAGGGATGACATGCGTGCTAATAGACTGACCACTTCGGATGCACAAGACCGCGCGAAGTGGAGAAGTCAAGGTAGGAAAGTGAACCCCGGGCTCCAAAGCGACAGCTTGGGACGCAACCGGGACAAAACGCTAGCTGATGATGAACAAATAATTGTTTTTCTTTCTTTCAACTTCTAATAATAATATTTATCATGCACTCAATCAATCAATCAATCAAATAATTCTTTATTTGCATAGGCTTGTACACAGCACTTACAAATCGTCATACATTTGAATGACTTAAAATTATTTATGAGTATTTATGTATAATTTACATGTTAATACATATATTATGTTGGTACATAAAATATACTAAAGAAACAAATAAACAGAATGTGATTCTACCACCGGCTCGGAAAGTTGTTTCTGGTCGAGAAGATCCGGAAAAAACTCGCCAGTTACTCTTTTTAATCGCCAAACTTTCATACAATGTTGTGTCATCATCATACCAAGCCATACAGTTCAATTGTTACACAAAATAAAATAAAGGAAATACTAATAAAATAAATATTATGAGGTAAACCGAAGCAGACCAGTCCCCAAAGGTGGCATCTGTTAACAAGTATGACGTATGTGTCAGCCATACACTAAAGTATCGTCGAGCTTCAATGTGTTACATTAACGTTATTTTGACGTATCATGAAGCTGAGTAAAATATGTATCATAAGCATTATGTAACCGCACAATATGACTTTGTCAAACTTAAGTAAAATACTTGAAGACGCAAGATGAGTTCAAGCGTAGGCTCTTCTTAAATTTTAATAGTACCAAGTAGAACAAAGTTAGGACCAAATTACTTCAACAGAAACAGGCATAAAATTATAATTACCTACATTCCATGAATGATATATATGAAAGTTTGAATTAAATCTTACCATGCAAACATTTTACGTTGAATAGCTGCCTTAAGCCGGGTTTAGACTTGACATCATTTTGTAAACCTAAGTCAGACATTGAATATTATTCGTTCGGGCTATATTTATTTTGTGTTTCGGGCATTTTCTCGTACACTTGACCATGAATTCGAATTCAATATATATTCAAATAATGAAGAAGTTGGGACCTATTGCCCGTCAGGAACAACCGACGTTTTTACAGATGGCAGCAAGCTTGACACCGGACAGGTTGGTGCAGCCTTTGTTGCTTTCCATCCAGATCTGAAGTCGAAGATATGTTGAATCATGTTTGGGAATGGGGGTCGACTTAATTTGGTCCGTTTTAATCCCTCCAAGAGCGGTTAACGCGCACACTTGTGACGCGTTAACCGCTACAAGACGTCCCTTTGAAATGCCAATCAGTTTTCAGGGCACTCCCCTTGATGTCAAGCTTTCTATCGGGATACTTGGTGTCGACATTTCAAGCGATGTCCAGTTTCGCGATCATCTGGAAGACAAAGCTAAAATAGGTTCAAAAAAACTTGCTGTACTTAATAGAGCGGGGCGGCATTTCACACCAGCTCATCGGTTACAACTCTATAAGGCACAAGTTCGGCCCCATATGGAATAATACATAGGCTCCCATCTCTGGGCTGTTGGACCTCAGTACCAACTTCTTCCGTTTGACCGCGTACAACGTAGGGCTGCTTGAATTGTCGGTGACTTGACTCTCTCTAGTCGACTTGATCCTCTAGCACGGCGGCGGGATATAGCCTCCCTCAGCATTCTATACCGCATCTATCATGGGCTGTGCTCTAAGGAACTCATCTACTCCCTGCAGCTGAATTCTTACATCGAACCACATGCAAGCGATTGTCATTCCATCCTCATCATCTGGATGGATGGCGGTCTAATACTGTGCGTTTTTCGCGGAACTTTCTACCACGTACCCCAGTTCTGTGGAACAGTTTACCTATGGGAGTATTTCCCGACGGCTACGACTTAGGGACCTTCAAGAGAAGAGCCTACTCCTTTTTAAAAAGGCCGGCAACGCATTAGCGATCTCTCTGATTTCGCGGATGTTAATGGGCGGCGATGATTGCTTTCCATCAAGTGTCTCGCTTGCTCGTTAGTCGCCTCTAGCATAATTTTTTTTTTAAAAAGATCACAACACAACCCGGAAATTCCGCCTGCACCGAGCTTAAAGAGTTTAATAAATAACGCAGTATTAATTATTATGTACATTGTATTGATGCCAAATTACATTGCAAATATTCAACATTCCAGTGAAAGATAATTATTTTCAAAACTGAAGGATTTACGAATCGCAAATCAAAACAATAAAATTTAAAATTTACAATTAATTCTGTTCGCAAGAAAATAGGTAGTAAAGTGGGCCTATTCTCATCCACTCGACATTCAAACTTAGAGATTTCCTACATTCGTCGATACAAAATCTTTAATTCGACTTCAATGTCGAGTTCACGAGTTACTCTGCTCTACTGTTGTATTATTTGATAGAAATGGGGTGAGCCCGGCGTCTCATAGCCACTGCGACAGACCAGTAGTGATCTATTGTGGCAGCCCCGTAACCTATTACAGCACCTCATGTAGCTCCAGTTCCAGGATAAACCCGAGAATGGAGCTGATGTAAAATCTACTGTAGTACAATCAATTTGCATTCGTCGATAAATAAAGACTGACGACTAAAGTCACGTGCTAAGTTACCATGTTCTGTAATATTTATATGAAAATGAATGAATGTCGAGTGAGGTACCTACGTGACAAGAAAACTCTTTAGACACAGACAGCTATAAATATACATAGTAAAATCTTAAAACCTTTTGTAAGAATTTATTTTTTGTTTTGTTAAGAGTGGTTTCGATAAAACTCGTAGATCCATACTAATCCATAAATTTTATTGGCACAGTTGACTTCCCAATTTAACAGTCTTCACTTACTTACTGACTGGCGCAATTGGTAGTGACCCTGCCTCTTACGCCAAAGGTCGTGGGTTCGATCCCCACCCTGGACAAACATTCGTGCGATGAACACTTGTGTTTGTTTAATATATGTATTTAAGTATATATTTGTGTTCCTCTGTTGTCTGATATCTGTAAGACAAGTGCTTAAGCTACTTAGTACGGAATCAGGTCCATGTATGAGATGTTGTGAGAATTATTACCTTTGACAGTTGTACCTCTTTTTTTTTTTACTCAGTAATAATATACTCAGTAATATAATCCTAGTAGCTCAGCTATGCAAAATGGGTCTTGACCTTCGACGTCAAAGCTCGCCATTTTATTAGGTTCTGTGCCAATTCCACCCAATCGTGCATGTTAAGGGCCTCGAGTTTTCAGTTGACGCTCGGAAATTACTTACACAAAAAATAAAGTAGGTTTTTTTTTGGTAAATAGGTTAACGCTTGATCACTGACCGGATTTGAAGACTGACCGGATGGCGCAATTGGTAGTGACCCAGCCTCTTACGCCAAAGGGTTCGATCCCCACCCTGGACAAACACTCGTGCGATGAATACTTGTGTTTGTTCGGTGTCTGGGTGTAATATATGTATTTAAGTATATATTTGTGTTCCTCTGTTGTCTGATATCTGTAACACAAGTGCTGAAGCTACTCAGTACGGAATCAGGTCAACGTATGAGATGTTTTGAGAATTATTATTATTATCACAATCGCACACAAAAGTACAGTTAAATACAAAATAGGCACATCGTTTTGGCGTTTCTATTTTTCTATGTCGGCTAACTTGTCTTATCTTCACGTACTTGTCTATTACGTGTAATATACAGGCTACACATCAGGTCCCTATCTATAAGTCTGTCAAATTTGCTCAATCAATATTGGCACTAAACCGTTTGATTTAAGGATGAGAATTGATTGATTAAAATTTGTATGCATTAATCTGCAGCTGTCCGTACGTAAAGTGATTTGTCGCACTAAGAACCCTATACTATCACCACATGGTGGACTTTATTAAGCCACCTGTTAAAAACTTAAATTTTACAAGTCGGAACGTGACTTTACAGACAGTCTGCCGCTAATGTTCGGGACGCGTCATTTTACGTTTGTATAAATTACGAGATCATTTCGTATTCACAATTTTCCGAGATGAGATAAATTAGACATGATATTGTCATTTTAAATAAGATATTTTTATGGGAGATGAACGGGAATGAAATTTTGACTTGATTGATAGCTTGAGACATCCACGCCATTTCTATTTTGTTTTTGGGTACCGGTTTGGACAATTAATGCCACTATTTTATTTTTATGATTTTTTTGTGGCAAAATTAATTTTACCACAAAAAAATCATAAAAAAATGTTTTGTTTTGTTTTACATTTTACAGGTTAAACATGTAGAAAACATTGAACTATTGCACTATATACACAATAGTAGTAGCTGTAGTATCAGAAATAAAATATATATATATATATATATATATCCCCAAATCGCTGCCCACAGGCATCGTGCCCAGGAGACTTGGCGTATTGCCTTTCTGAATGGCCAAACTTATACGTTGGCCTATTAATACGATTTTGACGACCCGTTTGGAACAGCGGTAGTAAACGCTGCCTCTGGTGCAAGGGTTGCGGGTTCGATCCCCGCACAGTGCAAACATTTGTGTATTTTTTTATATGAGAGGTGGCAGACGAGCAGACGGATCACCTGATAGTAAGCAATTCCGCCGCACACCGACGGGTGTCCATGGGCGGCACCTAATTAATAGTAGAAATTCAAAGAAAACAATACAAAATACGCATATACTCGAATCCTGAGGTAAAATGGTAAAAATACGCACTTGGATTTTCAGACGGATCACCATTTACATTTTAATGTTATAAGCAAATTCGCACCTCATAAAATGGGTCCAATTTGTTTTTTCGCAAATGAAACTCATGTCACCGTTAATATATGTGACTTCTGCAAAATTAAGCAATTTAATACCAAAACGTAACAAAGCTACTTTCAAAACATTTTTTCTCGAAATAAGCTCTCGTCATGTTTCGCTAAAAGCAAAAAGGTTCTGACGGCGTGATTTTGTGTCGTGTCGTGTATTTAGGTAATTTGCCTCATTACAGTGGGGCCTTAATGCGAGCGGGTAAGGTGATATCTTATCTCATTAGGTCTACTTAAGAAATAATGACTTTTTTCTGCAATATTTGACTTTCTAGGTAGGGTAAAATTATTCGAATGCTGTGGTTTCCTTTTGTATGTTACATTTATTGTACATTATTTTACACTCTAAACCACTATAATCGTAATAACTTATATTTAAATTATATTATTTCCTTCTTTCAGGTAAGTAATTATACGAACATCTATGGTTGCTGCTGGTAACTGTGAAGATAAAAACAAAATGTCTGTCTGTTCTGCGTCTTCCGAGGCACGGGATTTCAAGACAGCCAGCTTCCTGACTTCGTGTTGACACTGAGAATTTGACAGAAAAACTCAAAGACAAATATTTGGCCCAACCTGGGTATTACATCCAAAACCCCAAGTACCGCAGCCCTTTAAAGTGCCCGGAAAATGTGCGTTATTGATTTTGTAATATATTTATTGACTGCCTCGGTGGCCCAGTGGTAAGTGGGTCACACTTTAAAGCGACGGCTGCGCAAGAGGTCCCGGGTTCGATCCCCGGGTCGGGCCAAAAATTTGTACCAAAGTTTTCGGTTAGAAATTCTTAGTGTCAGCCCGGAGTCTGGAAGTTGGCGGTCATGGCTTGGATAGCACGTTATGCCGTTGGTCCTGGGCCCAATCCCTCTCCGGTCGTGTCACGTTGGTGTTCCATCGGAATATGAGGGTAAGGGAATAGAGAGTGCACGTGTGCTCACACTAGATCACTATAACATATAATCGGTTGGAGGATATTAATATATTCATGTATTGATTCGCTGTGTCTCGCACCCCAACTCACTGAATACTTACAAACCGTCCGCATATTGTACAAATGCGTCGCCTCTCTGAAAGTAATACTTGTTTTAGTAAATTTTGAGCAAACAACGTTATGTCCCTTGTTCGTGTGCCCTTGGATACATTAGGGGACGACTGGGACTTCTGCGCGGGCATTAGTAAAAGCAAAATTGTGTATGTGGATTTTCTGCTAATTTGTTTAATAATATTCGGAATTCATTACAATGATAAATAATATCAAACAAAAGAAAAGAAAAGTATTATATGTATATATTTGTAATCCCACTGTTGATTCTGATATCCGTAACACAGGTGCTTGAGCTACCTATCTCGGAGCCGGATCAATGTATGTGATGTTGTGAAAAATTTATTTATTTATTATTTATTTATTTATATCGTCATGCGATTGTTGTTTTTCGATCTTTGGGTAGCGTTTATGTAATAGAAAACTTAAAAACATTAATTTACAATAAAGGAATTTGTTTCACAATATTAGTAAATTCTATCATAATGATAAATAATAATAATAATAAATATTTCACAACATCACATACGTTGATCTGACTCCGAGATAGGTAGCTCAAGCACCTGTGTTACGGATATCAAAATCAACAGCGGAATCACAAATATATACATTACTTTTCTTTTGTAAATACATACTTATAATACATACAAACACCCAGACCAATACAAACCGACATGTTCATACACGCAAATGTTTGTACTATGCGGGGATCGAACCCGCAACCCTTGGACCAAAGGCAGCGTTTACTACCACTGTTACAAACGGGTCGTCAGTAATGTCATGTCATTAGACCAAAAAATGTTTTTTTTTGTGACCTTAAAACTACAATGAAACCAAAGCGGTAAAACTTCACTTATATCACTCTTCACCACACAAAATTTAATCACTTCATTTCATAAAATGTTGAATAATAAAACATAAAACAGAGATTTTAATTTTTGTTTCTGATGACACCTTTTTTTTACCATCTTTTTTTACGTTTTCACATGTAGGGCAAGGAAGAAGAAACCACAGGATTCTAAACCTTGCCGAAACCCCTATGGTATCTATCTCGACGCATTTGCGGTCGGGAATCACAGCCAGTACTCGAACGAATCGTTTCCTAGTGCTAGTAGCTGACATGGTAAGATATCTTAACTTTATTTAATTCCTTCCATCATCAATATTGTAGAATGTACCTACAATTATCGCTTTAGTTCGAGCAGTTGAGAAGCCAGATACGATCCCCACGTTAATGCAATAATTAATAATAAAAGATAAAGATAAAGATAAAAAATTCTTTATTCAATTTAGGTCCACACAGAACACTTATGAATGTCAAAATAGTACATATTATCTACCGCTGGTTCGGAATGTCGATTTCTACTGAGAAGACACCAGCAAGAAACTCAGTAGTTACTCTTTTCAAATATTGATGATGTTACAGAGTTTCAATTGAGAAGAGAGAAAAAAATACAATTATGAAAGTTAATAGACTACTATGAATAACAACTCAAAAGATTAATGAATTAACATGACCAAGAATCCTTATCATTTAAATAGTCTTGTACACTATAGTAACCTTTCTTCATTAGGCAGGTTTTAATATGGGACTTAAACTTATCCAGTGATAGGTTAATGACATTTTGTGGTAGCTTATTAAATATCTTAATACTTAAGCCAACAAACGAATTACCGATTTTATGAAGTCTGAGGACCGGGACGGCAAGCCTATGTTTATTTCTGGTGTTAAGACTATGACTATCGGACTTTTTTGGAAAAGTGTGCAAGTTCTTACGTACATACATAATGCAGTCGAGGATAAATTGGGAAGCCACGGTTAAAATATTTATTTCTTTAAATATTACCCTAAGTGAGTCACGAGATCTAAGGCTGTATATAGCGCGGATGGCCCTTTTCTGTAATACAAAAATAGTTTGTATGTCAGCAGCAGACCCCCACAACAGTAGACCATATGACATCACACTGTGGAAATAGCTGAAATAGACCAGTCTTGCCGTTTCGATATCAGTCAGACGCCTAATTTTTCTTACTGCATATGCAGCGGAACTTAGTCTTCCTGCCAAGGCAGCAATATGGGGACTCCACTGCAATTTCGCATCTATAGTTATACCGAGAAAAACGGTGGAATTAATGATTTGAATAGATTCATTGTTCATCTTAATACTTGTATCGACCTGCCTTACATTTGGCATGGTGAATTTTACACATTTAGTTTTTTTTGAGTTAAGAAGTAAATTGTTGGTCGTAAACCAGTGCAATACCTGTGAGAGAGTATCATTTACGTCGTCAATTGATTTTTTATATCTATCAACCTTAAAAATCAAGGAAGTGTCGTCAGCAAATAACACTATCTCACATAGATCTTTCGTAAAGTATGGAAGGTCATTTACGTATATTAAGAACAACAAAGGCCCCAATATTGAGCCTTGGGGCACTCCCATTAATAGAGGAGCGCCAGAAGAGTCGATTCCATTAACATTAACCCTTTGAATCCTATCAGACAAATAAGATTGAATCATATCAAGTGCGTTATTCAATACACCGTAATGCCGTAACTTCATCAATAGTGTTCCATGATTAACGCAATCAAATGCTTTCGACAAATCACAGAAAACACCTATTGCATCCTGCTTTTTCTCCCACGCATCAAAAACATGTTTGATAAGAGCCACTCCTGCATCAGTAGTGGATTTTCCTTTAGTAAATCCAAACTGTTTTTCATGCAGTAATTTATTAATATTAAAATGAGATAAAAGTTGAGTAAATATAATTTTTTCGAATATTTTACTGAGTGCTGGCAATATGGATATTGGCCTAAAGTTAGACGGGTCACTCCTTTCTCCAGATTTGAATAAAGGTATGATTTTACTAATTTTCATCTTATTTGGAAATTGACCCTCGTCAACACATTCGTTAAATATTATAGCTAAGTGGGGTGCGATAGAGTGTATTATATTTTTTATTATATCTATCGAAATTCCCCATGCATCCTCAGTATTTTTAATATTTAAATCTTTTAATGTTTTAAGAATAATATCTGAGTTTACATGACTAAATCTAAAAGATGTGGTGCACTCATCTACATGCGACTTGATGAGAGAAGCAGCGAGATGCGGGCTCGAATTTAATGTTTTAGTGGTAGTGACTGGAATGTTTGAAAAGAATGACTCAAATGTGTTTGCCACTTCAGAGTCTGTATCAATAGATTTGCCATCAATTTTAAGAGAGAGCTTGCTGTGTTGTGTTTTGTTTTTGCAAGTCTCTTTATTTATAATTTTCCATGTAACTTTACTTTTATTACTAGCTTTCATAATCTTATCTTAATCTTATCTTCTATTATCTTCTAATATCTTATCTTCTAATGATGAAAGGAATATCGGCTGGGCAGCGTTCGGGAAGCTACGCAGCATATTTTCGGCAGATCTACCGCAGTGTCTCAAGACGAAAGTCTTTAATGCGTGTGTGTTGCCAGTGATGACATACGGAACCGAAACGTGGCCGCTTACAATGTGCCGATTATGGAGGCTCAAAGTCACCCAGAGAGCAATGGAGAGGGCTATGCTCGGAGTCTCCCTGTGTGATCGTATCAGAAATGATGAGATCCACAGGAGAACTAAGGTCACAGACGTAGCCCAAAGGATTGCATGCCTCAAGTGGCAATGGGCAGGGCTCATAGCGAGGAGAACAGACGGTCGTTGGGGCGGAAAGGTCCTCGAGTGGAGGCCACGTACAGGAAGTCGCAGCCGTGGCAGGCCTCCTACAAGGTGGACCGACGATCTGGTGAAGATCGCGGGAATCCATTGGATGCGGGAGGCACAGGACCGATCTGTGTGGAGAACATTGGGGGAGGCCTATGTCCAGCAGTGGACGTCTATTGGCTGAAATGATGATGATGATGATGATGAAAGGAATATTGTGTTTTTAGTGAGCGCCAAAATTCGCGACATTGGCTGGATAGAGAATTTCATTCATTAATAATCTTCTTCAATACATAACATATAAGTGAAAGCTTATTTACTGGCTGATCTATCAAACGCATGGTCTAAATTAAATCTGATTATCATCATCATCTTAGAGTATGTCCCGGTTTGCGTCCCAAACTGTCCGCATTCCTGCTTCGAATCCTCCTCGAAGTTATAATTAATAAATGCATTCGATTTCGTCTTTCGCGAGTCTTTGCATACGGTATAATCTAGAAATTTGTGATCCTTTGGTTGGTTCTGATTATAATAGTAAAAAAAACTTTGACGATAAATTGAGTAATGTTGCCTGAATCTGTTATTTTATTCAAAACCTTGGCAAGCAATACATTCCGCTTCTTAGCGAGATGATTAATGTTCTTAATGCTTAGCATTGAGGGCTGGAAAACAAACAAAATGATAGTATTCATTACTTTTTGCCACGTATCAGCAAACGTTTTATTGCCCTTGACCTGGGCTAGTACAGCCAATTTGGTTAGGAAATCCTAACTAGCTGACCCGACAACCCGAACAGACTGTCCTGGCGCAGAAGCGAAGGATAAGGAGAGCCGACCCCACAACGTGGGAAGAGGTAAAGAAAATGAAGAAGAAGACTTTAAATATCCTCATTACATTTGGCTTTTTCTGTTTTAATCTCCGTAGAGAAGTTTCTATATTATTTATGAGTTTCCGTCAAACCGATTTAGTGACGATTTGTGCAGGATCGGTGGCAGTGGATGGATGCGAGAGCCCAAGAATCGATTGGAGTGGCGGACATTTGCATAGGCCTATGTCCAGCAGCGAACTACAACAGACAGATTGATTAGTTTTAGCATCTCTTCTTCTTTTTCAGCAGCATGTATTTGCCCACTGTAGAGCATATGCTCTCGACTTTTTCTGTAGTCGGTCTTCCTGGACCACACTACTCCAGCTTGAGCCTTGATGTCATCGGACCATCTGGCAGTTTGCCCGCCAACATTCGTCTTTCCATCTCTTTGTCTCCATTCAAGGACGTCCTTGCTCCACCTCTCATCCCTCATCTGCTCACATGAGTGGCTTACGCCCATTTCAGTTTTGCGGCTCGGTACCCTACATCTATCACTTTTGTGCGTTACCTGATGATGGTGTTGCACACTCTGTCTCGTAAGCTTATAAGTAGTTTTAGCATATTTCTGTTTCATTTGCTTTAAACTACTTCAACTAACAAATCCTACACAAATTAATTATTTCAAAAATATTTCCCTACGTTTTCAAAATGTCTAAAAGTAAGATAAGTCCTAAAGCTTTTCCAGAAAGACCCGTGTTGCTTTAAGCTCAAAAGCTATCCGTATTAGGTCCGTGTTCAAAAATAAATAACTCTAGATTGTAGAGACCCAACTAAACCACTTTACTTTGAACTGTCGTGGTCGTGGGAGATTTAAAGAGGCATTGTTTGAAACAATAGCGCGTGCCTAGTTCGCTCCGATATTTTGAAGGATACTTCATTATCTAGGGGTAAACAAAGAGCGTTTTATATCGCAGGCTGCTAACGAGATGCAACTCTGTGTAATGAGTAATGTGAGATATGTGATATTTTTTCCTTAATGTGAAATAATGGGTTCGTTATTTTAGTAGCAATTAAAATTCCTTTTGATATTTACATAGAAATCTAGTATAAGTATACTGAAAGTCAGCATAGATTAAAATCTGCATAAAAATAAAATCATCATCGTCAGCCCATTTAAGTCCCCACTGTTGGGGCACGGGCCTCCCTCAATCACATGAGGGGTAATTGCCATACTCACCACGCTCGGTAGACGGGTTGGCGAGGGTTTTGATATAAATGCCGAGATTTCCTTCTCTGGGTGCTGATGATCATGCCTGCAGCTTTACCTTAGTCGCCTTTTACGACACCTCGGTAAGAGTGAGGGTGGCCTATTGTACTCTGCCGGGGACCACACGAGTATTTATTACTATGGCACCAAAGCTGTAGAGTCAAACCTCTTGGTTTTATTTAAGTAGAAAAATCAACATCTTCATACATTTCCAGTGAATTAATAATCAAAAAAAATGTTTTTGTTATGCCAAATCTTGACATTTGAATATCAGGGGGACAAAAACTAACAAAATACAGCAAAATTTTATTTTGGCCGGCACCTTCATATTTGGACCAAAAATATACGAAAGCCTGTGAAAAAGGTCTCCAAATACAGGAGTTACACCGTTAGATAAAGACGAAATACCAACATAAAGATAAACACGAAACCTAAATAGACTAAAAACCGTAATTACCCAAGTACATTCCATCTCCACTTTCACAATAAACAAGAGAATGTCAAACTAAATCACCTAAAAACCACTTAACTCGGAATCGCTACACCATTGTTCACGAATCGCGACAATAGCTCGTATCTACCCGCCCGATATTTTGAAGGGTTCTTCATTATCTAGTGGAGACAAACAAAGCGTCTTTTATATTGTTCAGTCAGTAATGAACCGGCTGTGAAATTGCGTGGTATGTGAGCTCGGAGTGTGGAGGAAAAATGGACGCTTTATAATGATGCCAAATATTAGTTAAGCTCACTCACTCATTACCCGACTACGGGGAAGCAAGAAGGAGGGTTACGATTTTGATCTGTACGTATGTATGGCTGTTCATCTGTTCCCTCATAACTTCTAAACTAGGGATCATATTTGAACAAATGAGGTGTCGATAGAAAGACAGTGATAACGCAAGATGCAAATGTCGAAGCTGATGTATCCCACAGAATAAATGTTGCTTGGCAAAAATGGCGCACACTTACTGGAGTTTTATGCGACCCGCGCATGCCCATAAGAACTAAGAGAAAGGTGTACAAGACAGCAGTAAGACCAGCGATGCTTTACGGGGCTGAATGCTGGACTGTGAAGGAAACACATGCTCAGAAACTTCACGTGACCGAAATGAAGATGCTTAGGTGGTCGGGCGGAGTGACTAAATTGGACAAAATTCGAAACGAATACGTCCGAGATAGTTTCAAAGTCACCCCTGTCCAGGAAAAGCTCACCGAAACACGTCTCAGATGGTACGGCCACGTCATGCGGAGAGACAGCGAGCATGTGGTCCAGAAAGCACTGGCAATCCCAGAAGGCAAGAGAGGAAGGGGACGGCCGCCCTTGACCTGGTGGACCAGTACAGCCTACCTAGTCAAGAAGTTCCAACTACCTGACCCGACAACCCAGGACAGATTGTCCTGGCGCAGAAGGATAAGGAGAGCCGACCCCACCTAAAGTGGGAACAGGCAAAGAAGAAGAAGAAGAGGTGTCGATAGAAACGATTTGATTGTCTTCTGGTTAGAGTAAGGAACTAAAAAAAAATGCTTGACGGTACCGTGTGGGGTATCAAATTAAAGGACTTTTTTGGTATCAAATATGTAATTTTATTTACATAACTAAAATATGTTAAATAAAAATAAATTAGAAATTATTATTCCGTATTGCCGTGCCACCTACTGTAGAAAAACAGATTCATTATAACAATAAAATAAAATCAATGTGGTATACGACCTCGGCGAAAGGGTGGATTAAAGGTTTGCAGCGCAATTGGACGGCTGCGATCGCTTACCATCAGGCGATCTGTCTACTCGTCTGCCACCTATCACATAAAAAGAAATACAAAATTATGTTATTTAACGCTTGAAACATATTGGGACTTGAAACATAAAGTATATTATAGATGAGCTGCGACGGCTCTGCACGCAGTTAGTAACGATATTATGCTGAGATGATGATGATAATTATGACACTTAATTACATAGAATCAGTTTTTATTGGTCTTTTGGGGCAGAAAGGTCCTCAAGTGGAGAACGGTCAAAGCCGTGGCAGATCTCACAAGGTGGACTGACGATCTGGTGAAGTTCACGGGAATCCATTGGATGCGGGCGGCACTGGACTGATCTGTGTGGAGATCATTGTGGTTGGCCTATGTCCAGCAGTGGACGTCTATTGGCTGATGAAATGATGATGATGATGAGTGTTATTTTTGCCATCGAACAAAATTGACTTGACGTGTGCTATGCCCGTACAAAACATTTTCCATTTTAAATAAGATTGGACGAGTGGAGTGTATAGAGCGGGACCAGGATATTTAGAAAACCGGTGGTCTTTTAAAGCCTCTAGAGAGCGATAGTAGCTCAGTGAATAAGAACGCGTCTTACAAAGGGGGGGGGGGGGATGGGGAGGGTCGTGCTGGGACCGGAACCGGTTACCCTTATTAAGATATTCGATAGCCTTTTTCAAAAACCCTGTCAATAAGGAAAGCTTATCATTGGCTTACCTCATCAATATGCTTACCCATTCATTACGGTAAGCGCTATTATCACGGAAAACGTATAATAGGCTTACAATATCGAGATAGGGTTTTACAATTCTATCAAGCTATTTGAAGTCGTATTGATTTCGTTCGTTTGACAGGTCGTGGTAAAGATATAGACAATATTTTGATTGTTACCCTATTGGGTAACCCTTACTTTGCGGTAAGCGATTGTAGTGTAGCCCTATCAATAGGGTTACCAATACAATAAGGTTACACAATAAACAGCGTAACCCTATCGATTCAATAAATGTTATCTACCACTTCTTTAGTTGTTGTTTCTGATATAAGTAACACAGGTGCTTGAGCTACCTATCTCGGAGTCAGATCAATGTATGTGATATTGAGAAATATTTATTAATTATTATTTAACAAGACAATTATATATGTCCTTTCTGTGAGAGTATCTGAGGTAGACTATGGACTAAGGGACATGAGGATACAATAAGGGTTCCTCGTGGACTCTAAAACCATCAAAACGGGCAATATTAGGAGCTCAATAAAAGGTCGGTGAGGGAATAATTTGACTCTTTTCGTTGAACATTCGCTTGAATATTTCAGTCCTACTCAACCACTTAGTCAAATAGTTCAATGCAATATTTAATACTAATGCTGAAGTATTTATTTGATTTTCTTCCAAGGAAACGTTGTATCATTAACATTTTTCTTAAAAAGACGTGAGAATATTACTTTAGCGGTAATTCCAAACTTCTTGGCTTCTTTGGTTTTTATACTTCAAAGTTATGTGAAGTTTCCTTTTGAACCATTTTTTTCAGGCGATTGATTATAATTGGTAAAGTTTTGGTGTCGTGTAGCTGTTACTTATCAAGAAAAACTTTGTGGCGGTCTTATTAGCAGAAGTATTACATGATGATACGGCCCTGTGGTCCCGGCAGAGTAGAATAGGCCACCCTCACTCTTACCGAGGTGCCGTAAAAGGCGACTAAGGTAAAGCTGCTGGCATGATCATCAGCACCCAGAGAAGGAAAACTCTGCATTTATATCAAAACCCGTCTGCCAAGCGTGGTGAGTATGGCAATTACCCCTCATGTGATTGGGGGAGGCCTGTGCCCCAGCAGTGGGGACTCCAATGGGCTGATGATGATGATGATGATGACGGTCCTGGTGGATGGCGCATCACAGGTGCGCTGCCAGCCTTTCAACTCACTTTCCCCTCGGTTTGGCCTCAGGTACCCTCACTCAATCGGTGAAACACAGAGCTGATGCTGCTTTACGCCGTTTTTAGAGCCAATTTTTATAAAAGCCAGCCTTGTCAGTATATCTCCTCCATCGTACCAAAGGTTACCATCTGGTGGTAAGTTTTACGAAATTCAAATTATTTAGGAACATACATAATAATTATCTATTTGTTTTTTGCCGCTGATTTGGAAAATATTTTTCTACCTGAAAGACACAAAAAAAAACTGCATTTACACTTTAGATAAAGTGCCCAGAAAGAATCCACTACCAAATTTATTCTAAAAGTTTGCGAACAACCCTATATATCTGATATTGAATATCTTTCCTAACGCACCTCTTCCGATAATCACGAGAGTAACCCCAATCCACTCGCTCGGAAGAAGCCTGTCAAAATAGATAACGCACGATATAACACGTAAAATGCCATAACGTCATCCGGGAAAGGATCAATTTCGAAATTATGACACCATGCGCACAGTGAAATAAACTATAGTGGGACCACTTCATCAAATCCTGATGTTGAGTGTGAACTTTTTTCCATTTACATTATTAAAAACATTGTATCATTATAAAAAAAATCTTTGTAAGCATCACAAAAATGTATCTTCTCTTTTTGTGGAAGCTTAATGCATCTATAATATGCTTAGATTAAATCAAAATAGCGGAAGATACGGCACGTCCCTTCATTAGACAACTGCTGACGGACCTTACTTTGTGACATATGCTTGAAGGATTCATCAAACGTGCTACGCGCATGCTACGTCAGTCTACGTGAAATTAGGCAACGGGGACCTAATTTATGCGGTCCATGCGGTAGAGACCAGTCACCTCTCTCTCTCTCTAATTTAAGAGCAACGCTCTTGTCGGTGGAGTAGTCTCCATTCCTCTCTCGACTCTGCCAGCACCTTCAATTCCTTGTACGACATGACATTTGCCTTTTTCTTAAGTTGTTGGACGTGATTTCTTCTTGGTCTTCCTCTTTCTCTCTTTGCTTTCATTATTATTTTGATGAACATGTCATGCCGCATCAGATATCCCATCATATTTGCCCGCCTGATATCAATAGTTTCGAGCAAAGACCGCTTCTCCCCTTGATCGATACATGGTCGGCGGCAATCGATTACCTAGCTGATAAAAAAACATGGACGAACAGTGAATTCATATTGATAGTGATTCATAGTATCATACTTCAAGCAAAAGGCTACACTGTTCTTAAGTTTTCTTTTTACTATACGACATACAAGCATTTGACCTCAATCCCACGTGATGTAAAATGAATATGAGGTCCAAGGTGAAACTGTTTGGTATTATGCCATCATACCTACAGGCACTGTTCAATAAAATGAGACAACCCTAGACGCGTTCCAAGCTACTAACGGCGAAGTATGCTGCTTGGGCATCTCCCGCCCACGTCACACCCCGCATGCCCCGCGTGATTGCCTTGTCTAGACGTCTCTGTCGAACTACTGTAAGGAAATCTCTTGTTATCATAGACAAGCGCGAATTTTCTAGTTCCATGCTTGTTATACTGTGTTACAGGTATGGACGGTAAACATGGCAACCTCCATAAATAATGAATGCGGCCTATTCACATGATTTTGTGGAACGGTTTATCGATATTGCCGGCATAAAGAAACGCATAACATAACTTTTGGTATCTTGATCAGTAATCTAAGCTAAAAATCATTCTGACCCAATATGTGTGCCAGTTTGTAGTGCATTGCATTTGAGTATCGAACGATGGATATTTTGTTTAGAAGCTGCTAGTTGAATACCACTATCGGCGCTCATCTTCATCTCATATCAGCGTGCAATTCCCAGTTGCGTCCAAAGCAGTTGTTCCGGAACCCAAGGTATGTTGGGACCATGAACCAGGATTCGAGAAGTATTGTCCTTCATAGGCTAGTTTCCATTATTTTTATTATTTGATAGAACGGTTTATTACGATTATATTACGTTATAAAAAATGTTTTTTTTTAAAACCATTTTAAATTATATTTTCGCTATACAGCCATAAAAGCCGCCCGCCATGATGTTCTGAAGTTAAATTTGTACAGCAATCACTTATTTATATTTATTTATATTTCGAACGGAATGTACGGAGTCATCATCATCATCAACAGCCCATTTAAGTCCCCACTGCTGGGGCACGGGCCTCCCTCCATCACATGAGGGGTAATTGCCATACTCACCACGCTTGGCAGACACGTTTGGCACGGGTTGGCGAGGGTTTTGATATAAATGCAGAGTTTTCCTTCTCTGGGTGCTGATGATCATGCCAGCAGCTTTACCTTGGTCGCCTTTTACGACACCTCGGTAAGAGTGAGGGTGGCCTATTCTACTCTGCCGGGGACCACACGGCTCTTGTACGAAATAATATTTGAATTAAAAGTGATTTTTAAAAGTGACATAAGGCCACTTACCTATTACAAAAAACAAAACTTCTGCAGTCTGACATTTTCAAAAACTTATCTGAAAACTATAGATTTCCTTACAATGTTTTCCCCCACCGCTGTTTAAATTAATACCTACACATAGATGTGAAAAATCCAAGGGCACATTTTCGGATTTGAAAAAATAACTCGTTAAAATGGGGCATGTAATTTTTAACCACCAAGCTACCATCGCTCAATGCGTTCATGTTTTGGCTAAAATAACATTAAATATTCCTAAAAACAATTTCAAAAGTTTACAATTCAGTTGTAGAAATATGCTATGGAAATGTTAGTCTTATCGAAATGTTATATTCAGTAAAACTCATCTTCGTTACTTATTTCCACTGACTGGCCGGATGGCGCACTTGATGATGACCCTGCCTCTTACGCCAAAGGACGTGGGGCGATCCCCACCCTGAACAAACATTAGTGTTATGAACTGTGTATGTTGAGTGTCTGGGTGTAATATATGTATTTAAGTATAATATTCGTAATCCTTCTTTTGTCTAATATCCGTAACACTTAGTACAAAATCAGGTCAATGTATGAGATAGTGATGAATTTATTTATTTATATTATTTTATTTGTCGCCTTTTTTTTCCTGAAAAATGTACAAAATCGAATTTTAGGTGGCATTTAAATAAAATACTCTCTTAGTTTTGACAACAACCCAAGTGAATCGAATCGGACCTTCCCTTCACAAAGTCATGAGTGGAATGGTTGTCAGAGAAACCCCAGCAGATGCTCGCATAATATACTACTGACTAACTGTCCGCCTACGAGAAGGATCCTTCAGGGTTGCGTCCTTTTAATAATGTATGAATAAGTTGTTACTGTTGTGAAATGTACGTTTGTCACTTTACAATGCCAAAACTAGATTTAGCCTCCATCACTATAGTTCTACCGTCACAAAGGAGGCCTCGGACTATATACACATATATTTTTGGTCCAAATATGAAAGTGACGTCCAAAACCAAATTTAACTGTATTCTGTGAGCACCGTTCAAATGTCAAGATATGGCGAAACAAAAAAAATGTCTTTTTTTTAATAACAAAGGCATTTTTTTTTGTTTCGCCATTTCACTGATAACTTATGGAGATGTTGATTTTGAGCTCAAATAAAACCAATGGCCGTGTGGTCCCCGGCAGAGTAGAATAGGCCACCCTCACTCTTACCGAGGTGTCGTAAAAGGTGACTAAGGTAAAGCTGCTGGCATGATCATCAGCACCCAGAGAAGGAAAACTCTGCATTTATATCAAAACCCTCGCCAACCCGTCTGCCAAGCGTGGTGAGTATAGCAATTACCCCTCATGTGATTGAGGCAGGCCCGTGCCCCAGCAGTGGGGACTTGAATGGGCTGATGCTGATGATGATGATGATGAAAACCAATGATTCTACAGTTTTGGTCCCATAATAATTAACTCAAGGGAACCAGTCCAACAGCATATAGCAATTTTTTTTTGGCTGGCACTTGGACCAAAAAAGACCCCATGGTTCGCGAGACGCAAGGCGTGGAGTGCGCTCGACTAATCCAAAAAAAAATCTGTATGATTTTTATTTTGGATTAGTGGAGTCAATTAATTAGTCGGGTGACGACCGGTACCATCACAAACCAATAAGAATGACGTTTGCAGCTAGAACCGTGTGATTATTCGAGCTCCAAAGATAACTTTTTCGATTGGTAAAGCTCGCTCCTCGCCCGTCTGATTGGCTTAAAGAGAAAATAGACTTTTTCCATTGGTCAAGCGCACTCCGCACCCCCGCGTCCCATGAATCAAGGGAAGGTCAGATTTGTAGCGGTGAAGCTATAATTCTTCTTTTTCTTCAGCCTTTTTCACCTACTTGAGTGTTCAGCATTTTCCATTCTTTCCACCATTGAACTGTTTGTATCCAGTTCGAGCCAGCAACCCTCTTTTGTCTTTCCAGCGCATCTGAGGTCTTCCTTGAGGGCAAGCTATCAAGGAAATAAAGCTTTAATTACTTAAAGATATTCATATTGTTTTAGGGCGGTCGTTGAAAATCAGCTATTTGCATGCTTTAGCAAAACATTTCTATTGCCTATTCGCATTGCTGTGATATATATGACCTGACCAATTAGACTTTATTAAGAGTTTTAATTTCGAATGTACTTCACCATTTACAATGTATAATAAAAACTTTTCCTATTTTTGGCATCTGGTGGCGTCGACAGTGCGTAAAAGGAACTGAGGTTGAGGTTGAGGTTGCTTGAGGTTTGTCATAGAGGCTCATACGTGTTTGATGCTACCTATTCCGATCTTGAAGTGCTTGTTTGAGTATTTTTTATTTTGCTTGTTAAAGATCTTTGTAATCTTCTGTCTCCTTTACTTTTATTTTTTCATTTGTATCGTATCTTAAGTGAAGTAAAAAAAAACGAAATTGAGATATTTATTTTATTTATTTATTTAAAATTTTATTGCACAAATTTTGATACAATAAGGCAAACTTAATGCCACGAAGCATTCTCTACCAGTCAACCTTTGGGACATGCAGAAAGTGCAGTGGTGCGGCGAAAGGAAATTTTGTAGTTACTAGTAAGGAAAAAAAAACACTAATATTAAATAACTACATTATAAATAAATACAATATATAGGTGTAAACAAAAAAGTAAAATACATAAGAAAAAAAATACTACATATAATATGTTATTTATATACATATAAGCAATTAAGTTATGCGGAAAGATTAGATAGGTGTCAAATTAATGTTTTATGTACCTAGTTTTCTTTAGATTTCAGAAAGTCATTATGTAAGTAATTTATAAAATCTTATACAAGGATTTAAAAACCCAACCTGGATTATTGCTTTTGTTACTTTCAACAAGTACAATATATCTGCTTTTGACATCAAGAGGAAATAGACGTGGGAAGAATAGGATACTAGCACAATAGAGTGAAAATATTGAACGATATAATAAAAGTTTAAGATACAATTTTACTAGAAGACCACAGATCACTATATATGTAGCTAGAAGACGCACGTTTTCGAAATAATGAAAACTTATAAAGGACTGTGGGGGCATGCTATGGAGTACTGGCTGAAAATATTTAGAAGAAATTTTTGGTTTAAGTTTTCCTCTTTGCGGCACTGGCCGAAAATATTTAGAAGAATATTTTTGATTCGATTTCTCTCTCCCCTTCATTTTTGACACTTCTTCTGCACAAATTTTCTCTCGCTCGAGTTATTCAATTATTTTATATTTATCCTTACTTCTGTAATTTATTTCGTTTGTAAATCTACACTCTGTTCTCACGTTTTATTTATTTATTTATTATTATTACTCCATGTCAGGTAAGCATATAAGATGATATCCATCATGTGTTGTGTTGACTTGGAACAAAATTTGTACTGTATGGAAACTAACGCCATCTAGTGATCTTAGTGACACAACAAAGCGTCTGCTTTTCTTATCTGCTGATTTGAGAGCGAGTATTTTTCAGGTAGATGTCACTATGCATTTTTACATCGCGCAAGAAAAGTGTGTTTCCGGAACAATGACCGCGTCCGTGCCACTTAGACTGTTATATATTTTTTGTTATTCAACAAAATGAGATACTGTCCGATCACGGTTGTTTGGCTCGCGGCAAAAGTCGGAACTTATGCTGTTTTGACATTTTAACATACAATAAACGTTTTACAATGCCCCCTGTCAATGTTATTGAAGTGCCTTCTGATCTTGGTTGGGCTATACGCACGCATACGCTTTGTTGTGATACTACGACCACTAGATGGCGTTAGTTTCTATACACTTAGAAACTTTTGTACTAAGAATACCCAGACAGAAGGCCGCTAAAGAGCCGCAGGCAGGCCTCACCAAAGGTCGAAGGGCGCCCCAACAGCGCCTGTCGGCCTTCAGCTAGGAGGAACGCCAATGCCAAGACCGGCATGAGAAGCCGCCCGGGAAAAGGGTTACCCCAAAGCCGTTTTTTTTTGGTTAATAGGCTAACGCTTGACCACAATCGCGCCTGATGGAAAGCGACGATGAGGTCTAATAAGGAAGTGGGATGAAATTACGTAGCGTACTAAGAATAAACATAGCAGCATGTTCTATACCTATGCATATGTAAACAGAAGCTATTGATATTCGTGTCCCTCAGAGCGACCGTCGCCGAGATACAAAAAAAACCATGAAGTTAGCACTCTATTTCAGATATACATTTTAGTCTATGATATACATCCTGGGCAAATACTCGTACAGAGCCCCACATAGCCGGTATGTCGAGATTTGAATCGTGGGGAGTTACGCTTCTACATAAGTGGACCACGGCTGGCTCGACCGGAGTGATACCACGGTCTCACAGAAAAGCATGAGCGCCCTCGCTACCAGAGCTCCAATCTGAAGTAGGGGGGTATAAAGATTAACAGTCCGTTTGTGGCGCCACTGGTGTTGCGGGTGTCTATTTGCAGCGACAATACCATCTTACTTACCATCAGGTCATCCGTCTGCTCTTCTGCCATCTATCACATTAAAAATGGACTTAGTCGGTTTAATTTTATTACTTTATTTCACGAAGATATATATACTAGTCGGTCATTATGTACGAGTTTTTCTGTCTGGATTCTGTCCCCAAATCTACAACACTACCCTGTCATGTGTGGGACAGAGTGAAAAGGGTTAATCCGGTCCGGTCCACCCAGCTGCCAAAACTATAAACAGTTAATACACCCAGGAAAATCAATTTGTACGCTACTTTAATTTAAAATAATGTTGACCACTTTTGAGTTTCTTTGTATCTGATGATATTGTTCCTTTGGTAGACGAGCATACAGATCATCATCATCATCATCATTTCAGCCAATAGACGTCCACTGCTGGACATAGGCCTCCCCCAATGTTCTCCACACAAATCGGATCACCACACATACACATCATACAGACCACCTAATGATAAGCGATTGCCGCCGGATATAGTCACCTGAAATACCAGTGAAGGTGACTCCAGAGGAAAAGGTTTGCAGAGTAGTGTCATTACTTCTTTTATCCTTCCCCAAATTAGGGTTTCGGCACCTTCACTCACTCGGGAAAACAGACGATGAGGCTTCAGTTGAAAAAAAAAACCACAGCAGCGTAAGGTAAGGAAAGGTAGGCAGCGGCATGACTGTGCTCCGGCATTGTTGATATCTATGAGCGGCGGTTACCGTTCACCATCAGATGGGCCGCAAGCTCGTCTACCTACTAAAAGCAAAAAAAAAACCATACTGATCCATAAACTTTATAACAAGTCTTCACCTAAAAAATTGCCGTTTTTTTCTAGACACAGTTAGATGAATAACTCCTTTGATAAGCAAAAATTCACCATTATTATAATTTTATTTTGATTAAAGACTATTTTTTACGGTTTGTATTACATAGAGGTCAGATATTATTGTATTTGTGATGCAAAATGATGCCTTTTTTACTTGGCACAATTGACGTTTTTATCAATAAAAACTTTTTAATAAAAAATATTTTATTTTTAAACATCGTTGTCCATTAAGGCACAGTTAGTTATGGAGTAGTAGCATCAATAGTTACTTTACAAATTAAAAAAGTTATTACGTAAAATACAACTTCTAAGAAAATCGCCATACAAAACGGCAATTTCAAAGATAAGATAAGATAAGAAACAATGTATTGACCACAACACATTATACATAATAACAAAAGAGAGAAAACAAGGTACAAACAGTTGCGGCCGGCAAGGCTCAGCGTCAGCATATGCTGCAACTGCCACAAACGGCAGCTGCAGCGCTGGTTTTCAGGCTGGACTTTGGGTGACACCTTTGCATTGGGAAATGTAAGTTATAGAAAATATTGACATGCGACATTTATAACTATGGACAAAACAAGTAAAACAAATAGCTTTTAAATTTTCGCGTTGCATTATAAATATAATAACGCATTCAGGGCGCTGTTGCGGCTGCCTCGTTTCTGCAGTGCGTCGCAGATGTTCGCGGAGGCGCGTACGGATTTCTTCCGTACGATTATGCGCAAAAGGGCTGCCTCGATGGCGCGGCGGAGACGGGCCAGTGGCAACAGCCTCCTCGTTGTTATAGCGGACCTTTTGGGACACTGGAGGTCCTTACACACTCCTGTCCCCAATAATAATAATTGGAAATGTTACTAACGAATTTGTATGGATTTATTTATCCGAAATAAAAGCTTAATAATAATAATTAATCAAGACGAGAGAATGTGAAGGTGTCCGAAGATATAACGTAGTCGAAACGTCGAGTAAAATATGTGAGTACACAATGTTATATCACATAATAAATATCGTGTTAATTCACGTCTTGATTAATTATAAGTAAAACAAAATTAACGCATTAAAACAAACAAACAAACAATTTTAAACCATTAAAATGATAAAAAAAACATAACAAATAATAAAATAATTCACCAAAGGATGGCCTTCGCGGGTGTCATCCCAATATTTGTCATAAACGACAGTGGCGCCATCATAGGTAAAGACCTAATAATTAATATAGTAAAAATGTTTGTCTCAAATCCTATGAGTATGAGTAGAGCTTGCTCATTTATGCTACAGTATAGTTCTTCAACGGTTAAAACTAATAAGAATGAGATACAAAATGACGTTATGCAGAGTAGCGCACTTGTGAATACTGTATGTTCAAGCGTAAATTGCACTTCCATTGTGCCAACACCTACTTACTCATACTATTGCATAATACCAGTCTTCATCAAACTTTAACATATCCAATATTGACTTTTACTATGTAAGTTCCACCCAAAACTTGGGTACAATATCGCGCTATGGTCACTGTTTCAAATCCGCCTGTATTCATAATTACTTGCATATAGGGTTACCAGGCATCCAGATCTTTATTGGACATAGAATTATCGTCAAAGCGATGGTAGCTCACAGGATAATAATGTGCCCCTTCCAAACGGGCGTATAGTGGCGGACAGGTACATAAAACTGTCAAATGTGTAAGAATATAACGTTTATAATCGAATGAAGGAATTTGACAGTTTTTTTATAGCTTGATGTGTCCGCCACTGTACATAGGTTTGAATTCGAACATGTGCTTCTGGATTTAAAAAAACATCTTGAGGAAACTTAACGTTTACGGTAGTTCCTCAAGGAGGGTTTTCGCGTGTGAAAAATCCGCTAGATGGCGTACTATAGGTGTGAGGTTCATATAAAATGTAATTAGTTATTTTTAAACGTGATCTGTCAAAATGGCAATTTGACAAACTAAACAACCAATGCGGTCGATGTTGGACCTTAGTCCAACAGTACGCCATCTAGCGGATTTTTCACACGCAAAACCCTCATTGGTATGATAATTTCTATTAATTAAAGTAAGTCTGGATCAATGCCCTGTTGGTTTAGTGGTTTGTGCCGGGCCGAGCCGTGATCTCGGGGTTTGATTTGGTCGAGACTCGAGGCGTCGAGGCCTATTTTTGAAGCCTCGAGGCGGAATGGCAAGGCTCAGTGAGCTCAGCTGAGCTGCGAGGTCTCTCAACCATGCCTTTAGGCTTTAAAAGGGTTTTAAAGAGCTCGAACCTTCAAAATAGCTCGAATCTTAATATGAATGCAAGCCTTCAATGAAAGCTCAAGTTTATGTAACTCCGTAACTAAGTAATGTACAGAACTACATTATCTGTACTTGCATATAAAATTCAAAGACCAGACTAATTTTCGAAAAGTCCCGAGTTTTCTTATAAAACCACGAACTAAAAAGTGCTAAATAATATTTTTAACACTTTATGCACTTCAAATAATATTTTATAACAGTAAAGGTTTTACTAAAATTGGCGCCTAATCCCTGTTGAATAATTGAATGTCGTATTAAATTTTTTTTTATAATTTTTATAATTTTATATATATATTTTTTTAATTCTCACAACATCTCATGCGTTGACCTGATTCCGTACTAAGTAGCTTAAGCACTTGTGTTACAGATATCAGACAACAGAGGAACACAAATATATACTTAAATACATATATTACACCCAGACACTGAACAAACACAAGTGTTCATCGCACGAATGTTTGTCCAGGGTGGGGATCGAACCCACGACCTTTGGCGTAAGAGGCAGGGTCACTACCAATGGACAACATTTCATATTTTTAATATGTCCATATTGTTTTTTTATATGAAAATAGTCATAAAATGAACAGACCCATATTTTTTCTTTTTTCAAAATTTGGCCATTTTCATGCATGAAATAATTATTGAAATTCTTTATATTCTAAATAGACGTAAGCGCCAAATCGGACGGCTGAATACAGCGATATTCCTTTGCTTATCATTGTTTTAATAAAAAAAGGTACTACTGTCAAAGGTAGATAATACTAGTGTCATCATTGTCAACGTCATACATACATTCAACGTTGACAAGTTGTCTTTTCTTTTGACAGTTACATGTCATGGGTTTGGCATTTCGTAAATTTAAAACTATAATGTGCTAAGCAAAGAAATATTTTACATTCTGCCGTCCGATGACGTCATCTTACGTTTTTTAGTTTTTAATTTTTTTCCCAGTAAATAAGCAATATAAAAAAATAATAAATATATATTCGAGCAGCGGAAAAGTAAACAAAGAATTGGTATTTTTTGTTTCAGAGCTTAGCAATTTTGAAATGTTGTCCGGTTAGTCAAAATTACAACATAGTATTGGGCACCGAGTTCGGTAAAACCTTTTTGCGAGTGTACTGAGCACAAATGATTAAATTAGGACCTTTTAAAATAAAGTCTTGTTAAAATTAAAAGACAATAAATATTCACCTGCCTCCGTTGAACTGGGGCCTTAACAAAAAGACGTCCCTTAACGACCAAAAATATACCTTTCACATTCAAACTCCTATTTGGTCTGAATGTTCGGGTCATGCTAAGGCTGGTCTCCCTATTTGGTTGAGACATATTGACTCTACTTGCGTACAGAGTGACCGCACACTCCTGATATACGATATAATAAGCCAAATTCAGCGGTTTTGAATTATTTATGTTGCAGGAAAAGCAAATAGCTGTTGTAATTTTGTCACGTTTCGGTTACAATGTGATTTAATTCACTAGGACTATTTATACTGGTGATATTATGAGTATTTTAATGGCATTGTTCTGTTGTAATGGAATTGGAGTAGCGGGGATTAGTTTCAATATTTTAATCAGGTACGTTTAGTGAATTCGGTTGTATTGAATAATAAATATCCATCGAGGTGTACCTAGTATTTCATGAGGCAGGAGCAAATACCTATATCAAATGCGCCATTTAGCCATTGTCAATTTAGAATAGTGAAATTGAAAATAAGAAATAAATGTTATTTATCTTGAACCTCCTGTAATATGCGACAAAGATTCCAGAGATGCACAGAACCAACACAGGAAGTCTAAGGATTTTCCCAACAATTTCCAACCGAGATTGCAACGCCGTGTGATAGGTGTCGTGCTCTAGGGCACATTTAGAAACATGCCTCAAGATTTTTCAAGCGGATTCCCCAAGAATATTTTCTTGCTTGCACATAAATTGCAGTTTAACTTAGAGTCTAGATTAAAAGCCTTAACTCAAAGTAGTAGATGCCAAATTCGTTTATCCGCTCGAATTTGTCGACCTAGTAAAATCGCAGTTTGTATATATTAGTACCATTTTCTATTCTTAGATGCGGTTAGTTTGGTCTCATTGATATGCGAAAGGAGCATTTGAGCCAATGCGGTGTAAGTTCCGAAAAGGATTTTTCTCTATTACAATTTTAGTTTCGAAAAGATTTTCTCTTAAAATGAATGACAGTAGTTCGGTCTTTTGCGACGGATGCAGTTTTAACATGGTTTAATCTTGTGCGGGCTCGATCAATATACTTACTGTGATCTATCCATGGCTTCTCGCATCCAGCTCTTGCCAGCCGTCCTGCGCAGATCGTCCTCCCACCTAGCCAGAGGGCGCCCTACATTACGTTTGCCAAGACGCGGTCTCCACTCCAGAACTCGTTTACCCCATCGGTTGTCGGTTCTGCGGCTAGTATGGCCAGCCCACTGCCACTTAAGCTTGCTAATCCGGTGAGCAATGTCGATAACTTTGGTTCTCTGCCGGATCACCTCATTTCGGATTCGATCTCGGAGAGAGACGCCGAGCATTGCTCGTTCCATAGCCCGCTGAGCGACCTTTAACTTGTGGACCAGCCGTACCGTAAGTGTCCACGTTTCGGCTCCGTATGTCATGACGGGTAGGACGCACTGATTGAAGACTTTCGTCTTTAGGCACTGTGGTATCGACGATACGAAGACACGACGTAGTTTTCCAAATGCTGCCCAACCTAACTGGATTCTCCTATTCACCTCATCCTCGAGGTTGTTTTTACCCAGTTAGTTAGTGTTTAGTTATAAGCGGCTTAAGACTGTGTTCTTAACTTACTTTTTTTATTGACTCTGTAAGAGTCCATGCCACCAAAGCAGTCCCATGAAAAGTCCGCTTCAGTCACCATCAACATTCAAATTTGAGCTTTCTGAAATGTGTCTAAAGACACAAAGGACTTACCATTTTAGTTCCGTGATTAGCCGCGGTACTTCTTTCTTGACGCGATCTCTATACGTAATTCAAAACCAATTTCATCATCTAGGGCTATTGTATTTTAAAACTGGAATATAACTTGGATACTATTCATAACAACCCACTTAGATTTCTTCCAAAAACTTTTTTATGTATACTATAATACATTGTTTGATACTCTTAACAATCGTATCAACTTACCATCAACACGCAAAGAATAATAACGCTGTTTATTTAACTACAAAAACAGCTTTCAAGTCCCCCAAAAGTAAGTATACCATTTACTTCTAAATTGCCTTCAATTACCTCCAACTCGCAGGTATAATGGTACCACGGAATACGCTTGCAATAATAAAATTATAATAACAAAACATGCCCAAGACATAACGCAGTGAATATACATTACGAAAGGACACATGTGTAATCAGCCTTACAGACCCCTTCAAGGACACCGAAGGTCATTTCTGTAACTTTTGAGCCGGTTCCACACTGTTCTTGGAATTAAAACACAGAATCTGTCGGGTAGCCTTGAAAATGCTAAAGTAACTTACATGTTATATGATTCACTCGGAAAATTAGTCTATGCTATAACCGTGGGAGACAACCCACCACCTCCCATGGCCATACCAACACTATAGTTATACTGGCTGAATCGTCGGAGATGTGCGCGAATATTGCATGTCCTTGGGACTCTGGCACTTCACCGCGCACAATTCCGTAACCGTGGGAGAGTTTTGATCCGTCATGAATGAGCTAGCTCGACAGGAGATGAGACAGATACCACGGTCTCACAGAATACCGGTATAAAACAGGCCCAATCAGGAAGAAAGGGAATTAAACAGTTTGTAGCGCACTTCTGACTCCACTGGTGATACCAGTGATTGTATATGGGCAACCGCATCGCTTACCATCAGACGAGCTATGCTCAGCCTATCTCATTGAAAATTACAGAAATTGATTTACAAAAATCTACATTGTCTTTCAGTTAATATTTTACTAAGGGAAAAAAACATTTCATTCTTAAGGTACAACACTGTTTTTTTAGTTTATGCGGTCATCATACAAATATACAAGTAACTTTGTTTACATTTTCTACCACTATTAAAATATTTTATAAGTTTTCAAAGGAATGTTTATTTTCCGTTAAAATAAATAAATAAAAATATCAGTCCGTATACGCTACAGTGTGATGCTAGCCTCCTATAAATACATCTTAGACGAGAAAATAACAACCTGCGAAGTTTACTTAATACGGTATATTGAAAACGCCGTACACTTAATTAACTCTTATTAAAATTGAGCACAATCAAGATGAGACGGAAGTTAACGAAACAACTAATTTAAACTTTACCTAAGAAACTTGTTCGTGGTTCTCACTTGTAAGTTTCTATAGAAGCTGCAATGCTGGCGATTTAACGCAAGCATCGTACCGACTCGACACAGATTCAATATAACAGATGGTAAAATAACTTTTTCTGACATGTTTCTCGGCGTGGCGATCAGTCCATTGCACTTAAATATGTCATCCAAGGGAAAGAAGAAGACACTAGACCACGTGGGAAGACTCAACGTTGGACTGACGAAATCAGGTTGACCGTGGGAGAGCCACGCTTCGGCATGAATCGGCCGACTCGATCGGAGTGACTCGATCGGCCTCACAGAAAACCGGCGTGAAGCACCGTTGTGCTTTGTTTTGCTGTATGAAGGTACCGGAGGCCCAATCCCGGGGAAGGAAGGTTTGAAGGTTGGCAGCGCACATGTGACGGTATCTATGTGCGGCAGCAATTGCTTTCCATCAGGGAATTCGTCTGCTGGTCAACCATCGTTCGTCGTCTGGTAGGTGGCAACCTATCGCATAAAAAAAAATGGTAAGGCTGGCATCCTAAGACAATGGTCTCATTTCATTCTCAACAAGTAATTCCCGATTGATTACAAAGAAGTTGCTTTGGAAAACGGGGTACGCTAAGACCATCATTCAGGATTTAGGGAGTCTGGTAATCACAATGAAGCGACGGAATTTAAGTGGACAGGGTAACCTGACCAACTGAATCATGGTTACAGGTTTCAGAAACTATCCGAAACGTACCCGTTACCTTACGATGTTTTCCCTCACCTTTTAGCCAATGGTAGAAATATACATAAAGATTTGAAAATTCCAGAGATGTATACTCGACTTAGAATCTAAGACCTCCTATATGGAATGCGCTAGACGTATGTAACTCTTTACTGAAACGACTTAGTGATCCGACTCAGCCAAATGATACACTGTTCCGAATCTTTAATTTTCGCTCCGAATGTATCATTCGACTCAAATAGATCTCGAGTCCTAGTGAACCGAATGATCCGAATGAGCGGAATGATCCGATGAGCCGATAGAGCTGAATGATCCGAGTGAGCCGAATGAGCGAATAAATCACGGGTATATTTGAAAGTCGATATTCCAAATGAAGCGTTTCATTGTTCCGCATCTCTGCACTGATCCAGATGCAAATGTTCCAATCTTTTGAAAGATACGTTTTTGCCAGGTCTAGAATGCACATAGGTTAGTTGGTATTATACATGTCTTCACGTCGAGTTATCCTTGTTATACTTGTTGGACTTTGGACCGTCTTTATGTCTAAGGCACAAGTGCTATTGTTGAACTGCGCTACTCCTGCTTGACCTGACGCCTTCTGTACATGATATGTAAAAGACATTTTTACATCGATGGGCCAATTAGCAAACGAAATGGTGTTTGGTGTGACAAAGCCCTTGTAATGTTTTCGTGGATATTTTTCCTCATATTTAGGGACGAATTCATTCGAGCCCTATATCGTTGTTTTTCGTAACAATGTCTTGAGTTACTTCAAGATCAGATGTTAGGTTTTTCTTAATATACGATTGTATTGTGTTATTATTACGGCCTTTTGTCGCTTGCAGGACAGTTTATATAAAACAAAAAGGAGATTTTCAGGAGAGAGTGTCCCAAGACTATAGGACGTAGTACCGCTACCTGTGAGACCCTTGAAGTCTACAGAAAATCTTCGGCAACGTCAAAGTGCTGATGAAGGAAACCTACATGAAGAACATGGCTGGTTGGAGAGAGAACCAGCCGACTTCACCCTCCGCACGCGAAATGGGCGCACCTGCCGCCTGATTGCGGAAAAGCCCATATGAAGAGAAAAAGAAGAAGACTACGGGACATCAATAAAAAGTATAACTCCAAAATTTAGCTCTTTTACTCAAAGAATTCATTGATTTCTTCATTGTTAAAAACAAGTAACTTCATCTAAGTTTTGTTAACGATCGAACCGGAAGAAAATATTTGTTTTGAACGGAATTATGTTACTAAGGGTATTTTTTTTGATCCGTAGTAAAACTGACCTAATGGTTTAAAAAAGTAACTAATGCTAAAATATCGCTTAAATGTGTTTTTTGAGCAATAATTTTCTTAACCAATAGTTATAAGGAAGTACGTCACTTGGACTATTGGTAAAAAGGTAAATCATCATCATCATCATCATCATTTCAGCCAATGGACGTCCACTGCTGGACATAGGCCTCCCCCAATGTTCTCCACACAGATCGGTCCTGTGCCTCCCGCATCCAATGGATTTCCGCGATCTTCACCAGATCGTCGGTTCACCTTTTAGGAGGCCTGCCACGGCTGCGAGTTCCTGTACGTGGCCTCCACTCGAAAAAGGTAAATACGGATCAAAAAATTGGCCCTTAGTAATGTTTGTGACTAAGGGCCGATTTTTTAATCCGTAAGAAGGCAAGGTCGAGCGAAAAGTATGTTTCGAGTTTTTCGGACATAGATCGGGTTTGTGATTACCAATCGGCATTTGGCAAGCGTGGTGATTAAGCTTAATCCCATCATAGTAGCGATAACTTGATTTCTATGATGGAGGACTTTGCCCTGCAGTGGGACAGTTTATAGGCTGATTAAAGAAAAAGAAGGCAAGACTAGTAAGTAATAGTCAGTGTAGTTAGATTTTCTCAACTAAATCTTTCAACATCCTATTTACCGTAATTATCATCTCAATTGAAACTGTAACAGCATGAATATTTAAAAGATTAACTACTGAGTTTCTTGCTGTGTCTTCTCAGTAGAAATCGGACATTCCCAACCAGCGGTATATGATAATATATGTACCTATTTTGACATTCAAAAGTGTTTTGTATGGACTTAAATTGAATAAAGAATTTTATCTTTATCTTTAATCTTTATAAAAAATTGAAAGTAGATGGCTGAATTTCACTGACGTTTCTCGGAGTTTTAACAATTCAAAAAAGGTTGTAACCAAACTTACCTAATCCGTAAACTCGCCTCTCCAAACAAAAACATTTTTAAACTAATACAGCGTAAACTTAATTTTGAATAATAATTCTACGCTTGAATAAAATACTAGCATGAAGGCTATCTGAGTTCAGAATTAAATATTTTGTAATCTCATCTAAAATTAACATTAACTTAAACTGGCATTCCAATTTGGGATCACCGCAAACTGAATATCTAAATAGTTCGTAAACTCAAATAGTTCGATTCTATAAGATATTACAAGAACATTCCTAGAAATTACCTGCGATATAATTCTAGGCAAGACAGTAAGGGAACCCAATATTGTACGCCCTAGCCTTTCAATGGGATATCTAATATAACCAAATGGTTGTGACAGGCCCCATAAAATGGCGAAATAATAAATTTTATTATATACTTGAGTGGGGTGCCTATTAAAAGCGGGAAGTGATTTGTACTTACGTAAAATAAAAATTATGAAGTCTGTTTAAAAAGCAAAAAATAAATTAAATACAGTCAACAGCAGTTTCAATTTTCTTTTTGGACTTTTAAATTTGCGGCTGGGATTTTAAATTTTTATTGTAAATCATTTAGTATTTGTGACCAGAAATGGAGGTGATTTCTCGTCACAATTTGTATCTCGTGACCAGAAATAGATGTCATAATACCGATTAAACTTTCGTATAAAATAAGTGGCAACACTATCAGAACTATCACTCTTGTACAGGTTGGAACTCTACACTGAAAATTTTTGACGGTACATTACCTCGGATATAAAGACCAGCTTGGTAAATCCAACTTCCAGAAAGAGGTCTATCGACGAATCTAATTCGGCTGGGCAGCGTTCGAGAAGCTACGCAGCATCTTTTCGGCACATCTACCGCAGTATCTCAAGACGAAAGTTTTTAATGCCAGTGATGACATACGGAACCGAAACATGGCCGCTTACTATGTGCCGATTAAGGAGGCTCAAAGTAAACCAGAGAGCAATGGAGAGGACTATGCTCGGAATCTCCCTGCGTGATCGTATCAGAAATGATGAGATCCGTTGAGTACTAAGGTCACAGACATAGCCCAAAGAATTGCATGACTCAAGTGGCAATGGGCAGGGCACATAGCGAGAAGAACAGACGGCTGTTGGGGCAGAAAGGTACTCGAGTGGAGGCCACGTACAGGAAGTTGCAGCCGTGGCAGGCCTCCCACAAGGTGGATTGACGATCTGGTGAAGGTTGCGGGGATCCATTGGGTGTGGGTAGCACAGGACCGATCTGTGTGAAGAACATTGGGAGAGGCCTATGTCCGATAGTGGACGTCTATTGGCTGAAATATGATGATGACTATTAGAACAATAGTTTTTACTTTGAGACTTAAGTCCAATCAGAATCTTTAAGAGTTTTATATCATAGATGGCACACATTTTATCCTTAAGAAACTACATTCCACTTTTACTCAAATAAATACCCAATAGGAAGGATACTATCAAACTGTACTGTTAAAATTTCATAGACTGTGTCTCTACTCACTCCATTTCCATGCTTACCCGGCCCTTGTAATATCGAGTAAGTAGACCCGTGCACCTGAGTTCAAAGGGCTTCAATAATTCCGACGTTGTATCGGATCGAGCCCTGTTTTTAGTACTCAAATGCCTGAATGGGTCTTAAATTTGAGTGAACCACCCATTTACTTAGAGTACTGCGCTATTAAATGTAAATGTACCTATATACTTCGGAGGCTATTCGATATTTGAGAAATGAGCTCCTTATTTAAGTGGATAGTGATGTTCTAAAAAAGCAAATAATTTTAAGTATGCTCTTGTTTTTGAAAATCCTGGGGCCGACCAAACGTGAGGACGAGACATGGAGGCTACGAAAAAACGCAGAGTTAGAAGATCATGTGGCTGAACCAAATATAATAGGCGAAACGAAGTTAGCGAGACTGCGCTGGCTCGGCCGCGTGGTGAGATAGAGTCGGATCAAGCTGCGAAGAGAGCATACCTGGGTCGATCAACTGGCAGGCGCCCGGTAGGACGCTCAAGATTTTGCTGGATAGACCAGATCGAAAAAGATTTTGACCACCTCATCGTCAGCCCATTTAAGTCCCCACTGCTGGGGCACGGGCCTCCCTCAATCACATGAGGGGTGATTGCCATACTCACCACGCTTGGCAGACGGGTTGGCGAGGGTTTTGATATAAATGCAGAGTTTTCCTTCTCTGGGTGCTGATGATCATGCCAGCAGCTTTACCTTAGTCGCCTTTTACGACACCTCGGTAAGAGTGAGGGTGGCCTATTCTACTCTGCCGGGCACCACACGGCCATTTTGCCCACCTACAACGGTCAAACTGGCGGCAGGTGGCTGAAAACAGACGGAATGGCGAAATCTCGTGTCAGTGGCCAAGATCCACTTCGGGTCGCTGAGCCAGTGTGTAGTAAGTAAGTAAATATGCTTTTGTGAAAGTTTTAGATTATGTCTGCTTATTCACGAATATTCGTGATTATTTATTACTAGGCAATTTTAAAAGATTCGAAATCATAAATCACTAAATTCAATTTATGAAGATGGGTCGAGTGGATATACTCAATGGAGCTTAATCACAAATCTAAAAGGATTACTGGAATAAAATATTTTAATCTCTCAGCTGTTTCAAACAATTTCTCATACAAAATAACAGCCATTTTACCTTTTCTATAAATGAAATGGTAGAGGGATACCAGACTATTTTATCGATCGTCGATTGAATACATCGATCAAAGTCGATCTACTGGTAGCTTTTATTGATCGACGGATACCGTTCGACGGACCAAACGGTCGACGTCATTCGATAGGTCTGGGTGAATCTATCTATCATCTTTATAAAGGGAATATGTTATATGATCAGAATTTCCTGTGAATAAAGTATACAAAATTAGAACCATGTCTCTTAGGAAGGAAAACGTTTTATTTGTGGCTGCGATCATGTTTGTCTATGCTGAAGAAAATAGCTCTGCCAATATCGGAAGATTAAAGATACCTATTACTAAATTTATTTCACTGTTTTTTGTTAGCCTATATTGTCCCTCTGCTGAGCAAAGGCATATCCTAAACTCCTCCAGTGATCACATTATTAATGAATGATTTTTGACATATCTTTGAAGTTATACTGCAGTGCAATGCTCACAAAATCAGACTTGGAATTTATTAATGAAAGAGTATTTAAAATTACTGGTTCATCATTTATTGTCATTGTAAATATGAATTCAATTATTATTATAATTATGTAACATTTCCAATTCCTTTTTTGATATACTCAATTATTATTATTGATATTGTTTATGATCTCTTTTTCTAACCTACGTTATTTAGTAATTGACTTTTTTATGTATAAAAACATGTCTGGCGATTTGGAAAACTGTAAGATAGTATGTGATAAATGTTTATGATAAAAAAATAAATTTAAACACTGTTAATAATTAATTAATTAAAAAAAAAAACTGTAGAAAAAAAGTAGTCTCTTACTTCACATTTTTTTTTGTCCATACAATTACATTTGTTTAAGCTGTTTGTCTGTAATGTCCATGTGTATATTTGTTTTGTTTTAGATGATGTCAAAACAAATTAAAATAGGTTCCAATCGTCACACCGGTCAATCTCTAAATTACTTAACGTGTCTCTTTAATCACTCGACATTGGCAGAATTATAGATGCGTCGCAAGAAAAAGTAGCAGCGATTAAAAAAAGTAACTATTGTGTATGCAGTTTTAATTTTAACTATTTATATACGCAGATTACTATTTGATTTATATTCTGACAGACCAGGAGAGCAGTTCAGCACCTAAATAACTGAAAGGCCAATCTATGGGGACGGGGAGTTTGAAGGTTGGTTACCACCTTGTAACTCAATTGGTGTGCCGGCATTTGATTACTAATATGATCCATCTGCTCGTCTGCCATCTATCATGTAATAATAAAATCAGCCATTAGGTTTCCTAGGATTTTGACTCAATATAAATCTCAGTGACAGTTCAGTGAACAAAAATGTTACGAGCCTACTGTAACGACTTTTATACAAAAGACACTATCCTTTTCCAGTTTATTTTTCCCTATTACTTCTGTACGTGCGACCTTGTATTACGATACTCGCAACCTTTGTGAGTACTTCCAAGGCCTCTTTAATTTTCTGTTTTAGTAACCTAGCTTTTGTTAAGAGATATCGATATGATAACAAAGGGTACAATCAAGCAGTTGGTATAAGTGGCTTCTTAAAAAGGATTGAGAACATAACCCTTTGTCTTTCTAAGGTTTCCGAAGCTCAAAAGGAAAACACTGTACCTACCATTATTGAATCACTTTATTATTCGTCTTTTATTTTTATTTTATAGGTGGCATACAAGCAGACGGATCACCTTATGGTACGTGATTGCCGTCGCCCATGGACACCCGCGACACCAATGCAGTCACTAGTGCGCTGCTAACCTTTAAATTCCCCTTTCCCCCGCAGACCCTCACTCACGCAGCGAAATACATGTATATGTCTGCGATTCTTAAAGGTAAAAGACAATAAAAAAATGATGATATAGGAGCGTTACCAGGACATTATGTAACAAACAAGATGAACATAACATCGAACAGCGACTGTAGAGCATGCGAGGAGGAGACGGAAACCATAGAACAACTTTTATGTGAATGCGACTCACTAGCCAGAGGAATGGTAACGCTTATCCTAAACCAGAAGACTACCGGTACTTCAATTCAAAATACATCGTGACGGTGACGAAACGAATCTTTCGTGAGTAGGAGTGCAAAGGATAGGGGAGGTTCAAAAGATTCCTTAGTTTCGACGTGCCCCATGAAAATAGCCCAAAGTATCGAGTCGAAACTAAATCTACATTCTTTTTTTAGCCCCGTGCGAAGCAAAGCCAGAAAACACTATGAACTTCCCCACAAAAAATGTCAACCAGTACTTAAAGTACAGCAAATTATAACCTAACCTAACCTAACCTAAACCTAAGTTTCCCAATCAATCTCAATTTCTTCTAGACATCGCAACATCCTTACAAATTGTAGTCAGCAAGTTTTCACTACCAAATTTGCGCTTACTGATCTCAGCAATCTAAAGGTCCGAATTGAAGCCTAAACAAATTTATTGTTAGCTTATGAGAGATTGAACGGCTAACGGTAGATTTTGAAGCGTCAGAAAGTCTGTCATTATCCTAAACTAACATTGTTGACTAAGTAATTACAAAAAAACTCTTCATCTTAGTGTGTAACTCTTATTTGCGTCCAAAGCCATCGCCTCGGAGCTGGGTACGTAGGTATCCAGGATTCCGGAAGTCTAGTAATTACAAAGAAGTGACTGCCACGGGAAGCAGCATATTTTCGGCCCATTTGCCGCAGTGTCTCAAGACGAAAGTCTTCAATGCCTGTGTGTTGCCAGTGATTACATACGGAACCGAAACGTGGCCGTTTACAATTTGCCGATTAAAGAGACTCAAAGTCACCCAGAGAGCAATGGAGAGGGCTATGCTCGGAATCTCCCTGCGTCATCGTATCAGAAATGATGAGATCCGCAGGAGAACTAAGGCCACAGATATAGCCCAAAGTATTGCCTGCCTCAAGTGGAAATGGGCAAGGTACATAGCAAGGAGAACAGACGGCCGTTGGGGCGGAAAGGTTCTCGAGTGGAGGCCACGTACAGGAAGTCGCAGCCGTGGCAGGCCCCCTACAAGGTGGACCGACGATCTGGTGAAGATCGCGGAAATCCATTGGATGCGGGCGGCACAGGACCGATCTGTGTGGAGAACATTGGGGCAGGCCTATGTCCAGCAGTGGACGTCTAGTGGCTGAAATGATGACTGCCATATGTTGTTTCCAACTCTAAGGGAACTAGACCAATAAATCACGGCTATACGTTTCAGAAACTCCGACATCAGATCAGACTCACATCAGAAACATACGTTTCTCCATGATATTCTCTCTCACCGCCGAGCTTATGATAGAAATATGCACATAGATTTGAAAAATCCAAAGGTCCATACTCAGACAGACGGACAGACGGATCTTTACTATTGACCCACAAAAGTTTACGTTGACCCTCAAAAGCATACATGTCGTGCCTTCGCCGTATACTACCGTAATGTGTAAAACCCATAAAAATTACCCTCCGGAAGGTCTAGCGTGAAATAAGTGATTACCACAGACCTCGGAGAGGTTGAAGATGTATTCGGGTTGAACCCTCCGACCTTTCCGAATTAAAAGCTTTTGAGTGTAAATCGTGGGCTCGGCCTCCTTGGGAACCAGAGAGCAATCTTAGTTAAGGAGGCGAATAGATTTCTCTTTACATTTAAGTACAGTGTTTTTTATGTTTCGGCAGACAAGCACTTGGCCTCAATTATGTACACATTATAAAAATAATAAAAAGTATGAATTTGAATTTTGGCCAAAACTGAGTTGAAACTGCTGTGGACTGTCCTACGTATTAAACATTTTGGTCCAATATTGTCGCATCGGCGGATCGTTCTAATTTATATTAGCCTAAGTTTATTAGTAGGTTTATATATGTGACTCCCTATTTTCTATTATATAAGTACAAAACAGTTCCCGCTTTTAATTGGCACCCCATTCAAACATATCTATATTATTTCGCAAATTTTTTGGGGCACCTACTTTAAATTTGAAATTTTTATATTGTGTTCTGTTCTACTACTCAAGCCCTTTTTTATACCTACATTGACGAGGTTGTCATAAAATATGTGAATCCGACATTTTTGGAGGCAGCCATCTTGGATAAATTTCTATCAAACATAGTCACAACACTCCCGTCTAATTCACCTTTCAGACAAAAAAAATACGAAATATATAGACACACAAACAAACACACACAGACACGTCAAACTTATAATTATAATTTTTTCGTCGGGGGCTAATGAAGACAAGAAGTTGTTAGCAAAGCATCTACAAAACTACACGAGGTGTAATGCGTTGTACGGATCGAGCAGTGTTGGCATCTCCTTATTATTGTGATCTATGGTGTAACACTAAAGGACTATTTTCGGTTCAGTGGCGCCACAAACAGAATTCAACTGATTGTAATGAAATGAAGGCAGTAACTAAAATAAAATAAGGATTTGTGATTTTGCAGACTCCACTCATGTCACAATTCTGTAGCAAGATATAAATTATAGTGTAAATTATACCTTACTAATGAAATAACTTTTTTTCTTTGTGGAAGTTTAACGCTCCCAAAAAGTAATAAATGATTTTACTTAACACTTATCATTGACGGACTCACTTTTGCGGCCTAAGATTTTTTTTATTTCCTAAGAGAATAGAAAATGATTCCGAATACAAAAAGTCTGGCTGGATACTTTTAAAACGAGAAAAATATACGTCGATTGCTTTTTGTTTTGAAAAGAGAAGGAAATGAGCAAGAGGGCTTCCTAGCCCTCATCGTCCTTGATAAACACCGGTTCACTTTTTGAAAGCTAGGGTACGAGTCAACCTGCCAAACAGCTGCAGTAACTCGCACGAGCGAGTTTAAAAGTAGCTCGCATGATAAGCCGAGAAATTGTTTTGTAGATGATGTAGTTAGAGTAGAATGCACAATTGAAACCTAATCTACTTGAGTATGAATTTGCCATGTATCGTGCGCCAGTTCGGTTGTCACCACAGCTCCTGCTAAAATAAAAAATGGGTAATATTGATGAATGTCCAAAATATTTAAAATGTGAGTAATGTTACTTACATTTTAAATATGTGTTGTTAGTAATGTTGGTTACTTTAAAGATGCATTTAGTAATCTCATATGCCAACTGGGAAATATCGCTTCCAGTTCTGATAAAAAAATGTTTCTAACATTTTTTATCAGCTTAGTCATCATAAGTATTCATCATAGGTACGTTTTCCCGTTTTCCCGTTTTGGCCGTGTGGTCCCCGGCAGAGTAGAATAGGCCACCCTCACTCTTACCGAGGTGTCGTAAAAGGCGACTAAGGTAAAGCTGCTGGCATGATCATCAGCACCCAGAGAAGGAAAACTCTGCATTTATATCTAAACCCTCGCCAACCCGTCTGCCAAGCGTGGTGAGTATGGCAATTACCCCTCATGTGATTGAGGGAGGCCCGTGCCCCAGCAGTGGGGACTTAAATGGGCTGATGATGATGATGACGTTTTCCCTATCTCTTTAAGCATTGCTTTAAGATAATTGAATAACTTACCTAATTAAAAGCAATATTTAATTATCTCAAAACAAAAAGCGCCGGCAACGATTTCCATTTCTTAATGGTATGGCAGAAATACGAACTGCCAAACTTTTTAGCCCGAGTATTTTACCACCGTAAAACGGTGATAGCGTATAGTTCTGATACTATTCCAATCGCACTCAAACTTGTGAAAGTAGACAAAAGGCCACGGAAGTTACTGTTTACCAAATACACCCTTACAGGTCACGTGTTGTTATGAAGCGTTAAAGTTATAGTAGGCTAGCAATAAATCTAAGGCAAAGCAAGATACGAGGTGAACATTATTTATTGTTAATGGGATAAGTTTGACCTGTATCTCAACTGAGCAAGGAAAGCAAGTCCTTGGTAGTGATGTGACATATTACTTTCACTCGGTATGTGCCTAACAAACCGAGTGATAAAGCTCCTCAAGAAAATCTTGAGTCGGTTACTCAGAGTACTCAGATTATTTTAATCACGCACAGCTTATTCTAATATATATTATATTAGTGATTAATCAAAAAATATAAGTTACATGCTCTAGCACTTTAAAAGAGCACTCAGAATCATGCCTAGTGATATTTATTTATAGATCACCAACAAGATGTACAAGATACAATAATAACACCAGAAAAATTATAAATCAATCTAATTCTAATAATATTATCGACTGACCGGATGGCGCTATTGGTTGTGACCCTGCCTCTTACGCCAAAGGTCGTGGGTTATGATCCCCACCCTGGACAAACATTCGTGCGATGAACACACTTGTGTTTGTTCAGTGTCTGGGTGTAATATATGTATTTAAGTATATATTTGTGTTCCTCTGTTGTCTGTAACACAAGTGCTTAAGCTACTTAGTACGGAATCAGGTCAACCTATGAGATGTTGTGAGAATTATTATTATTATAAATAATAGTTCTCAAAATCGACTTAATCGAGATGGGTCAACCGTATAAATTTGTACCAACTTGTTGTTTATACGAGTAATGTGTAGAGATATTAAAGTAGGTATTTGTTAATTGCTCAATTCTTCCTTTTTGTATATATTACGAACATCATGTTGCGGTTTTTAGAATATTAGTTATTAGTGCAAACTTAATTGGTTCAAGATTATGTTTTTGTGTGTTAACTAGTGTTATTTCCAGTACTATATGTTTCCTTACCATAAAGAAAATAAAAATAAATAAATAAATATTACTCAAGTGGTTCCTAGGAATATCTAGAGATGATCAATAATTATCTTCAGATGAGTCATATTTCATTTAAATCACGAGTCAGTCAGTGGTCATTAAACTCAGCTAAAGCTAACACACTACAGTAGATACCTACGTGTAGTTATATCGCTCAAGTGGTTCTTCAGAAAATCTGAAGTCAATCGAACACTCAGCTCAGCGGTTTCATCGTGTGTTTCATATGCTAGAGGCGACAAACGAATTAGAACCGATTTTTTGATCCGTAGTTAGAGTGAACTAGTTGTTTGAAAAAGTAACCAATGGTAAAATATCGCCAAAACGTGTATGTTAAACAATAGTTAGCTAAACTAATAGTTATATAACAAGGAATAATTAAAGGACTCAAAGTCCTTGACGCTGTCACTTTGACTATTGGTTAGACAGTTAACTAAAGTTAATTTAACCAAAAGGTAACTACGGATCATGGATTCGGCGGGTAGGGCTAAAACAAGCCGCGTGGGCTGATGCAATTCAAAGGTTTTAATTAGTGTCTAGTGGTTGTTAGTGAACAAATTTTTGTTAGTTTGTACAGTGAAGTGCCACAAAGTTATTGTGATAATAAGAATCTTTGAATCGTATAGTTTTTAACACTGCTATTGTGTGTCGAGTAAGTTATCACGGATAAATTGCTTGGACCTAATAGTAGTCCTAAGACCCACGATTGTTTTTAGAGTGGTATCGGCAGAATCCGTTGAAACGTAACGTAAAACACCGGCGTTTTATTGACTGATTGTGTCTTTGACTGACTTCGACTGTTGACTACCTACGTATTCTCAATATGTTACTTGACATTGGCGAATTATCTTCGGGTAGAGCCATATTAAAAAAAAAAACTACGTATCATAAAATCTGCTCTTAGTCAACCACTTTCAAATTCCAAAATGTCATTTTTCATATATTGTTGTCGCCTATCACTTGCAACGCTAATTATATTTTACTTATGCTATTTTACACATTTCTGTGAAAAGTGACTTAAGTCACTCTAAGAACAGTGTCCCTATTTGAGTCACTTCACTAATCTTGTTAACTTAGTAACCATTTCCTCGAACCTACAAAAGCCGTGACTGGAGAAGTTTTCGTATACGTGTAATACATTCCGTTTGTATGGTGACAGCCTCGTTGGCGCAGTGGGTAGTGCGTCGCACTTTAAAGCGAAGGCTGCGCTTTCTGTTAAAAAATTCTCAGCGTCAGCCCGGAGTCTGGAAGTTTGCAGTCTTGTACCCCCGTGCCTCGTAAAGCACGTTAAGTCGATGGTCCTGCTCCCGATCGCTCTCCGGTCGTGTCAGACTGGTGTCCCATCGGAATATGAGAGCAAGGGAATAGAGAGTGCACTTGTGTTTGCGCACACAATTGAGCACTATAATATATCCTGCGCAAGAGGCTGATCGTTGAGATTGGCCGCCTTAGCCGAAATCGGTTGGAGGATATTATTATTATTATTATTATAAAGTCTTTGCGTGTATTGAACGGATCCCATCTTACAAAGGCTTCTTATATAAACATAACTCCATTTTATCTGGAAATCTATAAAAATATTATTTCGCGCCCAAGTGTATAAGGAGGAATTTGTTCAAATCTCTAGACGACTTTGCCTTGTGAATAGGAAAGTTTCATCTATTTTTATATATTTTATCTATTAACCAAAAAAATATATTCATAGTTTGTCAGTGGAGAGAACAGAAAGAGCACTCCACTCTTTGGGAGTACTCATCACGAAAGAAGAAGAATACTACTTGTAACGGCACGATAAGAATTATCTCCAAGACTTACGATTATCTCTGTCAAGTCCGCTATGTCAGCAGGTCTGATCACGTATGTGATACGATATGAGGTCAGTCATCTCTAGTATATAAGCCTTGGAGATGTTCTCACACGATGACATTTCCATTATCAATAATAAACCAGTTACGTATACAAGACCTGGTGTATCATTTCTTCCGGGCCACCAGCTGCCTCCCGGCGAACTGGTGGCCTACCAACGATATCATTCGTTTACCTGGCATACTACTTATTTATTAATTTATAACTTTATTGCACAAAAAGTTAATGCAATAGGCGAACTTAATGCCAAGAGGTATACTCTACCAGTCAACCTTTGGGTCATACAGAAAGGATAATGATGCGGCGAAAGGCAATTATGTGAACGTGGAAAACAAACAAAAAACTATACAATACAACAAAAAGTACTCATTCATACATACTCCTTTCTTAAGGTGACGGGTAGGGCACACTAGAGATGCCAATCGATTTTAATTATTAGCTACTAAACCTATTTTAAACAATTTCTGGGTTACGACCTCTTGGCAAGCACTTATACTATTTATTAAATAACCATAAAAAAATTTTGGGTCCAACGCGTAGGCGAAAAATTTATTCACGCCAATAGCGGCCACTTTTGACATGAATCAATTTTCCGCGTACAAAAACGGACCCATTTGTGCATGGTTCTTTGATAAATAGTATAAGTGTTTGACGAGAGGTCGTAGCCCCGACATTGTTTAAAATAGATCCGGTTTCGTAGCTAAAACTTAAAATCGATTGGCGTCGCTAGTGTGCCCTACCTTAAAGACCAGTAGCATATCAGCGAACTCTCTGTTCTTGCAAATGTTCAGAGACTTATATATTACTAGCTGACCCGGCAAACGTTGTTTTGCCATATAAATAAAAGGGTTGATCGTAGAAGGGTGAAAATTGAGGATTGTATGTATTTTTGTATGTTGTATCATAAAAAAAGAGAAATTAAAAATTTTGTCTAAAAAATAAAAATAAAAATTTAGGGGTGGACTACCCCTAACATTTAGGGGGATGAAAAATAGATGTTGGCCGATTCTCATAGATACCGGATAAGCACAAAAAATTTCATCAAAATCGGTCAAGCCGTTTCGGAGGAGTATGGCAACGAAAACTGTGACACGAGAATTTTATATATTAGATATATATTATAAATATGAAATAAATGGAAGGAATACATATAAAAATAATTATTTATTTATTTTAGGCAACAATACATTAAAATATATTTCATTGGCCCATATCATAAATACCTTACAGTTCAACATACATATATAATATAATAAAATTATTTTTTTTTGGGACACCAGTCTGACACGACCGGAGAGGGATCGGTCGCAGGACCAACACCTGTGTGCTTGTGTGCTTTCCGGGGCACGGGGATACAAAACCGCCAACTTCCAGACTCCGGGCTGCCACTAAGAAGTTTTTAACGAAAACTTAGGTACAAATCTTTTAGCCCGACCCGGGGATCGAACCCGGGACCGGGACCCGGGAAAGGGGGGTTAAAAGGTAAGCAGCGCACTTGTGACACTAGAACTAGTGTTGCAGGTGTCCATGGGCGGCGGTAATCGCTTACCATCAGGTGATCCCGATCCGGCTCGTCTGCCACTATATCATAAAAAAAAACTTGGAATATGATTCCAAAATTTGGTAAAATGACTGCCGTCTGGCCTTCGAGAACCCTCTTAGGGAAACCATACCAACTTATTTGTGCTTTAAACACGTTCACTCTCATTAGCTCGAGTTCAGCAATAGGCTTTTCCTTACTGCAACTCTATCGATAACTATATCTAGTGTAACCAAGTGTATCTAGTTCGAGAAATGGCTTGGAGACGCAATAATATCAAACCTATTAAAAGCTTAGTTTTGGACTCCAGTCTCCTACAAAAACTCTTCGAATTTTTGTACACTTTCATTTAGTTAGTTATCAAACCTATTAAAAGCTTAGTTTTGGACTCCAGTCTCCTACAAAAACTCTTCGAATTTTTGTACACTTTCATTTTAGTTTTAAGAAAAGTTTTTGTGGTAGAGAAATAAATATTTTATTAAATTAATTAATCGTCTGCCCATTTAAGTCCCCACTGCTGAGGCACGGGCCTCCCTCAATCACATGAGGGCCAATTGCCATACTCACCACGCTTGGCAGACGGGTTGGCGAGGGTTTTGATATAAATGCAGAGTTTTCCTTCTCTGGGTGCTGATGATCATGCCAGCAGCTTTACCTTAGTCGCCTTTTACGACAGCTCGGTAAGAGTGAGGGTGGCCTATTCTACTCTGCCGGGGACCAGACGGCCATTAAATTAATATTATTTTTATATTACTGTTACTACTTAGGAACCTTCAAGAGAAGAGCGTACTTCTTCATATCAACAATCTCACTGTTCTTGCAAATGTTCATGGGCGCTGTGATTACGTAACAACAGTTGAACTGATTGCTCGTTTGTTGCCACTAGTACAAAATTAATTTCTAGGTATTCACAATTTTGAGATATTATCCGAGACAAGCCCATTTCCTCAAGATGTTTCCCTCCCGCCGAGCTAATGATACAAATACGCAAAAAACAGTCGTCAAACAATATGTTTACGTTCACGACCAGACTGAATATAGGCACTGTAATTACTGTAACTTATAAAAATAAAGATAATTTTTTTTTTATTAAATTTAGGTCCATACATATTATCATCTACCGCTGGTTTGGAATGTCGATTTCTACTGAGAAGACACAAGCAAAAACTCAGTAGTTACCCTTTTCAAATATTGTTGATGTTACAGAGTTTCAATTGAGAAAAAAAAAGAATACAAGTGTCAAATTTAACAGACTACTATCAATAACAACTCACAAGACTAATCGATTAATATGACCAAGAATCCTTATCATTTAAATACTCTTGTACACTATAGTAACCTTTCTTCATTAGGCAGGTTTTAATATGAGGCTTAAACTTATCCAATGATAGGTTAATGACATTTTGTGGGAGCTTATTGAATATCTTAATACTTGAGCCAACAAAGGAATTACCGAGTTTATGAAGTCTGAGGACTATAGGACTAGTCTGAGGATATATTATCGTGACGTCACCGTCCTCGTTATGTCAGATCCGCCAACTAGAGCTATGTACGCAAGTTTTAAGTTCCGACACTTATTGTAAAAGTTTGGGACAGTGATAATTTAAATAATAATTGTTTGCTTACCTAAAGAGAGCGATGTTAGCTCAAACAGACAAACAAACAATCATTTGTTTGCAAATAAATACATCTCAGCTCAGGCTCAGTGAATAAGATCGCGCCTTTTATACGGGGGGCTGTGGTTCGAATCTGAGCATTCACCTCTAGATTTTTCAAATCTATATGCATATTTCTACCATTAGTGGTAAGGGATAACATGCTGAGGAAACCAACACGTCTCGGACAGTTTCTCAAAGTTGTGGATACCTACAATATTTGAATGATTATCAACGTGTTACCGTGGTGCAGTTGGTCTAGTTCAACTGTCTAAGAATTGCGAAGGTCAGACGCCAATATCGATTGATCACATAGGCACTATGTAAGTAAATTGTTTTCGTTCACATCTCTAAACTTAGGGTCTTATTCATTAATCGACTGTCCCTTAGTACAGTATCGAAATCAAAAACTGGCTCTTTACAGGAGAACACTTTGACGTATTTTGCGTATAAAAATAACATCTATTCACATGTACAACCTGTGCGGATAAATAATGGGATCAGAAATGGCGACGCATCTATTCACTTCTCGCTCGCACACTATTTGCGTCTATACTCTCACCCCACGAGTGCGAGTATAGACGCAAATAGTGTGCGAGCGAGAAGTGAATAGATGCGCCGCCAATTCTGATCCTATTCTTTATCCGCACGGGTTGTATACTAAAATTGTTTTAATTAACAATTATGTAAGACATATGCATTGAATTTATAGATAGTTTCTGAGGAAAGCTAGTTTCAATACTTTATTACGGTCATCAAATGATAAGAAAAATCAAAACTGTCCTTTTCGATTATATATTATAGCTTTTTAAAAATATTAATTAAATAAATCATCACATAAATGAAAACAAAGATGTTTTGACATAATTTAAATAAAATTCCTACAGGTAACCATCGAAATAACATACCAATTCGTTCCTGTTCCTCAATGACTTCGTTTGTATTGAGTACTATTAAAATCCGGGAAGATCGTGTATTTTCGTGAATCAACCTAATCATGATGACAAAAACATAACACCCTCAAACTAAAAAAAAGTCAAAATGTTATAATAATACTACACAGCACGCGTAACGTAGTGATTCCCAAAACGATTTAAAACGCGAGTGAAACGAATCGCGTAAGTCGGGCTAAGGACGTGGACACATTTATGAATAAAGCCATAAATAATTGACGACTATTTTCGCTTTAGCATGATATGGGTGACAGATGTCAAAATCTATACATTTTTACGTTTAGTATCTTTCTAACGTGTGGCTCACATATAACTCTGTCCTGCTGTCACCGATATCATGATAAGGCAAGAGGACTATTAGTGGCCCACCCTCACTTCGTCTCGGGATATTAGTTCCACTTTATATTATTAGATGGCGCTAGGTGTCGATTACATCGCGCAAGCGTATCTTGTGTTCAAATTGCCCATACGAGTGGCCGCTGCCTGTAGGATTTGCCTTATACGAGTATGATAGTGACTAAATAATTTACAATGACATTTGAATTCATGAAAATTATTTCAATCAGTTGACTGCAAAGTACTCTGAAGTCGTCTTTGTTTATTAAAGAGTTAACACTAAAGTTAAAACAATAAAGCGAGTAGAACAAAGGTTCTGAATGGCTTGCATTAGCGAGCTGCAGCTCCAAGTTACAACGTTTTGTTTAAGTTTCTACAAAAGTCTTTTCAGTTATGACTTATTTGAATGAAAACTTGTTTCATGACATTTGGGTTTATTACAAACGAAATAATTTATCGTTACTATTTTTATTGGATTATAGACCAAGGTACGCTTAGACCATTATTAATAAAGCGGTTGTCGTTTAAGCTTCGCAACCCACAATAGGGGAACCAACTGGATAATGGTTACATGTTTAGAATCATTAGGTCTTCAGGACGAAGGCCTAAAGCTAATATTGGCTGTTCATATTTAAATAAGTTAGGATTCTGTTTTACAAACAAGCATATCTCAAGAATATCGAGGCTTGGAAAAGTCATTAATTAGACTGACCGGATGGCGCAATTGGTAGTGTAGTGACACACTATGCGACTTTTGTCGTGTCAGCGCATTTAATTCGCAATAGCCGCAAACCCAACGGGTTATGCGAGGGAATTTCTTTAGTCTTTGTCCAGTCGCGTGTGCAGCTACTAGTGTCCCAAAAGTAGTGTGTCGTTACGTCATTCACCCTTGAACTTGTGTGTACTGTGAGGCACTGTGCCTGTGTAACAAGTGTGTGGACAATACAAATTGGTGATTGGACTTCTGCCGTTTTATTTGATACCCGAGGGCAACCCAGTTATGATAGGAAAATAAGGAGTCAGAAGTAAATAATCTACTTGGTGAGTTAGGCCAGCTATATACCTTACTCCCCACCTGCATCACACATCACCCGTGTCCTTAAGCGAGGTGACGCCCAAGTGCCACCCCGAAACCGGTGACCTGAAAGTGGTGACAGGAAAGTGGTGACCACCGAAGAACGTATCTCGGGTATTTTGGATCGGCGAGCGACAGCGACTGCGACAGGGACTCCGCTGTGTGTTAGGGCGACCACAGCGCATTTTAAAGCCTATTTTATTTTTCGTCGGTACTGTTCGTTCTAAACATGGACGCCGACGAAAATAAAGCAAGCGTATCAGGCGTTTCCGTATCAGCACGTGTTCCGCAATTTTGGACAGATTTGCCACGTCACTGGTTTATCCAGGTTGAAGCTGTGATAAATCCACAAAATTGGAGTGATGAAAAAAAATACCAATTTGTAATCGGCAAATTGACGAAGGAGGTAATCACCCAAATTACTGATATCTTAATAAATCCACCGGCGACCGGGAAATACAATGCCTTGAAAAACCGACTTTTGGAAATCTATGAGGAGTCGGAAAATCGCAAAATCCAGAAACTGATAAGCGAAATGGAGTTGGGAGATCAAAAACCATCCCAGTTATTGAGACGTATGCTGGAATTGGCAAGAGATAAGGTCCCGGATGATACCCTGAAAATTTTGTGGCAAAACCATCTGCCAAACTGGGTACGGGGTGTCCTTACCGTATCAGACACCGCCGATATCATGAAAATGGCAGCTTTAGCAGACAAAATTATGGAGAGTGCACGTCCTACTCACGCTGTGGCAGCGGTTGAGAGTAGTGCAGGTCCAGCGGGAACAGACTTTTTAGCTGAAATCCATAAACTTGGGAAACGAATGGAGAAAATGGAATCGTTCCAGAGGCGTAGCAGAAATACTCATAGGAGCCAACAGCGAAATAGGTCAAGTTCTACTTCAAGGTCAAGGCAAAGAATTCCTAGACGAAAGAAAACTGACCCAGACTGGCTATGCAGATACCATTTCAAATTTGGTGAGAAAGCATACAAATGTTTCCAGCCGTGCAGCTGGAAAGTACATCCGCAGCCGGAAAACTAAATGCGGTGCAGTTAGCGGCGGGTGGCTGTGATCCATGCGTAAATTACCGTCTTTGTGTCACAGACAATACCAGTGGACTACGTTTCCTAGTTGATAGTGGTGCTAATGTGTCAGTGTTACCCCGATGGGCAGTGCGTTACAAAAAAAGTGAATTAAAGGACTATAAGTTATATGCTGCTAATGGTACTCCAATTAAAACTTTTGGTATGCATGTTATGATTTTAGACTTAAAATTAAGGCGACCATTTCAATGGAATTTCATTGTTGCTGATGTAAGACAACCAATAATTGGTGCAGATTTTTTGTCAAAGCATAAATTAATTATTGATTTGAGTGCGCGTAAGTTACTGGACGGTGTAACAAATCTTAATATTATTGGATCAATTTCGAAGTGTAAACAAAGCACAATTAAAACTGTAGACGATAAACATCCATATTACGATTTGTTATCCCAATACCCAGAACTTACTAAACCTATAAATTTCAAGGATGTACCAAAACATAATGTTTTACATTTTATTGAGACGACAGGTCCTCCTGTCCGTTGTCGTTCAAGACCATTGCCACCAGATAGGTATAAAAAGGCAAAAGATGAATTTAAGCTCATGTGTGATATGGGGATTTGCCGCCCGAGTAAAAGCCCTTGGGCGAGCCCGCTCCATATTGTCCTTAAGAAGAACGGCGATGTTAGGCCTTGTGGTGATTATAGGCTACTAAATAAAATAACAAAGCCAGATAGATATCCTGTTCCTAGATTGAGAGATTTTACGTATATTTTGGAAGGAAAACATGTTATGTCAAAAATTGATATTATTAGAGCTTTCAATTGTATCCCTGTTAATCCTGATGACGTAGAGAAAACTGCTGTAATTACCCCGTTCGGTTTATTCGAATTTAATAAAATGCCTTTTGGATTACGTAATAGTGCAAATTCTTTTCAGAGATTTATGTGTCACGTGGTTTTCCCAGATTTTGATTTCCTTTTTGTATTCATCGATGACGTCATTATTGCATCTAAGGACGAAATGGAACACAGGGAACATCTTAAACTTGTTTTCGAAAGGCTAGAATCATTTGGTATAACTATTAACATCTCCAAGTGTGATTTTGGACAGGCTAGGTTGGAATTTTTGGGCCATGAAGTCACAACAGAAGGAATTCGTCCATTGCCAGATAAGGTCCAGGCGATCATCGACTATCCACGTCCTGAGACGGTGGAGCAGCTGAGAAGATTTCTAGGTATGTTAAATTTTTATCGATCACATATTCCTCATGCAGCCGAACATCAGTCAGAATTGGATAAATATTTGTGTAACACCAAGAAGAAAGATAAAACTAAAATCGTATGGACGGATGTAGCAATCTCACAGTTTGAACAGTGTAAGCAGACCTTAACACAAGCAGCATTGTTATCGCATCCGGCAAAAGACGCAGCGCTAGCGCTTATGACCGACGCCTCGGACACATGCGTAGGCGCCGTGCTACAACAAAAACAAGGTAAGGTTTGGAAACCGCTAGGATATTTTTCACGTAGATTGTCTAGTGCTCAAAAAAAGTATAGTGCTTACGATAGAGAACTTTTAGCTATTTATTTGGCGATAGTTCATTTTCGTTATATGATTGAAGGTCGCGAGTTAGTAGTGTATACTGACCACAAGCCCCTTACATTCGCATTTAGTAAGATGGGAAGCGAAAAAGAGTTACCTAGAAGAGCTAGACAGATCATGTTTATTAGCGAATTTACATCAGATATTCGTTTCATCAGTGGAAATAACAATGTTGTAGCTGACTCATTATCGCGAGTAGAGGTCATTGATATGCCCACGTCGATTGATTTTGCTGAATTAGCCCAGGTGCAAAGTTGTAACAAACAACTTGCGCAACAGTTAGGCGAACTAGACCGCAAGTTGCAATTTAAGCAAATCATGTTACCTGGTACCGATTATTATGTACTTTGTGAAACATCAACAAGTAGAGCCAGACCGTACCTACCGGAAATGTTTCGTAGAAAGGCTTTCGAAATAGTTCATAACTTAAGTCATCCAGGTATTAGAACAACTAAAAATTTAATAAAGCAAAGATATTTTTGGGAAAATATGAATAAAGATATTAGTAAATGGGCAAAATCTTGTGTTTCATGTCAAAGAGCAAAAATTCAGAGACACACAGTATCAGATCTAGGTAGTTTTGAATCTGCTGATTGTTTTGAACACATACATATTGATATTGTAGGACCTCTTAGTACATCTGAAGAAGGTTATAGGTATTGTGTTACGATAATTGATCGATTTACGCGATGGCCCGAAGCTTTCCCTATTAAGGAGATGACTGCCTCTGTCGTTGCTAAAGTATTATACGAAGGTTGGATAGTTAGATTCGGGTGTCCTGTAAAGCTTACAAGTGATCAGGGACGTCAATTCGAAAGTAATCTTTTTTCGCATCTCATGTTATTAATGGGAATAAAAAGGATTCGCACAACCGCATATCACCCACAGAGCAATGGCAGGGTTGAACGTTGGCACAGATCTTTAAAGACGGCATTGATGGCAAGTTTATCTATGAACTCTTGGGTCGAAGCGTTACCAACAGTTCTTTTAGGGTTAAGAGCAGCAATTAGGGTTGACAACAACATAAGTCCAGCAGAATTAGTCTATGGAACCACAATTCGTTTGCCTGGAGATTTTTACGACGGTAGTAAAAACATTGAAAGTGATTATGAAAACTATGTTTCCAAAATTAAAGACGTAATTAAAAATTTTAAGCCAGTGGATAAAGGAAATAACGATTCCCGTAAAATTTTTGTGCATAAGGATTTGGCTAATTGTGATAAAGTTTTTGTCAGAGTTGATGCTGTAAAAAAACCTCTGCAACCTCCTTATGATGGTCCGTATAAGGTTATAAGCAGGAGAGATAAAGTTTTTAAAATTCAACTACCAGACCGGACAGCTTGTATCTCAATCGATAGATTGAAACCAGCTTATGTCCTGGAAAATGAAAACAATTGTGGTACTAGTAATGTAATTGAAGAGCCGAGTAGTATTCCAAAAAAAGTAACTAAAAAAGTTAGGATTGTTGTTCCGCTGAAAAATAATGATGTCGACAACCCTAAGCTGAAAGTTACGAGTAGTGGTAGAGTAAGCAGGAAGCCTGCACGATTCTATTAGCGTAAGCAAATTTTTCCACACACTTTAATTTTATGTATCGATGTTAAATATTATTGAGGACAAATGGTAAATTGCAACATCGCAATTGCAATTTTTAGTGAGATGAGAGAAATTGTGATCATTTACAACTTGTTAGTTAATGGATTTGACAGTCTATAATATTGTATTGTCATTTGTTGAAAATACCAATTTTATTATGGGAAATCAACAGAATAAAGATAAAGTACAGGTAGAGCAAACTAACGTAACAACGCAAGAGAAGTTTGCGCTCTATGAAGTCATTCTTCTGATAGTACTAGTGCTCGTACTCATCTTATTTTTTTGCGGTTTACGTCACCAGTGCAAGAAGAGATTTAAGTCCTGGTTAATTAAGGAAATCAAGGTAGCCACTCCGGTACCTGTAGTTAAGGTTGAAAACCTGCCAACATTACCGTCTAAAGGTCAAAGTGCAAATGTGTTAATTAGTTAAATAAGGTATGGTAAATAAAAAATGTATTTATGTTTACAATGTATAATGTACCAATGGATAACATTTGATTTACAAAAGTATATAAGGCAATGTACCTATTTCTAAAATATATTTTTTTACAATGTTAAATTAAATTATACAAAAGTTGTTAAAAAAAAATTACAGTCTGAAAATAGATTTAGTTTTCAATGAGAAATTTTACTTACAATGTACGTAACCAGATATTATTATGTACTATTTGTTATTAATTCATTTGAACAGAGCAATGTTTACATATTAGGCTTAGTCGGATTACAGGCAGTGTGTTATTGTTACGAGACTTGTTTTGATTATCCAGTGATTCTCAAACTGTTGTGTACTGGTATGTTGAACAATGCAAACTTTGATTTAAAGAATCCTGTGTTTCTCAAACTTCTTCAATGTTTACATTGTGTGTGAAAAAAAAATTTTTTTGTAAAAATTTTTTTAAATAAGGGGGGGAATGATGTAGTGACACACTATGCGACTTTTGTCGTGTCAGCGCATTTAATTCGCAATAGCCGCAAACCCAACGGGTTATGCGAGGGAATTTCTTTAGTCTTTGTCCAGTCGCGTGTGCAGCTACTAGTGTCCCAAAAGTAGTGTGTCGTTACGTCATTCACCCTTGAACTTGTGTGTACTGTGAGGCACTGTGCCTGTGTAACAAGTGTGTGGACAATACAAATTGGTGATTGGACTTCTGCCGTTTTATTTGATACCCGAGGGCAACCCAGTTATGATAGGAAAATAAGGAGTCAGAAGTAAATAATCTACTTGGTGAGTTAGGCCAGCTATATACCTTACTCCCCACCTGCATCACACATCACCCGTGTCCTTAAGCGAGGTGACGCCCAAGTGCCACCCCGAAACCGGTGACCTGAAAGTGGTGACAGGAAAGTAGTGACCCTGCCTCTTACGCCAAAGGTCGTGGGTTCGATCCCCACCCTGGACAAACATTCGTGCGATGAACACTTGTGTTTGTTCGGTGTCTGGGTGTAATATGTATTTAAGTATATATTTGTGTTCCTCTGTTGTCTGATATCTGTAACACAAGTGCTTAAGCTGCTTAGTACGGAATCAGGTCAACGTATGAGATGTTGTGAGAATTATTATTACTTATACTATTCCTAAAGAGGTAAATCTTACAGGCAGGGGAAACGTTTATAGATTTATTCGAAAACACGAAATGCTTGCGCTGTGTAATAGAGACCTAATGCCATCTATTATCATGAAGTGGAACTAATGTCCCGAAACAAAGTATCAGTAGGCAGCCCCCTAGTCTCAAATATTGTAGGTACTTTAAGAAACTATCCGAGATGTGCAAATAATTAACAGTTTTATTTAACAGATGTTTGAGACGCATTTGTGTAAATTATCTTCGTTTAAGTAACCATACTTGTCAATTATTACTGTCTGTAGTGGCCGCTTTGAGCAATTATTCAAATGATGGCTACTTGTATGAAGCTTGTACCTATGCAAATAATATGTATCAAACCCCTATTGTCATTTTCAGGAGCACTTTTAGTTCAAATCTATTTTTCGCCAAAATAAATAAAAAAATTACTGGCGGCGCTATTTTTGACGAGGTATCGCCTTAATGCTACGTTTATTACCAGTATAATTTTCCACACAAATTGCAAACCGTATCGCTTTGCACTAAAATGTCGCCTGTTATAGTCCTTCGTCGCCTGTTACAGTCCTTCGTCGCCTGTCGCCTGCAACGTTGAAACCCTTACCGTAAAACCCGAGTATTTACGTAGTCAGTAAGTACTCATTTGACGTTCTGTTGGTCTAGTGGTTTAAGTGATCTCGAGGTCCTGGGTTCAATTCCCGGGTCAAATAAATGTATGTGCTTCGCGATGAGCCGACGAAGACTCTCGAAAAGTTTTTAAGTACATTATTAAATTGCAAAAAATTGCTATACCCATATATATATAAAAATTATATTAGCTAAAAGTATATTTCGAATTTTTCGAACATTGCTCGTGTTTGTAATTACCAATCCACGTGGTGATTAAGCCTAATCCCCATCATTGTAGTGATGACTTGATTTCAATGATGGAGGCCCTGCAGTGGAACAGTATATAGGCTGATACTTTACTTTACTAAGTACTCTCAAGACGAAAGTCTTCAATGCGTGTGTGTTGCCAGTGATGACATACGGAACCGAAACGTGGCCGCTTACAATGTGCCGATTAAGGAGGCTCAAAGTCACCCAGAGAGCAATGGAGAGAGCTATGCTCGGAGTCTCCCTGCGTGATCGTATCAGAAATGATGAGATCCGCAGGAGAACTAAGGATACAGACATAGCCCAAAGGATTGCATGCCGCAAGTGAGAACAGAAAGGCCTCCTTTCGGCCGTTGGGACAGAAAGGTCCTCGAGTGGAGGTCACGTACAGGAAGTCGCAGCCGTGGCAGGCCCCCCACAAGGTGGACCGACGATCTGGTGAAGATCGCGGGAATCCATTGGTTGCGAGCGGCACAGGACCGATCTGTGTGGAGAACATTGGGGGAGGCCTATGTCCAGCAGTGGATGTCTATTGGCTGAAATGATGAAGTACTCGCAAATGATCGTAGACATAGAAGGACACGTTTATAGACCAAGAATTTTATTAAATACCCTGGAAACTTCTCAAGGGCATTATACTAATGTAAACTAACATTTTTTACCGAGAAACATAGGGTGTAAACTCCAAAAAACAATGCCTTACTGTACAAATCGGATCAATCGGTTGATGGTGAAGGTGCTTTTTTAGATAAAGCTTTATTATTTAATAAATAGTATAAGTGTTTGCCGAGAGGTTGTAACCCCAATATTGTTAAAAAAAGATCCGGTTTAGTAGCTAACAATTTAAATCGATTGGTATCGCTAATTAGGACTACCCGTCGTCTGGAGATTATGCCTCAGTTTTCGAAAATAAGACTTCTGCGCAAGCACATTGGTGTAACTTGTGAAATTGGTAAAACTGTACTTATAATCGACTGACCAGATGGCGCAATTGGTAGTGACCCTGCCTCTTACGCCAAAGGTCGTGGGTTCGATCCCCACCCTGGACAAACATTCGTGCGATGAACACTTGTGTTTGTTCAGTGTCTGGGTGTAATGTATGTATTTAAGTATCATCGTCAGCCCATTTAAGTCCCCACTGCTGGGGCACGGGCCTCCCTCAATCACATGAGGGGTAATTGCCATACTCACCACGCTTGGCAGACGGGTTGGCGAGGGTTTAGATATACTTAAATGCAGAGTTTTCCTTCTCTGGGTGCTGATGATCATGCCATGCATCTTTACCTTAGTCGGCTTGCCGTGTGGTCCCGGCAGAGTAGAATAGGTCACCCTCACTCTTACCGAGGTGTCGTAAAAGGCGACTAAGGTAAAGATGCATGGTATTTAAGTGTATATTTGTGTTACTCTGTTGTCTGATATCTGTAACACAAGTGCCTAAGTTACTTAGTACGGAATCAGGTCAACGTATGAGATGGAGATGTTGTAAGAATTATTATATTCATCATCATCATCGCCACTGCTCCCGATTTTCGGCCACTCTCATCCAGCCTACATAAGCCAGCTCTCGAATGTCATCATCCCATCTTGTCGCAGGGCGTCCTACACTACGCTTACCGAGTCGCGGTCTCCACTCAAGGACTTTACGGCTCCAGCGGCTGTCAGTTCTTGCGGCTAATATGACCAGCCCACTGCCACTTCTCCACGCTCAAATATCAAGCTACTGCTCTTATAAATGTTTTGGTATAACTACGTTAATAGCATATTAAATCGCTTTGCCCACAAAATCGCTTACCATTTATAATACTTACGAGAAAATTATTTGGTCATGTTTTCTTTACAAATTTTGTAACCTTTCATTTTAAGCTTAATTAGCAAAATGAGTTGGAGTTTTATTTTTTGTGTGTTTTTATAAAATTCAAGGATGAATAATTGTGGGTGTTTATAATTTATCTTAAATTAGAAGAGGTTTTTAGCATCTACATGAAAGGTTTAATACACGTAAACAAGCGCAAAGTAAAATTAATATAAATGGGGTTACTCTGAAACTAATTAGATTTGGCTAATGGCTACCATAGTAACTACTGCTGCCTTTTTAAAAATAAGAATTTCATCTCATCTCAACGTGTTACAAGGTATACTTGGACTATGAACCAGGTTTCAGAAAGTCAAACCCAAGGTACGCTTGGACTGTGAACCAGGTTTCAGGAAGTCAAACCCGGGGTACGCTTGGACTATGATCCAGGTTTCAGGAAGTCAAACCCAGGGTACGCTTGGACTGTGATCCAGGTTTCAGGAAGTCAAACCCAGGGTACGCTTGGACTATGAACCAGGTATCAGGAAGTCGAACCCGAAGTACGCTTGTACCATTGATTCAGGAAGTCTGGTGATGACAATGAAGCGACTGCATTCTGACCTTCGCAACATTTAAACAGGAGAACCAGACCAAAAGGGTAACGGTTACACATTCAAAACCATTATCTCAAATGTTGCAAATTTAAAAACCCTAGGTTTTTAGGACGGGCAGGTTTCTTTGATGACGATGTTTTTCCTCACCGCTTAGCAAATAGTAGATATATACACTTAGATTTGAAAAATCCAGTGGTCATGCTCAGATTAAAACCTACAACATCCTCTTCAGAAGTCGCATGTTCTTATCCACTGGGCTACCATGGACGTAAGAAATACTCTATGTCGGTATTATATTTAAGGGGTGTGCAATTTTTTTTCGCGGAACGACCACATAATTATTACCTACATTGATAACCATTTGATTTTAAGTCAGTTTTAAAATGCTAAAGTATCATCTGGTAAGACGAAGATATAAGAAACAAGACGAAGATAACAAACAAGCGTTAACACACCATGATATAAGAAGACTCGGTGAAAGAACAGGATAACGCCACAATATAACGAAATGTAAACATCAATCATTGATACATAGTACCTACCTATGTACGTACAGTCGAGGAAATGGATGTTTGCTTGTCAACTGACAAGCTGGGGCATATGCTGTTTTTTGTTTGGATTTGTATGTAGTGTTCAACAAATATTTTCTTCTTCTTGTTCTTAACAGTTTAGTAATGAAAGGGACGATTTGTTTATGTCATATTGATAAACTTCGTCATGATTGATGATTATGATTTAAAAAATCTTATGCCTTTACTGAATAGACTTGTAATACAGTAATTTTCTATATCGCAGCATGCGTCTAATCCTCTAAATCTTTCGCGGTTTTTTTTATTTTTGACAATGTTATTTTCAGCGTGCCAAATCTTGAATCTTGGTCTAAGCGTACCCTGAGCTAAGCTATATGCTAAGATGAGGTTACGTTCGGCTTGCCATGGTTGTGACTATCTGTACACGGCCATCACTCAAGAACTATTCCACCCCAACGGCCGTCTGAACTACTCGCAATATTCCCTGATAATGGCTACTTAAGCAGCAAGTCAATTCTTTGGGCTATGTTTGCGATCTTAGTTCTTCTGCGGATGTCATAATTTTGGATACGAGCACTCAAAGAGGCCAATCTGAAGTAGTTTGACCAAATCGAGTATCAGTTGAATAAAATTGGCGTCAATATTAATTGTGAACAAAATAAGAAGTATTCTGTTTTATTCAATCAATAGTTTTGTTAAAAATGTTTGAGTGATCGTCATCAAAAATGTAGCATGACCAATTTCAGAATTTCTTCGACCTACTAAACATTCAATTTCCACGTTCTGTTTGTCCAAATGTACGTCAAATTCCATTTCAATACTGATACAGTGAAAAACACCTTACATTTTCGGTTCAGTACAAATTCCCTTCTTCGAGCTAGTGAGGTTAAAAACTACAAGGAAATATCGATAGTTCCTGAAATACATACAATCTAAATATAAACACCAAATTGTTCTGAATATTAATATTTTACTTATTTAGTACCTCAAGTATGTAATTATGTATATACTAAGGTACTAAATAAGCAAATTGTAAATATTCAGAACTTGTAATGTTTCTTAGCTGCCATATGCCAGCTTAGCGAAACATGGAATTTGGCCTTAAATGGGGCTGTTATTCTTTTGGTCTAGTGGCTTAAGTACCAGGTTGTGATCCCGGGATTCTCGGTTTGATTGCCGGGTCGAGCAAAGAGTATGTTTCAAATTTTTCGAACATTCCTCGGGTTTATGATCATCACCAATCCGCATTAGGCAAGCGTGGTGATTAAACCTAACCCCATCATAGTAGCAATAATTTGATTTCTATGATAGAGGCCTTTGCACTGCAGTGGGACAGTATATAAGATGATACATTACATTAAGGTTGTTATTATTGAAGCTTAAGTATTTTCAGTACAATGATTATTATCTATATTTAATAGTGCCCTCATAAATGTTGACTTGTTATCATTATTCTCTGCTTGCCTTATTAGCGCAGTGGGTAGTACGTTGTACTTTAAAGCGACGGTTGCAATTGGGGTACCGAAAATGATCCCAGGGTTGGGCCACCATTTTTACCTGAGTTTTCCATTTGAGAAATTCTCATGTGGAAGTTGGCGGTCATGTACCCTCGTGCCTCAAAAAACACGTTAAGCCGTTTGTGCTGCGCCCGATCTCTCTCCGGTCGTGTCACACTGGTGTCCCATCGGAATATAAAGGCAAGAGAATAGAGAGTACAATTGTGTTTCCGTCAGACAAATAAGCATTGTAAATACTCCTGTCACCGAGACTTTGTCTCTGTTATTAATTTTGCCATATGGTTTGTTTCCACAAGATTAGCTAACTGCGCAAAAATTAAAATGTTACTAAATACTAAACTCTCTCACTTTCATAGCTTTACACAAATATAAAATCGATTTGCAAGCTTGCATATTTTATCCATATAACTATAGTTTGGGTATATATAATAACGGAGGCTGGTCCGAGCTCTCGTTATCAGCAAGATGGCATTATTGGAATTAGAGTCCACAAATCATAAAGCGAAGTCACTTCGGAAGTCTCAAGCGTCTATTCCACAAACCAGCAATATTTAACGCAAAAGAATACAAGGATTAAAGCGGAAACGTGGCAAGTTAGTCATAGCAATGATTATTGTACATTCGTCTGAACCCGTCACGACCCGGTCCCACAGTCCTTTCTGGTATCAGCACGATTGAATCTCACCACAAAACAAATGCAATCACCAACATGAACTAAGAAAACACACTCCGAATCCATGTCAACGAACACGTGTCCCCAGTCAAACGTCAAACTGACAGCATGCTAAAATCAAAATAAGTAGCAACGAAAATAACCAAAAAGTTTCACATCATCGCTATATCGACTCTACCCAAGTAAGGCTCTTGAAGTTCCCAAACATGAAAGAGGGCGCCACTGTTCTGACGCTCTGACATATATATGTATAAGATTGTAACGATGGAAATTATCTAATCGATATCTACCAACTAGGATTTTTCCCATCCCTATCCTTGTCTTCAGTTATTTATAGCGGCGCTGACGAAACCCGCGACATATTTATACCCTTAGAGAACTATAAAAATACATGCTGTAATGGGCTCGTTTCAGTAAGAGCATTATAAGTAATAACAAGTTTATTTGACAACTCCACCCAGTCCCCTTTAGGGGACCAAGACATCTGTGAATTGTAGTTGAGTTTTGCTCAAGAGCGGTCAACATTTTCGGGATAATATTTAATCAACAAAAGAATCAGGGCCACAGCGATTTATCAGATTGAGTTAGAAAAAAGTGGACAGGTAGGTAATGTATTAAATATCTTTCGTCATATATCAGCAAAGACTACCTCCAAATCTCAATGATACGATGTCATTTGAGCGATTGTTAGCTTAGTGAATAAAATCCAACAATATTTTCATGCGATATCTCAGGCAAAAGGATAATGCTTAGTTCAAAAAGGGTCACTCCACATGTCAATGTTAATGTTGATTTATGGATTTCGAAAGGCTACCAAAGCAGCGCTGTTGCTCTTCAAGTTTTTCTTATTGTTGTCAATCTGTTTTTGTGAATAGAAACACCGAAATACGACCGAATATGTATATAGTTGGTAATATAATTGGGACGCTTTCGAATTTGAAACCTCAAACGACTGAATTTCGGAATATAATATTTACAAGTGGAGACTATTTACTTTAGACTTTCAAAGACCCAAAATACCCAATTTCCGAATATAATATAGAATAGAATTAAGTAATGAATAAAGGCACCAGACAATTCCCATCAATCATCTAGTCCCAAACTAAAGCATTCTTAGTACTTTACTTAGGTATATATCTATTCGACTAATTGGAAATTCAGCCTCTTTGTGTACTTTTCTCGTACCTACTTAATGATTTTACAAGTTTAAATATTATTTTTATAGATTTATTGTCTCGACAAGTATGTGTTTAATTTGACAAGCTTGATATACACGTAGTGGTGTTGCGAGTATCCATGGGCTTACCATCAGTTGATCCGCTTGCTCGTCTGCCACCCATCACATAAAATAGATAGAATGTAATTAGCTTTCAGTGGATTTCATAAAACTGTGATGGATGGACATATTATTTGTGTAAGTAAGTAATTTAAAATGTATGTAAAAGTTCTAGCCCGTACATAGTAAATAAGTAAAATTTAGTATTATCTACAGAAGCAAACAGTCATCCAAAACTTACAAATGTTTATTCTGAAATGGAAAAAAACACGTAAATTATTTTACACATCACTTTTGAATCATATTCAACGCAAAAGATTAAGTAGGTACCTACTTTTTTTTATTACCCACTTACAGAAAAATTAATACTTAGAGCTGATTTTTAAATAAAACAATCAAAGAAGAATATCAAAAGATGTAATAAAAGTAACATGTAATATCTTACATGCTACTTTTATTACATGTAATATCTTACATGCTACTTTTATAACATGTAATATCATACATGCTACTTTTATTACATGTAATATCTTACATGCTACTTTTATTACATGTAATATCTTACATGCTTCTTTTATTGCATCATTATCACGAACAATTAATTCTTCGAGCAATTCTTCGTTTGTCTGTTAAATTCTATCTAAAGATGGAAAAAATTGGCATCATGGGCGTAAGCAGTATAAGCCTTAATTCGCTCTAATAACTAAAATAGTTTTGCTAACTAACTAAAACAAAATGAGAGATTCCGCGCCAAGAAAGTAGTCCCGCGGGAAAACACGGAACTAAAATTTGATATTCCTTGTGTCTATGAGAATAAGGCTCAAATTTGAATGTTGATGGCGACTCAAGCGCGCTATTCACGGGAGTTCTTTCATGGCGCGGACTCGAGTTCCCTATTTACTCCTCAACCTACATTATTACCCTGACATCAGCAAAATAGATGTTGCGAACCGGACTAAAAGCCCGGAACGCGGTATCCCGCGAAAGTGCGTACCTATTAAGCACTTTTCCTGCTTTTGTTTTGAGAAAGCTTCTTAAAAAGTTAGGGGCACAAAAGACCGTAACCCAGTCGTCGCTCTGGCGCTTTTTTCCCCCGGTTAGGGTCACCACACTCTGTTAATTGTAATGTTATTTATAATTTCTGCAGTAGGTATACATTGCGAGCAGCGAAGATTTTCATCGGAATACTGACACTTAAAATTGAAAGCCATTTCAATAATTTGTAAAATATCAATAATCACATGCATCACTCTGAGCTTTATGCACGTAGTATGAGCACTTTTATATTAAGTATCATTATTAATGAAAGTATCATAAATAATTAAAATCGAGTAAATAATTAATACACAAGTATAACACAAAAGGAACAAAAATATTCATTAAACGAATGTTGTCCGCAATAAAATTTAGATTGTGAGGTTCGAGCAAATTCTATAATTTACTTATTTTTTACTTTCAACTTTGCTATAGAATTCTTAGCCCACGAAAAATATTCTTTATCTCAGCTAGTAATCAACATATTTACTATTTTAGTTAAAATTATACAATTTAAAAAAAAATGTCCGGAATAACATAAAAAATACTAATGTAGCAAGTTTTGTAAGAAACTGAAAATAATCAATTGTTTTTTTTTTAATTTTGGACAGATGGCCACCCTAAATCTTTACTAACACTTCCGGATGGGACGAACACCGGGTCACTTTTATTGGTACTGGATAATCAATGTTAAAGAGAGATTTAATTTGCGCTTTTACAAGTCATGTCAATGGGTACTAACTTTTGATGGCTGTATTTTTTTATTGGGACAGGGAGGCAAAAGAGCAAGCGAATCACTTACTCTGGCGTCCTTGTAAAGTAGTAAAGTATCAGCCTACAAACTGTCCCACTGCAGGGCAAAGGCCTCCATCATAGAAATCAAGTTATCGCTACTACGATGGGATTAGGCTTAATCACCACGCTTGCCAAATGCGGATTGGTGATCACAAACCCGAGCTATGTTCGAAAAATTCGAAACATACTTTTCACTCGACCCAGGAATCGAACCCAGGACCCCGAGATCACGGCCCGGTACTTAACCCTCTAGACCATCAGGGCGTCCTTGTACAAATGCCGTTATCCAACAATGCCGTTTTAACACCATCTGAGTCAGAAAAATATGATGACTGTATTCATGTTTCACAAAATATTATCATGTTTATTTATTCACCGTGCTGTTTTTACTGTCTTACTCCCTTATCGAGGGAGTCATACTGATGATAACAAACATTTAACCCAAGCAACGTAGTCTTATCTAAAAAAAAAAGCCTTCCCATACAATTTGTACCAACCAGATTATTACTTTTGTATGGGAAGGTGTTTCTTTTTTAAACCCTATGTTCCTGGGGTTAGAAAAGCACGGTGTATATGGTTCCAATGGTGTTTATTTATTTATTTATTTATTAGGTATGCTCACAGCTTGACATACAAATATTTACGTAGGTAGCACTTGTCTTTTGTACAAGTACACACACACACATGTACGCAAATACTTAGTGCCCGGCTTGAGAAGCCGTATTATTACTTTGTTTATTTTTCTCTTTAATTATTTTTTTGTTTTTCTCCTTTTATTTTTGTAATTGTTGTGTTTGCTGTTTTAGTTTGTATTTGATTTGATTATACTTCTTGCTTATCTGTAAAATGTGGTGTGTCGCATTTTCCAGTGAATAAATGTTTCTATCTATCTATTGGGGACCTATATGTAAGCCATTTACAACATTCTTATAAAAAGTAGACAACATAGAACATGGTGTTGAGATAGTATGTCCGTTAAGTGCGTGAATAAGTACAGACTTATTAGATTACACAATCTACTCTGCCTCTGTTGTCTGATCCGTAATACAAAATGCTTAACCTAGTATGGACATCCAGCACAACAAAACGGATGCAGATAAAGCGTCGTTTTGTAGTATCAAAGCTGCATACAAATTTGCACTGCGCGGGGTTATACGTGCATATAAAATTTAACTAGTGATAATGGGTGGATTAGCAAGCTGAAGTAGCAGTTGGTTGTCCATATCGGTAGTTAAACCGACAACCGTTGTTGTTGACGACCAAAATTCATCATCAGCCCATTTAAGTCCCCACTGCTGGGGCACGGGCCTCCCTCAATCACATGAAGGGTAATTGCCATACTCACCACGCTTGGCAGACGGGTTGGCGAGGGTTTTGATATAAATGCAGAGTTTTCCTTCTCTGGGTGCTGATGATAATGCCAGCAGCTTTACCTTAGTCGCCTTTTACGACACCTCGGTAAGAGTGAGGGTGGCCTATTCTACTCTGCCGGGCACCACACGGCCCACACAATCGCATCACTAAGTATTTTTCTAGTAGCATTTTTATACAATCATCATCAATCCATGCGATATCGCAAAGAAATATTTTTAGGGTAGTTACGTGATTTAACGTCCTATTTAGACAGACGACGTGTGAAACCTTAACCAACCGTAAGTCATTATCAAAAGGCGGAAAATTGTGCCGCGAAATTCCCCGCTCGAAATTTACATACAATTTAAATGTATGCTGAAATAAATTTGTAAGTACTTTTACCTATTTAACATTGTGCGATTTATTTACTTTTTAATTTATTATATTTAAAATGAACCTATTTCTTTGGTATTTGAATAAGAGAGGTTGATGAATAGGTAGTATTAGGCTGGAAAAAATAGCTACAAAAAATCAAATTGAAAATTTAAAAAACCCCCGACACAACTAAAGCTCTTTCATTTGATACCTATATTAAGGCAGTTGGAACATCAAATAGGTTATTCGTCATTTTCTGACGGAGGCCATCTTGGATATGAATTTTTTAACAATTAATATGTTCTGCTACTCAAGCCCTTTTACATGATACCCATATTATGGGAGTTGTGTTAAAACATAAAATCCAAATCTTTGCGACGGCGGCCATCTTGGATCGTTTTTTATCCAACGCTAAAAACACTCCCTCCTTATTCATCTTTCAAACAAAAAACATCAGAATCAAAATCGGTTTGTTTGTTCGGGAGCTACGATGTCACACACACACACACACACACACACACACACACACACACACACACACACACACACACACACACAGAGAGAGAGAGAGAGAGAGACACAGAGACACAGACACACGCACGCACGCACGCACGCCGCACGCACGCACGCACGCACGCACGCCGTCATTTTTGCGTCAGGGGTTATAAAGGGGGTAAGATGACATTAATACGCACGAACTGCCTCATTGACGCAGTGATTAGTAGGTCCCATTTTAAAGCTACGACTTCGCAACAGGTCTCGGGTTCAATCTCCGGGTCAGACCACAAATTTTGTACCTAAGTTTTCGGTTAGAAATTCTTAGTATCAGCCCGGAGTCTACAAGTTGGCGATCTTGTACCCCAATGCCTCGGAAAGCACGTTAACTCTTTGGTCATGCGCCCGATCTCTCTTCGGACGTTTCACCTGGTGTCCCAATATAAGGGAGGGTAAAGAGAGTGCACTTGAGTTTGCGCACACACTTGAGCACTATAATATAAGCAGTGGCTGATCTTTGTGATTGATTGATCGATTGGAGGATATTTTTATGCATAAAGCTGAAAACTGGCGTAAATATTAGGAAAGCTATTTAAGAAATGTAAAAAGTCCAACATCGATAAAAATATATTTATTTATTGAAAGTAATGTTTTCACTTTTTTCTATCACTATTTATCGGATATGGCGATAAATTAATTGAATTTAACGTACGTATGAACGTGCACAATGCTGCTTCACGCTGGTTTTCTGTGAGGCTTCAGTATCATTCCGGCGTGCCCAATTATACCGAAGCGAGTATGTCCCACACATAACCGTTAACTAACTAATAAATTGAATTTCATACAAATTTGTAAATCATAATGATCTTTATTCTGTTCACTTATACGTTTACGTTTCCGAAATTGCTTGTGACTATCGCTGCTTAAAACATAATAAAGTGTGAAAAACTTAATTTATTTATTTATTTAAAACTTTATTACACAAAAAGTTTATACAATAGGCGAACTTAATGCCAAGAGGCCGTGCGGTCCCCGGCAGAGTAGAATAGGCCACCCTCACTCTTACCAAGGTGTCGTAAAAGGCGACTAAGGTAAAGCTGCTGGCATGATCATCAGCACCCAGAGAAGGAAAACTCTGCATTTATATCAAAACCCTCGCCAACCCGTCTGCCAAGCGTGGTGAGTATGGCAATTACCCCTCATGTGATTGAGGGAGGCCCGTGCCCCAGCAGTGGGGACTTAAATGGGCTGACGATGATGATGAATGCCAAGAGGCATTCTCTACCAGTCAACCTTTGGGACATACAGAAAGGATTATGATGCGGCAAAAGAAGATTACGTGAACATGGAGAACAATAAAAAAAAACTACACAATACATAATATACATATACACATAAATAAACCTTTATATACATAGCTATACATATATATTATAAATATGACATAAATAGAAAGAATACATATTTATAACGGTAAGCAATTTAGTCATAATTATTAAATGGGATACTGAGAAGAGAAAAAATGTAAAATGAAAAATTTGCGGAAAAAATTGAAAATTTTTCGTAAATGTTGATTGCTTTTTTATAAATTAAATTGAAGAATGTACTACAATTTATAAAATAATTTCCACTTTAACTAAACAGTTAGCAGTCAAAAGAGTTACCCGAAGCCTTCATCAACAAAAACGTTACAAAAACTAGCACGGCCAATTAAGTTTCACAAACGTTTTAGACTTGAAGAATTTATAACGTGAAACAAAAACATCCCAGCATTTTGTATTACAAAAACCGGTATTCTCTAACTACGACAGGGCTAAATGAAAAATACCGGCTCCCCTGCAGGATGCCGTTAAAACAATCGCCCGTGAGTTTCACAACACATTTTTGGTCTGTTGTACCTTTAATTAAGTTGGTCAAAATTATTTGCGGTGCAATGATTCCGTGTACAGCTAAAAGCTACGAGTAACTTGGAAAATGTTTTCGGGGCGAGAAAATATTGAGAGTAACGTTAAAGAGTTACATCCCTTTAACCACCTTTTCCACTTTATTATTATTTTACTTAGAAATCCTAATTACATTTTTTTATAAGGCTCGGTATAAACATAATCTATATAAGCTTTATCGTATACCGGTGTCGTCAACAGTTATTTCTAAAAAATACAGTTCTGAGTTCATAACCAGTCCCATCAAATAAATAAATTAAACATTAAAATTAAAAAAAAAAACCCGACAGCGGCCATCTTGGAACTGCCAAAGAGAAAAATGAGACACTAAAAATCATGAAAAAAATTTTCGACGAAAAAAAACTGCTTTCAAAAACCACGGACTCTAGTCCGTCGTCGGCGCCTAAAATTTTATTGTAATACAACATACAATTAATCAGCAGAGATTAGGCGCCGACTTCAGTAACACCTTTTCTCGAGTGTACTGTTATAAAATGCTATGAAGTGTATGAAGTCTTCAAAATATTATTTTACACTTTTTAGTTCGTGGTTTTTGAAGGCGGTTTTTTATCTATGACATCAAGAAATTCGGCAATTTTTTTTTAATGAATAGAATACTCATCTCATCTTAGCGCATCATTACCACTTGCGTCTAAATTTGTCCCGTCGGAACCCAGAATACGGTTGGACCATGATCCAGGATTCCTTTTTACTTTGCTGGCCACTTAAACTAAATCGGACACCAGTTTGCTTACTTTCCTTGGCCTTGTGAAATTAAATAAGTTCTTTGTCATTGCGACTTCCGTTCCTTGATTGTGTTATCTTGTCTTTTATTTTTTTCATTCTAGATTTGACAAACGACCTGTTCCTCAGTTCAGTGTAACGGTTTGCCTGCTAGACTATTTCTTGACGGCTACGACTTAGGGACCTTCAAGAGATGAGCGTACTCCTTTTTAAAAAGGCCGGCAACACATTAGTGATCTCTCTGATTTCGCGGATGCTCATGGGCGGCTTTGATTACTTTCCATCGGGTGACTTGCTTGCTCGTTTGTCGCCTCTAGCATAAAAAAAACCGGGAATCAAAAGCCAAGATGAGGAGTCCACTTAAACGGGTCGACTTGAGTGTTAGTTTCCTTTGACTTGTGAGATTAAATAAGTTATTTGTCCTTGCGACTTACCTTCCTTAATATTTTATTATCTTTTAATCTTTTAATTCTGTGGATATCTCTCTCTCTTTTTGCCCGATGGCGCATTTGGTAGTGGCCCTGCCTAATTCACCAAAGGGCGTGGGTTTGATCCTTACCCTGGACAAAAGTTGACAATTGACCGTGAGAGAGCCACGCTTCGGCATGAATGGGCCGGTTCGACCGGAGTGATACCACGGCCTCACAGAAAACCGGCGTGAAGCAGGAATGTGCTGTGTTTTGCAGCGTGAGTGAGGGTACCGGAGGCCCAATACGGAATACGCGGAAAGGGGGTTCAAAGGTTGGCAGCGCACTTGTGACTCCAATGGTGTCACGGGTGTCCTTGAGTGGCGGCAATTGCTTATCATCAGGTGATCCGTCTGCTCGTCTGCCACCTATCTCATAAAAAAAATCGGGGGTTTAATGGTTGGCAATGCACTTGTGACTCCACTAGTATCCATAGGCGACGGCAATCGCTTACTATCAGGTGATCCGTTTTCTTGTCTGCAACAAAAGCTCGAGACAATAAACTAACTGAGCAACTCGTGGGCATCATCTTTTATACTCAACTAATTAGATTAGAACAAAGTAATCATACAAAGAGAAAAAACAAAACAATGAAACTTCCGATCCTTTGTGGTTTCAGGAAGAAACACACCATCCACATACATACCTAATAATATTTGACAAAGGGCCTAACAAAAAACCCTGTTTAAGTCTCCCTTTTATTAAATTTGTACCTTAAGACATGGAAATAAAGAAGAACACTCAACGAAAATGAACACTGTTTATCATGCGATGAGAAAAAACGTTCATAAGGACTTAGCATTGGCTTAACATTGGAGAAAATGTCTGACAAACGATATTTTGCATGATTGCTCTCATATTTTCAATGTCTACAACATTTTTTTATTTGTGGTCTCAATTTCATTACAGATTAATAAACATCTTTGTACGAAGTAAAGTGTTTAAGTCAGGGCGCTCGCGGAGTCAGCATTTCACGCTGACCCAAATTATAGCTATTTCACATTTTACCCTTGGTCAGTTCACGATCGGTCACCAATCTTGTAGCGTGTGCTCACCCCAAAACCATAACCATTTACCAATAGCTTTGGTATTTACCAATATACTTTTTTTACCATTTTTACCATCTTTATTTTGTTGGACTTACTCGTACACCTGCCGGCAGAGCAGAATAGGCCACCCTCACTATTACCGAGGTGTCGTAAAAGGCGACTAAGGTAAAGCTGCTGGCATGATCATCAGCACCCAGAGAAGGAAAACTCTGCATATATATCAAAACCCTCGCCAACCCGTCTGCCAAGCGTGGTGAGTATGACAATTACCCCTCATGTAATTGAGGGAAGCCCGTGCCCCAGCAGTGGGGACTTAAATGGGCTGATGATGACTCGTACACCTGACATCTATTTGCAGGCGCCACAAAACAAGAACACTATCTATTCTCTGCCTCGTTTCCCCTAATATACAGATGAAACACAAATGAGACACACGAAAAAGGATCAACGACATACCACCATTTTTTCTGATTACTGGTTGACACTGAGATTTCTTTGGATGAGAAGAGCGATGGTACTTGAGAGGGTATGAACGCGCCTTCCATATTCCTTCCTTTGGATTTTTCAAATCTATGTGCATGTTTCTAACATCGCGAAAAACATTGCCAGGAAACCTGTACGTCACGGATAGTTTCTCAAAATAGTGGATATCTACAATATCTGAGATAATGATTCTCAACGTGTAACCGTGATCGAGATCATCTAGACACAAAAAACCTACATTAAGTAACGCATGCGCTGTATTTTTAATAATAAATATATATTTAACAACATCACATACATCGATTTGACTCCGAGATAGGTAGCTCAAGGACCTGTGTTACAGATATCAGAATCAACTGCGGAATCACAAATATATACATTGAAAACTTTGCTTTTGAAATATAATCTTATATTACATAAAACACCTAGACCAATACAAACAGACATGTTCATTCACACAAATTTTTGAACTGTGCGGGGATCGAACCCGCAACCATCAAACCAGAGGCAGCGTTCACTACCACTGATCCAAAGTGTCGTCATTTTGCCTAGAGAGTGAGGGCACCGGCCGCTCAATTAGGGCTAAAGAAGAATAGGTTGTGCAGGAAGGTAGGTGGGTAGAAAGTGGCAGTGGGCTGGTCATATTAGCCGCAGAACTGACAGCCGTTGGAGCCGTAAAGTCCTTGAGTGGAGACGATGACATTCGAAGGCTGGCTGGTGTGGGCTGGATGAGAGTGGCCGAAAATCGGGAGCAGTCGCGTGCATTACGGGAGACCTATGTCCAGCAGTGGACGAGTGTGGGTTGCTGATGATGAGGTTGTGCAGGCATTGGTGAGGCAGGTGCTCGTGGGTGGTGGCACTGATTAACCATTGGGTGACCCGGTTGTTCTCCTGTCTCCAATTGCTTAAGAATAAAATGGTGGAGGACGATTAATTAAGCATTAGCTTTTGTCCGTGACATTGCCCGCGTAGTATTAGTTTTTGTTATCCCACAGGAACGGATAAAACGTATACTTATGTGGAAAATAGCTTTTTAAATTTTCGCGTTGAATTATAACTATAATTAATCGCTCGTCCGCTCGTGACCACGGCTGCTTTAACGTAGCCGAAACATCGAGTATCACATAATAAATATCGTGTTAATTCTCGTCTTGATAAATTATACTTATGTGGAGATCAATTTTCAGTCAAATAGGCCCAACCGTTCTTGAGCTATGTATAGTGTAAGTAACATGAGTTTATTTTATAAATTAAGCATATAACATAATTACTTCTGTCCCTTCCTCCCAACAAAATTTAATAGGCGAGTTGGGCCCAATCGAGCCGTGAATCTCAAGCAAATTAGCTTCAAGCCGTTACTTGCAAAGGAAAACAGCTTTAACATATCGCAAAGTACCCTTCACACCCATATATCTGGCTAAATGTGCCACTTCCATATCTGGGATGTAAAATAGAATGATAACAGTGTTATTGCCGCCATACAATGTGTAAATCAATGTTTCTCAAAATTTGTTCTTCCATGGTTTAGATTACACTTTGCCTATAATTATGTTACTTTTAATGATAATTAAAATTAATAAATCTTAACTTAATTAAGCGCCTTGAGGCTGCATATCAGCAAAAATATCGTAAGGATATGAATGTTCCAGCTTTTCTTAGAGCTTTTAGATTCTTATAAGCAGTTAGGATAAGAGAGATTTAGGCATGAGATCTAAAACAACTAATACTGAACCTTCTGACTGCACACACTTAAGGTAATAAATAATAAATATTGCACAACATTGATCTGACTCCGAGATAAGTTGCTCAAGTACCTGTAATACAGAAATAAGAACCAACAGCAGAATTACAAATATATATATGCACCTAATACTTTCCTTTAATTAAAACATACTTATAATACAAACATACACCCAGACCAATACAAACAGACATGTTCATTCACACAAAGGTTCGTACTGTTTATAAGATATTTTTGTGACATCTACCCCTAATGGTACCTTTAACTGCATTCTAGTTACAAATGCTTCTCTTTAACCCCCCTTAGGTCAGTTGTAGCTGCATACGGTATGCATAGCATGATATAACCCTAACTCAGGCTACCTTCAAAACTACTTTAAATATTTGCACTATAGGCTAACGCTTGAACAAACCTATTATATATTATGAGTTATAAAGGTCTTAAACGACTTTCCTGTGTTTGTGGGGAAAATAGACGTCGAATTTTAAAATTGGCAGGCCTAGCTGTTTCTTGCTTGGGAAAAACGGGCGTCATAAAAAACTTCTATATGATGGTCTGTTTTCAGTGGTCCAACTATTTTTTATGTATTATGTTTATTTTATGTACTAAAAAAAATACTTTTTAAACTTTTTCTCAATTTTATTTTTGTGTTATTTCTTGCTCGTTATTAACTGCATAAAATATTTTCCCAAACTACAAAAAATGTCGGACCATGCATGAGAGTATTTCAGATGAGCGCGCACACGCCTGCTGGCCGAGGCGCCGTTGACGCGCGCGCTCCGCCTACTCAACTTGATAGCCAATCATTTAGATCAATTTTTTTGTAATCTGAGTAAATTCGCAAGGGTGGTACTATTTAGAATTTGTTATAAAGTGTAATTTAGTGTTTACATTGTCTAAGGTATTTACTGATGTTTGTTTATTGTAGGTAATGTTAAATTGGTATAAAAATATTTATGTGTGTACTAGTTTATAATTATTACTTCGCTATCGCAATGGGTATCCTGTAATGACAGGTGTAAGTTTTGGTTTTAACCAATTTATATATAAATAAATTAATTTATTTATAAATAAAATATTAATAAAATGAGCCTCTTTGTGAATCTAAAAATATATTTTATGCACTGCAAATGTGTATTCGTATATAACTGGCGTAAAGACCTAATAACCGAGACACAAAGGCTATCGACTATTTTAAAGACCACTGCGCCGCATTGAGGCAATTAACGCTCGATGCCAGAATTGATACTATATTAAATTTTAATAGGAATTTAAAATTAATGGCCTTAATGATTGTTAACCCTTTGGTGCAGACGTCACTTGCAGTTCATTGCAATCCTACTAATATTAACTGCGAGTATAAACACCAAAGTTGGTGTGGATGTTTATTCGTGGGAGAGCCACGCTTCGGCATGAACGGGCCGGCTCAACCCGGCCTCACAGAAAACCCGCGTGAAGCAGCACTGTGCTGTGTTTCGCTGCGTGAGTGAGCGTACCGGGGGCCCAATCCGGTGTAAGGGGGGCTTAGAGGTCGGCAGCTCACAAGTGCGCTTGTGACTCCACTGGTGTCGCGGGTGTCCATGGGCAGCGGCAATCGCTTACCATCAGGTGGTCCGTGTGCTCGTCTGCCACCTATGACATAAAAAAAATATCGCTCAAACAAAAACTACTAATTAATGGAATTTAATAAGACTTCACAATAGTAAAGTTATACTATATGTATATGTGCCGTGTGGTCTCCGGCAGAGTAGAATAAACCACCCTCACTCTTACCAAGGTGTCGTAAAAGGCGACTAAGGTAAAGCTGCTGGTATGATCATCAGCATCCAGAAAAGGAAAACTCTGCATTTATATCAAAACCCTCGCCAACCCGTCTGCCAAGCGTGGTGAGTATTCCAATTACCCCTCATGTGATTCAGGGAGGCTCGTGCCCCAGCAGTGGGGACTTAAATGGGCTGACGATGACGATATGTATATGTTATCCGAAGTATTAGGGGTTAACGTATGAAATTGCCGTTTTGTATGGCGATTATTAGAAGTTAAGTAAGAAATTTTATGGAGTCCGGTAATTAGAAAGAAGCGATTGCTGTCTGATCTTTACAATCCTTTAACAGGGGAACCAGACCAACTGACTCACGGTTACACGTTTCAGAAACTATCCAAACGTGCAGGTTTCCTCACGAGGTTTTCCCTCACCGCTGAGCTAATGGTAGAAATACGCACATGGATTTGAAAATCCAGAGGTGCATGCTTGGATTCAAAACTGGTCCCCTCCCCCGTATGGATGGCTCGTTCTTAATCACTAAGCTACCATCGCACTTCCGATCATAAAGGTTATTGAAATCAAAAATTCATAGGAAAGCAAAGCATAATTCATTCATTCATTCATTCATTGACGACTATGTATGAGATGTTTTAAGAATTCTATTCATATTTTCCTTCCTTGTAACATACACATTATCCTTAACCCCAATACTGCCAAACAGTGATCACATGGAAATGGGGGCCATCGGAACTCCATAGCGGAAGCCCGGTCTATTTGGGTCACTATTATTACCGTTGTCCTAGATGGACGAACAGACATCGCGACGCGATGCTACGCTATGTGAAATTAGGCTGCCGCGTTATTAGCCGGTGAGAATGAGAAGCGACTGAATGCGAGAGCGACACGTGGGAGAGCCACGCTTCGGCATGAATGGGCCGGCTCGAACGGAGTGATACCACGGCCTCACAGAAAACCAGCGTGAAGCAGCACTGTTCTGTGTTTCGTTGCGTTAGTGAGGGTACCGCAAGGGGTTGGCAGAGCACTTGTAACTCCACTGGTGTCGCGGGCCCGCGACACCAGTGGACCATACACGTGGTCGGCAACAATCCCTTACCATCAAGCGTATGAGGTTTGGAACTGATAATTATGTAGCACAACGGCGATCACATAATTAGATCAAACTGGTCGCAGTGATGCTGGTCCGAATAGTTCCGCCCGCTTCAATTAAATTATAATGAAAAATTACCACTGTTTGTTAAATATCCTCGATTGTTATCTTAAAAGTATATATATTTCACACAAAACAAACAAGGCTGACGTCCGTAGCACTCACTCAGCTGGCCCTACTAAAATCAGCGTCATGACCTTTTTCAGGGCCATGACATAGGCTGAGTGAGGGCCATTTATGTTAGAGGTCACATCACACAGTAAATATGCATTGCCTTATTATTTATATCCTTATTATGTTGTTATCCTTTGCTTTGTTTTTTTTTGTTTGATCTTTTGTAACTGGTGTACTCGCATATAGTGTTGTGATGTCCAAAATAATAAAATTTTCTTTCTGATATTATACTAAACTTGTTTGACTTAAAGACAAGAATCAATTTAAAAAAAATGACAGATTTGTATAAATATATATATTATGGCTGTCTGTCATCATCATTATCATCAGCCCATCTAAGTCCCCACTGCTGGGGCACGGGCCTCCCTCAATCACATGAGGGGTAATTGCCACACTCACCACGCTTGGCAGACGGGTTGGCGAGGGTTTTGATATAAATGCAGAGTTTTCTTTCTCTGGGCGCTGATGATCATGCCAGCAGTCGCCTTAGTCGCCTTTTACGACACCTCGGTAAGAGTGAGGGTGGCCTATTCTACTCTGCCGGGGACCACACGGCGATTGGCTGTCTGTACCTACTGCGAATTATCACCTTATTTACCGCTCTTAGATTACAGATCCCATGGTTTAATAAAGTATTGTTGATCACAATAAATCGCATGGATGGATAAGATAAGATGAAAACTTATAATACGATGATAAGATTTATTTTTGCAGCTTGTATTGATAACATACTTAACAAATACAACAAAATATTAGAATGGGTGGCGTACCTCGTCGCTTACCTTGGACAAGGGATATTTCAGTTATAAAAATGTGCGAGTTTCCTAACCATGTTTTTAACGAATTTCAATAAAGATAAATGTCTCCTATTTGCAATTTGATTATGTAACAATGAATATTCTCTTTTGTCCTAAAAGATCACATGAATAAATTTAATAGATGAATATAAGCGTGTAATGTTTAAAGAGAAAACGTTCTCAACCATTGTTCCATGGAGGCAGCATCCACTTACGCTCGTGTTGCGTCGAGTAAGTGAGCGTAACGGAAGCCTGATCCGGGTAGATGGGAAGTTTAAAGGTTGCCAGTTTAGGGCCTAATCATCAACGTTACTGACTTTACAACCTTTGCGGATAAAGAATGGGATCAGAAATGGCGGCGCATCTATTCACTTCTCGCTCGCACACTATTTACATCTATACTCGCACTCGTGGGTGTGCGAGCGAGAAGTGAATAGATGCGCCGCCATTTCTGATCCCATTCTTTATCCGCACAGGTTGTACATATATTATTTAGTATGTAGTTGTCTGTGTGTTATAAAATTGAGTAAAATATAGTATTACTATAGCAACTCCCAAAGATCTTCATCATCAGCAACCCACACTCGTCCACTGCTGGACATAGGTCTCCCCTAATACACGCCACTGCTCCCGATTTGCGGTCACTCTCATCCAGCCCTCACCAGCCAGCCTTCGAATGTCATCATCCCATCTTGTCGCAGGGCGTCCTACACTACGCTTACCGAGTCGCGACAGTGATAGACAATTCCCTTACCCTATTCCGATGGGACACCAGCGTGCCAAGACCGGAGAGGGATTGGGCGCAGGACCAACGGCTTAACGAGCTTTCCGAGGCACGGGGGTACATGACCGCTGACTTCCAGACTCCGGGCTGACACTAAGAATTTCTAACCGAAAACTTAGGTACAAATTTTTGGCTCGACCTCTTGCGCAGCCGTCGCTTTGAAGTGCGATCCACTTACCACTGCGCCACCAAGGCAGTCCCATACAGTTACACGCTAAATTAGGGGTGATAAAGCGACTGCCTGTCTGACCTTCGCAATCATTAAACATGGAAACCAGACCAACTGGATCACGGCAACACATTCAGAATCATTATCTCAAATATTGTAGGTATTCACAATTTTGAGAAACTATCCCAGCCGTGCGCCGTGCGTGGGCAGCGTTCGGGAAGCTACGCAGCATATTTTCGGCAGATCTACCGCAGTGTCTCAAGACGAAAGTCTTTAATGCGTGCGTGTTGCCAGTGATGACATACGGAACCGAAACGTGGCCGCTTACAATGTGCCGATTAAGGAGGCTCAAAGTCACCCAGAGAGCAATGGAAAGAGCTAAGCTCGGACTCTCCCTGCGTGATCGTATCAGAAATTATGAGATCCGCAGGAGAACTAAGGTCACAGACGTAGCCCAAAGGATTGCATGCCTCAAGTGGCAATGGGCAGGGCACATAGCGAGGAGAACAGACGGCCGTTGGGGCGGAAAGGTCCTCGAGTGGAGGCCACGTACAGAAAGTCGCAGCCGTGGCAGGCCCCTCACATGGTGGACCGACGATCTGGTGAAGATCGCGGGAATCCATTGGATGCGGGCGGCACAGGACCGATCTGTGTGGAGAACATTGGGGGAGGCCTATGTCCAGCAGTGGACGTCTATTGGCTGAAATGATGATGATGATGATGATCCCAGCCGTGTAGGTTTGCTCACGACGTTTCCATCACCGCCGAGTTAATATTAGAAAAGATGCAAATAGATTTGAATAATCTAGAAACCCGACCGGTAAGGAAGGCGCGTTCTACCCAGTGAGCTACCATCGCTACCATTAAATAACCCAGTCTTGTTCAAAAACGACCGGCGCCGTAGTGTTTTAAAAGCGGACGTGAAATCCGGAGTAACTTTGCGAAAGCATTAGATTAGAGTGAAAAGAGATTACGGTAAAGCGGATCCCGTTCCCGTAGCTGTGTCCAACTATTTTATGGACTTAGCAGTCCCGCACACTAGGATACTTATAATTAAAAATTTAAAAACCCCCAACAAAAAATTTTAAGTCAAAAAATAAATTCAAACTGCTGTTTTTTTTATGTGATAGGTGGCGAGCAGACTGATCACCTGATGGTAAGCGATTGCCACCGCCCATGGACACCAGCAACACCAGTGGAGTCACAAGTGCGCTGCTAACACAACTTTAAACACCCCATCTCCCGGATTGGGACCCCGGTACCATCACTCACGCAGCGAAACACTGACCGGATGGCGCAATTGGTAGTGACCCTGCCTCTTACGCCAAATGTCGTGGGTTCGATCCCCACCCTCGACAAACATTTGTGCGATGAACACTTGTGTTTGTTGAGTGTCTGGGTGTTATATAAGTATTTAAGTATAAATTTGTTTTCCCCTGTTGTCTGATATCTGTAACACAAGTGCTTAAGCTACTTAGTACGAAACCAGTACAATGTATGAGATGTTGTAAAAAAAAAAACACTGCATAGTTCTGCTTAACGCTGGTTTTCTGTGAGGCCGTTATATCACTCCGGTCGAGCCGGCCCATTCATGCTGAAGCGTGGCTCTCCCGGGGGAAAAAACTGTTGCTGACTCCTACGTTTGAACATTTTTGGTTAAATATTAATGTCCTCCAAACCGACATTTTGGTCATGGCAACCAATTTTGGCAATCAGCCATTGACGCAGGACATATAATAGTGCACAGGTATTTACGCAGGCACAAGATCACACTTCATTCTCTTACCCTCATATTGCGATGAGACACAAGGACAGGCTAAACCAGATTGATGGCTTCATGGCCATAATCCGAAAAAAGACAGCGTCACTGGTCCGCAGGGTGAGGGACAGCCGAAACACCATCCTGATGACTCTAGCGGATAGGTACACCTCACCGCTATGGAAGTGCCTGGTGCGAAGAGTGACCACTGAAACCAGTTTCTTTGGTAACTCCTAGCAACCTCTCTCTTTTTTTAATTTTATTTTATTGCATTTTGTTTTGTCGATATGTACCTACTTATATAATTTTAAGTCATTTTGTTACTAACAATCTATGGATCAAAAACTGTGGTCTGAAATAAACAATTTTTATTTATTTATTTTATTTAAACGTGCTTTCCAAGGCACAGGGGTACAAGACTGCCAACTTCTAGATTCCAGGCTGACAGTGAGAATGTCTTAACAGAAAACTCAGGTACAAATTTCTTAAAATCAAGAATCAAGTCACATCTTCTGTACCAAAATTTTTTGATGGTAAGCGATTGCCACTGTGGTTTAGTGGAGTCACAAGTGCGCTACCAATCCGTAACCCTACCGCACACTGGGTTGTCACCAATGGCAACCCAGTGTGCGGTATACTAACTCCAGCGTAGCATGAAGCATGTTAAATTGTTCGTCCTAATTAAGTCGTAAAGTAACTTTAGGGGATCGTTTTCATGATTATAACTAAGTTTATAAATTCTATAGTAGTTAAGTTGGGGCTTCGATGTTTGTCGGGGCTTGTTAGCATAGAGAAGTGTTTTCAGTAAAATGTTCAACCTAAATCTTTAAAATTCCAGCTTGGTAAATCCAACTTCCAGAAAGTGGTCATTCGAATCCCACCCGGCTGGGCAGCGTGCGGGAAGCTACACAGCATATTTTCGGCTCATCTACCGCAGTGTCTTAAGACGAAACTATACGCAACCGAACCGGACGGCATACGGAACCGAAACAATGTGCTTACAATGTGCCGCTTATAAATATAATATATGCCGCTTATAATATGCCGCTTACAATGTGCCGATTAAAGAGGCTCAAAGTCACCCAGAGATCTATGAAGACGGCTATACTCAGAATCTTCTTGCGTGGTCGTATCAGAAATGATAGGATCCGCAGGAGAACTAAGTTCACAGATATAGCCCATAGGATTGCATGCCTCAAGTTGTGCAAATGTCTAAAATAAATTTGAATTTGCTCTTAAAGGTTTTTGTACGATAAAAAAATATTCCCGTTCCATGAGATACGTAAAGTAATCGATTCTATTTATTAGATAGTATTACTTATATATTTAAAGTGTTTGTTTATATTTTTGTGTTTAATTAAATTTGCTAAACGAAATAAAAAAAGTAGTATCGGTGATTTAATATTTTGTATCAATTTATTAATTCATACAACATCACATATATCAACCTAATTTGGTATAAAGTTAAGTACTAAGCATTTGTTTTAAGGATATTAGACAAAATAATTCTTAGTTTAAGATTGGGCAGGGCACATAGCGATGAGAACAGACGGCCGTTGGGGTGGAAAGGCCCTCGAGTAGACGCCACATACAGGATGTCGCAGCCGTGGCAGGCCCCCCACAAGGTGAATCGACGAATTGGTAAAGGTTGCAGGAATCCTTTGGATGCGGGCGGCGCAAGACCGATCTGTGTGGAGAACGTTGTGGGAGGCTTATGTCCAACAGTCTTTTGGCTAAAATGATGATGATGAAAAATAAAACCTTCAACCGATAACGGCTACTTCGGCCAGTCTCAACGATCAGCCACTTACGCAGGATTATTGCTAATTATATTGCTCAAGTGTGCGCGCAAACACAGGATTGGGGCATGACCAAGCGCCGTAATGTTTTTTCCGAGGTACGGTGGTACAAGATTGCCAACTTCCAAACTCCGTTCTGACACGAAGAGTCTCTTACTAAAAACTTAAGTACATAATTTTGTCAACCCAGGGCTGGAACCCAGAACCTCTTGCGCAGCGCAACCCACTAACAACTGCGCCACAGAGGCAGTCAAAGCTAGTATTTTTTTTTTATTTATTTGTTTCTTGCACCATATATATATATATATACATAATATATATATATATATATATATATATATATATATATATATATATATATATATATATATATATATATATATATATATATATATATATATATATATATATATGATCATGTTCAAATAGATGTTGGTTTTCACATATAGCCATTAAAAAGAGTATTATGTCGAGTTTTTTGCAGGATTTTCTCGGAATGCATAATACAGCTTAGACGACCCGATTGGAACAGTGGTAGTGAACGCTACCTCTGATACAAGGGTTGCGGGTTCGATCCCCGCACAGTACAAACATTTGTGTGCATGAACATATTTGTTTGTATTGATCTGGGTGTTTGCTATGTATTATAAGTATGTATTTACAAAAGAAAAGTATTATATGGATATATTTGTAATTCCACTGTTGATTTTGATATCCGTAACACAGGTGCTTGAGCTATTTATCTCGGAGTCAGATCAATGTAAAAAAAAAAAACAGCGTTTATTCTCACTATAGTTCTACAAACATTTCTTATAATAATCTATGTAAACGAAATTCTAATGGTACAAAAAAAAATAATACTATGTATGCAGTCTACAAAAGTTAACAAACTATACGTTATCGGTACAATGAAGTTAAAGTGCAAAGTAAAGGAAACTATGGTGGGCTAATGCCTGAATTAGGACATTTCTACAGCCTGTGGCGTATGAAGCAGAGTCTACCAAATGAGCTATCGGGCCATATATATTTTTTGTATCATAACCCACTAAAAGTTAGGTAGGTGCCTAGTTATCAAGACATCTGTCAGAAGTGCCATATGATAAGATGAAATGTTTTTCAAATAGTCGTCACAAACACGTTATCATTATAATATACTGCGAATTTTGTTACGAAAAAGATGTCGACATAATTATGAAATTCTAGGAGATAAGTCATACAAATGCAAATGAAATAAACATTGGTTCCAAAACACACGTAGAAAAAGCTCTACATTTCTTTGACATGAATTATTCCCTTCAAAAAAATAGGAAACATTTATTTCACTTTGCCAAAATAAGCTTTCCATTTGCCGTAATAAAACAGGCTCATTGGGTCCCACGACGTTGTTTTGCGAAAGACAAAGAAGATGGAGGGCCGTTTTCCTGTTTTTAGACACACTACTTTTCCTGAACTTAATTAAATCTTTCCCTATTCTGGGTTAAGGTTCCTTTTGTTATTAATTAAACGCATTAAGGCAATTTGTCACCGTCATCAGTGACATTTGTATCGAATTCAGCGTATTTTACGTAACAAAATTATTCTTAAGTAAAAACTGCCGGCAATGGTTCACTCCATTAAAAAACTAGGAAATCATAGCTTCGTGAGGACTGGGCGAAGGATTGTGAAGCAAGCCATAAGCGCCGATGTGAAGACCACTGCCACTCTGCCAATAGTGTGACCACTAAATAAGAAGGAACTATTCTTAGTAAATTTAATTTAAGTGTCCGTTTGTTTGATATACGTAGAATTCAAAGTTGAGTTAGTTTTCTAATGACGTTTCCCTGAACTTCTTGTAACGCTACAACTGCGAGTAACATCTACTATTTTGTATGTAAGTCGTGCTACTAGAACTTGTTCTCGTAGCACTACTCTTGTTCGTAGCACATCCGTAGCTTTGTTACGAGTGCTACGAACAAGAAGGTGCGCTGTAATAACCAAAGCATAACATGCAAACATAAAAAAATGATGTGCTACGAACAAGAGTAGTGCTACGAGAGAGAGAGAGAGAGAGCACTACTCTTGTTCGTAGCACATCCGTAGCTTTGCTACGAGTGCTACGAACAAGAAGGTGCGCTGTAATAACCAAAGCATATCCACGCAATATGCTTTGGTTATTAGCTATTTGATTAGAACTAGTCCATCAATTAAATTCACAAATATATTTTTGACATCAGTTTGACATGTTTTAAACAATCAAAGTTTTGGGTCACTGTCAAAATAA